>CM024169.1:1217000-2434000 GCA_013433145.1 Ascaris suum | reverse complement strand
CAAGTAAACTTTGCTTGTAATGGATGAGAAAATTTGTGAAATGTCTTAAGAAAAAGGAATTTGAACGGAAGCAAAATGATGTATAAAGATGATGCTTGAGACTTTTCGATGAACAATGCTGCATAAGTGGTCGGAAAATTATGAATTTGCTGTGGATGGATTTTTCAGCGCCAAGAGTGCATATCAAGGGAATTTTTTATTTCGGAGAAAACCGAGAGGGCACCCTCCCCTTCCCCTCCTTCCAACTAGCACCTAAGATTTCGAAGCGTTACATGAAATCGAGCAGTTTTTATGCTCAAAATAGCGTAATGAAGAGCTTTTTGGACTCTCATATCCCTACATCTAAAATTTTCACGTTCATGAATACATTCGAAAGTTTTGCCTTTCCCGGGCTTCTCAAGTGAAAAAAGCAGTTATTCCAAACCGAAAACCTATCATATATGCTTTGCTTTTTCCAAAGAATGCAACTCCTACTGCATTGAAACAGTGAAATAACTCATGTTTGCCGGGACGGAAATTTTTATTTTCTAGAGGAGTCATAGAAATTAACGACTTCCACTTTCATTCGCCCTCAACATTAATGAATACATGAAGAGGGAAAAACGACACATTTAAGCTTGTTTCTTGTGTTAAAGTTGTTAATACTTTTTAATGCTCGGACTCTGTTGTCTTTGCTTGTTTTTTTTTTCTTGCCTATTTTTATTAATCTTTAATTTCAATTAAAATGTGCCCATTGCTAAAATTGATGCAAACTCAACTCTACCTTTAAGGTAAATGATTACAAAAAAATGTCTTTAAAAGAGCAAACTGATATTGATAACTTACGCAATAAGTTATCATTTTATATATTACAGCATGAGACGACTGAACAAATGTCCAGCGCAGAAAAAAAATCGAAACCAATTTACGAAGAAACTACGAGAATGCCACGACGAATGTACTTTACTATCGTCGCAATTTGCGTCTGCTTCCATCCTTACGAAGATGGGTGATAGTAGATCAGGGCAAGGAGAACGAATATATTATTGAATATACTTCCTGGATAGCAGACTGGTTATTTGTTCTTTGCTCTGGCTCTTGTTCGAAGGAGACACAATCCTTATAAGAATAGCATTGGAGGAACAGCGTGTTTGACACTCGAAACCGGTATGAAACTAGGACCTAAAAGAGATTTCCGAAACCAACTAATTATAGGGTTCCTGTATGGGAAGCAGAATTCTGGTGTGGTCCCAGCAAGAGCTGTGGTGGGAGCAGCGGTCGTTGAACGCCTTTCATATTTCTTTTACAAAGCATGGATTGTGCTTGTACCTGTGATATCTATGTATGTGTGTATGCGCGTATCTGTGGGCATGTATACATGTATGTGTACATGTACAAGTGTATGTGTGTTGATGCGTGTACTCGCGTATGTGTGTATCTATGAGTGTTTGTGTCTGCGTGTGAATTTTTCTTGCGTGTAGCTATATGAATATGTAGTAGAATTAAAGCATATCATAAAAGCACAGCAATGAAATACGATGTTTATAAAGTGCAGAAATTCTGAATCTACTTTCGCTTGCCAGTCATGTGAGGTGAGTTATGGCCACATAAGTATGTCATAAAATTTAGGAAAGAAAATTGCTCTGCAACCAATTCAATGCGCTCCATTACTGAAATATTTTATCTCTGTCGATGGCATTAATGAAGGCTTTGATTTGCAAAAATGACTATCGTTCGAGTCTCTCTGGCACTCTGCTCTAAACTTTCAACTAAATGATTGATAGCATAAATTCCTGTTAAAAAAAGCTTAACATAAATTTATCAATATCACGTCTATAAATGAAGAATCTCGAAATTTCTGATCGATTATGAGCTCTTTAAGTGAGTATAATCTCCTCTACGAAAGAGAAATTTCTCTATGCGTGGCAATGAATGCAATCAAAGATAGAGAAGTATGAAGGAGAATTCTCACAGTTTCTTCTCTGTTATCAGAGATGACTTTCGGGATTCTCCGGAAATATGATATCATTTCATCATCATCGCATAAAATCGGAAATTTACTCAGATTTAGCTCAATTTCTTATGCACTTTTATTGAACGTAATGCATTTGTTAAATTCCACTTCTTTCGAATTTTTCATCTTTAGCGTTTTTTACAGCATCTTTTCTTGCTAATACTTTCAAGTATATATGACGTCATTTCTAATGAATTCCGCATTTCTAGTAAACAATTGTGAGGGTGAAAATTCTCATGGTATTTGCTTTCATATGTCTTCAAAAAGACTAAATGATTTCAAAGAAAATTCATTGCATAGATGGGAATCAGAGTTGTTCACTATACATCAATTTTCCTTGAAAAAAAAAACACCCATTAACATGAAGCATTTCGAGAATGCTGATAAGATGATTAATATATGTTTTTTTCAATCGTTTATTTATCTATTTATTTACCTGTATTATTTGCATTTACAATTATAACAGTGTTTATTTGCATTTACATTTATACTTATACTATTTGTATATTTATATTTTTGTTAATTTTTATATTCAGAGTGTATACAAAGTCATAGCACATCATGTTAGAAAGGTTTCTACTGTGCCGAGCCTTAAGACTGTGAAAATTTTAATGCGCTTCTCGACGATACCGCTCCAATATACGTTACCTGTAAGCATTGTTAGGTACACACGTAACAGCGCACATAGAACGGTCGCAAGAATTTCATGTCAGAGTTTGCGACTCATAGTGAGAATGAAATAAACGAGAATTGCTTTGTTCGCCTTGTTTTAAAGCTCAATCAATTTTGAAAACTTTTATCCTCAAAAAAATAAGGAGTGAATTCATTCAGGAAATTATGGCGGAAGTAGCAGAGAAAACGTCATTTGTTGTGGCATTTGTTACGTATGTATCCTTGAATATGCAATCATTGTAGCAATCGAAAAAATATGGTGCGGAAGTTTCTGATATTGTTTCATCATCTCACACATCTCGCAAACACACTAAATAACGTCAGCGAAAAGCGTCAAAGACCGACTATCGAAAGGATCAACAAAACTCATGGGAAATGAGTTTACGTTTTTATTAATTTAATACCGTGAAAAGTCGAGTTATGGGTAAATATTGCCTATGTAAGAATTATCACCTGTATAATTAATAGAACTATCAATGCTGATATGCGTTGCGATGATGCAAAATCATGTTAAAAAGTATTTAATATGCGACAAGAAAATCTTGAATGCTGCCGACATTTACCGCCTTTATCGCATAACGGTTGGCAGTAGTCGGAAAGAAACTCGTAATCTGCTCGATTCGTTTCATAAAGGCGAACATTTTGTTGGTTTACTAGTACATTAGTATGGTTTTAGGCATTTGAATTCTATCATTTTCCCTATCTACTCTCATTCGCCTCCATAGTTCGTTATTTCCATCATACACTTTTTCATCTCCCTATTTGAAAAAAAAAACACTTTAATAGATTTGAAAAAAAAAACCTAATATTCACATCAGATCCTCCCTCCACTGCATATCGAAACTATGGATTTCTCCATCGAAGAAAAAAAAACGACAGCAACAAAAATAATGCTTATACATTTCAGATTTTTCAATATGAGGAGGCGCATATTAACGCTCATCAAGTACACATTTTACACTTGCTGTAGAATGTCAAAAAAATAGCGCCAGTTGAGAATTTATATAAAACTTCAGCATATAAAGCGTTTGATAGACAACTATTTAGTTGTGATATATCATTTAACAACAGCGATGATCTATGAAGTATTTTCATCAATCAGATTTCCTTAGAGTCATTTTCATTGGATAGGATGATCGAAAAACCCTTGAAAATTGTACTGTTCGAACATCAAAGATTATATCCATAAGGTAGTGGAAACATGGAAATTGATCACTGAGTTCCGCTTCGCTAATATTAAAACTCCGAAATTAAAAAAATTTAATCACAATATCATTTTTTTTTTCAATCTCTCATGATTCATCATCTCATCGACGAAAGAAACACGCCGCAAGTGACCCAAACGTTGCGAAACTTCCGGGAGAACTATGTGAACATTAGTGTGTTTTGAGCTATGATCACGCAATACTTGAAATCAATAGCAGCTGGCAACAGTCAGCAGTTGCCTGAAACCGTCATCGATGTGCGGATGTGAGCTGTCCGAGAACAGCTCGTCCAAGTTCAAGTGGCATCCTCGCTGCTGCTCTCATTATTTACATTTGTATTTCATCGTTCTCTGTCGTGTCTTAACGTTCTAGCGTTTGGTTAAGCACGCTTCTTCTCTGCTCAATGTTCCTATGGGTCACGATACTGCTGGCCGATCGAAGCGTCGCGACAACGCCTTTGGCGTGTGTCGCCCTCGTTGAGGTTGGAATGGCGGCTGGCGCGTGCTCATCGCTGCAGCCGGCTCGATTGAAGACCACAAAGGGCAGTACAACCCACCCCCCCACGACGCATATAAAAGCAAGAGTTTACGCCGAATACAAACGTTTCCAGGCGCCTCGTTCCCACCGGCGACGAGCCGATATATACATTCCTCCGGCACTCCTCAACACTGCCTCTGGTCAGTTTTTTGAAATCCCACGTTTTATTTCCGATCGTTTAACACAGTCCATTTGACGTACATGTTCTAGTATGTAACATCATTTGTGGTATGGTCTTGTATCGAATCGGTGGTGTTTCTTTCCCTCTCCTTTTTTTCATACGGGCTGTCAACATCCAACACCTTAAGTGCGCACATGTCGATGAGAGACTATTTTATTTTCTCTTGTGTGTTATTTGATTAAACCGCTATAGTTGTGCCTATAGGTGAATAAATTCCAAGGTACAAAGAAGGCCACTAAAGAATGAACAGCATAAAGAAGACTACAAAATAGTATTTTAAAAAACACAGCATCATGCAAAACAACGAATAAGAGAAGGGAAATTGAAGAAGTCTAGATGAATATAACGATTCGCAAATGCTTTGAGGAATATACTTTAGCCAATTGATGAGGTAGTCGAATGCGTCCAATATCAATACACTGATGAAAAAAGGGGAAAAAAACAGAAGCGTTCTTTCTTCTGCAACCACAACGATTAGCTTCTTGCAGAATATAAATTTCTGGCTTTTTACGAATAAAGAACAATATTTTAAGCTTTGATAAGCTATAAACATTATCATCACCCTATTTCTGTTGGGCATTTGGTGCGATCTTTTATTAATATAACATTTGCAGCTAGGGAACGTGGTGCAGGAAATCCTTCGAAGCTGCACTCAATCAAGAACGAAAAGATGATCGTGTAAATACGATTGATTGATCACACTGAGTAAGCGTTTAAATTCGCACATGAAAGCTTTGAAATAATAAAATATTCATAAAGTTTTTGCATAAGTTGCATGTATTGCTTTGAAATTGAAGAGCTGATTTTTTTTTAATTCTTTGAATGCACAGAATTTATTTTCACCTATATTCAGATACTCCCTATATTATTCTATTATTAAACTTATAGAATATCTATAGAAAACATTCAACTGTATAAACAATTATAATACGTTTCTAAATGAACATTAAATTGTCGATTGCTCATTTTTCCTTTTTCATGTTTTACTGCAATAATTCTACATTCCCTGAGTAAATGTTTAATATGAAGTAAATTAGTTCCACATAAAAATCGCTCGTTTTTGAATAATTTATTTATGTTGTATTCAGTAAGTGGTAAATTGAGAATGAAAATATTTTTAGATATTGGTGTCAACACAGAGCGTTGATGTCTATGAGGTAAAATTTGATTTTCAGTTCGATATAAGACGTGCAATATCGGAAGAAATGAAAAAGAAGCAGACACGGACAACGCCTGTCTCCAGCGACATCTTTTTATTTGCATCGATAGAAGTTTATTGCTGCGACGGTCGTTCGGCTTTTTTTTTCCACTCGTCCAGTCCCATTGATTGCGTCGTGTCTGGACGTGAGTATGAGGTAGTGACGCGAACGCGAGCCTAGACGTGCGACGATAGAGGACATGAGACGATGTGTTCATATTTAGTGCATTCGCGTTCTCCAGCTTCATTCCAGACAGTTGCACATAAGGGCTCACATACGCAGACACGCACACATACGCACGCATAGATGCAGCGGTGCATCGTTGGAATGGATCGGTGCAAGCTGGGCACATTAAGCAGAAATCACTCGGGATAACCACATGATGTCGACTGGCGCTTCCACAATATGAGATATGGACGCGAGACTGCTCGAAATGGGGGCATGGATGCAGTTGTGGGTGGGAAATGATGTGGTGAATGTTGTTGAGTGCTCAATGTGGATCATTCATGGTCATCTTCTCGTGGCAGCTTTCGAAGTCATCAAAACAGTCACGCGGCAAAGCATTCCAGCAGCAGAGGCCAACGTCCAGGAACACTTAGAGAAAAACAAGTGACTCTTAGCTGAAAATTAACTGCAAAATTTTTTTAAAAGGTGACGTCATTTAGGAGGTCGATTTTTTTTACGAAGGCGGTATATAGGAAGAATTTTGTGGACTTCAGCTATATTTTCAGGTGATTAAAGTGGATGTCGAAGTAAAAATAAGCATCAGCGACCACTGAAAACTTTAAATGAATGCGTTAGTCTGTTGGCGAATCGAGTGGGAAGTTCGAAATGAGAGGATTGAGGTTTCACACAATGCTGGCCTCTGTCATAAATTTGCTACTGCCATGGCACTGCCCTTCAAAAGACTGCCATACAGTCTTTCATGTATTTAGTTATAATGCATCTAATGTGATAGTGGGCTTTGCACGAGCACGAAGCAAGATCAACACTCCGCCATCGATTCAATTCAAAGAATTCCATTCATGTTCAAGAATATCGAAGTTACTAAGTATAATAATCCTCAAACATTTCTCTAAAAGGAAACATCTCTTTCTCTAATCGATATTGAAATGATCATATGTCTAAGCTCGTTACAGCATTTACATTTCAATGATTAACCGCTTTTACAAAATTTTTGAGAATAAAAGTGTTTTTTTGCTTTAATTTAAAACTTAAATTATCACTAAGAACGATGGTGTGTGGCGTCAATGGCAAGTGCTTCGTGCTCGTGTAACGACCAATTACCTCTACCAGCGCTTTCGTGTACATAGCATGCTATTGTTCTTTCCTCTTTTTTTTTTTTAGTACTCATATATAATTCACTGCCATTTTATTGCTGATTTCACAATATTATCATACAATTTGAAAAATTTTCTTATTTCCTTTCTAAATTTTCAACGATTTTTACTTTTCAAGCAGTTGTGGAAAATTTTATGAGCATTAGAAATGCTATCCGAAAAATTTTCTACTATTATAAAATATTTCTTTCGCACATGCTTAAATTCTCATGAAACAAAAAATTGAGAATTTTTTAAAATTCTTATAAATTTATGATAGTTTATAAATACTTAATGATACTTAATTTAAAGCAGAACTTTTCCATGAAAATGAGGCGCAATTCATTTGATCGGATCGTAAATTCAAAGATGAAATATGATTGTGAAATCAGCATTCCCACAACGTTGCTATGAAATTGTACGAGTATTTTTTCGATGAAAACAAAGGTTAGCTTTCAACTTAATTGACTTGAACCGATCTATACGGTTTTGTTGCCGGCATTCATATAGAACCGAAATGCGTAATGTTTTCATTCGAATTTATTATATTTGATCGGTGGAATTTTCTTCGTAAATGATAGCAGCGTTGATTGCAAAATACGCTCATCACAAACTCTGCCATTGATATTTGTTTAAATTTTCCTATTCTTTCGACGTTGGACAGCAAAGTTTGTGAAATATTTAATTGCTATTGAGAAATGAGGCGAGCAAAAATCTCATTAAAAAATATGCCTTCTTGAGATTATTAATTGAGGCAATAGCATTAGAAAAAAAAGTTTTCCATTCTTCTTTTTTGAAATTAATTCAAAAAAAAAGCGAACAAAAGTAAACATTTCACAATCTTTGTTTGTCAAAAATTTTTTATGTCTTTCATTTGATTATGATTCTTCTTTTTAGTGCATATCCGTCTTTTATTGCGCATAACTTTTTGTAGTTGCAAAATTTCTCATGCGGCCGCTGAGATTTTTTGCTTCTATTCAAAGCTAGAAGCAATTCAATTGAGAGCTAATTAAACGCTCAAATTGAATTAATTCGAAAATTTACCATCTTTTTCTCGTTTATTGAAACAAATTTCTATTCAACAACAAAAAAAAAAAACTCCGAAAATGAAAGTATCTAAAATTTTTGATTTTATTCGCATAGTTGATATATGTTATAAATGCATTAAACGAAGAAAAAAAAAATTTTTTTTTTCTCTTCAACTAATGAGCATACGAAATTAACAAATAGAACGTTTTGTAACCTGAAAAAGGCAAAAATTAAAATTTCTTTTGGCTTTTGAAATCCTCAGCGTTTTTTTTTTGCACCTAAAAGTCTTTCAAATAGTATAACTGCCATAGTTGTCTTTCATGTAAATAATCGTTCGTTCTTTAGCATTGCATTTGTTGTTTTTCCTCTCGATTAAAACTATTCTTTTTAGAATTTCATGTACGAATTTCTAAGAATCGTTTATTTCTTCCATCTATTAACGATTGAATTCTGCAAACAAATCGCCTCATTCAAATATTAGATAATTTCAAAAAGCTTTGCAGTCGCTTGATTGGATTTTGAGTGATTATCGCACAAATTGAGTGGGAAAATTAAAGAAAATGTTGATTTTTTTTTCAAGAATATTTTCGGCGACTTTTCATCAGAATTCATCAATATCCCATATCGTTGGGAATTAGGTCAATCATAAAAATTGAGGAAAATTTCGGAATTTTTGAGACAAATTGCTGCAGTTTTTTTTTTGAGATATATCTTCATGCAGCATTATTCAATTTCAAATATTTCTCTGTTATATTCAACAAAAATCATTCACATTTGCATATATATATATATATATATATATATATATATATATATATATATATATATATATATATATATATATATATATATATATATCTATTCAAATTCTATTCACATTGAAAGGTCTCATCTTAGTCTTAATCATTTCTATTATCATTCTATCTTTCTAATATCTATTGCTTTAATCTTAGAAGTTTTTCATTAAAAAAAAAAGAAAATTGCTTCAAGCTAGAAAAAGTTATGTTTTCTAATATATTCTTTGATACACTGAAAGATGCGTTTTTATGCACTATCGAGTGTTGTATCGATTATATGAGAATAAATATGTTTCATTGTTGATCACAATGATTTATTGTTGATGGATTATTTACTAATTGATGATTCATACAACCGAACAATGAACACATCAAATAATTGTTATAGTTGATATAATCCAGAAAGATTTCCCAACGAAATCATCATTCCTTAAAAAGTTTCAAAAATCGTTTTTTTTTTTGAGTTCAACATTTTTTCTCATTGTCTTTTTTTTTAATTCCGCAAAATTAGAATTTTTTTCCAACGAAATACTATATTTCAATACTTCATCGATTATGATTGCTAGTAATACACCGAGATGAATTGTATAAATGAATGAACAATGCATTATTCAATCACGGACTAAATGGAAATTCTTTTCGCTTTTCTTCACATGAGTTTTATAACGCTTTATTGAGCCATCTTGTTGAAAATTATATACGCTTTGTATTTAATCGAAATTATAGTATCGTGCCGTTTCGTTCTTAAATTTCATCATTTCTATGATGACTTTAATATGAAGAAGTCGAGATAGAGCCACAATAACTTCTTAGTTGTTTTTTTTACGTTTATGCTTATTTGAAAGATGTTATATAAGAGGTGAGTTCCGTATTGTTTTCATGGCGTTAGTGGTGTCTAGACTGCACTCAATAATATTGCTAAATTTGTGAGCAAAACGTCTCCTAAATGGAAATCTTTTTTTCCCTCTTTAATTGAAAATCATTAGATGTTTTATTCGTCTATTGTGCTCATTTTTAGTTTATTAGTCGACAATTTTCCGTGGCTGAATTTTGATTAAATTCGAAAATTTGGCAAATTGCAACGGAAGAACTTTTTTTTTCCACTCAAAGAGAATATGCTCTTTTTTTTTAATGAAATATTTTAAAGATTCTATTTGCAATTCTATAGGCTATAAGTTTCATTATAAGTTCAATGACGAGAGGCCAATGGATCGGCAATTGAACACCAAAAAGTCGTTCAGTTCCACTAATTACTTCATTGATTCAAGCGTACCTTTCTCATCAATGCGTAAAAATTCATTGATCTTTGAAGCTTTCAAGAGAATTGAATAGTTTCGTTAATGCATGAACTATCTCGTCATTCTGTCGACACTATTATATCATACAACGTGCAGCGCTCATGTTAGGAATTTTTAAGTAAAAAAACAAAATGAATAAAGCTGTAATGGTGCTTTCTTGATATCATCTATTGATTTTTAGTCGACGATTTTGATAGCTCCGTTGTAATGATCGTCTAAGACAATCGATCTCGTTCAATTATGCAAATCACTGGATAATGCAGCGTGTAAATCTTTTAATACCCGATTTTATCCTCTTCAAACGAAATGAGATGAAAATGCTTTACAGAACGTAGTATATTGAAGATGTGTTATTTGCTGTAACAAATTTAACGTGGTATATTTAACTTGATGATTTGGTGATTGATTGGATTCATTGATAATTAATTATATTATCGGAATGGGAAGACCAAAATTCGCACTTGCACTATGAATGTTTAGAACAGTTATGCTTATATATTCGATGAAATCCAGTTATAATTCAATTATTAAACTGCCCACTTTTATAATACTTCTTGAAATTTGTATTTGGCAATATAAGACAATGATTCAAATTCTATTTTACGTTCAAGGGCATGGAAAAGGATGTGAAGAAAAAAATCAGTACATGTAATCATGATGATGTGTTAACACTCAACATAGGAGCATTATGAGAAAAGTAAAAACAAAAGCGATGAAATTATTTGCTCACATTGCAAACAATTACCTCTCATAAGAATTCAGAAGCACCTACATACACATGAAAAAGTGCGACTCTGGCGATCATGGATCATCGTTCTTCGATTTCAATTGTCATCGTTTCATTTTTTTTTTAAATCAGTCAGCCTGATTCACTCGATTTTCCCATTTAAGCTTATTTCAACGTACCCGGTTAGCTTGTATCACTAACGTATATAAAAAAGCTATTTTGATATGAGATCAATCAAGCAAAAATTTCTCACTGATGTGAGGTCATATGAATAATGCGTGAATAATTATATGGTCACGCCCCATTTTCTAAGTGCGAATGATTCATTCATGACAATCATATGTAAACGTTCTCATTGAAATCACATAAAGTCTAAAAATATTGTGGGCGTTTTTGCATTCCAAACGTTCATTAGATGAATCAACGCTTTCACAACAATATTGATGATATAATGAATTATAAAGAAGCTCAATATTACTTTTATTCATATAAATAAACATCGTTGAATATTTTCACAATATGTTAACGTAATTTTTGAATATAAATTTAGCTTTTCCATATTGAACATAATTAATCTTTATATTTTTCATCGTTTTTATTGCTGAATAGATTTCTAAATGTTAATCTTCGAAATATTGCTAATAATGCAAATAACATTTCCGATTCTCTATTGAGAAGAAATTCCAGGAAAAATATAATTCCAGGAGAAGAAAAAATAGTTTCTTTATATAATTGCAGGAAAAAAAATAAGCCTACAATATTTAAAAATCACATTGTAAATCTTAGAAAAATAGAATTACAAGCGGAAAAAAACAAAAGATGACATTAACCTCCGCATAACGATAAGAATATCATTGCGTCTTAGTGAATCGCCTAAAAATACTTTCAACGGAGAATTTTAAAAAAAACTATTGAGACTTATTGAAATAATAAAAGATCACTTTTGATTGAAACAGTTATTGGATCTACTAACACTTCCTCTTTTCTAAGCAAAATCGAGCATAGCAACATTCATTGGCATTTTTTTCTCCTTTCTTTGCTATCTCTCTGGCAAAAAAAAAAAAAAAGTTGCCGAGCAATATTTTTTTTCTTGCGTCTCGCTATATAGGCTGATTAATGCACTAGTGGAAAGTTTTACGTCGAGCAAATGCAACGCTAGTGCACTTTTTTTTTTGTTGCTTGCATTGAACAAAATTTTTTTAAAAAAAGAGCTAAAAAAGTAAAAAGATTGCGATTATCAAACAATGAATTCGTCATTATGGCCGTTCTATCATTCACAGTGTAGACAAAATCAACTTCATCATTAAAGAGAAGCACAAAAAAATCGAATGCTTCCAATGGAGAAAAAATGAACGAACAGTTTCTTGCTAATTCCCAACTTTCGACATCATATGTGAGGCATTTTGATTTGTGGTGTTTACTTGTAAACACATATGCAACTGTAATCCAAAGCAAGTTGTTTTGCTATGGCATTTTGCACTTTTAGCTCGCTATTCAAACATAAAACTCCCTTATGTCTGATGACGCGATAAGCATAAAGGAGAGGTTTTTGAGACGTTCCAGCAATTAGAGATAGTCACATGCCCATCTAAGCTATAAGAATAGAATCTGTAGACTAGTAAATCGGTACAATGCAACATGAAAACAACAATTTAAAAAGTGCTTGAAAAGGTTTTTCTTTGCAAGTTACAAATATCATCTATAATAGCGAGTTCATATATGCATGCGTCGATGGATTTAATCGATGAACCTATCATGCGCATAATTCACATGTGGTTCGGCAATCATAAAGATGCTCCTAAAATATAAGTAATATTAGTAATATTAGTGCCTAAAGTATTATTATCATAGAGAACTTTTTGACGATAAACAATTAATGAAGATGCTTTATGATGCGTAAAAATGCGGCTGTAGGGATTGTCTGTGTACACGACGAAGAAGCTCATCGTTTGTGAAAAATTTTCACTGCAAGAGTATTTTTTAACCACTTGAAGCTAAATTTATTTGAATAACAATTTCATTACATAGTTTTTGCAATTTTTCTACACTTTGATATTTCTCAAGGTGGAAAAAAAAACTTTTTTTTTAACCTCTTAGAAATGATAATAGAAAACTTCAGTCCGATTTATTTATTCACTAGACTTTCGTAAAAGCGACATCATTCACTCATCACAAGTAGCTTCTAAGGTAGCACTCGTTTCGTACAGAAAAAAAAAAGATGAACAAATAATATGCGGAAGAAAGCGTTCATCGTCGCAATTGATAAAATCATTCGGGAAGTACGAATACGAGTTCAATTGTCTCGAGTTTCTGTAAAAACTTGAAAATATCATATGCGAATTATTTTGATTTGATTCTTTAATATTTCCTATCAAAGATTTCATTCAAATTTTCAAACAGATACGCTAGTAAATTTGACAGTTAATAAGGGGGTCACTAGTGGGCACATGACTGTTATGTGAGAGAAATAATAAAATATTCTCGAAGGAAATCGTGTCTATCCAACTAACACAATAAATCAACAAAAATCAACAATGAACACAACTGGTATCGCCTTCATTTATAAGTGAATATTTTCTTAGTAAAGAAGAATTAAACAAATATTGAACACCAAATGAAACGAATGACGAAAATAGGTATGCAACGTCTAATGCATGCTATATTACCATTCTTCTTAACGATTTATCGTATTAGGTATATTTTGCTATGAAAATTTCTTTAGTCAAGATATACATCAAATCGTATCGCATTTCTATCATATTTGCTAATGAAAGCATATCTACCAAATGTATAACGATGATGCATATATATCGAGGATTTCTTCGGTTTCACTAATTTATTTCCTATGAGATTTGCGTTGAAATAACGATAACGAGAAGTCACCATAAATACTACAAATTGAGTTTTTAGAAGAATTTAGAGAATTATTTGCAAATGTTGCACTTTTAAATTTCTTTAAAGTAGATAATTGTAATTTTCTTCACATAGAATTCGTTGCCATAAATTATTAGCATTTGATTATAACGAACGTTATGAAGTGTTTCATTCAATATTTTATTGCCAATGAGCTGCATTGTTTGATTGCGGATCGTTGAGCATCATTATGGGATAGCTGTCAGCAAAAACTGCCGAACGCTCAAGTTTGCTAAATAAACGCCAAAGAACGACCAATTTCTTACAGCCGATAGCCATGAATATTCATTCAAAGGCAAACCGAAGAAGAAGAACGATGGTGAAAAGCGAGCGCTCTCAATCTTTCAAGCTGTTGGCTACTCGATGGGAATACCTGTACCACACATAGAATGACAGCATTCTGAATCACAATCGATAATTGTGATTTCTTTAAACCCGTGCTGAATTTGCACAACCGCATCCGATGCAATAAAACCAAATATTTCAAGTTGCTCCAGGTTTTTTGATAAGCAGTATGCGTGCATTGTGTTGCGCACGTCATAACATCATATGTATAACATATAATCCATCATCTTTCTCGCAGTTATTTTTATTGCAGTGATTAAAACAACCCGAAGGTAAACAGAGCGATTTTCGAATTATGATTATGCTGATTTTTGAGCAGAAATGTTGACCTTTACACAAATCGAAAACAATGGAAGTTGATCGTTTAAGCAAAGAATTTATTACTGTAATCCGATGTAATAATAGAGTCAACATAGACCTCAGAGTTCATAATGGAGAAGAACGATTTGCATGAATCTATACAGAATTATATATTGATGTAGAAATAGTCCATTTCAAGCTCTCCGAGAGTAGTTTGGATGCAGCAAAGCGTTTCGAAGCATCCGGCTCAGTCAAAATCCCACGCTAAACGGATTTGTTATTTTCTCACAATTTTATGGATTTTCATTCTCTTAAGTTTGCGTTTATGAGAGGCGAATTTCGATAAAAGTGAACTTTTTACTGACGAAAGTATGGAGCGAAATGCATAATTTATAACGGAAAATTGAGTCATTAGGAGAGTGCACTAGAAATGACGATGGAATGCAAATTTTTCTTGTAGTATAAAACAATGACAATTTACACCAACATTCAACAATCAACGAAATAATGCTAAAGCGTTTTCTGATTAGCTGATTGCTGGATGAATTTTAGCAAAAAAAAAAGCATGTTGCATGAACAGCTCTATCAATACCAAAACAAGAAAAGCGAAGCAGAATATTTTCGGCCGATATCCTTTAACTTCACAGATAATCACCGACAAACGTCGCGACTATTAAAGCGCCAGAAACACTTTGGCGCTATTAACATACCGCTTTCATATATCGAGGTGATCTCTGAAAACACAGGCGAACCTGTTTTTTTAGCTATAAGTAGAAGTGCTTCCTGGAATAAAAAATATCGGTCGAAAAACGGCTCAGAATTGAAGATTTTGTTAATTTAGTTGAGAGTGGTGCAAAACATCTCGCATATGCAGATAAAGCACTAATCTTGAGCAAAGGATAAATTTAAAAGTATGAAAATTTTTCTCTAATAAGGCGGTACACTGAGATCGAACACACAAAAAAAAGAAGATTGTAACATATGGAACTAAAAGACGTTGCTAGTGAACAAATCAATAAAGGCTTGTGGAGATTATTTCATGGAATGTAAGGATCTCGCGACGAATCCTGCAACTACTCAGTAAATACACTAGCTTAATGTCGGATATGATAAGTTCTCTTTTCTGAAAGCGCTAAGAATTGCAGACAGCAAAGCCTTTGGGAGCTAAGAGCAAAATGGAGGCACTCTTTGGATCGTTAGGTCAGAGTCGTATTTTTAAAGAGTTGAGTTGGTTGGAAAATTTCGATTGAACGTTTTTTTAAGAGGAAACAAACAATGGAAGCACCGCTTCTGAGCGAAGCATTATTGAGCACCTCCGAATAGTTCAACTCAGAAATCATGATGTTGTCGACAGCGATGCGCGACGTGGATATTTGTCAGCGATCGCTCTGTAAAAAAAGGGTAGATAGCAACAGCGTTTATACTTAGGTGTGATTGCGAATGCTATTATGGCAATAAAAAAGCTCTAACGATTAACAGGAATTGAATTACCTAGGAGGTAATAAGTGGTCATTGTGCGCTGTTATGGAATAGATTCCTATGTGCACCCTACTTGGGGGGTCAAGAACAGTTTGCGCATGCCCATCTTTGTCATTTGACGAATATGCAGTACTTACAGAGAAATAATCGCATGTGAACCACTGCTTTCCGCATTTACGACCGACAACAAGAGCAATGAACAATATCAGAGCCGTCCTAATCGCATGAATTTTTCAGGTGTCGCCCTCAGGTACTACACACATTTTTGAATGCGTTTTTCAGCGGCATTTTTTTAGCGCAGTTGCTTTTATATTGTCCGTCCTTGTCTGTCGGATACTTTCAGTCCGAGAAGCACTGCAGCTAGATTCAGGAATTTCGCTCGTTACAGTGTGCGCTCTATCATACGACCCCCTCTAAAAAATCCTGAAGTTCTTCTACAAAATTTGGAGGCTGCTTCTTGCTGTTGCGAAAACAAGCGAGTGAATTATCTAATTTCTAGAGACATAAAATTGAAATGCGTCTCAACGTAGCAACTCACGAAACTGCTTAAATTGACCTCTTGCAGTGGCGACTATATCATTTCACTAAATTAGCTTGCGGTTCGTGTGGAGGCGCAACTGTCTTACGCTTTGTCAGCACTATTTCATCTTTGTTGTTTTATTATTGAATTTCTTTTCGCAACTTGCTAATCATTGCTGGTATTGACGCTTGGCGATCTCTTTATTATATACTCGCATCTCTTTAGTTAAAGCATAAGTAAAAAGCCATCTCAGCTAACCCAGGTCATGTCTTATGACGTTTTTATCCGTCTTTTAGTTACCTCGCGTTTTACTGTTGCTTGAGAGTACATTAACGGCTTAATTATCCAAGTTTGAGGTGTCGGGCGGTCGCAGAGCTGTGAACAACTTGGGACGAAGCAAAGGACGAACCATCTTGCGAGTCTTGCGAAAAAACTTGGGACGAAGCAACCAGAAGGTTGGTACACTTTGGTTGAGAAAAGGAGAGGCGCAAGTGGACGAACCATCTTCAAATCAGGCCATTTGTTCATTAAGCACAATTATATATTACTCATTGCTAGAGATCTCGAGCACTTTCGAGTCCAGCAGAGAAGTGAAGAAAATAAATAAGGAAGTTCCGACAACAAAAGAAAAACAGTTTGCGGTAAACATCGGTAAACAGCTGTGCAAGGCAGTGGTGATTTGACAATCTTCAGATAACCCGGTGGTCGGCACAAATGCAATCGTCCGACACCTCATTTCTCGTAAAAATATATGTATTGAGTTTCCTATTTCAAACAGTACCATAATTATTACAGGAATTTCATTTGTAGAATAGCTTTATAGCTCCCATAGTATATCGTACCATTCTTGTCGCATAACTACCCCGAAACTTGATGCCTTTTTTTATAATTTCTTTTTTTAATTTACTGCTTTCCTATTGTTGGTTTTGCGATAGACCTGCATAGCTCGTAAGTTTTATTCCATATGCATCGTGACTCTTAACTCTGTAATTTTTTGTTTTAATAAACCAGCGATCTTGCTGTTTTCTTTTCTGTCGTCTACATACGACCAGCAACATCGTTCTGTTCACGGCACTTGCTTAGAACCCCAAGGTACTTTCGGCCGAGGTAATAGTTCTGCGACAGCATGTCTTCCTTGTAACTTACTGTGTAAGCGCCATAATCAACTGTTCTACTTCAATGTATTCTATAAATAGAAAATAGACTTCCTCACTACTTTTGTTCGTTACAAGATTTTGTAATCATGCTGGATCATGAAACTCCTCTTCGCATATAGTCCTCGTTCTACTGACCAGTTTCATATTAGATGCCAGCTTTAGGTAGTTATCATAGAATTATTACTAGGTGGGTAAATCACAGAGGCCAAATTTCACAGTAGTTTGTAAAACGCAATCAATGTAAGCGAGACTGTCAATGTGAATTTCGCCTTCAAATTTTTTAGCTCATTCATCAACCGCTTCATCGTAGTGTTCGGATTCTCCGAAATCGTTCAGCACTCATCTCAACCTTTGAGCAACTGCGAATATTTGGCCTGTCACATGTGCTGTGTGGCAAACTTTCTGCGGCTAACAATAAAGAAATCAAAGAGTATGTTCATTCATCATTTGCTGTTAAATCTATTGCGTTCCCTCTCCACATCACACTAGTAGTTTTCATGTTTCATGCATCACTTTACATATTACATGTTTATCACAGTTTCGAGCACCTTTTGTACCCGATCCCATGTTCAGCAGTTGTTAACTGCCGCAGGTGAAAGGAAATACCACAATTGGGAATCATAGACAGTTATTTCGTGTGGCGCATTTTTAAGTTGCTTTCCTCAGCAGTGAGCCTCTTTCGATGTATGGCGTCGGTGTTCATATGTTGATCACTTCTACTTCCAAGAAATTCCAGTCGTAATCACATGATGACATAGATGCATCTGTTTCTGTTTCCTCATATACCCCATATAGATTCCATAAAATCATATCTCATTTGCATTATTTTTGGAGCCGATATGCGCTTTAATACTTTTGAGAGGACTTCTATTTGCTTGCTCGGCGTTCTCTCAAGTGTAGGTGGAGAAAAGCTTCTGATTCTACTGTGTTCCTATCAGTCGTCAGTTGAAAATAACGTACGAATATATTTCGTGATGGCGATCGGATGCATTCACATGGATATCTTATTAAAGCAGCGCATCCATTCTTTAGAAATTCGATTTTTTTTTTCAGCAGTGTGCTTTAATGAGGGTTTATTTAATGAAACCCTGTTAAGCAAGTGCACCATCGCCTAGTTCGATTTTAATATGATACTTGAGGTGGTTGAGATGCATATCATCGAATTAACATGCAATAATACTTTGGCTATTAGTCATTTTAAACGCTCACAATAATGGAGAACGCTTTGGTGGACACAAAAGAATTCACAACGAAGGAGTGAAAATCGAAGCATTTCGCAGAAAATTTCGATGGAACTGTGCATTAACTCATATTTGAATTGATATCTATCTTTATGAAAAGAAGAAGATAATTGCAGCATTAAAGTTGGATTTCAGGACGATCAAATGCTAGAATCCGAAATGTCGAGAATGATTCACCCTATACAAGGGGTGAATTTTGTTCTCTATAAAAATAACCAAATATCGCAACTCTCAAATTGTTTCGTGCATTTCAAAAAAATTTCTACTCAGTTAAGTGTGTCTTAGATATTCGTGCTCTTTATTGTTTATTAAAAATTTACAAGCCTGGCTGTTTGACGTGAGACTTCGAGACGGGCATATTGTCAACCGTCTGTCACTTTTCTCGATTTGTTATCAGCCCTTAGAAATGTGCCTTGGAAATATGTATTGTCTTCTTGCCATACATATTTATGAATTCCTATCTGTCTATCTGTCCGTCTGGTAGTTTCAGTTGTTCAGCGACGCAATTAAAGCTGTGAAATTTAGGTTGTGATGTCCACGATCGAATGGATCTTGTCCCGCTATTCACGCTCACGGATCAGTCTCAAAAATAGTTACAAGCACTCCCGCTCCACCTTTTAGTTACTCATACTGGTCTGACGAAGGGCTCCCTCATGTATATCTCGATTGCTGTACTGCCATATAATAGTAAAATGGCAGCCCCGGATAAGCCTACTCAACACTATCGCTACCAATTAAAGCCCATTTCTGACCCATTAAGGAGAAGAATAGAACCCATTGCACTACCTGAGCTAAGCTTGGCACATTAAGCGATCCATCCATTACCAAAGCGAGGTCCACCACACATGGAAGGCCATGCATAGCTGTTGATAAGCTGAAAGAATACCTCTCTTCTTGAATGAAAAATAACTTCACTACGATAATACGGAGTGCAAGTTGCCGTCAAAAATGCTTCATCGAAAATTATCCATGAATAAGTAAGGTTGTCCATCAACTCGTGCGGTGGTAAAATGGTGTATAGAAAATTGATTCCATGAAGTCAATACAAAATTACAATTCAATAATTATACAACGCACGATGTCGGTTGTTTCCTTGAGTTCGGCATGTCAAACAGATTCCAATCTTTTATTTCAAACCGTCAATTTTTCATGGCACGTTGATGTGGGATATCGTATCTTTTGGCTTTTTGATGCCTACATTGCATTATAGAATACAATTTAAGAACATCTGCACCTTCAGGAATCAGTCTTCTGTTTTTTCTGCCTTACTGCTGAACAATGATGCCTACTAAGAGAGAAAATGAACGACATTATGCGCTCTCCTTGTAGGAGAGGTTGTCGTTGAAAGTGTCGTTGTAGAATCGCTTTGTGGAAGGGACGATCGTGAGTGTTCTCTTTTCAAGCGAGGATACGAATGATGCAATAAAAGGGGGATGAAAGAGAAGCGTCAGCAGTGGGATGCTTTTTTGCTGTCATTCACTGATTGAAAGAGATCCTTTGAGAAAAAATCCCAAAGTACTCATTCAAGCGTAATTACGAAAGCGGATGAATTGCTGCCAAAATTTACTGCAACAACCATACGAGGTGTGCTCTGGACAGAATATGTTAGAACGAACGAAATGCAGTATCAATGCATACGTTTCGTTGACTCGTTCTATAGTAAGAGCATTCTTAGGAGTTACCCTCACAAAAGCGCAAGATACTGCCGTTGAGTGTGAATCCGCTTAGATTATGATGTAGTGCTTCGATCATAAGTTGTGTGCTCAGGCAGTGGAGCAAGTCGCCAAAGATCTTATGTTCCTCTATACTCGTTCATATCGTTACAGCATTTTGCTACCAAATGAGAAAAAATCACTGAAGAAGTTCAGTTAAAAAGTTACCTACATTTTCTCTCTTGACTAGAGGACGTTGCCGATGGCAACATTGAGGTTGAAGGCTCATTACACATTAACCCACTTATCTAAATGCTCTCATCATCATTCATGTCGAAAAAAGTGAACCAATCCCAAATTTCAGCATTTCCAGTTACCTACCATAGACCGCAATATTTTTTCACGCATTCAACGTATCCGACTATTAATGCTGCTTAGCAGTCCTAAATTACAATGATATATGACGTTTTATGGAAGTTTTTGCATCGTTATGAATTGCTTTCAGTGAGAAATTTTTTTAACGGAGTTTCGTCGATAGAGAATTTCGATGGCTAAAGTTCTGCCCAGCGCAACCAAGTTTTTGCCTTCAGCCTAAATAGATCAAAGCAACACGTTGACACGGTTCTTCTAGGAGGATAGATATCATTGCACGACAATTTGACAACTTAGAAGTTCCAAGAGACTGGCTGAAGAAAACCAAAAAGTATAGGAACGTCAAATAAGTTAAGTACTGAGAACGAAAATAATATTGCAAAAAAAAAATCTCGTCTGCAATTTTAAGGCTCAATTTTTGTGTGTGAGCATATTTCCACTAAGTGCGGCTTACAGTGAAGCGTTGACGTTCCCTCCCACTGCAGCAACCATCACATTGTTTCTATATATGGCGAGCTTGTTCACATGTTGCATCGGATTGGTTATATCTGCATATTGAATTAAAAAAATTGCTCAACCTTTGAACACTTGACCTGAAGAAAGGATCCTTTGCATACATTTATATTTGGGTTGAAAAATCGCTTGAAGTTGCGCCTCGGCTATGCGTCCTTAATAGCTGTTATATATATATATATATATATATATATATATATATATATATATATATATATATATATATATATATATATATATATATATATATATATATATATATATATATATATATATATATATATATATATATATATATATATATATATATATATATATATATATATATATATATATATATATATATAAAATTATGAACATGTCATTTTGCAATAATAAAATATTGCTTTCATTTTTCATTTCATTCATTCCTTCAGAGAGCATTTTTTTCCAGATTTCTAGTAATCGGTTTGCAATGGGCTCAGCGATTTCTACCAAAACAAGTTCCAGTGATTGCTGCATTCAAGTAACACATAGAGAGAGTCTTTCAACGACATAATATAGTCATAAAGCGTTACTAATGTGTGGTTTTCGGCATAGCGCAGACAATGAATGAGGAAAAATAAACTAGCACGGCGATTTTTAGTTTTTATATTTAATAAATGCAATAAAACTTCTACTTTTTCAATGGTTTATCGCAAAAAAGTCTTTATCGTCGGTGTATAAATAGAGAGCTTCGTAAAGAGGCCTCTGTCAGAAAATTTGTTACAATCGTTTCCAATGGCGCTGCACTTCAAATCGCTTATCCTCTTCCTGATGTTGCTTATCTCACTCAGCGCTTGTATGTTATTTGTGTTATATTTGCAAATTTTCGTAATTGATTGAAAGTTCAACTACTCTTGGCGAAAGTTTGAGCACTCGATTTAAAGTTGAAAAATTATACGTAAATGTAATGACGATTACTTATGGAGGAGTCCTAAGAAAGTGACAAATTCAGCTAAAAATTTTTGAAAAAATTGAGTTAATTAATTAAGAGTAACTCATCGTTCCATAAAATAGTAGTCACTTAGTGAAAAAATAACCAAGGCAGTGATATTGAGATTCACAATTATATAAGGAGATGGATGCGATGTAGCAGTACTACTCAGATGACAGGAATGAGTTTAAATTACAGCATAAGATAAAATCAAATTCAATTTCATGAACTATTCCCATGCAATTCACGTCAAAGAGCTTTCTATTTTCTTTTAATTGAATCGTGATTGTCAAACGCTATTTCAGTTCCACATATAAGCAGCAGTCTCTATATATGCTAACTCTATTGCCCAGCAATTTTTTGTTTCTTGATTGCAGATGCTAGTGAAGGCTTCTTCAACGGTGGTTGGGGCGGTTCATCTGGAGCCGGTTGGAGCAATTCGCCAGCCGGTAGCTTTGGTGGCTCGTCGGCCAGTGGATGGGGAGCGGCTCAAGGAAGGAATATTTCAATGAAGCCGAACAGGGGCCAAGAACAGCCAAGGAACGAGGGACGTCCTAAAACGAGATTCAGTGGATGGATTACTGAAGAATGAATTGAACGGAGCACTTCATTCTCTTCATCACATATCTTTATTCCTTGGCCTGTAAAATACTTATTTCACTGACATCCTACCATTAGCAGAATAAAGACATCATGCTCATTGCGTACATGTTGCCCAATAGGGCATTGCATAACGTTAACATGCCTTTCACATAGACTACGGGAATTTTGCACACGCCGAACTTTTGCAAAGTGCTTTTCCACATCCACTTGCAAACACGATCTATGGCAGTGTCGTGTCTGCGCGTGTCTACGGACTTCCACCTGTCAAGTGCCTTGAACTCGAAACCGATTGAGCTGCCCAAGAAATTTAGAGGGTGTAATCTACACCATAGCCGCTTTCATGCTTACCCTTTTCATTGCACATATTTCACATCTGGTGACTTTTCATGTTATGTCGGCCGAGTGGTAGAAAAGTAAACTTTCGCAGAACATTTCTATGAATCTTTCGATCTTTTTCATATGCACTTTCATGTGCACATATGCACTGGTTTTTGCTCTTGCTAAAGCACTAGCGTATGAGTTCTATCGTCCACCACAGCGGCTTTTCAATAGAAATTGAACAAATCCTTGTGGTGCTCTTTACGATAATTTACTTTAAACTCAAACTTATGGAATACCTGAATCATTTTCTGCAATGTTGTCGTCTATTTTTTTTTCATACATTTACCTATGACGATTATCAATCGTTAATGTGAGTAGAAATTAAGTTCAAATTATAGAAACTAACCTTTTCGAAGGTAACGCGGTCTTTCTTTTAGACATTGTGCAAATGATTTGCAGTTGCAAGACCGCCAGCCGTGAAATTCAAGTAAATTTTTGTTACGGTTATAGATATCCATATTTGCTTCAGGATTCAACACAATAACCACTGTAGTATGGAGGGGGTATATATATATATATATATATATATATATATATATATATATATATATATATATATATATATATATATATATATATATATATATATATATATATATATATATATATATATATATATATATATATATATATATATATATATATATATATATATATATATATAAAGCGCAACTCCGATGTATGATTGACCAAAAATAGCATCGTACCAATTCGTTCTGTGAATGTAAATTTACGAAACAGCTAAAAAATATTCCCCATTTCACCCCTCCATACAAGCAGCATGAGGTAACATGTAAAAAAGTACACCAAAGTATCATAGCACTGTGGAAGCCGGCAGGGTCGATCCAAAGAAATTCACAACTTGACAGTCCTGTCAACAGGCGACCTAGATATAAAGTAGTACCACATTTTCGGAAAAATAAGGTGCAGTGATGAGGACTAGAGGTGCGAAAGGTGTGTATATGTATGCGGAGTTCACTTTAATGCTGCGAAAATGGTAAAAAGCTAAAACAACAATGAATCTGAGGCAGTAGGCGCAATGAAGACCTCTAGAATTGGGCAGCTCGACACATTGTATTGCAGTTCTTCATTTCGTGCCCATCAACTGTAGTAGTTGTGAAGTGCGGTCGATGTCACGAGAAAATAGCAAAGGGTACATCAGGTTGAATTTCCTTTTTCATCTGTAAGATTAATCCTGTCTATGAATTCGATTTAATGAGGGTGTGTTGTGGAGGGGGGGGGGGAGATTAATCCTGCCTATGAATTCGATTAAATGAGGGTGTGTTGTGGAGGGAGGGGGGGGGGGGGGGGAGCGTTAATGCATGTTGAAAAAATGGCATTTTTGATTGCATTGCAATATAAAGTTGTACACGAAAACAAAGTTCTAAAATTTTCAGCACGCAGGGCAGTCCCAATATAGGCTTGTAATTTGGCGCAGGTTTCGTGCCAGCGTTGTATATTTGCATTCTTGCATTACTTAGGATGTTTGCACAATGTAATAAAGCATTATAAAGAGAGCACTTTTCTAGAGCGGTCCGATTTTTTCTCGACTTCAGCGTTCTATGCGTAGAAAATCTGATGCTCAGTCTTTAGCGTATTTTCCCATTTTATGAAATTCATTCGGAAAAGCTTTCTGGCCAGAAAATCTGTAAAAGCAATTTTATGTTGGGCGTCATAAGCAACAAGTTTTCCAAACTCAACGTGAAGAATTACTTCTCAATTTTGACGAAGTGGTAGTCGTTATAACTTCCGATATGATTACACAACAATTCGAAATTTAGTCGTTTCTCTTCTAGTTTGAACGTTGCCTAGAAGGATAAGCATTAAAACCAATATTGGCCTATTCTGTCTGCATGCGAGCATGACAACGCAAGTGGATTTCTCTCGAGTGTTATATCAATTGTATTTGAATGTATTTCTCTCACTTATGTTACCTTCGTGAATTATTTTACCTCACAAAGAAATTATGCATTGAGATTGTGTAGAGTTCATATTTTCATCGTCATTCTCCTAATAACTGAAGAACAAGCGAAATGTTCCACTTAGCAAATTACTGCATAGATTTTTGCACTTGAAAAAACTCTTGGAGAGCGTTCTTTGCGCCGTTTCATTCAGAGGTGTTGAATATAAAATGCTTGAAAGAATTCTCTGAATTTTTTCTTAAATCCCGAATTCTCTGTTGAATGAAGTTTTTGGACAATGCAATAATATCGTTGGTAATGCCCTTCTGTATGCCTCAACGTTGAATACTCAACTTCTCTCACAGTTCTTAATCTTTTATTCCTCTCACAGCTCTTAATCTTTTCTTCTTAACGTGCAACAATGGTTCACCTTTATTAATCGTAACAGCTAATCCAATATACGAAATGTGCATATACCGCTTTTCTCCGTTTATACACTTTAGTGTTCTCACAACTTTCCAAAATGATCCTCTCTTGGTGAAGGAAAGCGAATAGGCAGCTGATTTTGCAAGGAAATTTAATAGGAGGATATTAGCTTGAAGTCCTTCCTCGCAAATAGTGCCGTCTTTTGCCTGAAATTTGATGGCGATTTTCCAACCTCTCTGTGCCAACAGGGACTAAATTTGAACTAGTTAGAGACAGCGCGGTTTACACTCGGAAAGAGCTTATAGCACTCACCGCTTTCCTAAAACAGCTGTATCCCACAGAGGAAGGGAGAGAGGCCTATAAAGAGAAAAAACGGTATCTGCAAAAACGCGCTTAAATGGCACAAACTGAGCAGTACACAACTAACACCTGGCATATCTGAAATATTATAGCTTATCAGCCTGTCAGCTGAGATCACTTTCACGCGTTTATCCACCTGCAATAATTTGAAGAGAGGGATAGAGAGACGATGGAAAGATCCGAATGCGTAAATTATATGACGCTTATCTCAATATATCAATCCTTCAGAAAGTGTTACGCATTTAAATTCAAAAAAGTTTTCACTCAGCATGTAATACAGTAAAGACGTTGTACCTAAAAGAATAAATATTTACAAGGAAGCATTCTAATGATTTCATGCTATACGTATATAAACAAATAATGGCACTACCATTTCTCGGCGAATTTCCACTTTTTCACTACGGATATTCTGAGATTGTTTTTTTTTTCACTAGAGCATGAACATCAACAAACAAAAAGGCACTAAAGTAGATGAAGAAATGCGTCAAAAGAACTGGCACTATATACGCATTAATACATCTCTTTCACATGTTGACAAGCTTCATGAAGTCTCAACAAAAATTAAAATATAGAACTAAACTTCTTAACGTTTCAATTAACCCAATTACACGCGCAAATCTTCTATAGAAGTTCTATTTTTTTTTTTGCAACTAGATTGATGAAAAGTGAAAACCCACCAGCGCTTGCAATGTATGCAAATTTATTGAAATGCCCACATTTTCGCATAACATGGAATGTGGTAGAGGACGCGATTCTATGGCTTGCATTATAGCACCAAATTTTGCAACACCAGTTATACCAAATCTCGAGATGAGATTATCAAAGAAACAGACAGATCCTCGAAAGAATGTTGCCATTTTCAAAGACGTTATTTTTAGCTCGTGCGAAAATATGGCACATGAACAGACTGCATTTCTATGCAATGGATATTATTGCTGAATATATCATAGTGCCCACGTGTGAGCATAAAATTCAACGCAGTCTTACAGAAGAGAATGAAAACCGCAAAAAATCAAAGAAACTTTCAGCAAAGTTGTAATAAATATGCAAGCATCAGGAAGTTCAGTTTATACTTAATCTATACAATTTTACAATAAAATCGCCGTAAAATTCGATAATTTTACAAGCTTTATCACGACGAATAAGTCTCGTATATTTTCTTAGAGCAGTCGCAGTTACCGAGAAAGATTTTTAGATTATTAGATCCTTTTCAGTGAATAAATAAATAAATAATCGTGAAAAACATTTCTGCGATGTTCTAAACACTTTTTCATCACTTATGCATAGTTTTGACCATATACATCATATTAGAAATGAACAGAAAAAATCTTAGGTGTCAGACTGTCCTAAGAACTGCCTCCAAATTGCTCTTAGATTTCTTCACTTATTTCTATAGGAGAATGAGCGTGTTGTTGTTGTTGTTGTTGTACAACGGTCTTTTTAGCGATTTCTTGTAACGACCATCCACCATCACCACTGAGATGAAGTTCAATATCGTGGAATTGCCTTAGCGATTGCCTATGTCCTATCGACACAAATTTAATACCCGCCTGCAAAACATTTCAATCTGTTAAGCCGATAGAAGCAAAGCGAAAATCGTTTCTTTTTTTTTTGTTGAAATATTCATAATATCATTTCAGCGCAAAATTCTATATGCGAAGAATTATTCCTCTTCTCTTGAAAAATTTCATTGAAAATAGAAGATGACACTCACAACTGATATCAAATATGATTGAAATATTTTAGGTTGAGATGTAAGCAGTTTTATTATATAGCTATTCTCTTTTTTAATTGTTCAAATAATCATAAAATGATCATGCCGTTGATAAATTCGTTCGAAATGAGCACTCATAAAATGAAAAAAAAGCACATCCTATTTGAGGAAGGGACCACCTAAGCAGTCCTTGAATGGCGTTAAGAATTCACCTTTTCGATGATGCGGTAAAGTGTCATCTCCATTTCGAAGCCAAGTGCACTAGTACATTCGTCCAGAAAGGCGATTTTCGGACGATGATACAGTACCCTTGCGATACACAACCGTTGTAGTTCTCCTCTTGAAAGTATTTCTTGCCTGAACGTTTCATAAATTTGTTCTATTAACAAATGCTAACAATATGCTAACTTAGTAATTAAAAAGTATGAGAACCGGATTCTAGAAATAGCTTTTTCCGAATCATCAACAACTCACTGTGTTGACGGATAAAAGGCGAAAATGACTTACCAATCTCCATCAACTGGTTCATCGAACCCAGAGAACCGTTCCAATAAATATTCCATTCCAATATTTTCCAAAATCTCTTCCAATCGTGAAATTTCTGAAACAAAACGCATAATCGAAAATCAATGAACTCATCAAAGAGGAAGCTAAAAATGGCTAGAGATGGAACCTGAGAAATAAAAGAAGACGCCAGAAATTTAATTAAGCACATCTGGAGGAATTCTTCCATCCTTGCAAGGTGAAATAATGTGCTTCCGATAGGCACAAGAAGTCAAATTCAAATTAGTGGAAAAATCAGCGCATAGAATTCAAACTCTGATATCGCATATCAATTTCCGTCTAAAAATTCCCTTATCGCAAAAGCCCGCAACTGCATCACTTGAATTAGAGTTGAATTTATGTTTAGCAATACGTTTAGAAAGTCCACATGAAAAGAAGACAAGCACCTTGCATGAAAACGGAATTCTCCGAAGTTTGATTTTGAAGAAGTACGCCAATGGACTCAATGGCACGAACCTTTGTTGGTGGCTTCAGCCTTTGCCGGATAAACCAATTGTTGCCTCAATGTTGTACCGCCACTAGGAAAATATGGATTCTGAGGTAAAAATAGCATATTTGTTGGGGTGAATTCCCAAAAGCGTTCAATCTTTCCTGAAAATATGGCATTTCAATATTCGACGAGGTGAAGCATGACTTTGAATGTTATGCGAATAAAACTGAAACCTTTGACTACTTCAATAGCACTATTATTCGCTTTCATAAATTTCACTTTCGAAGAAATTTCCGAGGTGTTCTTTCATTAATCATCGGTATTTGCTCTAGTCTATAAAATTCAGAACGTTACAAGAAAGATCGATTCCCAAATCGCATATGTGAGTATCATTGCAGTGAGCAATGCATTTATACCATTTGTGCAATTACTTCGCTTTTTTTGGAATTTTTGGATTTATTTGTCCGAAAATAAACGTACAAATGGTAGCGAATGTTACTACAACTGCATTTGGTTTTAAATCAAAGAAAAAATTCAAATGCTGATGATTCACAGATATTTACGATTTCAGCAGCAATAAGTTTGTTACGGGGCACAGATGTTCAGTGCTACGTTCAAATGATATATTCGATATTTGGGAGAGCCCGTTTTAGAAGACGCCACCACAATAGAATGTGAGCGTTCTGTTACAACTGCACGGAAAATTGGATTCCAGAATTCTGGATTGAGAGCAGTTTTCGAAAATACCGTTCCGGATGTTGAAAAGATCCTCGATGCAGATATAGTTTCTATTCACTTGAACTTTGGTCTAAATGATAGCTATAGTTCCGACAGCGACCAGTAAGATCGACTTGGAGCTGAGCTGCAGAAATGATGTCATGAACAAGAAACAAAATATCGTAGAAATGCCAACAATATCTTAGAAAGAAGAATTAAACGAATTCTTAAAAAGAAATACCGGAAAGGCATTTCCATAAATCTGCCAAAACCCTCAAAATCGATGTCTTTCCAGTGCTACTATCACCAGTGATCAATATGTTCCGCTCGAGCGATACCAACATCGAGAGCTCTGAAATTAGCTGAATAATATCCTCTAGTAGGTTCTGATTGGTTTCTCGGCAAAGTTTTGGAATTAATTGAAATCTTGAATTTGAATTCGGCTTTTGCTCACTGGCAGCCTGAAAGACCAAATAGCAATGCAGGTTGGGCACTTTTTAAATCTCTTTTTCATCGAAAAATCGTACTAGCCGTAATCGTAGCAGTGTTTGCGTCCACTAAACCTTCACATGCTCAATATCTGTTACGTTTTAACTTTGCCTTTACCTAGAAAGTTAGGACATTGGTCTCAAGACAGGCACCAGCAGCAAGCCGAATCAAGTGCCATTACAAGTCGGCCTGATTTGCACGTTATTGAAGCTATCTGCTTGATTCCTGACACATAATTAGACAGTTTATACATTATCAGTATCACCAGTCTCATAGTTTTATTCTACACTTCCTTTCTTCTGTTAACATCCACCGCTAACTGCAACCAGTCATTAATCACCCCCTCTACCTCTTTTGGTTTACACTCTTCGTTTTCTTGCTCTCCGGATTATTATGAATCAAATTTGAACGATTGTGCGCATCGCTCTGATTTCGTCCAAGCGTTCGTATCAATGACCCTTAGAACGGACAGATCGTATGCAAAAACTCTCACTTTCTCACGTTTTCCCTTTGTTGGCATTCAATTTTTTTAACCTCGATACCTGAAGCCACTTTCATAGCAACTTCCTCCACAGTTTTCATCACATTCCACCTATTTGTTCTAATGAAAAGGAGGTATTTTGCTAATCATAAATGCTAAACGAGTGCTAATAATACACAGAGAGCTGTATGAAACTATAAAGAATACCGTTAATAAGAATCGATCGGGTATTATTAGGATTTGAGATACTAACTGACGAAAGTATCATCGCGACGTTACTTTCTTGATCTGCTGCTTCGATTGTACCATTGACAACTTTACCCCTAGAAACATAACTGAGATCATCTTAAATCAGCAATCAAATCGATAATCGAACTGTTGAGAATATGAAGCGAATTCCCGTATTTCTATAAGTTCTTCTATAAATTCACAACGCATTATAAAACTCAACACTTATTTAGAATTACTGATATGCGACAAAGACAAAGCTGACAACGACAAGTGAAAAAAAATCTATATTTCCGCATTTTGCGTTTTATAGCTTGTCACCCCTCTCCCTCCACTTCTCTGATTTGCAGAAGAAAATATAACTAAAATGATAAATTCATAGAGAAATATGTCGCTGCACGAAAGAAAAAAAAATGAAATAGCGATGCCTTCATAGTAAAGAGCGATTTTTGCATGAAATCGAAAAACTGGTGCGGCATTGTTCATATTTATGCTTCGTCACACATTTACAGCAATTGCGAAACGAATGCGATCGAGTAATTGCAGTAAAATTACTTTTTATCTAGTAGAGATTCCTCTTCGACGGCCCCTTTGTTCGAATTCGATTTACTCCTCTCTGCAGATTTTTCCTAAAAACTATCATGAGGTCAGTGGATTGAGAAAATATTCTATACGAGTATCCATCAATTCGATGTTTCGATTATCAGAAGGCTCGCTTCAAAAAATTAAGAGCCAAAGCAAATTGAAAAGCGATAGTTGTATGCATAGGGCGATGGTTGCGATGCGTCAGAGCTTCTGCTGAAGAAGGAGGAAACTTTTTCGGCTGAAATAGCTACAACTCTTCCGAAAGAGAAACTCATCACAGCATTCAGCGTAAAACAGAAAACCGATCCAAATCTCTCTCTCTCCCTTCCCCTCCCTATCAATAGAGAGAACGAGATGCGCTGTAGTGATTGAACCTATCAACCCAACTGGTAGCTCCAGCATCAAGAATCAATGACAAGGCGCCTGAAAACGCGTTTTTCTATGACCGTCATCGATTTCTATGATCATCGTCGCAAATCGGCCAGTTGTTGCACTCTCAACCGAATCAACAGTTTTTGAGGCCGGCAAAAGAATTTTGATTTGCAGTTTTCATGAGTGTACAAAGTCTCGCTAGCTTCTAAAAAGGTAGCGAATTATAACGGAATTTCGATGAAGTTTACGTCTTAACTGCAAGTCGTAACTGCAAAAACTCTAAATTAAATCGACGGTTTTCCTTGCGAATCCTCAAGCAAATTGGAAGTAAATCTATACTGTAGTTTGCGATAACTGAAATTCTTCGATACGGACAGCACTTATAATTCAAAACTTGAAATTTATGCATGCAGAAGGAAGGATGCGCAACGATGTACATTTAGACAATATATTGTGGAATATACTATAGTGAAAAAATAAGGAAATATAAAAGTAATAATTGCTTTGGCCATACATTTAATGAAAGTCGTTTTTAATTTATGGGACATTTATGAACCTCTCAATTTCTCGAATAGTGAACCTAAAAATAAAAAACTTTTGAGTTATAATATAACTCGATTAGGGTTTAAATAACGACATGTATTCACATAGTGAAAATGAAAGTATCCTTTGAAATGCAAACGATTCATCAATCCACCGCATTTTTTCATGAACAAAATCCATTGGCCATATTTTCTTATAAATATTTTGCTGCTATTAAATTTTCAAAACAATTAAATATAATATAAACTTGATTGTGATGACAAAACAGTGAACGGACCTGTCTTTCCAAAAGACTATACGATCCGTCATTAGCGTTTTCGTTGCTCTCGATTACTATTACTGTAGAAGGATCGTCATCATTGAGTGATGATTTCGCGTTGATATCAACAAGGCGTTGTAGCTCCTCGTACAATCCGACTACGCTGCCATAACAACGATTAGTTGAGTAAATGAGTCATTTCAAACGACCGAAAGAGAAATAAACCAAGAAGGTGAAAAAAAAATTTTGCAAATTAAGTGCAGCGGTTTCTCTTTGCAATCCCCTTCGAGCATCACTACGAATCAACGAGTTCATCTATAAAACATCGTTTATCACTAACTTTCATTCGGTATTAAAAATTACTTTTGAAGTTTTTCTTCAAGTGAATTTTTTTTCATGGGAAATCAGGTCGAAAACACACGTAAAGATATCAACATTCTAGCAATTGCTATGCTCTTGCATGTTTATATTTTTATAAGATTTTCCTATAAGAAATTTCTGATCGTTTTAGTAATGTCTTCATTCACATACAAATGAGTACGCTTTATCAATCGATACTGAAAGATGTCTTAGACAAGCGCCAGCCAGCTGTCAGCTGACTTCTGCATCAACAGATTTTAAAAAAAACGTTTCCATTTGCGAATATAAACACCATAAAAGAATATCATACAATACGATATAGTAATATGTTGTAGCGAAACTTTGAACATATTTATATTTGATTACATAGTGCTATGTAGTATCGAATCATGGAATACGCAATTATTGAAGTGAAAAACGGGAATGATTGAGGATGCAACTTTCTCCCGTAAGAGATTATCATTTTATCCAATAAAATGACGGCAAATCAATGAAATTTATCAACTCACCGATGTGTAACACCAGCCATATCGCCAAAATTTTCCGCCAATGCCACCACTCGAGTGAAACTGTAGATTAAATACAAATAGAAGAAAACATTCTGCAAAAAATTTATCGAACTCTATTGCTGAAGACTTTGTACGAAGTGGATAACATCTTTTTACTTTCATTTCAAGTTATATTAATTCCACAATGAATAGCCAATGTAATCACTTTGGTATTTGAGTTGGACAAAGGGCATTTTCACTCAGCTGGAATTTGAGAATGATAGCCACTTTTTCAAGGAATATATCGAGATGCGAATTGCCAGATTCTGTCTTTCAATTTCTAAAGCATTCATTCCCGTGTAATGCTATCGCGACATCAAAACGAACGATGCTCACCACTGATTAAGCTCATCATTCGGAAAGTAGGCGTGTTAATGAAGTCTTATAGTTCATTTCAATCTGATCCCCATCCGAAAAAAATAAGAGTTCATTTAGAAAAAAAAAAATCACTCTGATTTAGAACGAGGATCACATTTAGGGAATACAGCAGGATGTTCAAGCGATTTTTCCAAAAGAATCTCTATCAACAGATAAAAAAACATATAAGCTATCGGCACTTAAGCTCCAGATAAGTGAGTATTATAAAGATGGCGCACTCGCTATTGATTGTTGTTGCAAAACGTTATCTTTTATTAATGGAGAAATAAAAGTCGGCTTACCTTGCTAACAATACCTGAAAGTTCAGGACCTGAGAGGCCATCAAAATCGTGAGTTATAAATATCGGAATCGCTATCAATAAATAACTCAGTGTACCACCATAATAGTCGAAAATACTGGTTGCCACTGAAATTCGCAGATGCGCAAAGTCCGTTTAACTACTCGGAAAGTTGAAGAAAGTAAGCATTTCAAGAGCTGACTCTGAGATTCTTATGCAAAATTAGGTAAGTCCAGATATATCGATGGAAAGCTGATGCATGATCCTTGCAGACAAATATGACCGAGCAAAGATTGCTATTAATTCATCAGTTTTTTGATGAATTACGAGAAAACGTCATCCCACAGTGTTCTCCTCAATTGTTTATTTCAGCGGCAGCACGTTTTCTCGTTCCCCGAATTGGAGGCGACAATAAAAAGCAAGCTTTTTGAGTCGACTGATTCATTCAATGGAAATTTCCTGACGGAAATGCGCCGTCATTTATAATAGATGCGTTCGAGAAATCTTTCGAAGGATAGATGAGAAGTTAGAAAGTGGAGGTGAGTACGTCGACAAGAACAACACCTAATGGCTTCAAAGCGAAGTGGAAAAAGCGTTCATCTGAATATGCCAGTGTTAATGAGCGCGGACAAAACAGACATTGGGGCCATATAAAATTGCCTTTAATATGACCGTTGAAAGTAAAGATATAGAATTCCACGATAGCACAGTAACTGTGAAGGCAACCTAAATATGCACAAAGTGCCTATATGGAGGTCATTTCCAACAACAAAGAGAGTTGGCAACATACAACATAGAAACGTGCGCCATCCAATTAGCTTCATCTGTACGCCGATTAATGCATCGAGTTTCGCATTTGTCATTTCGTTTTCGGTGAGCCCTGAACGATAGAAAGCAATCGACTCCGTATTCGCCCTTATCTCACAGTGTTTTGACCTGCAATTCAATAAGTCACCACATAAAATAGATGCAGTCAGAAGCTTTCGTCGTAGGCAAACAAAAGTTAGAGTTTCTTTCCGCTGATCGAAATCATTGTAGACAATTACATCACTAACTCCCATATATAAATTTCCTTTCTGAGGAATAATAACTCCAATATTATCCATAAATTTGTTGTGAAATGAGCTTTTCTTCTCACGTATTAACTAAATGACTGAATAAAACACTAAATAGGTGGGATATATTTACCTGAGATCGCCTTCTCGTTTCTCTTGTTCGTTCACGAGACCGACAATTGGAGAAAGAAGAAGTTTGTTGACTACCGTCGACGACGCAAAATAGCCATATATAGCCAAAGGGCCTATCCACCCCGAACTGTAAAGTCATCACAAATGACTGTCAAACGGAGGGAACTAGAGAAACAGAAGATAATAAAACCTTATATGGGTTGACGACAGTGGTTTCTACTATTCGGGCCATCTTATTCTGAAGCAAGAAAAAGAACAGTAAATCTCCCATCTCTTCTTCAGCACACTGAATTGGTTGAGGCTTGATAATCGAATTACTGGCTTGCTTGAATCATTTCACCACCAATCTGGTGAATCAGGAATGCTCCTCCAGCAGTATGAAGTGGCAAATAAAGTGTACGACATTCTACGTATGATAAGCACATCTCAGTCTTCAGCACCTCACCATACAGTAATTTTAATGCTTAGAGTTACTGTAAAGTAATTACAGTTTGCAGTAATCTATCTAATTAGCCGCATTTTTCGGATGCTTCTCCAAAACAATAGTCTTCAATCTACTGAAACAATTTGCTTGATTAATTTAATGAGTGAAACAGGCAAACAGTATGCGTGACGTGTAACCTATGACAGTGTAACCTATATAAACCGACTAATATATCACTGGAGGTCACCTTTCCTCGTACCTCTTATGTAGTCTCTTACGCTTAACTAATCTAATTTGTCCTTTAAGGAACGAAGATCGAGGGGATTTTCAAACGAGAATGAAATATTCGAAAAAAGGGTTACAATCGATCTCCCTACCCCCCCCCCCCCCTAATTAAAACCACCTCTATGAGCCGCCATAAAAGCACTCGTAGAACCTAAGCTAAAATAAACGATAAAAGAATGAGAAACGTTGTAAATTTTTCACATTTAAACACTCTCAGTTGTATTCCGCTTTTATGAAAATCGCTCAGCGTAAGAAATATCCGAATCTTCGCCACCAAAGAGTTTTATTTCGGAACTTCGTAAGTCAAAGAATGTTATACCCGCTTATGTGAAGCAACTTTTATTTAAATACTGTTTTGTTTTTATGTAAGCCACGTTGCAAATATCGTGCTTGCTGCTTGAGGAACACAACTGATTCCGGATTGTGCGGGGACCCGAGGTTCCCAGGAAAACCTGGTCGGAGAGTCTGGGTGGTCATCATGCAACTTCAGCGGAAATTAATGGAGGTGCTGCTTGAATAACAGCGAAATTCCATATGTCGATCACGCGACTGGAAGGAGCAGACGATATAAGAAATAACTTAAGAGGATTAACGATGTAGCTACTGTCAAATTGTGTGAAGCGATGAAAAAGAATGACAGCACTACAGACCCTTTCGCTTTGCTGATAATTTCGACTGAAGGTTTAAGGCATAGCAAATTCCTGCCTAGCTGAGTTCTATAGCGAGTGCGCAAAGATTAGCCAGAAACATGTCGTGGAACATCGAATCCGCACTAAATCCTGATCACCGACAACGATTTCTCCATGCCTTCCGCGAGTATTTTGAACTAACCTTGTATTTTATTGCTCATGAGCCAAAAAGGTAAGCTCCACTCGAGCCAAAGGAAGGTAACCAATGCCACATCCCCCCCCCCCCCCTCTGCACTAGCGAGATCTAAAACAATACGCTTTCCCATTATGAAGAAATGAGGCAACGGAATAAGCGGTTCAATAATAAAGCAGGAGTCATCAAACGCTATCAATCGAACATACTTATCTTGAGTTTAGATTGTTTCTTAGGGTAGTTGTTCTCAAAAATAACCACCCTCAATTTCAGTGTTATAAAAGCACATGTTAACCATCAACCATATGTTCTGTTATAGAGAAGATACTCCAATCCGCACAAAAAAAAAAAACAAAACAAAACATATAAATGATCCTCTCAATAATTACCTGTCATAAGTGAGGTATGTATAATAGCCGACGATAAAAGGTGCCATAACGACAGGTGTGAATAAGTCTTGTGTGAGGATACGAGTCAGCTTCTCAACATCTTGTGTCATGCGTTGATCGCTGAATATAGTTCAAGCTGAATATTTAACAAAACCCTCATATGAATTCATCAGTCGTACGGGTGTAGTATTTCAATGCAGAACCTAACAGGTAATTTGCACCCTGGGAAAATCCAATACCTAGCAGGAATTTCAAGCCTCGGCACTAGAATAATATGATCTCACTTGTTCCAAGGACAGTTGAATTCGCGAATTGGGAGCATTGCTAGCCTCCTTACTTTGAAGATGGCAAGAACAGAGCGAACAGTGATGCCCTTAAAAATTATCCAACCATTGTTGAAGGGAACCGTGATCGGTGATATCTCTCAAAATAGAAGGAACGATGATTCTTCTCAAAAATTACTCAGCCACTAAAGAATGTTGCATAATTGTGTTAAATTCGCCCGTAAAAGTTTCGAAAACGTCAAGAAAATAACCATAGAAAAATTTAGTGAAGCAAAATAATAATAAAGCAAAAATTCGTCCATAATGATGAAAGAGATTGAAATTTTTAGAACAGATTCAATGAAAAATTGCATTTTTTTAAACTCCGCCATAATATTGCGTATTTTGTCTCTTTCTGCACAAACTACTCTAAAATATTCTAGAATGCTTTTTAAAAAAATAATGAAATCGCTATATTTTATTTATCATTTCGAACATAAAGATTTCAACAGTTCTGTATTGTTCCACGTTAAAGAATTAAATGGTAAATGATAGTAAAATTTGAGAGTACGAGATGTTGCTCTAGCATCGGAAAGCACTGTCGGTACCATGGTGTTGCTACTCACGAAATCTTACATGAATTTGCATAACAACCTTGTAGTATCATTCTAGCTGGTATAATAAATTCCAAGTTTGAAATATGTGAGCAAGTCAACAGGTAGAGCGTCGACAAGGTGTACTTTCTGATCGATAGAATACGTATAAACGCACCATCAAAACACATGCGCAAATGCACGAAAAAAAAAAGGTTGCTGGTTGGGCGCTCGGATATTTTAGTGAATTTACGGATCATCTTACAAACTATCACTGATCATTCCATATTATTTGCGCCTATTGATTATAATAAAGCAATAATAAACACTTACGGATTATCGAATTCATCGGGACTAACGTTAAGCTGATAGTGTACAGGATGCTTGAAATATAGCGAATGTAATGTATACGCACAGCGTTGACGGCATTTCAAGAAAAACAAAGATGTGGAATATTTACACGCAGAGAGTGTCTGTAACAGCATTTTCTAACATACTTTTAACCAAATCCGGAAGCGTACTCCATATACGGTTTTCGCAGTTGCGCTCATTAAACCAACTGGTATAGATCATAAGGAATAATAAAACGCATGGAAGAACGTATGAATATTTTGATCGATTCGACAGCCATACGGGAGATCTTCAACAAAAGATTGGCTTTTTACGATTGAATCGGTGTAATATGAAAATCAAGCAAGTTGAAAATAAATGCAAATTTGTGCACTTTTAAATGCTTAGAACTTATTTCAAGTTTATGGATCAACTTGAGAGAAGTTCCAAGCAATTCGTCTTGAAAATTTATGCAAACCTAAACGTTTTGAAACAACTGAATAGGGAGATAGACATACATACACGTGTACCTATACATTTGCAGAGCTATAGCGCTGCCGTAATGAACAATGAAGACGAAAGTGTGAGAAAAAAAAAAGACGAGATTTACAAATACAGAATCTATGCTTTTGAAATCATAAATGTTTCTGTCAACACTTTCAATTTATTCTCGTAGTCCTCAAAATCAAAATTTCCCATCTTCCTCGAAATTCCATCCGCCAACTAATTTCTGCTGTTTCCGCTTCGTTGAGTTTTCCGGAAAAGTCGTCATATTTTAAATTGTCGAAGAAATGTTGGCTGAATATTGCAAAATCATCCATGCAAAATGTTACAAAATTTGTTAGAAGTAGCAATTGTACTCGCTATCAAATCTACAATAAAGCACTAAAACATTTGTGATCGATGTGAAGACCAATAATAAAGAACTTGTGTTGGTTTCTATTCAATTTACAACTTACCAACGCCTTTCCAAATATAATTAGCGCTGATTTACCAATGAGATAGCGGAACATTGAAAGATCGCGATTACCGAGAGCAATATAAAATTCACTCGGTAATACACCAACATAATAAGTGGCCAATTGATCTAAAATATTGCACGAAATTGATTATATTTGAGAGGAAAACTTTGAACAATACTGTAGATTTCCATCAAAATAAAACCCATATCATTATTACGTAACGTTGAGTTGACATTTAGAGAAAATGGATGAAAAAGATGAATGCACTAACCAAGTGCTGAGATCAAAAACACCACAATCGCTAATTGTATTGTAAGTGGGCTTGCATGACGTTGAATAGGGAATAAAATGCCGAAAAGAGTGAAAATACGTCGAAAAAGAGTTTGATCGATTGAAAGTTTGCCCATATTTCGATGTAAAACAAAGGTGATGAATGAGCACTTCGAGGATATAAAGGCTAAATTCTGGAATATTTGAGAACACTTATATTAATGAGCAAAAATTCGTGCATTTCAAATAAGCGAATAGCGCATCAGATAGCGAAAAGAGCAATAAACAAAATTCGGATCTGAAACAAATTCGGAATTTACGGAACTCCTCGATGAGTGCGAGTTTTTGAAATCGCTCTATACAATATTAGCCTCTTATAAAAACATACATATTGCATCGTACAATAAAATATCCACAGAGGACGGGTTATTCCCAAATAAAATTCTGAAGTAAGTATTTATTGCTATGAAAGAATATGTTGAGAGAAAGAAATTAAGCACCAATAATTCAAATCATTATCTATTAAAGTTCAGATAAGCCAAATCCGAAACGCTCGAGAATATGACGTTGAATTCTCAGAGAAAAAATTAGGAAAGCCCAAATTTGTGAGTAATATCCAAACTGGAATGAATGTTGTGGAAGTTGAGCTCTCAGTAATCAAGATCCTTGAAAAATATGAAATTCTGCACGAAAAAAATTTTTTCGAGGATTTTCAGTTGCATTGCCGATTAACATTGAGTGCTCAATGTTTTTACCATTGACGTAAACGCCAACGAAAGCAGCGATGAAGACGAGAGAAAAAAATATTAACACTGCTGATAGCTCTACAAAAAAATATGATCGAGCTTTTATTAATTTTCCATTGTCCTTTCCTAACTTTCAGAAGCTCTTCGGAACGAGGAATTAATGAGCTGTTTCATTCAAATTTTTGGCACGGCTATTTTGCTGTTCCAATGCATCTCTCGTCTAAAAGAGTGACCTTTATTAAAACAGCGAATGCCAATACCATTAGATTACAAAATGCAATATTAATACCTGGTGCGGACACATTCATCTCATTAGTTACCAGTCTAAACTTTGCAGTGATGAGTTCGTCTTGTCCGATTATTATGAAATTTGTTCGCCAATTGTGTTATTAAAGTATGAGTAAAAAATGGAGATACAGCACTAATCGAAATCTTTAGAGAAGCTTTGAAATATCCCACCAATTCTGTGGCAACAATTAGCAAATTTGCCATTATGTTCGCCTCTTTCCATATTCTGTCTACTCTTTACCCCTCTCTATTACAGCGGTATTTAACACGATTCAAACTTGTCTAAAATCTAGATCAATAGCTACCCATGATCAATTATTCGCACTTTCTTCTATCGTGTAATCAAATCATTACAAATATATTCGACGCTAACAAATACCATCAATGATAACATCAATCAAGGAAAAGTGTTCAGTAGAATTGGTCACAAACGCAGCCAAATATCATAGCCAAAAATAACTGATTATTTTTCATTCGGCAAAAATCCCTTTCAAAAATAACGCCCGCATACGATTGAGAAAATTGGCAAATTCTTCTCAATAAAATTTCTACACCTAGAACATTGCGAGTATATACAGTATAGTAAAATAGTACATTTTGTAAACAATAAAGGCGAATTAGTCAAGAAAATACGATAGATTAGTGTATTCATTAGAGTACAATCGAAGAAAATAATAAAAATAAGAATCAAACAATCCTCTAAGCAAATGTATACTCCATAAAATAAAATGAAGATAGTGAGTGTTCTTTGCACTACAAAATGTCATCGTAATTCTTCAGCAATCTTTGATAAGAACATAGAAGATAGAATCAAAAGTTAAACACCAAAAATATATATTGAGTACTTTCTCAATTCTGCTCAATGTTAGCAATTTTATCGCTAGGCACTTTGGTTTTTTTTTTTCTTGCAAAGAAGGCATTATGGAATCGTTATTCCCGTGCATGCGAGAAAAAGAAAACCTCTGACGATAAAAGTTGGTAGGCACAGTGTGCACTTAGTGCGTTTTTCTAACATTTCGATCCATCCATCCGCCCGCTATCGGCAAGATATGTTCGTAAAACAGCGATAAATGAACTGGAATGCCAAAATCATCCTCCACAGCTTGATAGAATAGGTGAAAAAGCATACTAGAAAAACCCGACACCTGTTGCCTTTGTATTTAGGTAAGCTGATCAAGCATTCTCTTTATTTATCAACAACTACTGCAATATACATGTAATATTTTGATTGATCAGAGGTAAAATATGCATCATCACTATAACGAATCATTTTCTGCGATGCAAACGCCGTAAAATGTGCGGAAATTTTTTTTGAAACCATTAGCTACATTCGAAGTTGATAGATCAGCGTGTAGAATATTGCCAGAAGTCATCTCTTACGTGTAGAAAAATTCCGCATTGTCGCCGAGATGAAACTCCCACATAGGTAGAAGGCATACCTGTGCAACACAAATGTATGTGCATATACAACGCTGCATCATATAACTGTAATTCACAAAGGCATACGAAAAGAACGTTTTATTGCAACAATCGGTTGACTCTGCAAGAATACATCATTTAGCAGCCGTAATAATTGTTACACCTGTACCTGAAGGGATTGCAAAAGATGAGATGGTGGGCTAGCGAGGCCATTGAGATCAGCATATTCTACAAGCAAGCCAAATAGAACAACTGGTTAAAACAAATTCATAAACGAAAAAAGTGCTTTCATATAACCACTAAAGACGTTTTTCTGTGCCCGCATGCTTCTAAACTTATTTTCAAGCCTAATTACCGTCCATACGGTTGGTTATTCAATCGCTAGTCATCGTACCAAAGTTTGCAAACTAATAAGAGTTCATTCGGTCGGCCAATGAGAATTTCTATTCATTTGCATATTTGCGCGATAAATGTGAAGTATTTGCTGAAACTTACTTGCGTCGCTGTCACTTTTTACATGCCCCCTGATTATTACCTGATGAAGTTCTCCATCTTATGCAACTCAACCTAAACCAGGTCAATTCATTGGCTGACATTGAAATAAAATAACGGCAACAGGTATAGTAAGGTGCAATTTAATTGGTGAAATACGCAAACAAAAGATTCACCTTTTAGTCGTTTCCAATCACCTGCCGTTCTAAATCTTGCAAAATATTCAACGTAACTCTATTAATTACAACAATCATAGATGACACGGTTCTGCACTATAGTAAATAACACAGTTTCGAACATTGTATGGAGAAATTGAAAATTTTTTAGTGTCACGAAATTTTCCACCACGAGAACCACATTTCTAGGATATAGCTACTGAAACATTTAAAAAATGACCACCATATTAATTTTCACGTTAATTCAACAACTCGAAAATTGCTATAGAAGCAGAACCTAATGATGCGAAAATGATTTCGCATATTTTCAACAAAACAAACAAACACATTTTTGAAAAAAATTTAGAGCGGCAATAGCCTCGAGTCAAATATGCATATGTTATTCTAGAGTTTCATTGTTGACAGTTTATGAAAGCGGCTGTCAGGTAAGCGAGACGTGAGAATCGATCTGGCGCTAATTCTATTGGCAAGCTTCACTCGTTAATTTTAAAAAAAAAAGTTCTCGATCTCACGCTCCCTTCCCCTATTCCTGTCTGTTCATCCCGAAATTCATACAACATATCTACCTGGAATTAAGAAATTCTCACAGAGATGAGGCTACAAAGAAAAACGAATTCCTTTGAGAGAGTGAGAGCAACAGCATGTTTAAACGTTTGAATGGAATGATAAAAACTCCTTTTTTTTTAACTCGGTTACATTTTATTTCTGCGGAGGAAAGTCGGATTTTTTTTTTTGGAAAGTTCAAACATACGGATCATTTGAAATACAACGAACAATTCATGACCTCAATAAGTGATTGCTGTTGAGGGAGGAAAACCATAAATAAATATGATCAATGCAATTAACCTCAATGAGGCTTTTCATTTGAAACCTTATGAATGAAATCGGAAGCGAAAAAAAAATTTTTTTTTTTGATTGGCATTTTTTTCGTTAGTACGAGTAATCAGGGAAAAAAATTTCGCTGTGTGAATTCTTTCCGTTCGAATAACGATAGTAATCGAACCTAGAACAGAGCGAATATGAAATTCGTATTTCCAAGCATTTTTTCCCCCCAAAAAAAAATGCAAACATTTCAGCCTTCTATGAATATTTTGAAATTTACGAATCGTCACTTTATATTCTTCCTAATATTTCATTTTTATTGAAATATCTTTTAAATATAGATCATATGGAAAATCGGAATTCAACGTTACTATAACCGATTCAGGTCAGTTGAAATTAAATCCCTGTTTCATATGATTATTGATAGCTAGAGTAAATGTTCAAATTTAGCTCCATATCTCTCCGTGTTAAAATCTTGAGAGTAGTAATGCATATCTCGACAAAGTACATCAGCGTGGAAACTTCAACATGAGTGTGAGGTGAAACAAGATCGTGGCGAAGCGAGCGCATCAAAGAGATGTGGATGAACTATGAGTGAACTTTAACCTCCAAGTTTATAACAAACTCTAAACAATTGAGTACATAGTTGTGACGACGTTAAATCTCTGATTCATTTATCTCCATTGCGAGTGTTTGAAAGAAAATCGATCCTGGCTATATAAGAGTTTTCACAGAATATAGCACTTTTTCCTTATTTATTTCCGTTTTCCTTATTTATTTTTTGTATTTTATAGAGGTAAATTTAATTGTCTTGAAGAGTGAACAAATATTAAAGAATACCTTTAGTGAAATTAATATCAATTACGAATAAATCAATCAATATGGTTCAATAACGTAAAACAAAAGAGCGCTCGAAAAACGTTAGCAAAATATTCATTGGAAGGGAGACTTCGATTGCGTGCAAAACAACAACGACGTCAGTGTGTGTGTGTGTGTGTGTGTGTGTGGTTGGCAATAAACGCAAATATGCCCAATGCGAATGCACCCGCTATGCTCGTCTTTGCCTAGACATCATTGCATCGATTGTACAGCATACAAGCTGAAGAAGCCATTGGCTAATTGAACGCTTTATTTCCCTCATATACAAGCACTCTTCCTAATGAATCAATGGAATCATGTTGAAACATTCGTAGAATATTGCCGTTATTTTTCTGGAAAGATTACTGCATATGTGTGTGATTAGCTGATCAATTTTATCACAATTGGATAATACGTAGTTATGTTATACTCATTTCAAGAAATTAGAAATAAAATTGAGAAATGCATTAGAATTTAATATACGAAATGAGATACTTGAGGTAGGAATTAAATATTTGCATAGCGAAAATTTGAAATAATATTTGCAAATTAAACTTTTTTGACGAAACGGCAACCTTATTCTTATTTATATGTATATTTAGGAGTACGGCCATTCCACATCCTCTGTTTCTTAAATAAACTTCTCTAATAGATAAGCAGTTCGATACAAAGAAGAATACAAAGAAGAAAAAGATTTGCTTTTATTAGCAATAAATAAAGCTCAGATTCGATTTGAATAATTCAAACAGAGATTAAAAAATATTGAATTTTATTTAATAGAAGATAATATTAATATGAAAAACTCATAGTTTATATCGCACATAGTGGAAAAAAAAAATTATGCATTCTTTTTTCACCACAATTATTCTCGAGCAACTTCATTTTATAGTTAGAGTATTTTTCTCGATATTTCTTGAAAAATTCATCGCAAATTTAGTTCAAGAAAGTTCACTTCTTCGTCATATGATGAAATTTATATTTTTCTATATCTTCCTATGCACCTATATTGCACCTATATTGCACCTATATTGCACCTATATTGCACCTATATTGCACAAAATGCACCTATATTTGTTTTATTTATTCAAAGGATTATTTCTTTGCAAATTATCAACGAATACAACTGTATAAAAATAGGCCTGTATTTTTTCAACTAATATGGAATGTTTGATAAAATATTATTGGTGCCGATGTGAATATTTTTATTCAATTGAACTTTAGCGTGTAAAAAAAAAAATTTTTTCTCTCTCTCTCTTTCATAAAGTAATAGCGTCGTTGACGTTACACTTCTATGATGCATTCTGTATGCACCGAGAACTCGTTTAGCTTACTGATCTTTGTTAATCATGGAATAATATTTTTACATAGAGGAAAAAGCTTTGGAACATTTTGCATTATCATTTCTAATTTAATGCAAACATTTTCTGTTGAGGTGAATTATCAAACATCGACTAAAAAGTTGTTTTTGACTTTTGATCAGTAATTTCTCGCAGATGAGCCTCTCTATTCATCAAGGTTCATCGTTTTAACGCCTACAGCAGAAGCCAAATTTGCATATCTTGAAGGGAAATTGGACTTGACGAGTCTTCTTGTGTGGATCATTCACAAAAACTAAGAAATAATAAGCAAAAATAGTCGCCAATATTATTTTGGGGAAATATTTTCTTAGCTCTCGAATTTTTGGTATATACTTGGAATGCAACTTTTTGAAAGAATTTTTCAAGTATATCGTTGGAAAAATGCACTCACTCATATTTAATCTCAGCTTAATTTTATTACTCACTGCATTCTGCACTCAGCAAATGCATCTCTCATAATAAACGATTCTGTACTATCAAATCTTTGATTTGCAAGTTATAAGCGACTCGCTCATTTGTATCGCATTTCACAAACAATTTTTTATTGATGTCTAATTTCCGAAATATTTGTTCATTTTGTTATAGTAGTATAGTGAAACGATTTTCAAAATGAAACACTATTTATGTTTAGATTTCCATGGCTGATTTCTTTCGCAAAAATCAAAACGAAGCAGAGAGAGGAATTCTCCTCAGAGGGAGAGCTCCTCACTTCTCACTCACGCCAAGATCGAATCCACCGAAATCATCGTTTTTATGAATCTTTGCTAGACAAACCGAAACCGAATAAACCGAAATTTCTCTAAATTTTTTTCGGTATGTCAACTCGATGAGCACTTTCTACGATTTTATTCAACATATCGGCAAATATTGCCATTGGCAAATATAACACTATTTTAATTCAACATAACACTGTTTATAATGTTTCATGATCATCTCTTCTTTCTTGCACATCGATCTTTCCCGCGATTATCGAGCTGCGCATAGCGTCGAATGAAATCGACGCCTGAATGATGTTAGCTTGTGCAGAAATGGATAGGTCCGTGAAGGTGTAGGGAAGCACAATAACGCGTTTTTTTTTTGTAACATAAACAGTAAAAAATATGCTGTCTTCTGTAAAAAGTTTATTAGAATTACAGTTGAAAAATTGAGAGAATAGAAAATTCATAACAATTACGATTGTTTTGTTAGAGTCGCTCTAATGAAAAAAATATTAGAGCAGCTATAATGCAAAAATATGAAAGGATTTGCATCCATAACAAATGATCGACTAATATAGCTGAAATAAAAAGTTGTAAATCAATGAATTTAATTAAAATTAAATAAAGCAATAAATGAAGTCTAATCAAACAGCCTTTAGAGTGAAAACAAATATAGTCCGATTTTATCATAGCGAACATAAACTAATTCAGCACAAGAAACCACAATGAACAAAGCAAAGATAAATCTTACGCCCTTCTCGAAAAGCCGACGGTAAAGTTTTTTGGGGAAGATAAGGAAGCAGTATTATTATGTAAATTAACCAAGCAAGATAGCTTGTAAGCGATAAGTCATGCATAAGTCTAGATTACAGAAAGACTAGCATTTATGCAAAATGTAAGCCTACTGTAGAGCCTCACAGCAATGCTTAACTGCATTTGATGGATACTGTGATTGCCAAAGGAAATAGAAGGGGCTTACGGAGTTCCTATGGCAAAACATCCAGAGAGTCAGTCAGGCACATAAAATCCCTTCAAATTGTTTTCAAATAATTTGATGGGTTTTGCGAAAGCACAAGAGCCCAATACACTCCGCATTAAACAGATTTAGCGGACGTACTTCCAACAAAAACTGTCGCAGATGAATATCAGCGGCCAATGGAAAATAAGTCACAGATTTCCACGTCAGGTTTATTTCTTGGGGAGTTCCTTATTTTCTGGTGTGTTCATTTCGTGAAAGGGATTTCAGACTTCAAATGATTGACTTTGCCATAACTACGGTCGTGTTATTATATCAGTTGCAAGTTCACATTTCACAGTACGCTTTTCTCGAGTGGAATATGTCAGGAATATAGCTATAAGTTCATGCATTCGAGTAAATCTAGCTTGAGGAAAGCGAAACTGCAAATCAAATTCTTCTTGTTCTCGAACGTCCTTTCTTTTGCATCTGTTGAAACTGATGGAAGCAGTAGAAATAAAGTTCAGCCTTTGCATCAAAGCAGTAAATATTGTGTGCTTAACAAGTGTCTATTTGGCTTGAGGTGGATGACAAGTTGTCACACATTTTGTCCTTACAACAAACAAATATCTACTCGAACTGTTGCGTAGAGTTCATTCACTCACACATCACAAAACCACATTCAAACATCGTTATTCATAGGAATTTATTCCTCATATATTCCTTTGATTTATTCGTTTCGTATTTACTTATTCAGCTACCTATTTCCTCAGCAGTCTTCTTGAAGTTTTCACCTCGATTGAGCGTCGTGCTGCTCTTTAATCAAGGACTGTGCATGCAATTTTATGCGCTTCACATTGGAAGTTTTTCAATGAAACAGTTTAGTGAAGGTTGGCTATTGGAGTATGATGATGAGAATTTTATTGCTTTAGCGATCAAACTTATCTCAGAGTGTTTCATTCATACGAACGTTTCATCCATCGTCGATTTATACTCGAATTAAGAAATTAAGAGAATATTCAAATTTTTTAATCGGCTATCTGGCTAATTACATAAGAATTTATACTGACATATATTTAATGAGTAGATGGTATTTGAAAATCATGAATTCTCATAGTGATTGCCGTAAATTTTACGCTTTATGCATCATTCAACCCAACGAAAGAAACGATATTGCTAAGTAAATATTACAAGTTAGTTCTATATTTGTTCTCAATAATTGTAATGAAAACAATGATAATTAGTAATCTCACTCAACAATTATTAGAGAAGAAACCAATGAATTCTATGAATGCATGCAATCAGAAATTTCTCGATTATAAAGTAAAAATTATTGCTTCAATTATCATGTTTACATAGAGAACGGTACGCTAATCTTACAAGCAACGCATTTGATAATATTATCTATAGAACGCTAATGTACTATTCAAGGTTTCTGGCAAACTTTTTATCATTGAGATAAGATTTGTGCAGCTCTTGCACGTGAAAACTTCAACATATATTCATTAGAACAGCATCAAGTATAGTGGAATCTCATAATTATTTGTCAATCATTTTATCATTAATACGATATTCAAAGAAATAATTTGCTATTTAGCCCTTTCAATTCCCATTCGTATTACGCATAAGAATTTCTATTAGTGCTGTATTCCGAATACTGTATCGCTACCTTATAAAGAGCATTCATCCAATTTGGAATGTACTTGCTTCTAGTGTGAACAGCTGCGCTTCAATTAATATAAATTACGTCATTTGCGCTTTTTTACTCAATTTTCTTTCATCTTTTTTTGTTCTTTATTTTCAAATTATTTTTAATGTCTGTTTCATTCCATACTATTCGTATTCATTCGTGTCATATTCCCAAACATTTCTGCTGTCATTGCACATCTTCGTATAACTTATGTGTTATATGGATGCGTCGGAATATTTCAAAGCTTTTGTACGGATCATGCCGTAGTTTACTTTCAAAGCGAATATTATGTGACTTGAGTCGATCAGCGGGATTAATCGAAAATTTATGAAGTAAAATGTTTTCTACTTGATGAACGATGTTTTCACATGTATATCCTCAAAAAATATCTCTTTATTTTTCTCTCACAATTTATGCAACATTAATAAATATTCTACCGTTCGCTTTTACATATTTTTCCAATTGTATTCTTATCGTTGAGAAGTTTGTTGTATAGCTTTGAAGAGTCCCCCGACGATACACGAACTTATTCCTGCTCGAACTTTCACTCGAAAAATATTGGTATATTCGATTAGTGAACTATAATTTTGAAAAGATGGATAAATCCTTTGGAGTCTATTAGTTGGTTAATTTTGTTTTCGTTTGATTATTAATTCTTCATCTCCTCGTATATCAATTTTTATAATTATTTGGTAATTTATATTGCGATTCGTTTACAGTGAAAGCTTTAATTCTTAATCATAATGAGAAAATTTTTAAAGATGATAGAATGCAGAGACGGTGAGGTCGAGGAGGAGGAGGAGAGGAGGAGGAGGAGGAGGAGGACAGGAGGAGGACAGGAGAAGAAATGGGGTAACCGAAGTGTTTGCTAGCAGAACTGATTAATAAAAATGATATTTATTTAATGCTTTATATTTTGTGTCCTCATTGTTTCAGGTCTTGAATTTAATTTATTCTAAATATGTCTTCAATTTAAATCTTAAAATAAAATCAATTCATTACGACTCTTTTGCCCTAAAGATCAATATTTCATATCGCAGCTGTGTTTGTTCGCACTAATGAAACGCTAAGGAGAAAAAAATGCTCGCTTGTTCTTTGCAAATACTCTGTATCATTTTCACATTCGAGAAATCAGAAATGAAAAATAATGGCGAATTCTTAATGAAGGCTTCTTCAAATAAAGAGAAAAAAAAATGTCTCATAAATGCGAACGTTTGCATAAAATGATATAATAAATTTGAGGGAACATTTTGGATTCGTTCAACGAAGTCAATAGATCGCCTCATAAAACTGGATTGCTGATGTTGTTTGTGGGAAAATTTGTCAATACGTGCCTGCCCATGTTGTATACGTTGTGAATGGAATGCACAACAGTGCTGTTTGAGTTGAATCGATACCGTGTGCTGTCGTTTGTAAAGAATGGGAAAAAGACGGCAGAATGAGCAGGATTTCCATTTCGACTTTAACTTCTTCCGTCGACTATGCCCAATCGCAACTCTGCTTTTCCCTCGCTTCGATTCGGCTGTTTTCTTCATGATTGGCACCCTTCTCGCCTCTATTGCGAGTGAGTTTATTTTCAATTTCAGGGGAAAGGAGCAGAGGGAAGGCACTAAGGTAATAAGAGTCTGAAAAATTCAGCCGTTCGCAAATTCTAAACATCAAAATATGCGCAACTTGAACAAAATTTTAAAATTCCAGCTAACGACCTGGCATCCTCTTGATATTTTGAAACTAGTGATGATAGTACCCGATCGAAAATGTTGGCTGCCAATCGAAACTCGGTCGAAACCGAGCGCACTCCAAAAATTTCTCTCGATTACAGTCAAAAAAAAAAAAAAAACCTATCGACTCCTAGCTCATATTCGGCATAAATTTGTGGATCGCTAACCTTTTTTCGTCGATACCGATCAGAAACTTTGCTTAGATCTTGCTTTTTTTTTGTTCTTTTAACACCGCACCGTTTATTGAAATCGTTGTAAGCTGTTCGGCTATGGTTTTTTTTGTGCAGACACAGCTGCTTTGAATTATCTCATCAACTCCTTTCCATATTCTTTATGCGGGCAATCGTTAGAATAATCCCAATGTTACTACTTTATCGTGCATTTAGTTCAGTCTAGGCGAGGTAATCGTATCTCGTGGGTTTTATTGGTTTATCCCATTTTGGCGTGTATTAGAGTAAATATTATCCCTTTGAAAGTGTTCTTCTCTTTGCGTATCGCTGTCATTGACATCTCAATTAATCCATCCAATTTGCCATATCTATCGGAATCCACAGAATTTCTAAACAATTTCTGAGAAGGTCATTTCTGAATTCGACATTATCCTAGCATCCTTAAAAGTTGCAATTAGCGATTTATTTTAAAAGCGATCTTCAGAATTCTATCGTTTTGAGTACTTCATATAGAAGTTTTTTCCTTCAGGTTACAATTTCCAATCACAAGTTCAGTGTACAGCTTTAAAAATAAAACTTGCTCATTGGGTTTTATTGGCACATATTGGATCATTATTTTGACTCGTTTGTTGCGTGGCTGTGGGATTTATGCTTTAGTTGACGCACATTTAAGAGAGTTTGGAGGATTTCATCACAGAGATTGAATTTTTCAATGAAAGATATGCATTCTATGAGGTCAAGCAAGATTTCTCGCCTTCAATATGCACATCGCCTTTATAAATTCATCTCGCTCTCATTGAGCCAAGAGAAGAACGCTCTAGGGTGGGCAAGATGATTAGAAGGAGGATGTCACAGAGATTTGCGTTATGTTCGATTGAAGCAAAGGGATTTGTGACATATGACGTTCATGCATCGGACATTTGTTTCGTCAAGATACGCTATTGCTCAAAAGACCTTTCCACAGCGAACGCTTTCATTTCCGTGATGATTTTTATGTTCCTTGACTAGGCGCATATAGTTTTGAAGCATTTCCGCATAGTTTTGCATAGGCGCATTGTGGTGACGTCATGTCTTGGGTATCACTTTGCATATCTATCTCTATATTCATTCCTTTCACCATCAAGTGATATCTAGAATCGAACTTTTTTGAGGAGCCATAAAACTGGCTTGTTTACAGGATCATTTTGTCACAGTTTTGGGATATTTAGATGAATGAATGAGCTAGTGGGATGAAATGCGAAATTTCGTCTCAGATAATCTCAATAGGGATCTTTCAAGCTTCTTCTTAAATTCATATTTTCTCCACTCAGTACTGCTGAAGAGAAAGTACGCCTTAATATTGGCTTTTTCTGCTTTAATATAAGAAAGTTTGGCAGGATGTGGACGAATAATGTGCAAAGATTCACTCATTTGTTTGCAATACCATACAAGGACGATTCGTTTGTCGTGGATTTGTTGGGCACTGATTTTGAAAATTAAAAGATCATGCTAGTTCTACAAAAATGAATCTGCCTTGACCTTCTCCGAGAATGATTTAATTTCCTTCAGTTTTTCATTGATGAGACGATAAACTAGAGATTTCGTTGCATTCTTTGTTTATGCGTCAAAGGGGATTTCAGGTGAAGTGGTCACTTTCTTCATCGGTCAAGTGCCAGGCGATATGTACACAGCACTAAGCGGTCTAGACGAACAGAAATTCAGGCATATTTTCATTGTTGGATCGTTCGAGTACATCGGAAAATGCTTGGTTTCTTAATTGCTTCTTCCATATTTTATGGCATTCCTATGAAGTTTTTTCCACTGACAGTGAATAAGGTTTCCTTATTTTTTAAAGTCGCGACGCATTTGCTGCAATATGACGCTGAGAAATCGAAACGAATGCTTAACACTAGCGAAAAGATGATGGTGTCATTGAGAGACAGATTAACTTGTCTCATCAATAGTTGTAAGTTTAACATGTCCGTATAAAAAACCCTGTGCCCTATTATGCCTACTAGCGATTGCACTATAAAATTCTACGCTGCTGAGCTCATACGCATGGTGGTGGATTTCGCTTTCGAAGTGAGCATAGGTGGTGAAGTCCACGAACTATCGAGGCAACTTCTTGAGGTGTTGTAGAATTCAAGTGGAGTATTTGTTAAGTAATGAGCAAGAGCTTGTGAAGCAATGTATGAACTTGATCGGCTATCCTTATAATTGTAGAACATGTGGGAAAGGGCACCAAAAACGTTTGACTTTTTTTTCGTTTAACCCACAGGTCGGTTTTCTCCTTAAATCTTCTGGAAGGACAAAGAAACCTTGAACTGTCCCCCGCTCGAATAATGTTGACTGTACAAATCGTCAGTTAAAAATCTCTTTTTTGACCCGAAAATGGGCTAGATGTATGGCAGAAATAGGCATTAGCAAGTCTCATAGGCTCTTAGGATAGAGGGAGGATTAATTTGAAAAATTCAAAAGCGCTGCTCTCCGTTCGTATTGTTTTACGATCGAACTCCTGTGGTTCGAAAATTGGAATGTCATTTTTGTGTCTATTGCAACGTGTGCTCAAAATTTCGAAGTTTTTAGTCAACCGAAAGTTTTTTACTTCGGATTGAATCGAATTGATGCAAACTTCGGAACTCTATCGATCGACCAATTTTTTTCCGAGAGAGCGTAACTTCGAATAAATCCATTAGCGAGTGATGTTGCCTCATTGGTTTCATCGGAATACTGTGAAATATTCTTGATGAAATTTGAAGAGACTTCAGATACTGGCATTGGCATCGTTCCTTTCGTGGATGTTATACCTATCATGGCGAAGCAACGCTCTTCAACAACTCAGCGATAGATATTTCAAGAATCGCGCATACTACAATATAAATTGTATCGATGATCACGGCATTGACAATCCGTAAGTTTATCTCTTTTAATATATTTCGCATATGAATATAGGCTATATTTGGATGTTCATTGTTTTCATATGTTTACTATGATGCATTTCCTTTATCATTGTCGCCCTCTTAATGGACGATTGTAATTCAAAAGTTACTGCATAAAAGTGACTTAGTCCATAATGATTTCTATAGAAATATGAGTGTAGTAAAAGCCGACGATAACCAGTTTACTTAGGTTTTGCTCAGACGTCATCCTTTACTATCAGTAATGCTGGCACTTGCGACCTTGTATTTTTTTAACGGAAGCTAAGGACATCTATATGATTCTAAGACCTGAATAAAATTCTCTGATTGATTTATTACCAAAGGGGTCTATTATCTCGAATTTAAAGTGTCCCAAGTTCCACGTGCTCGAATGGTTTGAGGGAAACCGGAACCGTTTTGGATCACCGACACTAATTGTCAATTTGATTCTTGCAGAGATCAGCGTATGACGCAGGATGTTGAAAGAATGTGCAGTAAGTTGGCAATTGATGTGCTTCCAAGCATACTGATTGGCCCATTTGTTGTAGCTTGGTACACATACAAAACAGCTCAGACGTAAGTTTGCATTATATCATTATCAAACTTCATTTCTTGAAAGGTATTTCTTTACCTCAGGTCACTCCTCCTTTGAAATTGTTCATGTCAAGTTCACCTGTTCCAAGTAAATTAATGCTCTGAGCTGCTTAAATGTTAGCTATAATATCTCAAGAGGTCATGCTTCAAAATATCAGTTCTCATTCTAAGCCGTTGAGCCGCTTTACTTCTTCACTTTTGTTCGTATAAGATAATTGACTGATCAAATGCCGTCGCAATTCATCCGCTCAAGTTAAAAATTGTTCCAGCTAGCGAATTTTTAGTTATAAGTGGCCCTTGAGGCAGAGTTTCATTAAGCGAGGCAACCTCTATTACTTCTACCTTTTTTTCAATGGAAATGGAAATGTTGATGACAAAAATGTTTCCATTCATAGCGTTTAGCGTCTTGAATATGTTTCGATAGGCATTGCAAGAACGATTGAGAGATGAAGTAAAGCAGACATGATTGGTTTTCTTCGCGTGTTGCATAATTTCCAATCGTTGATAATAGTGCTAGGCAGATCTTCGATTCAAAGAACACTCGATGGATCCTGTCGATTTTCAAAAAAAAAAAAAAAAAAAGAAAGAAACGATGAGAAATGAACAAATTTCAATGGAATTTCCTTAGATAAGATAAATTTTAACATTGCCTCAATTTAAGTGTTTTTATGCTTTTAAAAAAAGCGGTATGAGAGTAACCGATTTAGTTGTCTTTCTTTAATGGCGGAGAGGATAAACAGCTGCAATTTCACATGTGTAGCGTGCCATGAATTCAATAATTGGTACTTTGCTATAGCAGAGAATTTTAGTGCTGGAGGTTTGGGTATTGCTATTATATACGGTTATTTTGTGCTTGGTACAGTTGTTAATAAAATCCTTCTATCACCGATGGTGAAATGGAACGCTCGAGTGGAGAAAGCAGAAGGTGACTTCAGGTATATTCACTTGACATATTATTTTTACTATATGCTTTTTGCAAATCTTTACACAAGCGCTTTATATCCACATTATGTCTCTAGGTGAATACACTTGTGCTCTATCACTTTCCATAGTTTCGACTCGTTATTTATTGCTTGGAATCTACGACGATGAAATATGGCATGTACAATTTGCGCCGTAGTATGGCGGCGCTCATCTACAATTTCGTTATGATTTGCCACATTATGTGTGAGTCAGTGACACTTAAACAAACTACAGTATTTGCGAATCGGATTTACCCACTTACGGATCAGATGTGATCCAGAAAGAATTCACCGATTCGAATTGTCTCACTGTTTTATGTATTTAGGAAATCTAACGGCCAAGAACGATATAGCACATATTAGTCTTTTGAATCTCCGATGAGCATTTCCATTTGTTACGGTATAAACATATTGTGCGCCTTTGGAAATTGGGTTTTCAAAGCGCATTATGCCAACATTTTATTTGTATTTAAGCACATGTGAGTTTGTCTCTATATCAAATGTCTTAATTCGGGAACCATTGAAAGAGTTACGAAGTATGCTGTGCATGAATTATACGATTCGATGATCGTTGAAAGAATTTGCAGACATTAAAGGGCATCAAAAGGTTGAATGCAATTCGAATCAGTGGGGTTATATTTTATAGTGATTAGGCGATAAAATAAGAATACTTTTATGGAATAACGTGAGCAGTCACTGTGTTATTGCATTAATCTTTCTTTGAAAAGTGTGATATGAACTCCGCATCGGATCAAGCAAGCAACATCGGGGAGTGAGCGAATGATGTTCGTTTATTGATCTTGGTGCAACCATCAATGGCAAACTTTGGCTTGTAGATCTCTAATCATACTTTGTGCACGAAAACATCGCATACGTCAACGAAATTTTGCTACTGATGCGTCCGATCCGTTGTAAATGACACATTTTCCTGTACAATTTACGCGAACTTCTGAATCGGTTAAAATGTATGTACATTATTGCACAAGATTACCATCTACTGGTAAGTTATTAACTGAGTGGTTTGATGAGTAAGGCGCATATCATGCCTATTTCCCGGCCACCTTTCTTCATTCTTTTTTTTTTTTAAATTAATGGCTGATAGTGTTGTCTTATTCGTGTTTTTGCACATATTTGAGGTTCAAGCATGTTACTTTGCGTAACAATGCCGAGTCATCAGCTCTCTATAACGCAGAAGCATTTGAGCGCTACGAATCTGACCGCTTGTTCAATGTGCTTTGGTGGAGACAATTCAGATTCATGTCATGGAAACTTCCCAATTTTTGTAAGAATTAACACCTTCCTTTAATTTGCCCTTGTTGTTATACATTCAACGAGCGTATTCCTTTGTTCTATCTCATCATTTAATGGCAAAAATAAAAAATAAAACAATAGAGGAGAATCATTGTGAAAATTCATTACCAACAATTACTCTCTCCTATTTCACTCTTTAATTAGAGTTAATTCTCATATTGTCTTATATTTGTGATGTTATTTATTATTGTTGTTGGTGATATTGATTATATTTTAGCAAAAAGAAATTGTCGTTATGTTGAAATTGAACGCTTAGTTTATGCGCTGAAATATTTGAATAGAAACGAAGTTTACAATGTAATTTGAAATAATAACTTCACTAAGGAGATAATGAACCTTGCAATGAATATTTGCACCATCAGCGGTTCCCACCATTTTTTTTTTAAAGTTTGCGATGAACTAGAATACTTAATGTGCATTGAAAATAAAAATGCATCCGAACAATTTCTTTTTTTAAATCTAACTAATGAGCTATATTCATTCAACATCATTCAATTCATTCAATGCACATCTCCTCATTAGCTAATTCACTACTGGAAATTTTTTTGGCAGATGTAGTGGATGGCAAACTTTTAATCAAATGTAGACAGTTGAATCTATTAGCTCGAAAGTAACGGCGATGAATTTCCGGCCAAAATTAATGGATGGCTACTTTATGCAAAAAAAAAGGCGGGTGGTTGGAAATTTTCCGTCAAATTTAGCGTATGATAAGTTCTCGACAAAAAATATTGAGTCGAATAATTTCGGTTACGAATAGCGGACGGCTAACTTTTGCTTAAAAATGATGAGGAGTCGAAAGAAAATGGGGCAAAATTTCGGACAAAAGTAATGAAGGCAATTTCTCGGTAAAAATAGTGAGCCGAAAGTTTATGCTCAATTATGGTGGACGGTAACTTTGCAGCAAAAGTAGAGGATGGCGATTTTAGATCAAAAATAATGCGAAGGGAACTGTTGCTCGAAACAATGATAACAAATTTTGATTAAGAGCAATGATTTCAAATTTTTGGTCAGAAATGTTGAGTTGGACATTTCTGGTCAAAAACGATGATTCGATAATTTTTGGTCAAAAATAGTGCATGGCTAATTCCCGATCGTAGGTGCGGATCGGAAATTTTCACTCGAAAATAATTTAAAATTCCCGGCCAAAATTAGAGAGGTGGAAATTTTTTATTCATTGAGTCCCTATAGGGAAATTTTGGTCAAATTGACTTTTTTTTTATTTGACAACGATAATGAGTCGGACTGCTTCGAAGCGTTGAACTAATTAATAAAAATCATCGTTCAGTCTGGCAACAGCTTTTCGACTACTATGGCGGTATTCTCAGCTATGCAATTCAATTCATCCCTGTATTCGTTTATCATTTGTACGAACACACACCACCGGACGAATTGGCCGGGATCATATCTAAGGTCAGATGTTTCATCCTTTGCAGTTTTTTTCTTTCTAAACATATGCACCTGAAGTTGAAACCAACTGCAGCAAGGTTTCCATTGCGAGACTGAGGACCTGTACGGCTTTCTGACTCTTTTTTGGATAGAACTACGCATCTGCCGAACTGTCTATGTATTGGCAGCACTTTACGTTTGTCCCTTAAGGGAATCTCTGGTCATTACTCCAAGTGGGACATATAATTTTACAACGATTTTTCAAGGAATAAGGAGGGGAAGGGAATTGGAAGTGGCGGAGACCCTCTGCCAAACACGGCCTCATAAAAGTTCGTCGTTCTTGAACCGTACTTAAAAACACGCTCTGCGACATTCTTACCATTGAATGTGGTACAGTGAGTATGCAACGAATCGCCGTTAGGTGTTGTAAACTTATTTCCATACAACTTTTGAAATCATTTCTCAGCTTGCTAGAGAATTCCATATTGTACTGATTATATTGTCATATAAATAATTTTTTTTTTAATAAATAATTCGCAAGCACTGCAAGCCAACCAAAATATCAATTATTTTGATGTTAGCTGTAAATAAGACAATCCCACTATGAAACGATCTCTGTGCACTTCTGTAATAAGTGATCTTCGTTATTCTATTTGCTAAACTACTTCGTCGTCTAGAAACGAATCTAAATTGCCATAGATATGGCTGTAATTTCTCAATTTCCAGAATTGCAGAAAGAAAAGTTGAAAAAGCGCTTTCTTCAATTAATAATTGACGGGATTGGAGAACCTATTCCACTAGTGGAATAAAAAAAACTGCCAAATTGTGAATATAGTAATGAGAGGTACTCATCTGCCCATATTAGTAAATAATTGCCAGTACGCTTATAAGCACATTCGTATTTCCGCCTATTTGCATAATGAATTGGCATTCAACCGATCAAGTTGGCCTTCATCTTGAATACTTATAGGAAGCAGTCCACTTTATTCACTTGATCAGCGAACGAATTTTCGTATTCTTTAAGATGCTAGCTCACCATTCATTCAGCTGTCGTTTCTTTGCGAGGTTCCGCTAGTTTTAACAACAATATCTAATCAAAGAGGGTGTCATAGAGTTGGCAGGATAGTTCCTTCTAGAACATTTCCCGTCATAATGAACACTTCTGTAAATTCCCAACAAACAATAAAATTTGCTATTGAAATTCGAAGTGGATCGACTGTTCACAGGTTATTGATGAATATGAGTTCATTCTTCTGTAACATTTCATTCTCTAAACTCTTCTGTAACAAGTTGAAAGTTCCCACGCAGGTTACCTTGTGACGTGGATCAACCCATCAATCGTCGAATTTCTTGCTTCAGTGTTTGTTGGGTGGTTGGAACGATAAGATATACATATATGTACACCAACACAAATTCATATAAACGCATAAGCATGCACACGCGTACGTATACGAGCATAGACGTACAGATACACACAGATACATGCAAATGTATGCATACAAGCAGATGCGATGTGCTGATATCTGATCGATGAGGTTTCATGAAAGTATTTCCAAGCTTTCGTTAGTAACTTTTTTCAGAATGCATTTGTGTATATTTACTTAGTGAACAGCTTCACGAGAATGACAGACGTAGCGCTCTCAGTGGGAGAAGTGGCAGGCATCATGCAGCGGTAAGTAAAGCATTGTTATTCTGTTTGATTCCCCCATTATTCCATTATTAATTATTATGTTTTTGGTATTGTAAAGTAAGTTCAACCTATAATAAAGCTCACTTTTAGATTATCATAAAAGAATTCATAATATCTTTATAGTCAGCAATTGTGCGATCGCAGTGATGTGCCTTATATCTTATTCTTTTTGACTTTGAGTACAAAAATATATGTATGATATGAGTGATAATATATCATTGAATGTGAGTGATAATATCACTGATAATGATGGTCTGCTTAATCACTCCAAACTCGCTAAATGGAATGCATCACTTTGGAATCGTCGAGTGTATAAAAGATTCCCATATTGTCAAGGTGACACAATCGTTGTCGAATGAACGCCGAATTCTTTAGTTTATGCAAAGAAGACCTAGTCCCTTAATTTGCATAAAGAGACATTTAGAGCATTTGAATGATCTCATTTATCTTATAAAGCGCCCAACAAAAGTTAATTTAACATTTATATTTTAGTGTCTCTGAATTTATGAGAATATGTGAACTGGAACAACATCAACAACTAGCAGGGAAAGACTCCGAGAGTGATTCAAACTTCGATGGTGAGCCGTTCTTGAAAACTATCACATATTTTCAGAGAAGCGAATACTCGTCGCAAAATGAGCCGGAAAAAAAGCCAGAAGAAGCATTTGATGTTTTTTTTAAGAGTAGTTGAAATTAATTCACCACAGACAACAATATACTCCAATTATAGAGCATTTATGAGATTTACATTCGAATGCTGGTTTATACAGTAAAGTTGATCACAATTATGGTGGTAGTGTAAGTAAGTACAAAAGAACAAGAAAAGTGATCCGAATAACACTATTCTGTCTCTCATAGGAGAATGAGAGGGCAATGTTAGGATGTGAATTTCGGAAATCCTTATTAGCATAGTTCCTCTTCGGCTGTCAATTAGGATTAGGATTCTGGTGGAAGATTTCGACAAACAGTATTACATGCGGTGGTGCTCATCATGCTGTCCAATGATACAGCCTAACGTCGGAGGAAAGAGCCTGACGAGTTGAATACAACGTTTATCAATTACTCTTGATATTGTTGAACAGTGAGAAATTTATAGAGCGTTGAGTTTATGGAAATCAGCCTATTCAAAACCTTACAGCTTTTCTTGCGTCCAATATAAGCATCAATGCTTGATATTTCCATAATTGATTTGCGAAATTCTTTCATCTGATGCTGGACGGGGCACAAAATTATGCCACACATTTACCATCACACAAATTTATTCGGAGAGCAGTGGAGGGTGAGGGAAGACCAAACTGTCAAACGATGTTATTTTTCTCTGTGAATATATTAGATCTGAATTAATTTGAGTCGAGGCGACAAGGAGGAGCACCGCTAAACGGTGCAAAAGTTCTTACTCATCTTTTGCTCTAGGAAATCACCTTTGCAACATAATCGATTTTCCTTTTGTATCATCCGTAATATGACGCGTTGTCTCTATATCCGCATTCCATGAAAGGTTATGCTGCAAGCGAAATGCAAACGAATGGGAAAGTACGCCTATCAAAATGGCACACTATATGATATTTTTATAACGATATCCATAAATTATTCAATTAGATCAAAGTCCGGAAAGTTTTGAAAAAGCCGCATTTACAACTTATATAAGGTCCTAATCACAAATTGCATCTAGGCCGCATTCTTCTAAATATAAAGCAGATTTTACTTACAAATTTATTTCACTTGTAAACATCAATACCTTCTAGAAGATGATCGAATCGACGGCGATCATTATGAAACGTCACAGCTATGGTCGAAATGCCCTGTATTTTTCCTCAATAAGAATTTGCCACACATAGTCCCAACTTTATAATTACTCAAATTTTTCCATTTTTCGAAGTCTTGGTGCATATCGATGAGGCAGTTTTAATTAATAAATATATGCGTTAAACGCACCAGGCGATGTTTACTAACAGTTAAAATATATGGCCGTATAAAACGATTTATTCCTGAAATAATCAGTAAAACCTATACATATGTTTTTTTGCCAGTTTTGTTTGTTCGTGTTAAATTTGTTAGATTCTTCAGGTGGATATGACAACTTTGCTGCTGATACTTCAACCACTAAATTTGATCCGCAAGTGACGGTTGAAAATGGTACGGTAGAAGAAGGAAATCAAAGCCAACAAGAGGAAAAGGAAGATAAAGACATCGATCTTATATATGATATTGTTGGCTTAAGTTATTCGCAGCCGGATGATCAGAGCAGAAGAATGCTAGAAGGTTTGCTTGAACCATTACTCTTATCTCAATGAATAACCGAAATCTCTAAGAGTAACCGAAACCGTTACTCCACGAAAAGCATTAATTTTCCCTAAGACGATATGTCGCGAGTAGTTGCGTTTATAGGGAAGATATTCACGAAATCTTTCAAAGTTTGGCCCTCGAAAGATGTAGTGCATGCAGTTTCCAGAATGGGGCCAAATAAACATGAAGATACGACCGAAAATTGTCACGCCACTGCATTGTACGAAACGAGAGGGTTGACACTTAGATTTTACTGAAGAATGACTGGGACGAACAATAGGAAAAACTATCAAATAAGGAATTGCGCAATATGATAGGGTAAAATAGAACAGATATCACTGAGGTCGATGAGTGCAAAATGAGTCGCTGCGCGGTCGTTCATCATAACAAAAATAAACAAATTTCGGCATTATGTCACCAAAGACAACATATGAGAGCGAGGAAGTAGTAATTACCGTCGCACTAATGTTGATGTATATCCAACCGGATGGATCGGAGAAATCAAAAGAGTCACAAATTGTTTTTGCCAAATTAGCCTTGTTCAGTGAACGATAAATGGAAATTGGAAAGTCCGCAGACCATTATTTCCGCCCACAAATTACCAGTTCCAGCTAAAATTCAACGAAACCTGACGGATCGGAAAAAACGTTTAAGAAAAACATTGCAACGATCTCGATTCAATCAAACATACCAATTTTACTTAAAGATCCTATGTGTGACTAATGCTGTTGTATATGTGTGTTTTTATTTCGATCCTCGTAGAAGCAGACATTCCCTGTGAAGAGTTCACTACTTTCGAAGATGTTTCCATTCTTTGATATTCTTCCAATAGAGCGTTCTCCTCTGTTTAACCGATATCTTGACTATGAACAAACTTTCTGATATTTCCACAATCAGCTTGCAAAAGTTGCTTTGACAGTCGCGAAATCCGCCCTCGTCTCAAATACGTAGGGATTGGGCAGAGGAAGGGTTTTGCATGTGCAGCATCGTTGAGTAAGGGACCTGCAACTAAACATTCTAACTAAATCTGCTGCCTTATGGACATATTATTCACCAGTGAACGCTTCGCCTCTTTATTTAGGGCTCACGATGCAAATTCGCAGCACATCTAACATTGTTATTACCGGTCCGAGTGGATGTGGCAAGTCGTCGTTAATCCGAGTCATTGCTGGTTTATGGAAACAAGATTTTGGTTGGATACTGTTTCTGTTATGAATAGAATTTTCATATAATGCTGTGTTTTTATGACTCTAATGGTAGCGAGTGAATATTGCATATAATTCTGTGCCAAATTCTTTGGCTAATGCCGTATAGAGACGCAACGAGGAAGAAAACACTGATGAACCACTTACACGCCCGATATATTCTATGTTATCATCTCGTATTCGAGACAGCGTGTTCATTTTGGAATTGCATCCAAATTTGAGAGTCGCATTTATTTCCTGCAGCAAAATTAATAGCTATGCTATGTCAACTCTAAGTGACCGAGCTTATCTGATTGATGGAAGTTGATGCCCTCAACGTCATATTGGGAATTCTAGGCGTTCTTCATCATAAAAATCCGAATAATTTTGCAACGAACAAAGTTACGTGATTGTTACTGTTCTTTTTCGATACGTAGTTGTATGAAGGAAAGTTTTTTGGAAACTCATGCATTATTCGTGATAATTTTCAGTCTCAGATAGTTTTAACTGACGCTTAGAGAAGAAGGAAAATCTTTTGCGAGAAAACAACGAGTTCACTCTTCACCGGCATCTTAGGGCTTCCTAAAAATTAAAAACAACTTTATGGATAAGAAAAGAAGCGCTCGCTCCAAATAGTTTTCTCAGCATGTATGACGGTGGTTAGAATTTCGAATTGGGTCCCTGATTTGTAAAGAGATAGTTTCCCGAAAGACCATATGATGTTTTACTGAAAACTTTTAAGGAACGATAAAACGCGGAAAACTCCGCGATTATGTGATGTTCTTACCTCAAACACCATACTTTCCATCCGGACATCTGACGCTACGCCAACAGATCGCATTCCCAAACATTCTGCCACAATTTTGGGACACTCTTCAAGCAGGCTGGTTAATATTCTATTCAGATTTACTTTCCCAGAGCGCATCACCATAGACTGTATATCTATGCGCATGCGCTTGTGCGTATTGACGTGTGTGTGGTGTTTTCTGTGTGCCTGATATACAGCCTAGTCTTACAATTTGCACCCTAGGATGTGCTCCTTCCTTCCTCCTTCAAGGAGTCAAATTTATTTATCATCTTCAGGAGTTACAGGTATTTAATTGGCCTAGGAATTTGCGTGTTTTTTACGGCCGCATATAGCTACTACAGGCCGCTTCGTATTTTACGACCGTCGGGGTCCATGAAGTCTGATTCATACAAGAATGAATAAGAGGTCCGATGAGATTATTAGACGTTTTTACCACTTACTGGAGATTTAAATATGACACTAGCTTTCTTATTAAACATTATCGTAAAAGTCCATATTTGACAGATTCTTCTTGCATACTTTCCTAGCTCGAACGTCTCTTAGCGATCATATGAATATTCCTATGCCCTTATAAATACTTATACATTCAGTTAGTCTTAATTATTTTCGAATATTTAACTGACGAATATCACCTATCTCATTGCGGCTGATTCGCTTATGTGCTGAATGAGGCGATCCTCTACACACTTATCGGCGATAAAGATTGAACCATTCTTTAAGTTATTATATCAATTTCTAAGACAATTTCTTATTTGTGCCGATATTCGTCAAAGTGTCGAATAAAGCAGTTATTGCGTCTGATCTGCGCATTTTGAATACGAATATTTTCCACTTCATTCACCTATCGGCTGATTTGAGCAAAACGTAATTATTAATGAAACGAATGAGTTTTAAATTGCTCAACTCTATTTAGTAACTAAGCTAGATGAATTATACGTAATCGAGTTCACATATTTGATAGTACTTCGATGGAAATTAATTTCCTCAATATCATATTGAGAATTTCAGGCTTTCTTCACCTTCAATTTCAGGCTTCCAATTTTAGGCTTCATTTTTGACACGTTCAGAATATATGAGCCTCAACGAGAGTGTATTTTTCAGATAACGAGGAACTCGAAAGTATTCTCAGTGCATTAGATCTTACTCATCTAATCAATCGATGTAATGGGTTTGATACTGGGATCGATTTCGAATGGTGAAATATCATTCTGCATAAATTTTGTCGATTATGAAGTGTAATAACTCATTATCATCACTCTATTATTCGTTCAAGCAATACGTCTCTTTCTTCCTGTATTCAAAAAAAGGCGTCTTTGTTGGATGATTTTTGACTGATGCAATGCTTTTCCTTCAATAAATGAACCATCAGCTCAAAGAATTGTCTCATCAACCGAAGTGAAGCATTGCACTTTATTAATTCACATTTTAAGATTACTTTATAATAGTTTCCGATGATTTTCCACAATTGATTAGCTCTATTTCAAAAACGAAAAATTTCTTAGCGCTAATATCTTTGTTTTTACTCGATTATTGTCTACCTTATACTGTAATCTCTTCTGTGCTGACAAGTTAGTCAAACGTCTTGTTGGCTATTGTTGCATTAGAAAAACCTTTTAAAAAAAGATCTGGAAGGCTCTATACGACCAAAAAATACCCATTGTATTGAGGCAATGGTTGATGTTTAGAAAAAAGAATAGTGCTGCTTCCACATACATGGGGCAAAAAATACAGTTCTTTTGACTTCTCGTCACTACGTTGTTATTCCAGGCAGCAGTTAAACTCATTTATCCTCAGTTGTTGAATATGAGCAAACATCATTACAGGCAAGAGACGTTAACACCTGGTGAACAACAACGGCTTTCGTTTGCACGAGTTCTCTATCAAAGACCTATCATGGCGATCCTTGATGAGTCGACTAGCAGTGTCAGTGTTCCAATGGAGGAGACAATGTATAGACTTCTTCAACAGGTAGCAGCCGACATTTTTCAACAGATAGCATCTATACTGTGCTCATTTGTTTCCCCACAAGCTAATCGATTAGATATCAGTATTTTCTAATCGTTTTTTCGGAACTCAGCTTTGCGACCGATATGGTGATCGACATTCACATTTATGATCAAAATGGTCCCACTGCCTGCTTGTTTTACATTTGGAATGATTTCAGACAATTTCGACATGATCTGACTGTGACGTTTTGTGTGCATCTGCCTTATCGACTTGCTGAAATATGAAAACCGTCTATAAAGAAAGATTCGTAATGATGTTGGGGATATGGATTTTGAGTCCATAAGTTGAAGACACATAGTGCACAGTCATATGCGCCTACGCACAGACGTAACATTGTCGTGTTGAGCTTATCACAGGAAAACTGTTGAATGCTCGTGAATTGAATATTCCCTGAAAGCTATGAAATTGCAGAATGGAATTCACTACGTATCTGCTGGCCATCGGCCGACTCTGATCGACTTTCACGACTTCGAGTTGCGTTTGACCGATCATCTAACCTATGAGATTCGACCTCTCCGAGCCCCGGCTGTACACATAGAAAAATTGTAGATGCAGATGAATCATCCCGGATCATATCAGTGTATGCGATAAGGATGAGGCATGGAAACTTAAAATAAAGAAATTAGAGAGATAGAAATGAGATACTGTGATGTGTCACTGCGATGGTGAGTATCAAACAGACAACTTGCGGCATTTTATTGCCATTCGAACTGCGTTTGCCCGTTGAAAATCCTTATCCGGCATAACGTGTGGCAGTTGAGAGGTTGCATGAAGTGTTAGAGCGCTTCAAAGCAGTGAAGAGCTGCATACGGTTTGGAAGACTATTCAACAGGAATGCAGCCAATTTTAGACCTATTCACCGAAATTTCATAACCTATTATATACAATATTTTGCTATACGAAAATTTTCTAAACTATATTATGACTTACTTCAGTGATTTGTAACTTTTTGAAATTCACGCTTTATGACCAGTTTACATTTTTGAATTCAATTGTAAAACTTAAACTTCTGGAGGTGGACATATGTTTTTGCAATGCACTTTAATTTCTAATATCGTCAGGCCGCAATACCACTGAGCCATTGACGATTTAAATATTAAATATAGGTGGCAATTCACTGAACTGAAATTGTGAGAAAGGAGCGGGTTGAGTCTGAGAAAATGAGAGTATTGCAACAATTATTTTCACGGATATTTGCTTACATTGATGGGAATGCTTCAAAGCCTAAAACGCCATCGTATCCTTCGTTGATAGCTGTTGATTTTCGTGCAACATCTAGCGCACCTTTGTGTACCGAATGCTGCCATCGTCCTCATTTCCCTTGAAATGTTTTACTCTGTACCACATAATTCGACAGCGACTAATCAGATATATGCGGTAAGGCGTGCGAACGACTCAACTCAACGATGTGGTTATTTGCATAAGAAAGAACGATGCAAATTATGCTTCGGCATGAGTGCAGCAAAGAGTCAACACATAAAACCATCCTTGTTTCTTCACATGCTGTCTTCGTTGAAATTCACTTCTTCCATCCGGTTATTTGAAAATGTTTCATCATGCCACTGGTTGAACTTTTGCACGAGCTCCCACTTCCCCAACCCTACTCTCCTCCGTTTATTGGCGCAGTCGGACGAGGATAAAAGCATTTACAGTTGAAGCGAAATCGACGAGTGGAAGCGAGCAAATCATTCTCTATACGTGAAATATCTTATCGAAAGTTATGCAGCACACTGCATCACTGATAAGCTTTTGCGTCTTTTATTATTTGTTCACATTGGCTAGAAGTGGAGCAAACTTGGAGGATTCCTAAGGACAAATGTCTGGCTAAAACGTTACAGATTTATCTCAGAGATTCAGGCCGACAATTCAGTGCAAAATTTGACATTATATCAAATTTGCATCACGTTCACGTATATCTTCTGGCTTTTAATTTGCATATCGAATTAGCGATACCTTTGAATAATCTGTCAATTTATTCTATCAACACGGAATACCTTTTCTTCTTTTGCCCTGATATGTTTTCTCTACCTTTATCTCCATTTCTATTTTCTTATCCCCGCTTACGCTCTCATATTAATGAAAAGTCTCCAATATGATTGTTTCTGTTATCAGCTAGTTGAGTAGAGCAATAAACAAATGACGAATGTGATCAAATTCCAACGATCATATTCACATTAAAGGAAAGCTTAGGCGGCAACATGGAACTCATATATGATTGCAACAACGCAGTGCCAGTTGTTGTAACATTCACATCGAGTGCTTTCACAGATGGCTCTTTCAACTTTCATTCTATAAAAATGCGTGCGGTCGAAGATTAAGAAAACACTGAATTGATTGCTGTCGAAACGATTTTTGCCTGGGCATCTAGTACTCAATTAGGTTTTCGTTCGCCCTATCGTGTCTATTTATTGAAATTATTTTAACTAACGCTGATATTGAAATTACAGCATTCAATATTGTCGCCGAGGAAATTATGCTATAGAGAGTAGTACATTTTCTTCTCAATCTTCATCTTAAATTTATCATTCTCGCAGAATTTCATTATTCATTACATTATGGTACGATGGTGGTTGCTTGAATGATGCCCAAGCCTTTGCGAGACTATCGCAACGAAACACAGCGTGCCAAACGCGCGGTGTTCTCTATTTCTTCTCAATACCATATCGGTGCTTTTCTTTTTTTCGTTACTTCATATACTTATGTATGCTTTCCATTTTCATTAACTATGCTTCTAGAGTGTAGCAGTTTATTAGGAATTTCGCGTTTCATGTGTAGTGTGAGTGAGCAATGGAATAGTTGGGCCTACTTATTAGCAAAAGATATCAGCAAAATTGATACGTTTTCACATTCATGATTGTCAACAGAGCGGTGCCAATGAGGGACGCATTTGACGCAGCACCGGTAATCATGATTCAGTTCCGCCTCAAAATTGATAGGCGTATTGAATTGGTCGAAAATATTTTAAATATGAGAACCTATGCCCTCAGGTAGCATATTTTCAGCATGTCAGTTGATAAGCTGAAAGGAGCAAATAGAACAGAGCTTTCATGCATTGATAGTTGAAAATAGCTCCAAGTTCCAAGCCTCTTAGCTCCAAGTGGCTTCAAGTTCCAGGCCAAAATTCGCCGTCGTTTAGAGGGTGTAACGGAATTTTTATAAGATGTTACTCGATTATTAGTGGAAGGCGCACAAAATTTGTTGTAAGTTGAAACTACCTGATGGACAGACGATGACAGGCACACATAGACGCATAGACAAGGCCTCGCCACGATGATTTCTACGGTAGCAAGTTTATAAATGTAGACCCCCTTCATCTATAGCGTATGTGCATCAATGTTTTGTATATCAAAGCCGTAGGATTTCGATGACGCTTGAGGATAGCTGTGGTGTGGATTTTGGATGCGCCGTTTCCGTACTTTCAACGTTTTTAATAGAACATTTATATTTGCTAACATTTTGGCTTAGCAGATCCCAATTACAGCAAGTTAAGTAGATCGCCTCGAAATACGATAGTAGGTTATGTCCATCTTTGAGCAATGAAGATGAAGAATTGAAGGGCATCGAAATGTTTCACAGCAACGCTACAGCATCGTTTAGCTGTCTCATTTTGACATATGCTCATGTGTATGGTACACACGTGAACTTTATTTCCGTTGTTAAAACATTTGAGACTTTCCCAACCTTCTTCAGTGGACGACCATCAACACTACGATGTCTTTGTTGCCTTCGGATGAGTTGATGAAGTCGCCAACGAAGGCATCCGGCTTCTTATCTCAAAACGCAACCACCAAAGCGTTGTCACCTAGCTGCCTTCAAATGTCTCTTCCTTTGCTCCAGGATCATCTAATTTTTGAGAGCGATTTAAAACGGTCAGTAAGCGCAAATTCTCATGTTGATAATACGTGCAACCCGACAAATACGCAACTCAAACGATCGGTCTGCTATGGTCGGGCACAACAAAAGCACCCAGATGCTTTCGATCACAATCGAACTGTGGATATGTTGGCCGATGCAACCACACCCTTTTCCCTCCCTTGTTGTTTTGGATCAAGATTGCTACCAGCGTCAACTGCATGGGAAGCGCATCTTGACTCAAAGACACCGCACTCTACACAGCCGTCAGCTAATGCATTCCATGGCCACATGCCAAATACCGTTTACTTGACCTCGGCGCCCAATATAACGACATCACTTTCATCCGACTGTAATCAGCAGTTTTTGCACGCATTGTCGGCCACTTCGGAGAGCTTCAGCAGAAATGATTCAGCGCCTTCTTCAATTTGGAAGCCGCCTATGAGTTTTGTCGGCAACGGTAAAATACCATCGATTCATTCATGTAATGCTTCCATTATATAGTGTACCGTGCATGTAAAAAAATACCAAAATGAGGATTGTTTCGGACGAACCAAATTTACATTATGGTACGATGGCGAGCGATTGTACTTAACCGCACGCGAATGTATTGCAGTGCGAATGAGAGACATGTGCATGCTCGAATAGTGCAATTTACACCTTATTGTGAAAGACGCACCAACTTAGTCGTGATGCACTCTATCTCACTTCACTACAATCGACTGCAATCGCACCAATAGTATAGCAATTAAATAGCTCCTAAACTCTCATGGCCGCATTTCTCACGAATGTACTACCATATCGCCCTTAACCATTTAGCATTCGTGTGCGCATTCCTTTGAGTACAAACATGAATACGCATTTTGGGCAAATATTTCATTTAACACCTTGCGTACTATTTTCCTCAACTTATAATATTTCATTTCTTCAATTATTCGTAATATTTCAATTAATATAAGCCGGCTATACAGCAATTGTTTATATCTAACTTTGGTATCGTTTCTGTTATTTATGTTCATTAGTATGAGTTCTCTATTCGTTGCTTTTCCATCAGTGATAAGCGGCTGTTTCTCGATAGTTCGTTAAATTATCAAATAAAATGATATTTTAAAAATAACGACGAACATATCCAATGACTTTCTCGAACACTGTTGATCGAGTAGCTCTCTTCGACTCTTCAACTTTTCAGCGGAATCAACTATATCCTATGTCTTACTTCAGACGTATTAAATTCGACACATTACTTAGATGTGCTTTTTTAATATGAAATCCCAACTAAACGATCCACTAATCGATGTGGAAATTTCTGAAAATCCGCATAAATTTGAAATTTCATTTTTATTTTAGGTAAATTAGCATATTTCTCCAATTTTATATATTATTGCTTAAAGTAAGAGTATTTGTTGGGGTGATATTGTATGGTTGTAAATTTCAGGCAATCATAATATAACGGGCAATCAAGTAGAATCGAATCAATTGCAACTTCCATTGCCAACAAACAACGAAAGAGCTTTCTTTTTAAAAGGTTTCTATTCACTGCTTCGATAATAGTCGTTTCCTTTGTGATCGTTTTTCTTCCGCATTTTCACCCTGCATTTAAATCCTCTAGACAAGGCCTCTTCAAAATATTAAACATTTTCGAGTTTTATTGCACGTAGCTGTGTAATTTAAAGTTCAAATCTGTCCATTTTCAGCAATAACGCTATGGTGTTTTTTTTTCTTGTTATCATGTGCATTTTAGAATAAACGATAGAATTTTTGAGTAAAAAATTTAGGTTCTATCACTTATCGTGTTTAATTGATAAAATAACATTGTAGTTATAACTGTTAAGGTTAGAAATTAAAAATTTTTCACTAGACTTGTAGTATTAAACTCGAAGAACCGTTATTACCGTTTTGTCCTTCAAACGACAACAGTGGACTCCAACTGCCGTAGGGTAATTAACGATAGAACAACGCATCTAAAATTAAACTTAATTGAATTCCATTCTGTTCGAGTATAAAATTTGGGAACTCATTTGGAATGTAGTCATCTTTCTTCCTTGAAATATTTGTTGGTTCATTACTAAGTGATAATTTATATTTCATCGCTATATTAGCAGTTTTCGAGTTGAATTTATTGCAGTGCAAGCAATATCGAAAGTTATGATAACACATACAACGTGCGACAATTTAATTGCTGCTGTGCGCTTTGTAAGCAATACCTTCATGCCTGCATGCTAGCGGCTGCTGTCGTTTTCGAAGAATCATCCTGCGCACACCTGTTAAATAGTTGCCGGAAGTAAACCTGTAACTCTTCTTCTTAATATCATTGAGCTCCTTGTTAACTTTATGCTTGAAGTCACAAATACCTGAAAATCTTTGTCTTTTCATGGTAACTTTTCATGTTGGGAAAAGTCGGAAATCACAATAAAGAAATACAAGTGAACAGGTAGATTATCCAATTCAGTAGTTGATTTCTAAGCCAGTAGGCCGTGGGAAACAAGTAATAGTGTGCCAAAATACATATTGCGTTAGCTCATAGTTCAAGAGTATACTTCTCTGCTTTATTAAATCAAAGCAGATATCTCACTATGAATTCATTGAGGAGCAAAGATTCAATCAACAATGATATAAAAAGCTTTGAAAGATTCTAATAGGAGCTGCAATGGTCGAAGAAAAAAAGATAAGCTGTGGCTCGATAAGTAGGTTATAGCTGTTCCCGAATTAATGTAGCGCTCGATGATCGCAGGTTTTAGCCGAAGAAATCAATTGCTAAATGCCATCATCTACCCTGTTCAACTGAATTAGACCGTTGTTGTTTCCGGAATATTCTAACGATGAAAGCTTCCATGAAAGGATGATTTTCATGTGCTATTGACATCGAACACAATCTGCTATTAGAAACTCATTAATATTTCGTTAAACAGAGTGTCAGGTACGTTTTCAGCGATGGATATACTGTCTAATAAATACAATGCTGCGAATACAGATTACTTTGAAGGTGATAGCAATACTAATATGCAGGTAGACGCGTTTCTTTCTCCAGGTATATTCCGCGATTCAAATCGTCGCATCTCATATTTCTCTTTAAACATAGCTCTACAATCTTTGAATTCTCTCTCGAATTTTCAAAACGTTTTATTTATATGGCATTCGAAATCAGCAAGTTTTGTCAAAAATACATCTCAAAGAAGAGTTTGTTTGGGCGCATCACTCACAAAACGTATCTGTTCGGCCTTCATGGCACTACCCATTATACCTTTAACGAAAATGCATCTTCAGTTTTATGTGCGTTCGAAGATGATCACTTATAGATTCTTCCTCGTTAAATGCGACTTTTATTCAAGACCGATAGGGTGATTATAGTTCTGAGGAAATAACCAGGCCGTCGTTTTGTCACTTCTTCGCGCAATTGTAACGTTTGTAATGCAGTCTTCTGATATGAATGCGTTACCACATGAATTTGGGAGTCCCTTTAATCTTCAAACGTGGAAAAAATTTACTCAAAATATCAAATTAAGACGAAAAAAAATCAATTGTGAAATACTCTCTTCTTACTTCCTGTCTATCATACCCCAAAACGTGCAAAAAGAATTAAAGATCTTTCATGCTATCATTTATCGCTTTTAACCTGTTAGAACTTTAATCCATATTAAGGATGCTCATCGGCAGCATTATGGAATTACTTTATCGAATGTCTCATAGAGCCGAATGATTATGGGAAAGTATGCGCATGGACAAATCTATGGGAAGTATCTATCAGAAATACACAATTGTTCACTCGTAATTGGAATGCGTATAATCCAAACAAAACTAAGGTACTCGCTTAATATTAAATTCATTCAATTCATAAATCGAGCACTTAGAATGCCGAATCAGTTAGAGGAGATATGAGATTAAAGAGCTTGTCCTTCGGGAAAATAGTGACATCGAAATTAGAATTTCTCCATCATTTGCAATGGAGAAGGAAAGAAGTGTCAGTTATTGCAATTCCCTAGGCCGGAAAGTGTTTGCAGTTGCGAACTTATGAAATACCACCTGTTAAGGTGTATGGTGTCCCTAGTTTTTCATCATCAACATGTATTCAAAGAGGAGCTCATAGAAGGGATGAGAATCGATGAATGACGGAATATGATGCTCGCTTTTGCACAATATTTGTTGAAGGTGTCATCTATAGTGGTAGAGAATTGATTCGATAAACAAACGAACAAAAGGAGCACTTTAATGAATACATTTGTACCACGTCGTTTGGAAGAAGCCTCGGGAGTCAAGGGATTCTGAAGGATGTTGTGAGAAGAGAGGAGCAAGTGAGAATGGCATTTTTTTTTCATTTCATTTCAATAAATTAAGCGCAAATCAAATTGCATGAATTGCGAAATGCATTTTTTTTTACAGAAGGATGTCTCATACATGAGCTTATCTCGAGCATTAAAAACCTTCGAGAACACAAAGTGGTGTGGATGGGTTTTACTGAAGAAAGTTCCTGGACGCCGTAGTACCTATCGCTTTCTTCCTGACCACAACTCACCTATGTTACCTCCGCCGAAAGAGAGTACTCCAGTGAGTTTCACCAACGCTGAACAACCGAGAAGAAGTTCACTCCTCGCCAATAATTATTACATGTCAATCGGTTCGTTTTCGATTATCCTCTTCTTTTCTAAGTTGTACCAAACGTGTTGAGCATGAAGCACTCGATGTTTGACGTGCCTATCAGTTAGTATAACCGCTGAACATGCGTTCTTAAAACATTCTCGCTGGAAAGTTGACGTGAATGGCTCAAATAGCAGCTACATTCCTCCTTTTTTTGCAAGATATGTCGTGGGTTCAGAAACAGTAGTTGGCCCGAAGTTACTGTCTGATCCTGACGCCGGTTCCCAATCGGTCATTTTGCTTTCAGCGATACTGGCTCTGTTATTACTCTCATTCAGCTTCCTTTTCTCCTTCGACATGCGCGTTGACATCTCCCTACACCTTCTTTACGTTACCTTCTTGGTCACCGAACGTGCTCTCAAGTCGTCGTTGAAATTTTAATCAATCTGAAGTACAAATCATGTCTCCGTGAGCGAGTTTTGTAATATATAGCATCATTTTTCATGTAGTCTGTGCACAAACCGCCTTTCATTTCCAACCGGAAGCTGTTAAGAATTGCTTATTTCCCAATAGATAACCTACTCGTGACAGCTTCCATGTCGAGATTTTCTATTAGCGTTCAAGATTTTGTTGCGTTTAAGAAAATGCTCAAGCTGGAAAATTGAATGTTATGTCACTACGGTAAATAGAGTTTTCTAACGTGTGGTGTTTCATAAGAACTCAGTTCTCATATAATCATACAGGAAAGAGGCCTTTCTCCAATTCTTGAATTGTAGGCCATATGCCCAACTGATCTCGATTTGAAATTAATGTGTTTGCAAATCTCCGTCGACATGAGTTGTACCAATTTACTATTGAAATCCATGGTACGAGTATAGGATCCACACAAGTGTATCACGACTTGTAACACTGAACTTGCTGTTGTTCGTTTCTTAATACATAGCCCTTGCGACTTTAATATAGCACTGCGATATGTTTATTGTTGGAAAATATGTGGAAATTCTATGGAGAAAAAAGAATAATTATTGGGAGCACAGAATCATTTTTAGGATTGAGTCGCTGAGACTAGCCAAATCTTGAGTCAAACCCTTCAAACCACAACGTGGTTTCTGCTTTGATATCATACGGTGACCGCTAGATTATATCAAACTCTTGTACTTGACAAACAAGTTCCTTTACTAGTTCCTAGGCAGCTATAAAATTTCTGTGAACCTCGGATCCCCTAGATATCTTCCACGAAGATCTTAAATTTCCTGCTTCTCGTTACGCTGGCAGATATGACACAGTTTTAAATTCTTGCCGGACGAAGCATTCAGCAGACATCGGCAAAGTTGTATTTCGGGATGGCAGTGCATCAGATTGTTCGAATTTATGGAGAGTGGAATCGACAGTTTTCGTTCATGCCCTACGCATTGCCCTAATTGGCGAAATTCAATCACATCTTCCCAAGTTTCAGTGATGATCAATTATGATCCTTTTCATAACCACTGCTCGCATCACGATTCAATGCAACAAGCCCTCAAAACACAATTCAGTGGGTATTAGCCGAATATTTTGCTGAATTTGATGCAAAGTATTTTCGTGTAATTTTTCGGGTAATTTTCCAGTTTCATGCAACTCCACGCTGTATAAAATTCCTTGGCGCATTATACGATGGAAAATCTAACAGTGTAGAATATTTTTCGAATACGATGCATTTAAGTTTTATAATATACGTCGAATTACGTTGTTTGCAGAAATTGGTGGCAAGAAACGTGTTCGTGGCAAGACAATAGACGAGGAGCCTACATTAGAGGAAAAGATGGGTATATTCCGATCAAAGAAACAACGTATAAAATACCTTCGCAATATTTCATTACCAAAAACCGATTATTTTTTTGAACATAATGAGGTTCTCTCTTTTTTTTTGTTGATTGCATTTGAATTTCTCAACATTGCAACAATAAAAGTCTCATATTCTTAGAGAGGTCTTCTCTCTTTTATAATTAAGGTCAAGCGATAAGATGAAAAATTCTCGTAGTATAAACGCTCTATATGGACAATATAAATTGTCCTCTATCGTTCTTTTTCTATAAACGATAAGCACAAAGTGAACTCTTTTGCATTTCATTGCGCAAGTTTATAGCGCCCAATTTTAAGGGGCTTTCAGTCATTTGAAACGAAGGCATAAAATCTAAGCGAAAAATCCAAGCACCAAGGATATTTTTGTATTGGATGCATTTCTCTCTTATGCAGCTAGAGATTGCTATTTGCTTTGAATTATATATATAATGCATAAATGTCGTATGTTTTCGTAAGAATGCATTAGCAAAGTCGATCGTCGTTAGTGGTGACGACGAAACAATGAGACGTCTCTCCAATGTGCAATTGATGTTGGATTATGAGATGACGCATTGCAACAACACTCTATCACGAACAACATCAAATCTATGTAGTAGTTCCAGTGCTACTCAATTGCAACAACAATTCGAGGTTTGCGGCTTATGTTACACTTCAAAATTTCCTCCCAAATTGTGATCTCTTTCATTGATGAGAGTTTTTGCTTCCTTCGTACCAGTTTGTTATCGTAATAAGGGGGAACATCTTTGTTGAACTGCACCGATTATCAATATGATCACTCGTTTGCCGCATGGAATAACTCATGAGACCGATACGACGAGTTCGAGAAAATATAAAAGTATTTTGAGAAGTTCGAGGTGTAATTCATATCAATCCGTGCTATCCTCTAACAACGTAATCGTTATCGTTAAATATCAATGTGCAATCTGCTCTGAAGTATTCCACAATCTATTCGCAAGTGAATAAGATGCATGCGATACGCAGAGTTTTTATAGCCGTTTCATTAATACCATTACAGCACAGAGCTAATATTTTGGAAGGCGATAAAGTGAACGAGACGTCAAATTCTACAGGAAAGAGCAATAATAAGTGCAATTTACGTGCTGACGTTGGCGATTTCGGTGAACTAGCAAGCGCTCTTAGCGGTGGCATCTCGATCGCTTGAGAATTCTCACGGATCTTCGGATCACCGCAACCAAAATGGTCAGTGCCAATATTGGCAGCAGCTTGATTTGTTTGTGCACTCGTTATGCCTCGTTGTTTAGTGGCTTGAGTTATATCTCGTAATAGACCGTATGGCTAACGGCTTGTTAATGATGAACAGAGGTCATAAAGTGCATTTGGCGAAGTGAATACCTGTGATGGTACGTTTCGGATTGTAGAATTATGACCCCAGGGGTTATAAATAAAAGCAACTGTAATATTCATTGCTTATGAGAGAGGTTTGAATAAAAAAATAAACAAAAGCAACGATAGATAAAGTACGATCCTCCTTCCTCACTGCTTCGAGTAATTGCATGCTGAGTAGGTTATATTTGAAAATATGGTACAGTAGAGCGCAACAAATTTGGGATGGGAAATGATCAGCCGAGAGAGTAGGAAGGAGAATAACTTCTTCCATTTAATTATGCACATCTTTCTTTTGAAAATATGATTTTCACTGTGCCTCGCATACGTCGTTAAAAAAATTGCAAGAGACAGGCGAATTTTGATATCATTTTAAATGAAATGGAGTTTCAATGCGCAAGTTCGACTATTCAGTAAGTATAATAGAAAATTCTCATACTGTTATATCCTCATATCTGGACAGAAGTAAATAAATTTGTTCATTTCTTTTGCTTTTATTTCTTGGGAATAGTTCTTGATAGGTAGGACAGTTAATATCGTTGAAGTTGGGATAACTGATAGGATGAAGTTAGTGATAATCTACAAAGGATAAATGATAACTTCATACAGGTGTTTCAATCTCGGAAATGATCGTCGAACTTTAAAGTTACTGCGAAATTTCGATGCATTTTGCGTTGATTGGTTCTTCATTTTCCAAGAATTAGGTCACAGAAAAACCAATTACGATGAAATATTTGTGTGGAGAATTGAATCATTCAATACGCGAAGACTTCTTCGTACACCTCATTTTGTTTTAATTCTTATAATTGTCCTGAGTGAGGTACGCAGGGGTCCACATCCTATCAACTTCTCCAATGTGTTTCTGCTTTTCTTTCTCGGTTCTCAACGCTCTCAACTTTACCGACATTTGTTCGCAAACCACAATAGTCACTTATCATTATCATTGGCTTAAAATGGAGCAGATTTTGCGGGCAGAAGACTTTCACAATGAAATAGATATCAAATCTGAAGTGAATAAACCGAGAGAATTCGTTGATTGGGTTGCGTAATGTTGATTTCGATTGAATAGCATATAGCAATTTGGCTTCATCGCCATAAATTTTCAACCTCTTCCGATCCTCCCCCATTATGTATTTCTTTTTGCTTTGGGAGGGTAAATTCACGTTTGCTGAAAGAATCAATGCTTTCCAAGTCATCTGAGGTGACATTCTAAGAGGTTTTCGGAAATCATTTCAAATTTTTATGAGCAAACAAGTCATAGTACGATCAGGCTAATTTGTTTTTATTCCCTCTCTGCGATATCCGTCTGCACCAATGAGGAAATCTTCTGCGCGCATTCGAGCCAGCACAATCAAAATATCTATTCCGTACCAAGCCAAACTGTTTATACATTTTAATACCCCATTTTTTTAAGCAATCATGTGATAATCATGTGATAATATTTGTTCGTTTATGATCCAGAGTGTTTTTTATAGCTGTATTTGTGTTTCTTTTAGTTATCTTATATCATTTGTCCATTTCATTTTCATGTTTTCTGCCATATTTTTATACGTGTCCCATATTTCTTTGTTAGTAAACCGAATACAAATTTCCTGCTAACTTGCATTATCATTTTATTAATAAAAAGTAATGAGAGAGACGCTAGAGATATGATGGACCAATATTTGGCTAGAAATAGAGCAGTATCCAGCTCATTTAAAGAAACATATATCGCGAAAATATGCACTAGCTTAACCATGGCCACGACACGCACAGATCATTAGTACAGTAAAGGGACAGAGGTAGTATCGGAAGTATCCACACCGCGGGTTCTTGATTTTGCAAGAAATTTGCTAACACCTCATCAACTGAAGAATTTACATCGTCGGTCGCCATCATATATACGCTATTCATTGTATTTCTCTTAGCTGTTCTCCAGGAGGAGATTCACGGCCAGAGGTGGGCGGAAGAGGACAGGAAGTATCATATATCACGCGGTCGGGAAATGTCTTTTTTTGCGGATCTGGTTCTGCCACTAGAATATGTCGTCTAGATTGCTCAGTATCCGTTAGTGTAACCTCCACCCTAGCCTTCGTTTGATGTTGATAATGTTATGTTATCGAAAGGTACCACACCGATTTCGTCATCTCCTCGAAAATCCTGTCTTCAGCCTTTGTTGCGTTTCGTGCCAGAAAGTTTTACTGCAGGCTTTTATTGTGGTTACTTTCTTTGCTGCCCAACGGCAACCCCGAGCTGTGGGCACCTTGCAGCGTTAAGTGCCGCTGATTGGTAATTATCACGCTTGGCGATAGCCACCGCCTAGAGAACATCAACCGAGACTTGCTGCATGTGCATTTTACACCTCAAACGCGTTGACGTTATGGACTTGGGACTGCCGATATCATTCGGCAGTAATCCGACGCTCTCGAAATTGGCAATGGTCATTCCGATGATTTGTACGGAAGAAGACTGTACGACCGAACCAAGTACCTCAATGGCAATCTGAGTTAGACATGAAAATTTCATCTCTTCGATTCTCTATCATAAAGGATGGAACTGTTCGCATCCCTCTGCATACAGGCCTGACATCATCTCTTAAAATCATCGGAGAGACTCTCTACAATTATTCCTATTCGGTTAAAACCTGTTGCAGATCCCGCTCACTCTTGTTTTCTTCACTCCTTAGAGAATACTATTGCCAATTTTGTTCAAACCGCCTCCTTTCATTAAAAGATAGACTCCACATGGAACCCTATAATTTATTATAGCAGTAGGTTTTTTCTAAGCAACATGGATAGTGAAGATGGATAGGAAGGGAAGGAAGGGAAAATAAACTCATAAATGAAAGATCATGAGTAGTTCAAGCGCCCAAACCCTTCCTTCCTCTTTGAACCGCTCAGGAAAGCACATACTTTCCCACTGAAATGTCCTGAGTAATATCTCTTCATGCTTCTTATTCACAGGATATTTTGCATAAGCTATGCGGCTCATCGAAAAACCACTTGGCTGCAAATCTATTATAGAGCAAATCAGGAGCGCTGATGTCATAACGACAACCTGGCTGTGACTTTGAAAGGTTTTCCAATGTTTTTCTCATGAGTACGGGAAGCTTTCTCTAAAATCTCGAACATCAAATGGGCAAAACAAGTAGATCCAATTTGTTAACGACAGACAACATCGAAGACAGCCTTTTTTTTTAATCGATTTGCTTAAGTTTTACCATATCTCGGGTAAAAGTCCCCACATTTTCTTGCAATTGGTTCGATATATTCTCCGTTTCCTCCTACACATGACATTCACACATTGTCTCCTCATTTCATTCTCTTCAAGAAGATCACTTTTTTTCGGTCTTCTACTCTTTCATCAATGAGGACTTTTCCGTCCTAAGATGACACATAACAGCGACTTCAATCCTGAAATGTCTACTGTGCCATTACCTCAATGAGTAATAATACAACGTTTAATGCGCCGTTTGCAATATCCTCGCCAGCAGACAACCTCGTCATGAGTGAGTACGATATTATGTCATGGACGACGCTATGTCGATGCCATACAGCGGGTCATCCTGAAACACGTTTACATGACTGCAATGCACAACTAATAAGCCACGATAATATGGTTACAGCAAAGGGCGACCAAACACTTGAAACGTTTCAAAACGAGTGCCGATAATGACGTGAGATACAGATCGGAATTGTCGTGCACGGTATTGGATTCACGTTTCGGCGTGAAGTATCCATGATTTGGGGGGAAGTGGGTTTGCCAGGGTTTTCATGTATTATACATATATGCGCCATGACTTTATCCTATCCACCTGAACACAACCCGATCTTATTCAAATCTTCCCAATATTTTATTCAAACCCGTCTCGTTCCACTCAATGATTTAAAGATTTCATCACAGCTGCATTGGATCTGACCACTTTCCCGATGCAGTCTTGCCGGCGCTTCATTTCAGTTCCTGCCGGCGGCGAAACTGTTGGGAAGTGCTCAGGTCATTGTCTGGCGACTGTCTACCAATTTCGGCGATGTTCTCATATGTTTGTAATTAAGCCTCACCATAAAAATGCGTTCTTGCAGCGAGCATCTAGTGAAATTCATCTCATCCTGAAAAGTTAGATTCTTTTTGCGCTAGAAAATGAAATAAAAACACACAAAACGCAAAAGCAAATAGAAGAAATATCGATCGCGGAATAATGCATTACGCTACTTTTGAGCGATCCTGTATATTTGAGTGTCACGCAGTGTTTAGCTCCACTTTCAAATTAGTAGACGGACAAACAACATAACGTTAAGATCTAAGTAAAAGGTGGCATAGCTGATCCTTGAGGTAGGTTGATTTCAAGGATGATAGGTTGATCCTTGAGGTAGGTTGATCCTTGAAGGCTGCAAATCCATAGGCTTATAAACGACGTGACTCGGTATATAGCAGAGAGCAGCTATTATCAACAATTTCTATTTGTCGATGACGATATGGAATTCTCAAATCACGAAAATATGCACATGCATAGTCGCGTTATCTAGCGCAGAAGTGAATTTCAATTTTTTATCGGCTGTTAGCCAACCGTAACGAATACCATTTCAGGCAACTAAATCAACGTAAAGTGTGCTAAACGGAAAGGAGGTTATTGTGCCGAAGCGGCACTTTTGGGATAGCGCATCTGGTTAAGCAGTCGCTTCAACATTGCCATCAATGTCTTTAGAAGCATCTCTTCCTCTCGAGGTTACAATTTATTTTTTGCATCACAATAAACTCTGCTGATATATGATACGTGAGTTATCTTTATCCTATTATATATAGCCGGAAACATTCATTACGACGTCACATCAATCGTCCACCTTTATCATCTATTTCTTGTGCAGCTGCACATTTGGGCTCTCTGTATAACATAGTACTTAGGTGCGGGGATTGATGCTCTTTAAGCAATTATTTATAGAAGAAAACAGACAAGTGGAGAGAAAGATTGGCATGGTATACGTTTTTCTCATTCTGTTGGTCACTGCAGCCACTTTCGTAGACCAGAGAATAATGGAATATATGTGGGAGTGCATTCATGCTTCAATCTGATCCTCCGGTCATACAGATCGCATAGAAATTATCGGAATTTCTATGTCGGCCTGCAGGTTTGTATATGCGAAATTCGTTATGAAGAGGTCATGTCTATATATCCGTTCATCTATCTATCCGGAATTTCCGGCTCCGGAGCCAATGAATCTCTACAGTAAGAAATTTAGCGGACATGATGAACGATGACCATCTTTCCAACCAGTTTTTATGATTTCTATGGGAGAATGTCATCTGGCTGATTGCATAAATGCGGACGGATGCATTCTTCATGGTCCTTTAACGACACATAAGTTTACTGATGGTTAGATGAAAAGTCGTTTCAAATTTCTCTCGAAGACAAGCCGAAAATTCTAAAACAGTTCCTGTCATGGGTGTATGGCTTCCCGAGCTCAGTCGTATTCATTGTTATCAAGTGGCGCACATGTGCTGTTTACGGTCTTCCAAGAATTGGCTTTCTATCAAGTTCCGTATGACATATGGTCAATATTGGCCATTTTACAAGTACTATAAGGTAATTTTGAATCTGGAATCATCTAATGAATCAATGTAAATGTCCCAATTTCAGTGGGTAAAACATCCGACGGAGTAGTCGTAGTCGGTTAGGGAGTGGAATGCGTTAGTAGAATACGTGTACAAGTACAAAAGAATAGTGTGAATTCGCTGGGTGCACCATTGGATACAATTTAATGAATGCCACAGAAATGCGTCTAAGAATTAAAAATTAACTGAGCGCTTATTTTGCTCATTCAAATCAAAAATTTCAGCTATTGCTGATCTCAAGCGAAACTGCGGATCCCTTCGCTACGAAAATCGTTGTTCCCTCGAATGGTGTCGCTGTTTGGTCGCTAAAAGGAAGCGAACTGCAAGGGTCGATCACCGGTAACTTGGACCTCCGTTATTGTCTTTTTATACTCTTTATATGTCAGCGATGTTTTTTAAGAGGTTCGCCCAATACAAAGATTTGTTCTTGCTTTGTTCTTCGTCGTGCATCGATGTTTTTTCCTTCTCATTTATGGTCTCGATTGAGATTGCTTATCGAATGGATAGAATTGATGCTTCTGAACCTTACAACGTTTTTGCTCGAAAATTCAAGCTTATCGGAGGGTATTTATGATTTTTATCTATATTCATGCATCACTTTTCGCAATATCAGTTTGTTTTTCAACCGTAGAGAATGATGCGAATTTCTTAACGAAGATTTCCTTGTTTATTCGCTAGTGATCACATAAATCAAAAGAATCGTCTCCTCGATCACGTGACATTTGCGCCATATGGGCATTTCTAATGAAACGTTTATATTCAGTTGTTTAAAAGTTCAAGCGTGTAGAAAAATCCCCTGTGAATACCTGATACAAAATGGTGAACGATATTTTGGTCGTTTTCCTTTTATCTTGCACCCATATAAAATTGCAACTAAAAAAAGGTTTTGCTGTATTTGATAGCCTTCTAGAGACATACAGATATGCGATAAGACCATTTAAAAGGATGTGAAAGACAAAACGAGAGAACGATGCACAGGAACACATCTGAAAGCGGTCTTCTTGAATGGCACAGATGTTGACGTGATTCGAATTACTCAAGTAAATGAACATGAGAATCTTCTATTTGAACGAAGGCCCTTTGAAGGATTACAAAATGCAAATGTCTGGTGCTTATTGCTTGCTATTAAGGTTACGTAGAGCCATTGGGTAGTGGTGGTGATTGTGAAGTTTTATTGGTGTCGAGTAAAGACAAGCCATTAATCCACGCTCTTACGATAAATCCTCATCGTCGTCGACATATAAAGAGTGTCTTAACTGGACCGGCTGAGAGTGTACTCACATCCGACGATGGTGCACTATTATTCATCAGTATTGGTACACAACTATTCACTTGGATGGTTTGTTTCATATGTGATTGTTTATACATTAATCCGCTTTGTGTTTTAAGACTCGAACTTTGAGGCGAACATTTTGAATCGTTTTGCTCGACGAATTTTATAGTCAAATCTCATCGATATCAAAACTTTTACTTCGTTGTGCTTTTTTTTCTTTGTTCAGAATTATCTCTCTATATTTAAATGCTGCAAGAAGTTTCGAGACGTTTTAATGGCTTAAGCTTTCATTCTACACACTTCCCATGGTTTAAAATTTAAAAAGAAAAAATGATTTTTGGTGAAAATTTGAAAAATTGCTGAAAATGACTGAAAATTTCTATTTGTTTGAGAAATAATGACATAATTCTAATTGCAAAAGCGCATATTATGTGCTATCCGTTCTGGCGCGCTTTTCCATTTATCTCTATTGGTTGGAGGAGGGAAGCGCTAAGCAGAGCTAATAGTTAAAGGAGCCAGCACAACGCTGTAGTAACGCGTTTTGTACCGTCTCAATGCGTTCAATCACGGCGGAAGAATTACATATCGGTCGCATTTTAATTGAAATTAAATGATAGTAATAGTTATCCGATTCCATTTAAGAAATGCGTCGTTATTCTGGTCACATACAACATAAGCATCTCATATTTTGGCTACGTTATATCCCATTCCATTATGTTGGTACTAGATAAGAGCTCGAAGTTTATTGATCAAACGTTGATCAACCTCTCTCGATTATTTGCCACTCATGCGATTTTGCGGCTACCTTTTAGATGTTCTCGCATATTTGAAATTTTTGACGTCTCAATTTATGAAGCCTTTTTTGAGATAAGCATTTGCCAGAAATTTATCTTCTTTTTTTTTTCTGAATGTTTGGACTTCCGTTAGAATTTCGCTTTACTTCGATTGCGATCAACTTAAAATCGTAGTTGTTGATGTGTTTGTTGATTTAAATTGCGGCTTTTTATTTATTTTCCGATATATTTATGTTTTTTCGATCAAGTCGCTCATATATTGCAGAATTCTTTCTATTCGAAAATGATTACTCGCAGGTATTATAATATTTTCTACCTTCGGGAAGAGGATGAGAGAAGAGGGGTTATTGCAATCTCATTATGAAGCCATTTCTTCTCTCCAAAGCATCCTAACCGTTGTTTTAGGTCAATACTGGTGAATTGCTGAGCGTTGTGGACGCACATTATCAAAGGATTTCGTGTATGTGTCTCTCATCGGATGGCACTCTACTGATATCGGGATCAGATGATGGTAGTGTCAATGTGTTTCATTTGGCGGAGTGAGTTTACATTTCTTTTATTCTTTACCTTGAGATTTACCAAAGGAAGAGGAAATTAGTCATCATTTTGGTCTCAAAAAGAATCTTAGTGCTCTTGAAGCATCCCGAGTTGATCATTTCGAATTCCAGCCCTAACTTCCTCTCACTTGGTATTACATTCTCTAGGCTTGATGAATACGCCTAAAATGTTATCAAACGAAATTATTGAAATGAGAACAAAGGGCTAATCTATTTTAGCTCTGCATCCAACAAAAAGCTTCTTCATTTAACAGAATTACGGATGTGTACCGAAATAGCTCTGCATCCTATAGAATTATGAATGTGCAGCGTGTTGCATAATTGCCCGATGACAAGTGTATCGAAAACATATCTCATGAAAGATGAGGGAGAACGTTTCAAAACACGACTAAATACATAAGTGAGAGTAGATATTTTCCCATAAATCCATGTTATGCTTGTTCGAATCTTCGTTGTAAAAAGTCGGGATTCTTTCCTGAGCGAACTGAATTATTTGGGATTTGGATCTTTTTTTTTCCTTTGGCCGCTTCCCTTATTACTATCTACCTGTATGGCACGTCTAAGTACATTAATGACTGTATTGATTATTAATCGCCTTAAGGCTTCTTCCATTGCAGGCACTGTTTTTGATGGTCAGAATTCATTCCTCAAAAAGATGTCCTCTTCATTTGTAGTTGTTGTAAGGGGATTTTGCAGTTTGGCATGTTGGGATGTGAGCAATTTCGAGAAGCAAAAGCCGTTCCGTGAATGGCGAGTTCATTCGCTCTCGGTGAGGGCTGTATGCAGCACTCGTTGTGGTGAACAGAGGGTAGTTTCTTGCTCACTCGACCATACAGCTGCCATACATTCGATCGCTCACGATTACTGCTTACTCAAGGTTTGTTCATGTATCATTATTGCTGTATTATCGGTGATTGTGGGAGAGAGCTATGTGGAATATTCTTTTTGCCGTTAGAGGCTTGGAATTGCTGAAAGCTTATTAGTTTTGAAGCAGCTTGTTCTGATTTATGTAAATTTAACGTAGTTCATCGTCATAGAAGCTTTGTGACCACCATATATTCAAATTATGACATCACTTTAGGGAAATTATTGTAACATTCAAATTGCCGTTTTGTATCGATGCACTTTCAGCATTTAATTATCCTTTTTTTTTCGACATATTACACGAAAATAAAGATGCTGTTTGCTGTTCCTTTTTTTGGATGGGATATATAGTTTCCTGGCAAGAAGAATAAATGTGGACGCAGATGGTATATTATTACTCCTTTCTTAGCTAGTTTTTTTTTCGTGTTTTGATTCTTATTTAGGAGAATATAATCTTAGGATTAGACCTATTTTTTGTTTGTTTAAATCGTTCATTTGAGAGGGTAATAAGGGCCAAACTTCCAGAGCATACATAGGGTGGAGGTAAAATTTCGGAATTTCGATAGAACATTTCAATTATCTTTAATGCGAAAAATTATCAGTTGGCATTTGTAGAAGTCCGATTTACGACTTGGCTTTTTTTTGTTTCTCGAAAGAACGAGGAACTATAATCGCCTAGTGGAAGAGAATTTCTAATAGATTTATCTCAGTCTTTCTTTGCAGATATCCGGCGATCAGCCATTGACACATTGTACAATCGATCCATTGGGAAGGTATTTATACATCGGAACGGATAAAGGAACTATCGCACAAATCAATCTTTATGCTCGTGTACGGTTTTATATACTATTATGAGATTATTGGTTTGAAATTCTTCAATAAACTGGTGAATTAGCACCATAGCTTCGGAGATTAGTAGTAATTGGAAGACTTGACATATAGCGATATTTGAAATGTTTGTTTTTGTTGATCACTTGAATTTATTTCCATTCTATATATATTTGGTCTAGAGAGGTTTGCTTTTTCGATACTTCAATAAAGTAATAGGAGGTGGAAGGAGGAAAAAGCAATCGTTGAATAATATAGTTTTGAATATAAAAAGAGCATTTCTCGCAATATCGCTGAAGCTGCCGAAGAATATTTCTTTGTGTGATGGCTAAAATTGGTAATGGAGATCTAATTAAATTCGATTTCTTTATTTTTTCTTTCTATTCACCAAACGGCATTTTATTCCCCTTATCGTGAACTCTATCTTGAGAAAAGTTACTGTTTATTAGCATAAATATGATTGTCATGTTGAGACCGTAGAATGGGAATAGATGAGGCAAGAAGTGCAGATTTGCAAGTTTTACGGCTGTGTAAATGTTTGCTGAAAGCTGTCAAAAATGAGCATTGATTTGCATGTTGTCGTACCATCTTGGTAAATTGTTTCGCCTCTTCCAGCTGTCGAAGATGGGTTCAGTGTTCTTTCAGACATCAGCGGTGTAGATATTGACTTAAGTGATGCTATAGTTTCTAAGAGATAGTGGAGAATGATTTTTTGAATGCACAAACACTTCACAAAATTGGTTCCTCTTTTGCAGCATCCCAATAGCAGACTGTTGTCATTTTACGGTTATAGAAATTCCATATGAAATAAATTGATTTCTTTCTGTTGTTGCTGTTAGCTTTTTATCAGTGAAGTAATCATCATCGTTGTCATTGAAGGGGCAATTGGTATATTGTTGGCATGCTAATATTTCTTGACTAATGTGTTATCGTATGCATGAAATTAGAAACGTCGCAACGTTTTACAGGGATCTAGACGTGAAGAGATGGTCGTCACTCGTGGAGGGGACACCGACGAATTGCCTATGTTTATTGGGCATTCGGCAACGATCACACGCTTAGAAGTTAGTCATGATGGGAAAATGCTCGCTTCAGGGGACACACAAGGATTCTATTATATTTGGGACGTCTTCAGTCGACAGTGCTTAGTCTCATCGCAAACCAAAGGTATCACCTAGGGTCGTTCTCGAACGAGAAGCGCAATGATAATAAATTGTTTGTCTAGGAAGAGCGTTAAAAATAAATATAAACAACTGCAGAATAAGCGACCGTGAACAGAACCAACCAAACTCAGCTCTAGAACCAGTTAATGAGTCTATACCCCGGAGTCAACTCCCAAATCGCCTATCGCGGCTTAAGATGTTAAAATGTTCACGTGTGCATGTGTTTATTACATCTGCGATGTTTTTGGTCGACAAAGTTCATATATATATATATATATATATATATATATATATATATATATATATATATATATATATATATATATATATATATATATATATATATATATATATATATATATGTTTATTTATTTATTTATTTACCTTTGTTTATTTATTTGTTGTTCATATATTTAAGTGCATCTTTATTTATTGTATGATAGCTGTGAATTTCACGCCAGTAAAGGCTGTGCCGACGTGAGAAAGGAAGGAGGGGAGGGAGGAGGAGGGTCAGAGCATCTCAAGAATACCGCCATGGGAATTTTTGCTTGCTGAAACTCTTTAGAGTTGGAGATGATCTGCCGGTTGTTTAACCTGCGCAAAATTTACTAGCGTCATGGAATCAGATTTCTGCCTGTAAGTGTCCAAATTGACCGACCTTACAAACTCGGGTAAACTTTTCTCTCAGTAAACCGTGTCACGAATATTTCCATTCCCTCAAACCTCTTTCCAAATTTCTGGAATAAAATGGAATAATGCAAGATTACTTCGAAAGCCTTTTCGGATAGAAAATGATTTCCTTTTACGTTATATTCATAATTTATCGGAATTATGAGAACAAGAAGCAATACTTTTTTCTGCCACTGTTGTTTTGTTTTTTTTAAATTACAGGTAGCATATGTAGGTTATTATTTATATGGAATTGGCCGAGCCTGCAGAACAAGGAATATCCAACATCGATTGTGCCATTAGCAGTTTTGCAAAGACAACGTGCTCAAAATGGTACGCAGAAAGAAATCGTTATTCCTCCGCAGAAACTCAGAGATGTTGAAATGGACGCACATGAGGTTGGTGAGGGTTATGCTGTAGTGAACGTTGTTTTATGATCGGCATGTTTATTAGCAACTATCACTGAGAGTTAAAGTTAATAACAACCCACTGTTGTTTTCGGTTGAAACCGGAAGAGAGAGGAGAGGGGAGGTAGGAAGATAATTTTTGGTGGGGATTTGTTGTGGAAGAAGGTGACATTAAAGTAAGAGTTGTTTCTTTCTCCAAATAATTGAAATGTTCGAAAACTTTTTTCTTCTTTTTTTGTGAATTTTACGACCGAAAGAGTAAGCATTATTAGGAAGTGTGGTACTAGGTGAACAGAGAGGAAATGGGGAGGGGGGCGGTGTTTTTTTTTTGCGAAACTATAAAAGACCGACTCTTCAAGATAATGTTATAAGTTCTTTCAGGAAAATTGAGTAAGGAATAGTTTAATCATTGTCTAATAGTTTTTTTTCAAGCATTTTGCAATATTATTTTGTTGTATTTTCTACTCAATGAGCCATCATCTCCAAATTGCATTACAGATGATTTGCATGAATGAGTTTGCTGTTTGAGCTTCTCAAATCTCATATTGTTCCTCAAATACCTGCATGAAAATTAACATTCACTTAGCACATCAGTTAACCTTTTTTGAATGGGTCTTTAAAAAAGCGCGTTTATTTAAACATGAGCATATATACAAAGCTTTCAACAAAGCTACAAAGTATATATATATAATATATATATATATATATATATATATATATATATATATATATATATATATATATATATATATATATATAATTTGCAAGCGAAAAAACGAAAGTTACGAATAATAGAGAAATTTTTTTGAAACGGGAAAATGGTAGAAATTATGAGTGGTAGAAATCATGTGAAGTGAATATATAAACAAACATATAATGAGACAATAAATTAACAGCAATTAAACGACTATATAATCTGAGTTGTAAAGAGCCAAGAGAGTCATTGATAATAAGTTGGATTTGATGAGCTGAGGAGATCGCAAAATGAGAGATTGTTGAGTCTTCTTTTGAAGTTTCATATGTAATGGGCTGGTGCAGTTAGGAGCCGCTCTTTTGTCATTGAGATGGATCGATGCCCTTTGAGCACGTGTTTTTAAAGATGTGGTCCCGTTTAACACTTGTGACGTATGAGTTTTCTTGGAGTACGCGAAGTGACGTTGTTCGAAAAACCGATCGTTTTGATTGTACTTTTGCAGTTGGGAATACTTGAGTGGTGCATAGAACTGATGTTTCAACGGAGGAGGACATGGGAAGTGGGGGGAGGAGGTTACTATTTTCAGCACTCCATGCATTAATTTGTATTCATCTATGTGGCTTCGATCGGTAATTTTCTTTCAGAAATTAATTCTCGATGACTTGAACAAGCGGATTGATGATATAATTGCACAGGAAGTAAGTATTCAGTTTTTTGGTTTATTATATTATAGCATAAAAGAATATAATTGTCGTTAGTTGATTTTATTGTTTCGATACGTTATTGAACAGGTATCGATGCCTCGGTACTTTTAAGATCGAAGAATCATCTGTGATAGACGAATGAGAATAGCAACTATAGGGTATTTATTGTGATCAAAAAATATGATCACTGAGTAGTTTGATGTTGTTATTTTCATCATTGCATTAAAAATATATTCGCTAAAAACATACAGAAATGAAGTAACTATCAACGAAACTATTGAGCCCCGCAGACTCTCCGCATCGATGTGCTTACGTATCAGGTATATGAATAATCGACTCAGTCGCATTAAAAATTGTTCCTATGGGAAGTTTTGAATATATTCAATAAAAATAGGTGTAAGATGATGCCTATTACTTTGATTTGTTTAGTAAATAATTTTATCTTTTATTTTGAAACAAATCTCTTGGAAAAAAACTTTATTGTTTCTTGTTTGTTTCTGAAATGTTTATTGCAGATGTTATCAGAGTCAGATGATTCCGATGAAGGTAAATTGGATAAACAAGAGAATGGAAAGGAGAATAATGACAGACAGTCAACAGATTTCGATACATCACGAGATGAGGATGTGACTGTAGTTTTACCGGTAGAGGATGATACGAATGTGCGTGCATTGCAAGCGAGGATCGCCGAATTGGAAAATGTCAACAAACAATTATACAACTATGCTGCTTCTTTAATCCTCGATGAAGAATGATCGAATAATTCTGTGGCTGCGTTAGTATGTTCGCGTTTACGATGTTCACATTTTGAGGGATTGAGGAAGGTGAGGAATGAAATTTGCAGCAAACATCGTAATTCTATGGAGAAAAAAAAGTGACAAAACTTTTTTCTTAGCAAAAAATGTAATATATTTGTCGACAATATAAAAGAGACGAAAATTTTATAAAATCTTCGATTGAACATCAAAAGTTTTTATCTCTTCCAGTTCAAATAGACTTATGTCCTTATAGATACTATCATTTGGTAGTGTTAAAAAGTACAAATATTCTCCGAATTCCATTTCTTATAATAAATTATTTTCACATAAAGATACACAGTGAAAAATGAACTTATGCAAAGCGTGATCAAAAAGAGAGGCACTCATGGAGATTTCTATATGAGGGGAAAACGGTTGACATGGAATATGTTAAAAATTTCCTCATTTTAGGTTTCTGAGGTGTTGAAAAGTCAATGTGAAGAATATCGGAATAGTTTTACGTTATCGCCGTGATGGTGGATCACTAAATTTACGACAATCGAAATTATTTTTTCTTAATTCAAAAGAGAGCAATCATTACATTAGCCTTCTTTCTTTATGCGTTATGAATTGAAATCGAGAACTATATAAGAGGTGAATATTTATGAAGAATGATATGAGGAAATGGAATGATTTCTTGCTTTAGTTGTCTCTAAAATGAGTGATAAAGAAAATAGTGCTTTTATTTTTGGTAATAATATCTAGGATTTTCACTTTTAGCATCTACTGCAAACGATTCCTGAACTGTGATGGTTTGAGTGCAACTCGGAGCTCTGATTGATTTTTTCTTGTCTGCAATGCAAATTCACTTTGCAAGGTCGCACTCAATGACGTCTGTATCTGCGCATGTACTTGTGTATGTGTGCGTATACGTGTGTGCATGTGTATGTTGGTGTAATACATCTGTCTGTTTGTCTGTCTGTCTGTCCGGCAGTTCCAAATTGGAAACGACTGAAGAGAAAGTTAAGAGATTTGTAACATATAGTGTGCACCATATTTATTCCGTCCTAGAACTGGTGTGGATAGTCGAATCAGCCAAGAAATTAAGGCGATTTTTTGCAGATGTTTTTATTGCTTCATCTTTGAAAATGGTTGGTGAGGTGAATGAAAAGCAAGCGGCACATCGCCTCTGCTAGTCTAATGTATTTTTCCACTTATTTGAATTATGCATGCGCTCTGTACAAATGGGACAATGAGCGAAGAATTCATTAATTGCAATGAGGATATTTGACGAATTGTTTCCGTTGTTGTTAGTTAAATGTTGTTATTGTTCGAGTTTTTATTTATAGATATATGTTGACTCATTATTAAATTTTTTTTATTGCTCTCACTCGTTTTGTTCTTCAGTAAAAACAAAATATTTCTAAATTTTAATAATTTAATTAATCGATTTTAAATTCCACTAAATTTTATCAATGATATTGATAAGAGTAAAAGTTGAAAAAGCCAACGGATTTGCATATTTTAAAGAATATTGATTCTTATAGCAGTCTTATCAATTAACTAATTTTCATACCATCTAGCGATACCATCGTTTAGTTATTAGTAATACCTCTTTTCATACCATCATTTAAACTAGCTAATGTTATTAGTAACAATACCTCTTATAACTAATAGTACTGTTGGAATTTGAGGACGATCTTATTTGACTTAAAAAGTCGCAGAAGGAATGTAATGAAGGTACCTTAAGGCTGATATTGTGATCCGGTTTGAAGTACATTTTTACATATTTATCGTTAAGGTAGTAATATAAAATATTTTTGAATGTTGTCCATTTATAAATAAAAGTGCTTAAGATTCATTACTGAAATATGAATATATTAATGCTAAATGCAATCAATCGTTTCAATATTTCAGCGCTTTATTGGCTATGGTTTAGGCATTCATAAGAGATTTATCGTCTTTTGGTTTTTTTTTTTTTTCAACAAATAAAAATAATGGAATTCATAGAATTTTTGAATTATCAAACCTCGTTGAATTCAATAAATCCTCAATGAATATTACTGTTAAATTATATTAGTAAACATAAGTATACGTCACCTATCATAAGTTGAAGCAGACAGTTCTCATTGGTGATTATGAGTGGGCAACTATTGCGAATGTAAATATAATCGGATTTTCTTTTTTGCTCACCTTAACCACTTAGAGGAATGAGAACAATGTCACGTAGACTTCTGTTGTTTATAGTTTCGGTTTAGTGCTCACAGCTGTTTAAAGAAGAATCGATAATGTGTGATGTGTGCAGAGGGGTTTTCACGTGTGAAATTAAGACAGTGCTAGACTTCACAACGGTGATATATATATATATATATATATATATATATATATATATATATATATATATATATATATATATATATATATATATATATATATATATATATATATATATATATATATATATGCAAACTGGCGCATTACCATATCGGCAGCGAGTGAATACGAGAAGGAATGAACTTCCTATTACTGGAAATACCCACATCTAAAGTAGATCTGCGATGGTATGAAGATCGCAACTATCTAGACGCAGTTTATAGATGAAGACATTTTGCATTCCAACAAATGCAGCAGCATGCTCATTCTCAAACACTCAGGCTACTAAGTAAAAAGCTATTTAGAACGATGTCTGTTGTGCGTTTTCGTACCGGAGATATAGGCTGTGGGCACGGTAACACCTCATCATGGCAAATCAAACAAACTATCCAATATAGTGTCATAGAGTCTCTTCAAGAATCTGAAACATTGGTTGAGATCAGATGACGCTTTAATGACCTTAAAGTCGAAAATCAATAAGCGCATGTTGTGGTCTCGATCATAAGATGGTGGATGGATATTGCAAGCGTTACGAATTTGTTTTTGGGCATTATCAACGTTAGAAATGAAATATGTTATGTCTAAACAAGTGAGCAATACTCACTACACGGTGACAATTTCTCTTATAAGCTTAATGGTTGTTGTTTCAAGCATTTGTACGCCAACGCTTTCGGAGTTATTCAAATAAACTTCAGTATACTAAATATCTACTTTCATAGTATTGCATATCGCGCTTAAGGTTGAGATAGATTTTCATCTGCAAGTCACGGATCCCGTCAGAAGCCGGTGGCAGAGATTACTCGTAATTTCTGAGGAAGCGTTTATTATGGATGTTTACATAGCGGGTGCAACGTTTTTCACACGAAAAATGTAATTGCTATTCATTCGATCATTTGATCAATTTGCTAAGATTTATTTTCGCTGCGGATCGAAGCCGATTGATGGGTCACTAAAAGGCAGCTAGACTTTTAGGTAGTTCGTGAATAATCTACAGATATTGCTGGCTGGACTTTCCGGAAAGGTCGTTAACCTAGAAAGAGGAAGAGAAATGGTCCAGGATTCTCCCCCGTAGGGCATCACCTGTGACAGCATGGCTTAATAATGAAATTCCTATTTTGATCCTGAAAGAGATCGGTAAGAAATACGCTCATCCAGTAGGCTTTCAGACGGTGTATTTTTGAGGTTTAAACAGAGGCTTCTTATATCAATTTATGTCGATTCATGTAGTTATCGCAAAATAAAGTAAATATGAATATTTTTTCAAATATTGCGATCCGATCGTTTATGATGCATAGTGACATAGTTGAATAGAGATGAGGATGAAAACCAATCGGCGCTGGATTTATAGGCTCATACAAAAGAAAATACTCTATGTCTTTAAATATGCGCTCGAATATCTTTCAAAACAACGAGGTGAGATTTATGAGTTGATAATATTTTTGCGTCATTAGCAAGACATATCCAAATGGCGATGATCTATTGGTTGTTTTTGTAGTGACGACAATGCACAATAAAGGAAATCCATTCGGAAAATTATTTCTCAACATTTCAAAAACGATAAAAGTGGATCACTTTAGAAAAAGATTGGCCACTCATCAATATTTGAAGTCATATTACTTAGGCCTTTAGGATGATAGCAATAGTGCGTGAGAAGATAAATGAATGCGATATTTTATCTGGAATCGAACCATTAAGTGCCATAAAAACTGCAATGAAAATTTTGTTGATAGGCTTTTTTTTGTTGTTGTTGTTGTTTTAGCTCATCAACCGCATGCTTGATCGACAACTTGCCATTAAATAACTATGGAATTCATTTTATTTCTCTCTAAGCGTTTCGTAGATTCACGACTTTTGATGCCGTAATGAGCCAAGCACATGCTTAAAATTTAAATGCTCAATCTCGATAATCAGGTTATGGAAACATCCTGACATCCATCCTGACAGGTTATGGAAACATCCTGAAATATCCTGAAATTTTATCCTGGAAATATCAGAAAGAACAATCGCCTAATCATGTCAAAATTATTAGCGAGGATTTCAACAAGTTCTAATAAATCTGACGAGAAGGAAAGATCGAGGAACTGATGAAAGGTGAGCACCATCATCTAAAGTGAGAAGAGCATTCTGAGGAAGATGACCATTATGAAGTCTCAATAGAGAAGACATTCTGAAGGAAACTAATCATGATATCGTTGCAATTGAAATCGTTTTTGCATTATATGGATTTTATGAGATTTGCATATGTAAATTTTCTTCGATAAAACAATATGCAAATGTTAGAATCTCTAAGCAAATTTATAATAAAACACAAAAATTCGACTTTTTTTTTTGAGGGAAATGCAGTAAGGATATCAAGAGCAACAATAATACATGATGAGTTAATAAGGATTGAACTTGAATTATAATAAGAATTGAAATTGAATTACTTAAATATTTAAGTTGTAAGTTGTAAGTTAAGTTCCAAGAGGGAAAAAATCTTCAGCTGCGACTCTACATCATTTCATAGCGAAGAAGCTAACATGCTAGCAGATAGGCATCCAGTTTTTTTTCTGCACTCTTGATTTGCGTTTTTTCAATCTACTCTCTTCAGTCTGGTTCTCTCCGCCATTCTCACGCTCTTTCGTGTGTTTCGTTGTCTGCTTCCACGAATGTTGCACAACTTTTATTTATTAATCTCGTACTCTGTGCGTTTCACACTATTCGACTACGTAAATGAAGCGCATATTCGGTGCGTGCATTCATTCGCGTAGCGAACGTGTTGGTGTGCGGTGTGTGATCGTTTAGTGCTCTCGAACGATGGCGTTGCAAACTTCAAAGGTGGGGGGATTTCTATTGTTATAGTGATAGCAGTTATCATTTCCTTCTCTTGAATGTGATTATTAATTAACATAGTAGTTGAAGATGTTTCCGGTGTTTTTTTTAATTGAACTCCATAAATTGAGATTTAAAGATTTTTTGCTCCGTTTGTTTATCGATTTTTTTTGTGTGTTGTCGGACAAGAAATTTTCATGTTGTGAGACATTTTTGAAGGGTAAAGAGAGAAGAGTTGATTCGTTTTACGATGTAAATTATTACGTTTCAACTAACAGTTGTTAATATTTTATTTCAAATATGAAGAAGCACTTTAGAGTTGATTAGTAGTTCGTTATTGATTCGAAACCTCCACAAATAGCAGGAAGTGGCAGTGGCAGTGTTTCTTGGTGCTTCCATGTGAAGGCAAATACATGCATAACTCTTCTGAGTCGTTCAAATTGGCACGTATAAGTGCGATTCCACCTGTATTTTGTTATTATCGATACGTCACACGTTTGTGGTGTGATGTATAGTTAATGACGGAACCCATCCAACTCAACGCCAGAAAGACGACGTAAATACGATTGAAGTAAAAAATTCCATCATAGATGAGCCGGTTCGATGGCATACGCTTGATTTTGTTACGATTTCATCCTCCGTCCACTTCCCGTTTCTCCCCTCCCTCTCCTCTTTCAATTTTTCTTCTCCCAGGTTTACAGAATTGCTTAAAAGGCATTCTTCGTTCAGCAGACACCTGTGAAGAACAGTGAAATAAATTCTTATAGGTTTTCATATTGAAAGGAAAGTGCAACACGAAAGATATTTCATTGGGTTAAGGTGTTGAATGATTTTAAATGCAATATTCCACTCTACACACCTTCATTGGTGGTCACGGTCAAATGTGATCGCAATTACGAATGGCCAGGGTACAGGCTATGCCATGTCGAAAGTTTTATGCAAAATAGGTTGACTACAGACATAGCCGATGTTTTGAGTTGAATATCAGTTAGATTGACATATTGAAAGTGTTCGCATTTTCAATTGTTCAGCACTCAATACGTGCAGTTGGCGAATTCTTTTGCAGTTTTTTTTTTTGACATCACTCTTTTCTGCCATCGAACACTACCCGATTCTCATCGATTGATGACTCTTTACGATGGTACACACAACTGATAGAGGCCGATGTTTGCCATTAGAAGACTGAACGTTTTGTTTCTTTCTTCGAATTATCCAATTCTGTTTGTCATCGAAAGATTGGACGTTAACGATTTGGAAATTTCAGGTGAATGCATACTGTTCGAACATTCGCCAGCTGGCATCACGTCTGCGCATTCTTTCGGTGCAGCCGGCTGTTGAACGCACCGTCTTTGAACCCATACAAAAGGATGCCGGTGCGTTGCAATTCTTTGCTTCTCCACTTATCGCATATTCTATCAAATTGATTCTCGTTGTCTATTATGATGTTGTTATCGCGCCATGCTTGCAAGCACATAGCCGTATAAACAAGGGTTCCTATTGAATGAAACGCTCGAAATGCATTCTTTTTTTTTGGGGGGGGGGGGGGAATTGTTTAGATGGGCAAAGGTGGAAGCTGTGACACTGTCTCCTTACCTCACCCACCCCCCCCCCCCTCCGGTACTTTTTATTTAGAAGTCGGTGATTTTTCGGCGCCGCCGTTTTTTCATCTAAAGTAACTTCAGGATGCATTCGTTCGTTTTGTTTATGCGGTGTTCGACTAATAAGTTCTGAAAGTTTCATACTTTTTCGGTGGAAATATCAACTGAAGCATATATTCGGCTTAAAAGTTTAGTCGTCGTAACTGATTACAGGTTGTTCAACACTGCGAAAGATATATGCAATTGTTTGTCGTTATTAAATCATATCGATTTGCGTATGTGATAATATGATACGGTGATAATCAAACGACATTATCACTTAAAACACTGATAGTGCATCGAGCACAATTTTTATGGGCAAAATTTAGATTGTTGGCCATCTGTGATTACGCTCTAAGTGGTGTGCAATTCGAAATAACACCGCATTGATGGGAACAATGCTTGAAATGTTTTTTGGGGGCATCAAATACTGCCTGTGTATGCATGAAGAACGATGTGTGGAGCATGAGAAGTGCTCATAGTGGCTTCCATAATATGACCGTATCTCTTTGATGCATTTCGTTTATCGTTGAATACGGCAGTGTGCATTATGCGCATCTTGTTAAAATTGCTTTTACATTCGTTTCTTAAATAATAAGCTTATGGCAGGTTCCATTCTTTAGCGCTGTTCAGTCATTCCTCGTTCTATTGTTATGAGAATCTTTTGAATCGTTGTTTCGAATTGGGAAGAGCATATTTACTGCATAGATTCTTTACCCTGAGGTTATGGTAAAACTGCTTCTAAAGGAAGAGTTTTTTGAGTGATTATCGTTTTGATGCAGTAATTTTGGGAGTACTGCTTTCCAGCAGAATTGTAATTCCAAGTGCTGTTCAGGAGCTCTTGGAGGCAACAAACAGTTCCCATTCGCTGGTAACGTCACATCGCAAGCCGCTTATAAAAATATCCAGGTTGGTGCTTTGCTTGCCTGCATCTCCTCCTTAAGTTGTTTATTTTTTCAAATGGCACATCAGTGTGGGAAATACGAATATGGCGCCCCGACAGGAAGTTTCATTGTCTTAGCGTTCTTTGCGGCTCACGTATATCTTTTAATCTTATTTCATCAGTTTCCATGATCGGTGCTGATGTGATTGTACCAACTGAATCGTTTTGGAAACGAATGCAGTGATTTGGTAGAATACCGGTGGATTATTTCGAGATAGCCTGACTTCATTCTTTTGTTGTGAATGCGCAAGTCTTAATTAACACATAACAAGCTTGAAAAAAAAAACGGAGTGAGCTTTAAGTAGCAATACGAGAGAGTGCAAAATTGATGACATACGATTTCTGAACCATTAGAAGGTATTTGTGACGTTGTTAAGGAGGAGGAGAATTCGGTTGAGAATATTCTGGCACAGTATCAAAATCTAAGGATTGTGTTTAGGCGGAAGCCGAGCTCATTCAGCCAACGAAGGAAGTGACCGAAAAGCCACTCAACGAGTTCAAAGTAAACGTCAGTGATGCAACCGAAAAGAACATTGAACTGAAGGTGGTTGCCTGTCCCGATGAGATGAAGAAAAGTTGGTTTTTCTTAGAGCTTCTTTCATTCATTTTTCCAGTCGAAGGTCGAAGGGTGATTTTTCCTGATTTTGTTGATGCGTTACTCAGATTCGGTGAACGCGCTCGATGAAATACGCAGATGCAATTGTTATAATAGGAAATGATAAGGTAAATAAATAGGTAGTTGTCACCTTCTAAAATTTTTATTAATTCCGAGTTGTTTTTAATTAAAATTTAGTTTTTTTTTATTATCCAGTTATATTTAGCAATTAAATTAATATTAATATATATCATATATTAATATATTTATATATTATTAATATATATTAAGTTAATAATATATATAACTAAATTATATATATAATTAAATATATATAGTTAATTAATATATATAATTAAATTAATATATATTATATATAATTTAAGAGTTGGCACATATTCGAGCTGAATTTTGCTGCCAAATAATGCGCTAGAATATATATGTATATAGGGCGAGTGTTAACACGTAAAGTGACGTCAATCTATGACGTAAGTGACGGTAAAGTTCAATTTTCTTTCTTGCGTCAGCTGTTTTGCAGACGTTTCAGAGCATTTTATGATCTCTCTCTCTCTTTCTCTCCTCTCTCTCTCTCCAAAAAAACTTCACTATCGAACTTGGAAATTGATTTTGCAATCATTTTTCCTTAATTTTCAACCTGAACTGTGCTGTCGTTATCTCTGCATTTTGTCCTTAATTTGCCCTGTTGTTATCTCTGCACGCATCTGTAGCTTCCTTGTTCCTCTCTTAATTAAACATTCTTTCAACATCTTTGATCGCTTAACGTCTCCTTCACAGCAGGTTCTTTGTGAATGTCTTGAGAAATGAATTCAGTCATAGCAATGCGAGATTAGAGGGTTTCCATCGTTTTTATTGTATTCGGTCTTTATTTTTTTCGATTTTATGAGCGTTCAATGCCGTCGGTCTTGAGGAACTTACAAATATTTTTGCTTTTGCTATCTGTTTGTAAATGTTGACTTACCGAGCTTATTATAGGCCTTTAAAGTGGTGAAAAAAATACTCCTTTAGGAAGAAATTTATAAAAGTTTTCGCAGGATCGCTTACATCTATGCAGTGCAAAAAGAAAAAGAAGAAAAAATACCACAAAGCGGAGGCACTAGAGGGCGTGAAAGCATTTGCATATTCAGTGTTTCGTAGATATGCGCCAAACGACCAACATATTATAAGAGGGTTTCTATGCTGAGCGTCAAGTACAATGAAAGACGCATAAATCTCTTAGACGAGACAACACTTATGGGGTATACAACATCGATGTGCTCATCGAACTTGAGTTCGGAATCGATCAAGACTGCTAGGTCTGTAAAGCAATCAGAGATGGGAAGTGGGGTATGCTGACATAATACATTTGGGAATATGTGCATGTGCTGTTGAGAATGTATATGAACAGCAGAACATTCCATGATGGAATTGATAAGTTCACATTGCTAAGAGTAGTGAAAAGTCGGGCTACTTCGAGTAACGGATAGTGGTTTTAGCGAATGGAGTAGGTGTTCGTCTGCATGAAGGCGAATAAAAACGTTGCTCGATGCGCGTTCGTTTAGGAAAATCGTTTATTTGCAATAGAAATGAAATTGAGACAAGTGATGTTGATTTTGTTACTTCATGGTGAAAAGTCGCTTATTTACTTCAGCTTTGATGGAGGTATTTTGAAGTGGTTAACGTTTCGATAGATCGGATCGTTCTGCTTCGATGAATAATAGAGGATGAAATTGTGCAATGTAGTTAAATGCTATTGGCTTATAATGTACTGAAGTTGTTAAACGGCACCAAAGAATTTCGTATTGAAATATATTACATGCTGTAAGCGTTATTGATTCGTTGATTGTGGTATATTGAAGAGGCTGGCGAGCTGTTCCCTAATCAGAACGTCGACGCTCTATCGGTGTTGAATGTCACTCAGAAAACTCAACACGACATGAGTGTATGGAATGCAAACATGGAAGTCGAATGGATGGCCCTTTCTTCAGGCGTAAATATTTGTATTTTAAGTGGTTGGGCAGAAGTGTTAGAAAGGCAGACGAATGTTTAGTTATATTTGTTTTGATTTTTTTTTTGATTTGGGTACAGGATTGTTTGATGCCATATTATGAAAAATGACACGAGCATGTTATTTGAAGAGTTGGTTTTATGATGAGATGCTGAGGAAAGCAACAGCTAGTAATGTGGTCTTTCTTTTTGAATAAGATTGCTAAGTACTAAAATAGAAGCAATTATAAATTTCCCACAGCTCTTCTTTGCAGTTTTGCCTGGATAGTCAACGTTAGGCATTATCTGCCTATGATTGAAAGTAGCATCTATTGGCGTTTTTATTGTGTGCAACATTCGAATAGTTGGTTTATTAGTGGGCTCCCGGTCCTGAAGTTATTTTATGTCTCATCTTACTTTCTGTCTTTTTTTTCAGCTTTGCCACTCTTTATTTAGTTGCTAGATCGCTATATGCATCACAATTTTCCCAATAGCTGGACATGATGGTTTTTATCCCAGTCTCACAATGGTGCATTATTAATCCCTTATTTCAGTTCGTTGAGTCGGCGAAAGCGGCATGTGATGTGCTCAACAGCTTCGGATATTGGGCTGATTTCATTGATCCGTCTACTGGCAAACCGGTAGACCCTTTGCTCATCCTACGGCCCCGTTAACTTAATACTGCTATTAATTTATTATTTTATTTTTCTTTATTTATGTTACCGCTTTTATTGCTCATGGGAGTGCCGTTAAGTGGAGCAGTGATAGCCGACAGAAGCTTGAACCCGATGAGCAAACATATCTTTTATGTCTAACAGCTGAGGATGACCATTTTTGTATGCTGCGTTTGAACTTGTGAGTTCATTCTCGTTTTTTGGCCAACATACTGACTGTAGATGGGCAAGCATTGCACTGCAGCGTTCATGAAAGCGCGATAGTGTTGCTTTAGGCCTTTCCTCTTATAAATGTTATTAGCGTTTAAATGCGATATCGCATTTTCTTGTCACTTTTATTGTGGCCTTTAGAGATCCAGCACTGTTTTTGTTAATGCTATGGTACAGCATTATTCTTTCTCCATTATTCAACAGTTTCAACTTTATTTGTTCTATTACTTGCTAAAGAATTGTTTGTTGAAGTACTTGAGCAAGACGGAAACGAATGCGACGTTGAATGTGACAGATGAGGAATATCGCAGTCTCGGATTTGAAGTTACTGATATGGTATGCTGCAAGGTGAGCGTTTTTCCTCAATTACAAGTATTGGAATTTCAGTGTGTCGAGGTGATCAGCAGAGCTTCAGTGGGAGCATTCCTCATCCTCTCTATTGGAACTGGTCCACTCCTCTAGTTCGATGCATTGTGCTATCGTATTTTATTTTAGCATGTTTTATTTCTGCAACATAAAGGAGCTTCAACTCTTTTGACTTTCGTGTGTTGTTTAATCGATGACATGAAGTTCTATTTTTCCACACTTGGAAGGGCTTTTTTGCGTCTTTTACTTTCAAGAGGAGACTGTATCCCCCTCTTTTCTCAATTCTCTGAGAAAGGTGCTGCATGCAGGAGATCAAGTAGTTTATGGTTCCTCTGTAACTCTAGCGTTTTACAAACTATTTCCCCCTCCCCACTTCCCAGTAAAAAAATGTAGCTGAAGAATTTGTTATTGCTGCTGATTGATGTGATTTTAATATTGTTCTATGCTTACCGCCTCTCTTAGAAAATACTATTAACTTTTCTATAGCGGCCGTAGGTCGAAGAGTTGAAGGTGTTTTCTGAAATTTCAGTAGTATTCTACATCTGGAAGTGTAGTTTTTCCGCAGTACATTGTTGTCAATTCCACTTAGTTAGCCAGTAATCTACTTTATATTGTATAAGTCGCAACATTGTTGTTTAGGACTGAGGCTGCTAAATTTAGTGCATTAGTGTGCTGCATATCTTAGCCTTTAGCACTTATTGATTTTAGCCATCGGCTAATGTGTGTTTTTGGCAACGGAAGCATGCTGTTCGAAGTGAAGCATGTGAAATGAACATTATGAGTGTTTAGAGGGAGGGGGAGGAGAGCTGTCAGTGGAATCTGTTTTTCTGTATTAATGCACTCTTTGTTCTCGTAAGTGGAATGTTGCCATCAATGGAAGTGGAAGGAAGGTGGCTATCAATTGGCCTTATTTATTCACTAGCAATGACCCGTGAAACTACGACGGCGAATAAAGTATTCGCTGTCATTGCTCTCACTTCGAAAGGACACAAGGCAGCAGTGTTATGTTGATGACGCTTTCGTGTCCGCACTTATTTAGTAGGTTGCGGTTGTTAAACTGTGCTAGGCTGTGCCGTTTTCCCTTCCCTCCGGGAAATCTGCTGATACGAGAAACGTTGTTGTTTGCAACCATAATTCGCCTCTGTGCCCTTCAGTAAGAATTGAAACCAGCTGATTCTGAAGATGCTGTAATTGCAGATCCTGGCGCATAAGATTTGGGGTAAGATGGTGTTTGTTGGAACGATCTTCACGAATGCGCCGGTCGATTCGCACGCTGTGAATGCGATTCTGGCAAAGGCTAAAGTTGAGTAAGCTGAAGCCAGCTGATGACAACTGCAGCAATTTCTACCAGCCGATCATGGTGTCGGCGACTCCTCTTTGAGTCCTGATCCTCTCTCTTTTTAGACCATCTTTAGCCTCTAAGATGAGCGACGGCTGTTTTTTGTTTGTATTTGTATATATTCATTACATGAAGAAAAGGTACCTGACCTGGAATGCTGGATTTCAAAAGCTGAGTGAGGCAAACATCTGGTTCGTTGAAAAAATCAAAAACTTGACAGGTGGAAAAGTTTTCAACAGTTGAGAATGGATGAAAATGATAGAAATTTTCCATTTTAATTTCATGCACTATATACATCCCAGTATGAAACTGTTTAAAGTCAAAGTATTTGGCTCATATTTCTTCCAGGTCTTTCATTTATGCTATATAACCATCTCGTCCATATTTTCCATCAATATGCGTTTCTATCTAAGCTCTTCATTTACTCTTCTGATCGTGTCGTTTCCATTGTTTGCAATTTGGTTCTCTCTTCTTCTCGACAAATCGTTTTCGTGGCATTATGATTAGGTCTTCCGTATCCCGATTTAACGTGTCCCTAAATGCGCTGAAGGTGGTCTTAGCAGTTCAGTGTGTTGGTTGTTTGTAACTTTTTAGCGTTGATTCGCAATTTACAGTCGTCTGACGGATGGGATCCGAATAAAATCTTTACAGAGTTTTAAGTGTTCGATAGATTCCAGCTGTTTAGGGTGCTGAGAATGATGAAAGTCTTCCAGCGAGTATTTGGGCATAATGGACCGTATCGTTTTCACTCAGGCTTGAACATTCGGATCGGTTTGAGTATTCGAATGTATCGTGAAAGTATAGGTATCTGAAATGAAATGTGAAATTTTTGCTGAGGGAAGTTTTGTGGGATATGGTCTAGAGGCTTTGCGATGCTGAGAGCAAATATTTTTTGAGGTAGGCGAGAGTGCGTTGTCCCGTCCTAAGTCACTTCTTGCCGCAGATATCGATTGATCAGGTTCGCGGGTGCATCATCGGGTCATGGCAAACTTCGTTGATGAGGTGGGCGGTTACTCTCGGCATCACAGCACTACTCTCTATAACGAATGATTTGCGTCTTATTGAAGCTTTACTCGAATTCGCCAGATTTCTAGACGCAAACGCAATTTACCAGCCAGCGTTTGCATAATTTTCGTCCGACCAGTTTCAAACTCAGTCCGATTTCTTGGTTCAACAATCGCTATTAGAGTTTCCTGGGAACCGCTGGAAGTGTTCAAGCACGTAGATTTTTCATTTCGACGATTCCGATGACGAAAATTCGGCGATCCAAGAAATGAATTCCGAGGCCATTGAGAGAATAAAATTCATTCAAGAATGCCAGTGAATTCACATATGTTCATTAAAAATGCCAATGGCAGATTTATAGACTAGAGTTAGGTGGTTCCGAATCCAGATTTATTTATAAATTCAGTTTCATGGTTAATTCGAGTACCGTTGATCGTAGAACGCTTTCCCACGTTTCAATAAGTGGTGAGTCATCGGTGTGTCCGACCTTGTTTGAACTAACTATGCTTATCAACGTCTAGAGGAATCAGAATCTAGGGTCGTCCATCACTACTGTGGACACACATGGATGCGAAAAAAGTGTTCTTTGCAACGTCGTTAAAAACTTGCTCAAACTCTAATAATCAAATAGCATAAGGCGCTTGAAATTAAGCTGACTAGCGGAAATGCTTTCCATATGATTCAGAATAAGTTCACCTCCCGATAAGCACAGCAAGATATAGGTACATTATGGTTAGTGCGATGTACCACGAAAGATGCAGTATTTACCATTTTTTCCAAATCGTTGATGCAGTACTGCACGAATAAAAAGACCGGACAAGGAAGATGTATCTAAGCAAGGAAGAAAAGGAAAGACGAGCAGCTGGGGTGGTCATCTCTCGACATTCCACTTTCTAAGCGAGCCACCCACCATTTGCAGCTCGATTAATATGTTCGAAAAGAAATACAGGATGGTAGTGTGGTTTTGTGTTCCTCGAAGGAGCAATATGTAGTTCAAGACGTTGGCAGCAGTTCACCATCTACGCTTCAAATATCTTCTACGTCTAAAGTACAATAGAAGAGGCGCACTACAAGTTATGTATAGTCGGAGTGGTCTTTTCCTTCGATACTCATGCCTCATTAATATTATGCAGAAAACCTACGAAGCTATAAGTTCGTTGACTCCGGAGGAGTCTTCAAGATATTCATCCAGCATTGTCGAGCCATCATGACGTTAGCCACTTCTCGGTTATAGCTCTTACCATCTCTTCCACTCTTGTGTATAGGTTTTACAGTGAAAGTTTCCTTTTAAACGTGTCCTTACGTGAATTACTGGTCGAGAAATTCTCTACCACAGGGATAGTGTGAAAGGATTTGTCGTTTTATCGAAACTAGGTTCCGTCACCACCAGCATCGTAAAAAGGGTTAACGAGAAGTAACCAAGGTCTTTATGATAGGGAAACTAAGCTGAGAGCTGTGGTCACTGTTTACTACTGAAGTATGATGCATTATGCACAATTCAAAAAACGCACGCGAAATTGTTGAGAAAAAGATGTGGAAGTTTGAGGTGGTCATTTGACAGAGGTGAGATAAAAGATTCTGCCTGCCACATTTTGTCACACGAATCATCCAGTACAATAAACAATTTCAACAACACTTCTATGGACATTTAAGGATATCACTAATCCACACCTCAAAACGAAATATTTGATAGCGTTTGTTTGATGAGAAAAGCGAAGCAAGTATTGTTAGAGACAACTAGGTTTCCAGAATAGCAGTAACACCCACCTTTGTTGTGGACACTAAAATCTCAAATTCTAGAAATTTGCTGACTATATTACCTCAATAAAAGAAAATGTCCTGTTGTATGTATACATTTCGAGGCTTTTGGTTGGCACTTATCGGAACAGTCTACCGTGTACAAACAAGTGAGAATATATATTTGTAGAGAACTTTTTCTTTTGTTGGGGCACGCATTTATGTTGCCATGCGTTTAACGAGAGACTCAATAATAGAATGGCTCATCTCGGAGATTTGTGGAGCCCTTCATATTAAGAGAAATCAGTTCGCTTTTCCCTCCAACCAATTGCGTTTCGACGGTGTAGACCGATGCACGACATGACATACTCATTCAGGAATCAGGTTCTTTTTGAATGCATTTTATGAAGATGCTCTGAATGAGAAAAAATAAATAAATAAAAGTATTCCTAAAGAGTGAAGAATCCCTCAGGTTCTAGCACACGGCAATTTCTTTCATTACTGTGAAGACTTTAATTGAGAAAACCTTCTTAATGATATTTTACATTCTATAGTTGAAAATAAGAATATTATAGTATATATATATATATATATATATATATATATATATATATATATATATATATATATATATATATATATATATATATATATATATATATATATATATATATATATATATATATATATATATATATATATATATATATATATATATATATATATATATATTCGGACCGTAAACGAAAGCACGTTCAACGCAAACGCTATGACTTCACGGAATCTCTCTAATGAGGTGCAACTGGTAGAAATTTCATAGTCAGAAATACGATTGGACTGCATGTGAAACGTAGTAGAAAGTGATGAGAAATATGTTCGGTTGACTGGAAACGTTATGAGGAAAGAAAGTTGAATGAAGGAAAGAATCTGAGGCTCTCGAGCGGGGCACAATTTAAAAGAAAGTTTTCTGTTCTTTTCACTAACAAACGGTATGAACTTTTCAGGATCTTTTCGACGCATTCACTATTGTCCGTTCTATTTTTGACTTTTAGGCGGTGTACTCATCCAGTACACGCAAGTCATTCATATTGCAAATCTAAAACCCGAAAAAATCTTATTGCTGTCGTTTAATGACATCATAGGACGATGCGATTGTAATTTTGTACCAAGAGCCAAAGCATCAATCCAGAAGTTAAGTAGTAGAGAATAAATCACCGGAACCTGTTCCCAGAATCACCTGAACGAAAAATGCAACTTCCACTACATCAATGCGTCAAATATCGCTGTTTTTTTTTTTCAGCTACTGAGTCAAGCCCGTTAACTGGTGGTTGGGGCGATTCATCGGGAGCTGGTTGGAGCAGCTCGCCAGCTGGAAGCTTCGGAGGCTCATCAGCCAGTGGTTGGGGAGCTGCATTCTACGAAAGCTGAACCCCGAATTGCATTCATCCCGAAAAGGATTCTGGCATCGGACGCTTGAAAACGAAGGAGCCTGGTCACCCAAAAATGAACAGATTCACTGCCTTTTCTTCGACTTGTTTCTAGTTTCTAGTGCAAGCAAATCTCTGTTCACAAATAAACATGAAATACTAATTTCTCATTGATATATCACATAATTAGATGTGCAATACACTGGAATTTTGGCATAGTTAATCGACTGTTGCAGTCATTCAGCTTGGATATGTATAGTGTGATGCTTACAAAACGTTGGTTGCGAGTTGCAACCTGCTCTACATTCAACTCGTTTTCTCGGCTTCTCAATCAACTGCTCCTCCTCAACCTTTCTTCTTCCTTCTTCACTGTTACCCTCCTCCTGCAGCGACTGTTCCCTTCTCCCACTTCTTCGTGTTACCATTTTCGTCTGAGAACTTGAGATTAACGGTCGCAAGGTTTTCTGTTCGTCATCATTCGTGAGCGATTGTTCCTCACCTACGCTCCTTCAAATGGATTCGATCATAAAATTGGTAGGCTTTACAATACAGTGAACTGGAGAAATATTATCAGAACATTGACGAACAAGCGGCTGTCATCAGATAATGAAAAATTAGCAATCTAAGATGGCAACTCAATCAAAAAAACAATCATTCAAATTCATCTTTGCTAAAGGATGTGGACACAAATTCTCGCACAACTATAATCTATGAGACGTCATTAAAAAATGCTGCGAAGTGCGCAACGAGATTAAGAAAAAGGGAGAAAAAGATGAACCATCTTCTACTTGAATTCACTGAAAAAAAAATCAGTTAAAAGTGGTTCCTCAATTCTACAGGCGTTTTTGAGGTGACTATGAAACATTCAGTGTTCCTCCTCTTTTGGTACTTTCAAGTCTGCAGAATTGCTGCTGTATCAAATTTGCAAACACAACATTTTCATTTACGTGCCACTATTGTTTCGTTTACGGCAGTCTTCATTCTCAGAGTATTCCATTCCGATATAATAAGCTTCCGCCGAGAACTGCGCAGATATTTTAGTCCGTCGACGCTGTGTCGGCGCCCGCATCAAAGACACTTCCACCACGACGCAAAACTCATGCAATGTCGAGAATTCTACGGCGTGCAATTTTTCACACAGTTTTGCACAGCAACAATACTGTGCAGTGACCTGGATGGTAACATCTCACAATGCCAGTGCACGCAATGCAACAACTGCAAAACACAGCTACCCTCTGTGTGCAGGCGATCACGACAAAAATAACGCAGATTGTGCTTCGGAATGCAGCATTGATATTGTAATGGAGGTACATCGCTTCATGAAAATGCTGTTGAAAGCAATACGACTTACAACAAATGCGCCTTAAAATGTTGGAGAAAACAGGCCAGATGAATGAAAAAGGACTACATATAAAAAGATAATTTTAAAAAGCTGCAGTGTTTTATGAGTGCTGTCGCTAAGAGGATAGCTAAAACTCAGCGTTAGAAAACATGAAATTAGCATGGAAAATCGCGCAAAATCAGCCACGTCGATGCCTACGCTAAAACTGTCAATTAGCTCATGATTGCGCAATAATAATTAAGCTCCGTTCTCCGAAATGCTCAAGGAGTTGATAAATCGCAGTGAATTTTGGTTTATGGACACATATTCATGTTGGATTTACTTTCTGTTCATTATTGCTCACAACTCTATTTCCTACCATATCGACTTGAGCGCTATACTTCACAATACAAATCGACTGTCGCAATGAAGACTCGGCAACAGAGCAAAAGCGTATTAAGTAGCTCAAAACAGTACCACAACAACTTAAACCTTACACAACTTCTAGGTGATCAGGAAAAGATTGTGTCAAAAGAACTCATTCGACAATACTGTGGGAACAACAGATTCAACCAGAGTCGCTCGTTATTTGGATATGACCACGCGAAATTTCACCAATTCTTGGGAGGCTTCAGGGATCGCAAGCTTTTGCAGCACTGTTGCTATGGGTCAGGCACTGCTTTCGTTGTGAGAGTCTACCTTAATATTCATTGAGGAATGTTTTTCGGAAAGCAAGTACACTTGCTAGCAGTGAAATAGCGACCAGTTGCCGAGTCATGAATCGGAACATATTCGTTATTTAAGTAATCATTTGTATGAAGTGCACTGATAGCTACTGCATAATGTGGACGATTGAGAAGGTGAATTCAGTTCAGTGGGTGTTCTGAAGAGTGGCAAAGTCGGATTATTTGAAATCTCAGATAACAGAGTATGATCTTGTTTAGGAAGACGCTAATCAAAGATTACATGAGATATTGATGGACCACACATACCAAACACCTCCTTCAGTGGATTGTTATTGACCTTATGGAATGAAAAACAATATTGGAATGATTTTAGATATAGACATTACTTTGGCTTAGTAGATTCTACAAAACATCGAACGGTGACAGCATTTTTTATATGTTTTATCGAATTAATAATTTCATTGAAGCGTTAATAGTTAATCTTCAAAAGGAATTTAAAATCCATCGAGCGGAAATTCTCCAACTTCATGCAAAAATAAGCGAGCGATTTTTGTGGTATGCGAACAGTGCTAATTCATATATCGTTTTTTTTTTGGTGCTAATAAAATATTTCATTCAGTATTATTGGAAGGCAATCGGCTTTTATCTTCTATAGGAAACGATGCAATGCGCATGCATAAATTCGTTGACTAACTGCATAAACCGGTTGCTCTTATAGTAGAGAATTGCAAAACTGGTTGATTTCACCTAAGAGACAGTAAAGAACCGGAAGAAAGAAACATTAGACCAGAACCTAAGACTACTCGTCATTTCATCGTAATGAACAAATTAACTTGCTCTTTTTTTGAAATATTTGAAAAGAATGCATTACAGTTTTACCTTACAATACCTCTTAACCTATCGCAAACATTCAGCAACTAATAAAAAATGCTCCTCTTTGCTTTGAATGTTCGTATAAATAGTGCGTTGACATAAGGAATTGCCACTGAAGGTAGCGTTCGAAGAAGCGAGCAGCGAATCAGTCGATATGCAATTCTCAACTGCCTTTATCATCCCACTCTTCCTCATTATAACATCCATCGATAATTGTAAGTGTTACGATAATAGTGAACAAAATTTATATTCCTTTACTAAAGCTGAATTATGCACCCCTCGCATTCTTGAATCTCAGTACTCGAAAATCCACTAATAAGAGTGATGCTCTTTATTATTGTTCACTAACTTTGTCAAAACTTCGTATAATCTTTATTTGTTTATTATTTCAGTTGCTGAATCGAGCCCATCATCTGAAGGTTGGGGTGGCTCCTCGGGAACTGGTTGGAGCAGCTCACCAGCTGGCAGCTTCGGTGGTTCATCGGCAAGCGGTTGGGGAGCCACTTTTCACAAAATCCATCCTTTGTATGCACTCTGGGAGAAGAATTTCGATACTGCCCATGCGAAAAGCGAAGGAGATGATCGCCCAAAAATGAAGAACTTCACTGCTTGGATCTTACAATAACCGTATAGTGATATTGAGTTTAACGATTAGGAATTTTTTGTGTCTTTTCGCTGAATAGTTTTGCTTTACTTCGACGAATTGAAAACTTTGAAATGGTATGCATGCGATGACTTATTATTAAAAATATATGAATGCGCTGTGGCAAACATCTTAAAGAACTGCTCAAGAAATTGTTTTGATGCTGAAGATTGCAAAAATAGTTTTCCGCTGCATCATACGAAACGTTTCGGGATTATTGCTCAATGTTTCAGGTTTTGCGCCCTAAAAGCCTCTCCAATAAAACAATCACCCTCACTGGTCCAATAACTTTTCCCAAATGCAAGTCCAAAGTACACTAAAGGTGACACGTGTGCCAGGGATATATATATATATATATATATATATATATATATATATATATATATATATATATATATATATATATATATATATATATATATATATATATATATATATATATATATATATATATATATATATATATATATATATATATATATATATATATATATATATATATATATATATATATATATGGGGAAGTGGAAACGGTTTTAAAGTAAAGAAAGTTATTAAAGTCGAATATTGTGTTTTGCCCTTCGCATGTCGTGTTCGTTTCTAATTGTTCAATTGATCAATAGGTAAACGGCAATCAGCAATACGCTGTTATCAGCATAAAACTACCATCAATCTTTGTTTGACAGTCAAGTATGAACTAAACCTTATCAATACAAATAATGACTGATCTCAGCTGAGTTTATTCAACGCAAAAGATTGCGCATTGATGAGAAAAATTTTAACTCAAAAAGCGACGAAATTATATGAAACATCTAAAGGAAATCATTCATAAGGTTTGTAATATAGCTACCACTTAGATGGAATATTTCCTCTATGTACTCATTTTGATTTGTAATTTCTGAGTAGGAACGAATTCAAATAAATTGCTCTGTTCACAGTAAAAAACTTACGAATATTCTACGGTATCGTAGAATATTTGCAATGCATTGCAATTTACTTGCAGCTATTTGCATTTGTGGAAATTGTTGCAGAAATTCATTAAATAGCGTTTTTTACTTCAATAGAAATCATCACTCATGGCTGACTTTAATTAATCTACGATATATTTACATAAGAAAGTCAATTTTTTGCAGATTCAAAAAGAAGCCGTAATTTCCTCTTCCTCTTCTTCAATTTAGTAATATAAGGTAAATCGATGAATTATGCAGCTAGCCGCCTATCTAATCAACCACCTTTCGGGAAGCTTTTTGCATATTTTATCCCTATAAAAATGTGCATTTTCATCAATGCAAAAATTATCATCATTTTAGTTTTCGTTGAGAAGAAAAATCCGATCGATCCAATAAATGATAAACGAAAGTGTAAAAATATTTATTCATAATTTATGAAAATTAAATGTGTAAAACAATAATAAACCGATCGACTAATATTGAAAATAATTAATAATGCAATTCACTCATAATCTCAACTTAGGATTTTCATTGAATAAATGTCTCCTTAAACGAATATTTCAAATATGCCAGAAAGTCAATCAGAAAGATATGCGTGCAGCTTACAAAAATATGCCCGGTATGAACCTTCACTACGAAATATTTCTGCAATGTAATCGAAAAACTTTTTTTTTTTTAATAGATAAATTTTTGCATGGAACTTGTGATATTCTAAAATTTACAAGTTTTAGATATATTGGAGAGCATTTGTGGGGGTCATTTATAGTTGTATGATCGCCGTTAGCCGGCTCAACGGTTACGATTTCAATAGATTCATTAATTTTCGATATCTTTGTTCACTAAACATTATTGCTTTTTAATGTTATTTGCAATCGGAGCATTTCTATCCGTTATATTCCACCATATGAATAGATGACAATTTGCATTTCGATGTTAATTTTGCAATTATTTTGCAAAATAATTGCAAAAAAAAAGAAAAATGAATAAACTATTAGTCATAATAAATCGAAAATCATTCGCTCTAACTTTGAAAGTATGAAAAGTATAGTTATTAGATGAAGTGAAATGAACTGATGTAGGTAATAATCACAACGTTGCCCTGATCAAACTATTTGACCTCTCAAAGTGATCAAATCTGTTACCGCCTGAAGGCTTGACTTACTTGAGGCAAATTAGCAATGAACCAATAGCGCTATATATTTCAGCGAATTGCCGAACAGTGCTCATTGTCAATTGCCGTGCGTCGTAGTGGTATCTTGAAGGTAAGGGTATCAATATTAATTTCAATAGCGATACTCTATTCTCTTTAATTATTGCTTAATTTATTGCAGATATGTACTTAAATATGTAATTATTGCAAATATACTCAAAATATGCAAATGTATAATATATGTAAGTATGTACTTAAAAATAATTAGTTAACTATTGCAAATATTTAAATATATATATCTTAAATAACTTCGAATCAAATATATATTACATAAGTGATTTTTTTTTCTTATTATCGCAATTTTTTAGTGTTTAGCGAGTTAATGCAATTTAATTATTGCAATCTATATATCTTTTGGGAGTCAAACTATAACGATCGTTTTTAATTTAAGTTGTTGCTAGAGAAATAATTCGAGCTTATCTTTCCATCTATTTGCTAACATTGTTGCAACTGGCTAGACGAAATTTAACAAAAACGAAACCAATAGAAAATTATGCGAACGATGCTAGAATGATATGACCTTTAACCTTTGAAGCTAGCATCTCAACTAGTCTTTATTCCACTAGGTAAAAAAAAAATCTAATAATGCGCTTTAATGAGAAACCGACCGCTCGTACAAATCTTCAAATTCGTCTTTACTCTGTGATTGAGTGACTCTATGCAAAGATGATCGCGTAACGTTCCAGAATACCTTTATTTATCTAAAATAACGAAGAAAGATGGTCAACCGGACAGGAATGGGCACAGCGGATGCCCTATCCTCCGTTTTCTTCACGCCTATCCATTAAATTCCTTCGATGTAAATGAGTTAAAATTCGTGAATTGACAAGCCTAAGCACATACGTGGCAATGTTCGATAGATTTGTATATGGAGGCAAACTCAAAGAAGGAAGTATTGGACAGTAGACAAGCATTTGGAACAGCGCAACCGTTCTCTGTCACAAACGTCTATTCCACAAACTTATAGGCTAAAGCATGTTTCTGGTTGATTCCTTCTATGCCTGAGACTTATGGAAGCGTAAAGATGATGAATCATTTGATACGGGAGGTTATGCGAGAGGACGAAATCGATCTTATCGTTGCATATCAGCAGTCGTTTACTGATCCTTAACAGTTGATTAGCCTATTTTCGATTAGTTAAATATGAAATGAGCGCTTGTTTCTCATCAGTTTATATCGGCACCTAATAAAACTGCCATCTAATCGAAGTTATACTAAACACCTTCCGGTTTTAATTAAAATCGGAACTTTTTATGAGACAAATTGGTCCCAATTTTGATTAGTGATACCAACAAATCATTATACTTGGCATTTTCCCCGAAAATATTCAATCACGGCTAGTCGGATTGGATTGCTCGGTAATAAACAACTTCCTTACGTCCTTTATGAGCTGATTAGTGGAGATATCATTAAGCCACGTTACTGATGAGACCCCGACGGACGAAACAATACTTCAGAATGATCCAAGCGAATTTTTGAAAAACTTGAAAAACCAGGTCTGCATTGTCCAACTTACATCCTAATTGGAAGAATTCAACTAATCGGTTCCTGAAACGATTACTTGCGCGGTAAATTTAAATTTCGAAGACGCTATAGCTTTGACGCGCGTGACGTATGTTGTCCTAGTTTTGTTAAATTTTTCCGTGCTTCCGGGGTTTTGGGACGTCTAAAAAATCTAGTTCGAAGTTCAAGCACTGTCGGACTGCTGAGGAACTAGAGGACGTTTTTGCATATCTGCTTCTGCCTAGTTTTGCGGCTTGCCAGGCTTTCCGAAGTGACAGTTGTTTCATATCACGCGTGCAAAAACTCGTTTTTTGCTCATAGGGAGAGTTTATATTAAATGCAATCTCGGTCGAGACGGAGGACGAATAGGGTTCAACCCATGACATGACTCCGGTCTGCAGTGAGTGGAAGGAAGTCGCACTATTGCAAGGAAGTTCAGCCCGCCTCCATATGGCCAAGCGCCAAACTCGGTCCCGGTTCGGGCATCGTGACTACTACTGTTAACTTGGAACACATTACTGTCGCGTTTCACTTTCGGCAAAAATACATTATGCAAGCATCTTTTCCAGTGACGAAGTAACTTCCCATGTAAAAACTCGGTCGTAGTATTTTCTTCCTTCCTTTTGTTTGCTGTAGTCTTTCCTTTCAAATATATCTTTCTTACCTCTTATCTCTGCTACGTCTTGGTTTTTATCGTTCTTTCTATTCTCGCCCATATCGGCCACATCATTTTTCATATTGCTAGCCATCCTGTGTCCCCTATTCATGCATCTGGTCTGGATAGTGCAATATGAGTTGTTCACTACTCGAAACCCATCAGGGATTTGATGTTGTTCTCTACTCGACATCGTTAGCCGAGTTCTCAGCATCGAAGGACAATTAATTTCCCACCTGAAGAGGTTTTTTTTTCCTTCCGCGAAGAGTTGTTTCATCTGCTACCACTAACCCTTTCATGCACACCACACTCAGCAAGCGATATGCAAGGAATGGCCATTGAAGCGATAACACTCAGCAGGTGATGAGAGAAAAACACTTATACTGTTGTTGAACGCTAATCCGAACAAGGCGAGGAGGAAGCCATCTATTCTTTTAAAGACGCCCACATCCGTCACATCTCGTTGGCTGCTGATGTTGAATGCGCGGTTCTTGCTGGCGGTGGTCATCCGTTATCACGAAGTTGGGTCCCTTTTAACAAACTGCTTGGCATTACCTTTATCCAGATCTTCAGTCGCCATCACTCCACCCAAAAGACATATTCTTCGAACTCACCATTCAGGGCGCTGAGAAGAGAATGTTGTATTCTGGACGTTCAGACAGGTTGTTTTGACAACTACTTTTGTGATCCTAGGGCTTCTGAACTCCGGCTTGCTTACCCGCTATTCACGAGCAGCCCAAACTCCTCCCGGTAATGTCTCCCACTCTGTCATTCTGCAATGATTACAAGAAGTGTTTTTTCCAACAACGTTAAGCTTATCTCATGCTTTTGCTGGCGTAGCTAATTCTCATGTCATTGTTATTGCCTGAACTTGATATGCCTGTGACTATGTGTTTGATGCTTTGTTATCATCTATGCATAATTGCTGTATGCATCACTACGATCGCCGTTCCCGATAGGTAGAAAGTTATTTATTATTGAGCAGTGTATCTTCTTGAGTATTGAAATCGATTATTGCATACAAATGTCACTGTTTGGCCCAGTGTGTTGTATGTATCCAACCGTCTATATGTCTAGTCCCCGGAATATTGTTTCATGCATGATTCTGAAAGTTAAGAATGGGAATTACCAACGATTTCAACAGTGCATTATCACTAGTGACTTCAGCTTTGTACAGATTAACTCGAATAGCGCTTCAAAATTTGATAGGATTGATTGCGATTTACATCCTTTATATTAGTGAAGTCTATCTATCAATAAAGTAGTTCAACTAAAGTGGGAAACTTTTACGACCTTATTCAATGTCCATTCGATTCTCTCGTCGATAAAGTTCGTTTCGATGCGTGCCATATTTTCCAACCTCCAATCATTAATTAGTGCCGTTTAATACCTGAGGAAAAAACTTGGTGCCCACGAACACTATTTTATGAATTTTTAAACAGGGGACTTATGAAGCGATCGGCTATAAATTGATTATTATTTATTGAGATGCCCCTGTTTACTTTAATTGTTACTCGCAATAGTAGATATGAATCTTTGGTTTCGATATTATCATGCTACGTGAATATGCTTAATTCGCATTCTATTCCATTGAACAAATTATATCTCATATATATTCGCCGATTGTGAAGAAGTAAACATTGCGCTTACAAGATCCTCTCGGTTTTTAGTACAGCATTTTGATGGAGGTAACTCAAGACTACAATACGCTCTTGCGGAGTTCTTAAAAGGCTATTTAGTACAGAGTTGAATGAGACTTTCGTACGTCGTACAAGGTTTATGCGGCTGTTTGTTATGTTCATCGATCGAAGCATCTTTCATTGGCAAAACTAAAGACTTCATAAATTTTGGTTTTATGCTATCATCTAATGCAATGATCACGAAGCGAAATTGTCAATTCTTGCTGAATTAGTTCTCTGTCGATTTTCTTGTCGTTGATAGCTCAATTCGAACAATGGGTTTATATCTATCATCATCTCCGTATTCGTGATTTATTTCATTCCACATTTGATTCTAATTATTTGCTATATGCAAAGAGTCATTTTCATATTCTCCGATTTCGTCGCACTTTTCTTTATGATTTTTTATTCTTATGGATATTTTTTATTTCTTTCAATTCTTGCATTTACATCAATTTGCATATAGATTTTAATGTTTCATTGTAATATTTGCTTCTATTTTAGTGAACGTTTCCCTAAAGGGAGCAATCACTTACAACGTTGTTCTATCATAAGATTTATTATATCATTATGAAGTGTTGTTCTTTAGAAAAATTGGAATTTGAAACGGCTGAAGTATTTCGTGAAATGGCGAGATTAACGAGCAAAAATGACGACAATTTAAGGTAGTCGATTTTTTAATTTGCAATTATTCAGTTTTACTTTCTTCTATGTTATGCAAATTTTCCACTTATGTAAGTTTTGTCTGCTTACTTATGTGCATATTCAAATCTTACGATCCATTACGCTGATTCGAGCGAAATTTACATTAATTCGATTCGTTATGAAAGTGATGTTTTTTTTAAAAATATCCTATGAAGAGGACTATCTCAGAGATACCGTCGGTACTGTAATTCATAAAAGATGATTTTAGACCATAATGATACCGTTAGGGGAACCAAATTATGATGATGGAGGAATGGTATTTTTGAATCCGCCACAGAATCAAGCTTAGAAATGCTTGGATCACTGCATTTTCAAATTTGCGGATGCGAGAAATGATATTGTTTACAAGAACTCTGCGGTGGAACATCTGTGAACCCGATGGATTGAGAGGTTTTTGAGAGCGAGGTTTACATTCGCTTTGGACTAATTTACAAAAAGCACACACCGCGCTTCGCAGTGCAGAAACCTTCCAACATTTTGAGTGTTGTAAACATTTTATTTCCACATATTATAACGCACAAATGAGTACTTTTGCGGTTGATAGCATGTAACTTTTATGCAGCATTGATGCTTTTGAGTTTCCAATGACATTCGTTCGGAAACTAATTCGATGAAGTTAGGCTGCCACCGAGCCGATGGTCATTGAAAGTATCCGATCCTCCCACTGCTTCGTGTATTCTTTTTCTACCGCTATAGCTTTGAATTCCACGTTACAACGCAGTCCGTATGAGTTGACGTGGAAAAGAGCTCCGACGGACGCTTCTTTGAAGAAAATGGCTTAGAGCCGTTAAAAACTTTTGAGAGTGGTAAGGCGCACAAAACTTCCAGCAGACTGAGCGTGCCGTGCTGTAAAGTTATGTTAATACTGCCAGAGGTATCCCTAGGGATCAGCTGGAAAACTTTCTCCATCGTACAATGACTTTAGAGCATCCAGAGTTGACTCCAGGTTCCAAAATAAAAGTTCCCAAAGTTCGTAAATGACTGTTAGGAGCAATATTCAAAGGAGCGACTTGGTGTGAAAGAAGTTTTGCCTTTTTTGCAGATTTGCATTTGCAAAGCGCATTATGTCATAGTCGGTTTCTCAATATTGATGCATTGACATTCATTTATCTCTGCGGTAATTTCAACTGAGAAACTACTAAAGCAATCGTTAAGAAATTTGTTGATTTTCTTCAATAGTTATCTCACCTTTGAAGATATTATAGACAATTAAAGGTGTCGGAAAAATTTGCATCCCACTCGAATTTCTCTTTTTCATTTATTCTTTGGCAATGATGAATCTTTTTGGAGAATTTGTACGAACGGTCGAGAAATTTGAATACATTAATGCACATATCTTATTATTTATTAGCATTTTATAAAATTAGTTGATATACGATAATGAACTTTTGCAAAAAATGCGTATCGTTGCAGAACACATAGCTTCTCCACTTATTTTTTTTTTCTTTAATTATCTTTGTTATGCATTTTCATCTTTGTTCGTAGAGATTTAGACCCTCCACTCACCGTTTATTTAAGCTTTTATTTAAACATACTGATAAATATTACACTACTGAAGGATAATAAGGTGAAAAAGGCGTAATTCTTTGAATATGCGCTCGAAAATAAGCTAGTATTTCCGTTTAGCCTCATGAAGATTTTATCGATATCAAATGCTCTGCTGGTTAGTGGTGATGCATTGGTTGGATTCTTACATTTATTTCATATGCTGTGATGTTTGTCTTATTATTTACCTCATTTTATTCCCTTCTTTCAGTGTTATCTGCTTAAGCATTGTTTTTCGTGCACCATCATGCTGCATCTCTCAGATGGGGGGGGGGGGGGGAGGCGTTTCAGTGATAACTTAAAAAACGTTATTAAAATTTCATCATTCTGCTGGATGTAACTAGTTTTTAAATTATAAAAACTACCTAATACTTTTTTCGGCAGTAATTTGGAGTTTCATCCGTAGAAAATGACTCATGAATGAGAGAAGCTTTAAGGAAGAAGCGGCCGACGCGATTTGGAGGCTCTATCATTAAAAGTGCTAAGCTGACAGCTATCGAAAAGCGACGTAGAATGATCGAGGCTGGCAAAAAATATGCGTTAGTTGCTTGTTTCTCTTCTCTCAATCTCTCTTGCAATAGTGCATAGGTCTTTCGACTCAAGTTGATTGTAAAGGGAGGCCATTCCGTAAGGAAATGAAGGCAAATTTCTAAAATGTGGGTGTCGTTATTAGTGAAATAAGTTATAAGTGGTCGCTTTAGCTACTACCTGGTTCGCAATTTCCCCTTAGAAGAGGTAATGTTTATTTCGAGGGAAGAACATTAAGGGGGATGTTAGCCATGTTTTTAAACTTTTCATTGCCAGCTTAGATAAATATAAGATTCGTTAAATTAACTTATGACTTTGGGGAGGATGAAGAAGCAGAATCGCGCCATCTTCTGCTCCTTTGCTCATAACCCTGATCCTCTCCGCAAATGACCTCTCCACTTCCACTTCACCACTTTTGCATCTCCGCTCCTCTACTCTCCATCCCCGCTTAGAGGAACAGAACATTTCCAGTCGTTCCTCGATCTCGGGACGCTCACAACTGATGGAAAATGTAAGTGTGAGAAGAGAAAAGAGAATAGTGGAAAGGAAAGCTTTGGTGAAAAAAGGGAACTTTTCGTCCTGTGGCTTCATTGCTTCACTCTGGTTAATGAGTAGGTCGAGCGTGAGGAGGCGAGATATTGGGGAGTTGCAGACCTCGGGAACTCTCGGATTTCTTTGGTCGCATTTGTGAATGCCGAGTTTCATTTTAGTGCCACCACTTTTTGCCGGAATGCCACCCTCAATTCCACTGAGAATGAACTTTTAACACTACAAGAGAACACCTCGTGAGAGCTGTCTTCGTTACAATAAATGCAGCGGAAATGTCTTCGTCTATTTATGATGCGAGGGAAGTTGTTTAGATTGTTCGATGTCCTCAGCATATTAATGCAGTATCGCAGTCGCTAAACTGATGTTTGAGGTTATGTTTGTGAAATCGTCTTCAGAAATATTTGTGTTCGAGAAGATATGAAAATAGAGAAATTCTTCAACGTTTCCTGTGCAATTTAGATTCGATAGCACACTCAACCAGTAGATTAATAGTGAAAGTAGAATTTCAGCGCTTTGAATGGGATAACATTGCACGTAGGCGTTACACAACAACCGGAACAAAAGGATCAGGGTGATGCGAAATGCGCGAATTTCTCGTCGCTTATCACCGAACAGAAGGCGATGGGTCTTGATAAGATTGACTCGAGCAAAATCGCCAAAGAAGACAGCGCCGAAAACGATGTTAAGAAGGACAGTATTAAGGGCATCCATAGACCAAATGAACTTCACGGACTCCGACCTCCCGTATATATTTATGTTCTTGAATTTTTGTTCATGGTCTTTAAACATCCTCTATTTGAATGAAAGACTCTTTTATTCATTATCAGAGATGCAGCTGGAAAAGTTCCTGGAGTTAAAGATGACGGATGTTCCATATTTTCTGCTATTTTTTCCACCCTTCGTTCCAAAAATTTCGAGGAGGTTGACATGTCTGATGTTGCCCCTTTCTTTTTCAGGACGTATTGCTGTTTGTCATATTGATACGATTTATAGGTGCTCATCTGTCTTGCTTAGGAAAATATTTGTACTTTATGCTTACATAAATGATACTTTCTTCAGCCGTCTGCTCCTTCAACTCGATATCAACATGCTCGTTCGGGGAAGACCTCGAGCATTCCACAATCGGCCCCTTCAAACAGGCACAAGCCTCCAAACACGCATTTTGAAAAGGATGCGAGCTCTCTTCGGGATATAATGAATCAAAGACCAATAACTCAAGTCATTGGAAGACCGTCACATACAGTTAGTCACCTTTGATTTGGCGGGTGCAGTTAGCGAGAAACTTAGGATGGAAAGAGTGCTGTAATAAAGGGCAAAAGTTGATGGGAAAAGTAACGATTTGTTTGATTGGTTCCTTACGAAAACACGGATGAAACATGGTCCGATGACGGAAAATGTATCACAACAAAGGAGAGGAGGTTTTTCTTCTTCTCCATTGCTTTGATTTTCGTGATTTTGAGTAAATTGCCCAAATATGTTTTGCTCTTGTATGATTCTGATAACGATCGAATCGGTTCGCGTAGAATCTTCCAGAAAATTTTGCAAAGAAAAAGGCATTATTAATTTTTTTTCGACATCTTCCTAAGCCGATATTCTAGTTCGAGAGTGGTGATTGCTTATTCACAAACGATCGCTGATCATTCGCTTTAAAGATTTTAGTTTGAGAAGCTACTGAAGTAATTGCATATGTGATGTCTCTAGAGAGTTGTTTGCATTTTTTTAAAATCAGAAAACTCTAAATTGAATATCAAATGAAATTATTTTATTTAATATGAGAATTCCTATTCATTGAGTCCAAGAATTCTATTCTAGCGTCAACGTGAGCGTCTCTCGCTTTTCCCGAACGGTATCAATCCATTGGATGAGACGGCGGTAAGAATTCTCCCACCATTGGCATCACCGAGAGATTCGAATACGTGTTCCACGTATCTACGCCCTGTAGATACGCCTGGTGTTATATCATCCTTGGAGACGCCATTAGCATGCGGAGTCAGGTCATCGTGCAAGAAAACTCCGGCGAGTGTTTTTCACTTATTTTACGCGGGAGCCGTCTGGTTGATTTAATTGCAACTTCAAAACGCAAAAGAGAAAAATCGGATGAAGGAGAACGCTCTGAGGTTTTTATTGGATTTTGAGCGGCCATTGCATCTGGCTTGTGAGCGAGCATTCGTACAAGAATTTGCTAGTCAACGCAATGGCTAACATATTGTCGCTGGGAGGGATATGGAAGATTTGCTGCCATTTAGAGAGAGACGTGTTTTCTAGCATAGTTGTGCGATCAGTTAGAGTTTCTCATGCATATGAGCCGGCTCATGAAGTCGATGTAGGTAAAAGGACCGGACGGGCAAACCGAAGAGTTGAAGGTTGGTGAGCTGAAGGTCTTCTGAATGAAAATTTCCCATCGGATCTTCCATGATCGTTTTTTTTATTGTTGAGTTTAATTATTCTAACCATGATGTTTAAACTGAAGAATAAGAGTACGGTGAAGTATATGGATAGGAAAAGGAAACGAGGAGGGTCGTTTAAAGAAAACATCAAGGCAACTTCCGAAAATTTCATCCACTAACGAGCTTTTCTTCGATTTTGTTTTAAATTTTTTTTTTCATTTTCTTCTTTCGTTTTTGTTTATTCAAAAGTTCCCATGGGTCGTTCTTTGCGATATGTGAGATGACACTGTGCTGCAGTTTTTCCAGTTATGATGGCTATTTTTTAGAAGTCGGTGCATTTCAATGATAATATTGCTTTTCGAAGTCCGTCAATATCAAGTCTCGAGAAACATCAGGTAAGTGACCTTCGAACTTCGAATCTCTGTGATAGATTTTATATACAGCTTGGAGCATATTTCTGAGCAATCCCATACCTCCGCCGTCACTCAGTGATTGCAGAAAGGAAAGTTATGCAAGCTCCGACTACTCTTACAAAGACTAGCAAAAGATAGGAGAAGTTATTTTAAAAATGTGGTTTAGGCAGCACCCTCCGAATGACATACATCGCTGCGGGAGGAAATGCGCTGATAAATGCAGACAAGAATATGATGGGACAGCGGTAGGGAGTGGGCCATCCGGGTCGTATCCATAAATGGGCTTGCGCAGACTGCGCTCAACTTTTCACTTCTATCGCTTGGCTTACTTAAAATAGGTAAACTTGGCTGTATGCAGCGTTTTTGCAACGATGCGACTGTTATTGATAGCTAGAACCAACTTAGCTCGTGTATAGTTTGGTGGCTTTGTTTTGACAACTTTTTATTTGGAACCATACCACTTAGCCTATATATATATATATATATATATATATATATATATATATATATATATATATATATATATATATGACTTATTTAACTGAATTATAATTAAGCCATCGGATGTATTGCGCCTGAACGTTAGCGATGAGGAACTTGATACGCAACTATGCTCCCTTCCGTTTGGCACCATAATGAGATTGAAAGACGCCCTACATCGGATTACCATGACACGGTACATTTTCATTTCGTTGTTTGTTTTTCTGACAGGAATGTAACGATTGCTGAATTCTGATGCAGGCTTTGAGGAATCATCATTCTCATTTTTTCATCTTATTTTACATTAATGTTGTTCACCACAGTGAGATATACCATTTAGTTGCACATTTCGATGCGAAAACATTGCTATTCTCCACAGTGAATCGTAGTGTATTTCTCACTTACGTCTGCGTGCGTTATCATATTTCGGTATGACGTTATTTGGAAGGTGATTAGTACTGATCGGTTATGTGCTAGCATTAACTGTCTGTGGTCAATACCTTGAACAGCCAAGTTGCAGTCTGTAGTTTAGTCTGCATCATGTCAGAAGTCCCGAAAATACCTACCGTTTGAGATCTCTGTCTTCGCGCTGCTCTCAAGATGCTTAGAGCCTAGTTTTATCCAATTCATGAACCTTTTTCAGTACAATGATCTATGAAGTGCCTTTTCCCGTTTGTGTCCCTTATCCAATATTAAGTAACGGCAGTGCCACAGTTCCATTTCCGGTGTTTTGTAGAATTGTTTGTCCAAGAAGGCGTCTTTCCATATAAGCGATAGGTTTGTGAATTGGGATTCTTTTTTGTGCCTTGTTAACTTCTTGTTATAATACACAACCTTCAGAAGCCCATAAGCTTCCAAAGTCCTGGCCTTTTTAGCTGTCCTGTACGAAGTATTCCAAGGGCCTGTAAGGGATTATGGTTTCGTTAGCAGGTAATATTATTATTTCATGATTGTGCTGGCATTGTTTCCAGCAGCGCTATAAGGGAAGGCGAGACATCGTTGGGCTCAGAAGAGTTGCAACGTGTAAAAGAAGACAGCCCCAAAGAAACCGAGGAACGAGGAAACCATTGGAAACGGCAAACGCGGTCCAAGAAACTGGTCGAAGCGGGGAGTTGGTCTGCGAGTAAACTGCAGGCTGTAACGGAGGAAGAGTCGTGTACGACGAGGATGCTAACAAGGTCTGCAGGATCCGTACAGACCATGGTTCTAACTAGTGCGCCAAGAGGCAAAGATCGTAAAGTGCTATCACAAGTTTATGCCGATCAGGTTTGTCAAAGGTCTTTCTTTCTATGACGCTATCCGAGTAGATAAAATGCGGTTATCGGTTGGGTCCTTCGCTGAGTCGCAGTAAGCATTTGTCGAGGATTATTCTTTAAAATGCGATATATTCTGTTTCTCGTATGTTTTCGTACGGCGCAGGTCAGTGTTGCCCTCAAATCCTTTTTTTCTGTCACTGGGTCATGTTCGGTTTTTTATTCCCTTTTCTGTTATTCTTATCTGAATGAGCAACTTAGTCACCGAGCACCAGCAGCTGTATGATGTGACAAAGGTCTTAGCGTTATAGCGTTGATAGGAATGTCTGTACTGCAGGAAGTTATGATTCTGACGAGCAGGACGAAGGGAAAGAGATTTAACGATACTAATGGCAGACCAGCCGACCCCCTCGTTTCACTTTTTGGTACGCCTGAAAATGTAAGTAACTCGTGTTGGAAAGTGACACACTGGAACGGGAGAGGATAGGAAGTATCCATTGATTGGGGGGGGGGGGGGGGAACAACATTGGCCACTTCAACTGTTATCTTCTTGTGTTTGTTTCGGCAGAATCGTTTTCTCAGGACTAGACTCTTCACTTAAGTGTAATAAAAGCCTCGTGGACACTGCAGGCAATTCAGGAGAGATTGTTTTAAGACGTAAACTATCCGTCCGCTGTGAAATGGACTGATGAGGGCTAATTGTTTATGAATGAAGTACGGTTGAAAGACTCGATTTTTGTGACTAAATGGGCGACGTCTCTTGCACTCGCTTAGTAGTTATAGCACGGTAATATTAATGGCTTGATATGAGGTCCTTGAGGAAATAGAAGCGTTATATTAGTTCATTGCTAACAGTTAATCTGGGCTGAAATAATTACGACATCTTTGCTGTGAAGAATTTGGCGTAATCGTTGAATCATATCGCATATATCCGATTCTCGATAGATTTCACGAAAATCGCTTTTATATATTTTGCATAATTTTCTCAAAGCTTGTTCACAAATTATCAAACTTTATGCTTTCTTAACTATGGTTTTACGTTCTTTCTCTTATCATTTCCTTCGCTAATTGCTTGATCCTCTTTCCAGATAGGAAAGGTACTTACTGGTCGAAAAAAATTGAAGAAATATGAACAGTGTAAGAAAATTGGTTTCCCTTTCAGCATTTCTTACCAATATCTCCGCAACAAAAGTAAGATGATGAATATTGATTGCATCGATGAGTTTGCTCTCTATGATCTCAGAGGCAGCGATAACCACACTCGATCGTGCGCGCAGTCTTCGTCTGTCGTATTCATTGATGATGGTGTGTCACTTAATGGATTTATACCGGCAGTGATCATTGAGTTTATGTGTATTCATTATGTCGGTCAATAGATGGACGGTCATAGAAGGTGATCTTCTGTATCATTCCAACTATTTGTCTAGGCAACAGAAATTCTCGTTTTGTTTATCAGTGATACTCGTTCACGCTCATTGTCCTAGTATTGATATATTGTGTTAAGTGATTTCACCTTTTTTTGTAATACCTAAACCTTTATAACATCCTATAAACACCTTATTGAACTCGTCGTTTCGTTTATCGGTGGTCCTGTAGAACGGATTCCCCTTTTTATCATCAAGCATTAAAAAAAAGGGATTTCTCGTCTGAAAAGAATTGTTGTGAATTCGCATCTTTTTGAAATCGATTTTTTTCCCCATCTCATAAATGAAACTATGAGATAATTCTTATAGCATTGTTTTTCAATTTTGACCCATTTCGGGGACGAAAATATCCTTCCATCTAGTATTGAAATTCGGACTTTATACACTAAAAGTTGAAGTTTTACTGATGATTTATATTTTAAATTTGGTGCTAAATTCAATGTGTTTCTTCTTTTCTATTTTTGTAAGCCATTCGAATATTGATCGATTTCCGATATATTCACCAATACGATGATTTACTCGAAAGTTTCATATGAAATTACTCGAAAGCATGATAATTTTGCTTGAAAAAGTTTCATATGAAGTTACATTTAGTTATTTGCGATTTTGATATTCAAAACTCCATTTATTCTCAAAAAGAGTTTATTCCCATTTATCGTTTCTATAATCATAAGACGAATAATTCAATATCAGGCTTATACTTATATCAATGTATATGCATTTCGAATGACGTCGTAGGCTCTTATATCGTTTTGGATTTGGATGATTGGTTCATTATTTTTATGTGTCATTTATTCAGCGTTTTTGTTTTAAATCTCTTTTCATTACTGCAGAACAAACTTTCTTTATTTTTTCTTTTTACGCCAACAGAGTGTTCAGCGATCGACCATGTCACGAAACTTGTTGTGATGCGCTGTTGAATCGTATTTAAGCTGGATGGAACAGATTGCTCTGGAGTACATCTAGGATGTCTCCGAATTTCTTATTCGCTTTTTAAGTAGCCGGAGGATCTCACCGCGGCGTGTAGAGTATTGGATGGGGAGGGGAACAGTTTCCTTGAATGAATGGTGCTTGCATCGACTTGCGATAGCATATAACTGAGGCTAGCGCTATCGGTTGTGAGTGGCGTCGCAATCGTTGCTGTATTTCGGATATGTTGCGCTTCAGGATTGAGGAGCCCTGTTGTATTTGGTGAAGAGCCAGTAAATACAAGAGCTGGGTTTTTTTTTTTTTTATGAATACAGATGAAATATTTACAAAAAATCGCGAATGTTCATCTCAGCAAGAATTCTCCTAGAGAGGTGGTAGTATGAACAGAAAGCAAGGGAAAAAGAACCATGGTGAAGGTGAAGGGTGTACTGAGACATAAGATGTGGATGAAATACGTTCGGTCAACAGTCAGTATATCCACATAAGAAAGCAAACCTCAAAAGAAATGAGTGAGATGTCATAGGTCACATTTGTTTTAGTTTTATGCCTTTATTTCTTTGCTTACAATCAAATGAGAGGTTGACCGAAATCGCCTTGTAAATGCCGTCGAAGGATGTTGTAGCAAATTCAGGTCACAAAGGAGCCCTTGAAAGAAATGCCAGGAGCATCCAGTCAGCGTCTGTTAATGAATTTTGTTAATCCATGAGTGGGATAGACTCGCCGGTTGATGTTTGATCGGCGGAAAGAATTAATTAAAGAAATGATCAGCCGCATTATGGGTGTTGGGTGTGGTGCCGCACAAGGGTGGAAGTTGAATGTGGATGCCATCAAGCAAGTTAATGAAGAGGTAAGGGGCGGTGTATAGGGGCATATTGGAGAGTGGGATGGACATACCCCACGACAAACAGTTTTGCTAAGGAAGGAGAGATTTGTGGGGGGAAATCCTCGAAGCATGAGACAAGAGCTTGAGCCTACGTTTTCATACGGCAAGAGATGTGTTATAAAGTGAAAGGGTGTTGCTGGATGTGAAACCTACCGTCCACGTAATGAAGCAGACGGACGTTAGTGGAGTGCCACTGATATGGACTTGGTTGTGCGAACCATTATGAACAAGCTTAATGCGAGAGTGTTTTATTAGGTCGTGGGGCAAATTCCAGGCATATGAGCAATAATTAAAATGGTCGAAGAATTGTCGATGTTGTCACGTGAAGATAAAATGGTCGAAGGATTGTTGTCACGTATAAGAATTGTCGATTGGAGTCTCTATTCCAAAAAAAAGAACCTTTTGGGGTTGGAAGGAATGATACAGACTGCTTGGGAAAAATCAAAGCATTACTCAGATTTGATGGGCGCTATGATATCAAACAATCGTGAGAAAAAAGGGAGGTGGGATGATGCTAGTTTAGGGAAATTGTGGGAAGTCGGGAAAGAGGAGCATAACTTGAAAACGTTGGTGAGGTGCTAATGATCTTCTTCCTAGCCTTGTATTTTTCCTATCCTTTCGACTCATTTCTCAATGTTGTCCAGTCATGCTCCTTTCTTTTCCAACTCATCACAATTTTCCTGAGCTAACATCAATCCGACTTCTATTTTTTCCGCCTTTCTCAAGACATTTTTGGTTCTCGTTCCGCTTTTTTACAATCTCCTATAATTTCATCAACTTTGTGGAAATCCTTCCACTTTTTTGCAATGTTTTTTTGCTCTTCTCGATGTTTCTTTGCCATATTCTATCTCTTCTTCTTGTTGTTTTCCAACCGTTTTCCACTTTCTCAAAGCTTTGTGAATATTTCCGGTTGTTGTTCAAACAATTTCTAAAAGGCTTTCAACCATACTTATTTATATTGACGTTCATTTAAAACATACTTTTATGGACGAAAAGGTTGAAATCTTGTTAGGAATTGCAGCTTGAGTGAAAAAAAAATGTACGAACTCTCATTCGTTTCTTTTTCGCTCAACTAGAGAGGAAATTTTCCTCCACTTTGAATGAAATCTTTTATTTTGTCAATAAAACTCAAAAGATGTCATATATCGCTTCATTTCTTGAAATTCCTTTACTCTTCTTCCGAGTCGATCATTTTCTCATCTCATTCTCTTTGTTAGTTTCATGCACCAGCTCTTTATCCCTTCATCCAGAAAGCTTCCGAAGCAGAGCAGCGATCATCAGGGATGAACCTTTATTGAAACATTTGAAACGCAGAATCTCCATTTTTTCTGTCCGGAAGAAGTGTTTTGTGTTGCTTGGCAGCGCCGGATGAAATCACCTGTCTCTAAGGCTTTCAAAGAGCGCTTCAGGAGATTTCACACTGTAATACGCCTGCTAATCTCCTTTCACCACATCCACAATTGGTAGGCGCCGATTTCTATCAGTAATAAGCTTTGGTGATAGCATGCTCAGCCTGTTACTATGAAACCTGCCGTTATCCTCGTGACCAGTGCAACAACTATATTTCTAGTTGCATCCAAATTTGGTCCTTTCGCCACTTATTTCCTGTGCTTGTTGGCCATCTGATTTTGGTTCACTCGAAAAGTTTTTCACTGTCTCTAATGGATGCCGGCAAATAAACTCAAAATTTCTCTCTCTATATGAAACCAGGAGCTTAGATGTTACATATAGGCCTTGAGAGTTCGATGTTCGTTTGGTTACCTATATAGCGATCTTCATCGCTGCAACATCTCCACTACATCCTTAATTGGAGGGAGTTGTCTCATGCTTCGGAATTCTCATGAAATCGATCGAAGAAATCGAATAGTCAACCAAAAAGGAAAAATTTGAGGAGTTTTAGAAGGAATTATCCGAAGCTTGAAGCTGCTAACGGATTTACCATCCTTTCTAGGCAAAGGCAGGATTTCTTATTTGTGGATGATTCAAATGAAATAATATTTTTGAGAATTTGCAACTCGCACCTCAATTTTAACGAGTAGAAAGTGATCGTTGCAAGTTGTCAAGTGATGAGCGATAAACAAATTTTAGGCAAAAGTATTGAGCCATATAATGAGTCGTAAAATCTTTCAGAACTTGAGAGGAGGGAAGAGCAACCAGTTTATGATTCGTTTTATTAGATGGCAATAAAATCCTGGGTGATTCTTCAAAAATAATTTTGCTCTTTGCTACTAAAACGTCTAAAATTTTCCAAATCCTAAAGCACATTGTTCGTGAACTCATCAGCGAAGTTTGCTTTGCTTTCACCGTTGAGTAGAATAATTGCATCAAATAACACAACTTTTTTGAAATTTTATCATTCCTTTACTTATGATCGCAGTTTCACTCGAGTTGAGAATAATACAGGATCCTGAAATTTAATTGAAATGTTGCAGTTTCGATGCTTCTTGTTGAATTTATTAATAATTTACATAAATTTTGCATATTTGAAACCTAAATGCCTTCAAGTCATCATCGAGTCTTTAGAATTTACGTAAAGATCATTTTTTGGGAATGAATTTTCGAAATCAAATGCTATCGTTGGAGCAGATTTTACTAAAAGCAACAAATATTCGCATATGTCTTGGAGGATGTTTTTTTTTCATAAACTGTCGAGCAATAAGCTTATTTAACTAGCTATCGTCGAGTAACTGTTTCAGTCGAGTGAAGCGCAAACAGAATCTGATGCATATGAGTTCTGGGCAATGAAGGAGAACAGACATGCAGTTTTACATATCTGGTTTATGCTTTAAAAAAATTTGCTGTGGTAAAATTTCTTTCTTATTGGTCTCTATTCCTCTAAAATTCCAAATTCTTCTCTTAAAAAAAATTGCTGCATTGACTCCCATCATAATCTACTCCCCATCTTGGAAAATTCGATAATCTTAAACACTCTAACGGATTTTCTCTTAAACCTATGGGCAGCGTCATTGATTTACACTTGCAAATAAGAGATTAATATCGCATTTAAAGGTTTTAATTTCATAAATACTTCAGTTTCAGCATTTTCACGATGAAATTGCTACCAAATATGATTGCCATAATACTTGTGCCTATTCTTTTATTCGTTGTTTTATATATTGGACCGAATGCAATTGTCTCATGTGAATGGCGTAAAGAACAATCGGCTATCGAAAATGGAATGAGCACAGCAATCCGTGTAGGTGATTACTCATCAAAATTTCATCTGAAATTATTAATTTCCAATTTCCATAGCAATCTTTATCAAGATTCTCAGAATTCTTTTTAGTTAATAAGAGATTTCTTGAAGAAACGATAAATTTGCATACGTTTACATAGGAAACATTTGCATTTGCATATCCATTGACTTCAAAAGTTTGTTAAATAAAATTTAATTCAAAATTTCGGTTTAAAGGTGAAACAAATTTGAGTTGTCGAACTTAAGGAATATGTCCCAAAATAATTCAAAATGCAATTTTAGTTGAAAGCAATACGCGAAGAGTATATTGGTCGCGCAATTAAGGCATTTAACTATTCCACTTATTCGTATAGAGAAGTTAAAGGTCAGCCCTTACTTTATCATTTTTCAGTATAATTAAGCGATGCTTCAATAACAACTTTATTATGAGTACACGAGGTTTACTTGGGCCTAGTGAGCTAGGCTCTAATCAGCTTTTCGACATAGAACAATGAATGGTGAAATGAAACCATGATATCTGTAAGCACCAACCCAAGCTAGAATGCTAGAAACGAGTCGCAAGATTCAACCCTACTTCCACCAAGATCAGTAAGTAAACTAGGTTTACCTTTCCTACGCATTTATTCGACGAAATTAGAGCATTCAACTTCGACTTAACCATATTTGTACATCCGATAAAATCGCATAATTTGTGTTCGCATTCACTCCAATATTTTTTGAAAAGAATAGGTTACCACTGGAGACAACTTTCGCTTCTGCTTCATAACTCTATAAATTGAGTCAGCTACTCATATAAAAATGAGATCTATGGTGCTTGCTTGTTTGGCATATTTCTCGGATTGTTTTGCGGGTATCATATCAGCTGCCGTATTGAATCGTCATCATATTCGATGCATCAACAAAAGCATTATTGAAGATTTTCTCGAAGACTATGTTGTACAAGTGCAACCGCTCTACGCTGAATACCTAGTGAACAGACGCTTCATAGAAATCGGTGGCGAGACAAAGATTCTCTTCACTTATGCAAATTCTCTCGCCTTCTTGTATCTTATGCGCTGACTACCGGTTAGCTTAATGGACAATTTTACTGTAATGAGAATCTCATATAGATATTTGAGTTATTCAATGAATGATAATTGTAAGACGTTTTCGCCAAGGTACTTGAATTCCTTTAAAACTTTATTGCTGGACGAAAATTAAGAAGACCGCAAACAAAGTGGCATTCGATCGCCTTTAGCAGTAACTTGCACTAAACATAATTAAGCAATACAAGAACAGAGTTGCTCTAATTAAAACAATTGGTTTGTAGTTTGTAATAAAAAAATAGGCAAAAAGTTTTACTGAAACTATAGATGGGATCACTATCAAAGTTGCAAACTTGCCGTTTCACCTACATGAGGTGATCTTTCCGCCTTAGATTGTGGAATTTTTTATACATATATAGCACAGCTATTCAGCCGTGGCAAAGACATTGCAGTGGCTCAGTTGTCTCCGATTCGCTTCTAGATTTAAGTGAATTAGTTTCGATGTGCATTTATGATAGGATAACTCTCGGAGAACTATCCTCCTCAAGAAGGAAATCGTATCCTTGAGCTTTATCTTCTCTATGATATTTCATTATTATTGGTCTGAAAACAATTGAATTTTGACGGCAAATTCTGTAATAAGGATATACGAACGTTGAAATTGATGACGCTTATGGACAATCCGTATTGGCTGTTTTCGCGTATAGTGGAACTATTCTCTTGTCGATTATTATTGCTTCAATATGCCAATTGTACAATTATTCCCTCAGATTCGTAAGTTCATTTAAATTCAAGTCGAAGTATTTTTATTCGGAATGGATTAAGAGCACAACTCGATGTGCTGTTTTAGTAGTTTGACTCTACCTATAATGAAGGTCTTTTCATCGATCCCATACCACCGAAATTTCTTTGCATTTAGAGCAATAAATACATCATTCGTCTCGACTGGTCGTTTTGTCAGCAATGAAATGGCGATGTCTTTGAAAGAATCTCAAGGTAAAGTATTATTCAAAGACTGCAGCCGTCTATGATGGCTTATAATTCCTTAATAATCCTGTAGGCAAAGCCAACAGTGGGCTGTATACAGAGAAAATAATTCGAGGAATGCGTCGACCACGAATTTCTATTATAGTCACAATTAACGCATCAGCCACCTTTGTATCATGTTTCATTTCCAACAGCAAAACAAATAACACCACTTAGGATCTGCAGGATGCTATTTTCTCTTCTCTTGGTATTTATCTATAATCTGTCGTTCTATCGCGTATCGTCTTTATCGCCTCGAGAATTGGTTTAGATCCAATCCATTGTTCTCGGAGCGTTTTTGCGATAACAAATTTTGAGTGAAATTGAACACATAATGAAAATGAAGTAGCACTATATTTCTTCTAGGAATGCAGTTATTTCAGCATCTTGCCTGTCCAAATCAGAAAATGCTGCTTACAGAAAACATGAGATATTTTTCTCAAATGACTTATGCGTTAGAATTGTTGGTAAATATAGCAGAGTAGAGTTTTCGTTAAGATCTAAAAGCGTTCACAGGAGGCGATAGTGACGCAATCAGTTGTGGCGATTGCAGCATACAATAAATTTCAGCCATAAGGATTTCGTTGTTAAGACCTGAGACCGGAAAGGTGGAAAGATGAGGGAAGCACAATTTTAGGTCTTTGCAAAAATTATGCGACTAGACGAGTCGAAAACGAATCCAGATCGAGTCTCTTACAAATATATGTGGGCAGTGGCCAAGAGGGATGGTCTCGTTTTGGTCGCCGCACTCATTCTGCTGATAGCGTCCACTGCGGCAGGTTTACTTTATTGCCATGCTCTAACCGAAGCTATTCCAGGCAGTAACTTCTCATAACGTGTCACTTTTAGTGTACTTTGGACTTGCATTTGGAAAAGTTATTGAACCACTGAGGGTGATTGTTTTTTGTTGGAGAGGCTTTTAGGGCGCAAACCTGAAACATTGAGCAATAATCCCGAAACGTTTCGTATGATGCAGCGGAAAACTATTTTTGGAATCTTCAGCATCAAAACAATTTCTTTAGCAGTTCTTTAAGATGTTTGCCACAGCGCATTCATATATTTTTATTAATAAGTCATCGCATGCATACCATTTCAAAGTTTTCAATTCGTCGAAGGTAAAGCAAAACTATTCAGCGAAAAGACACAAAAAAATTTCTAATCGTTAAACTCAATATCACTATTACGGTTATTGTAAGATCCAAGCAGTGAAGTTCTTCATTTTTGGGCGATCATCTCCTTCGCTTTTCGCATGGGCAGTATCGAAATTCTTCTCCCAGAGTGCATACAAAGGATGGATTGTGTGAAAAGTGGCTCCCCAACCGCTTGCCGATGAACCACCGAAGCTGCCAGCTGGTGAGCTGCTCCAACCAGTTCCCGAGGAGCCACCCCAACCTTCAGATGATGGGCTCGATTCAGCAACTGAAATAATAAATAAATAAAGATTATACGAAGTTTTGACAAAGTTAGTGAACAATAATAAAAGCATCACTCTTATTAGTGGATTTTCGAGTACTGAGATTCAAGAATGCGAGGGGTGCATAGTTCAGCTGTGGTAAAGGAATACAAATTTTGTTCACTATTATCGTAACACTTACAATTATCGATGGATGTTATAATGAGGAAGAGTGGGATGATAAAGGCAGTTGAGAATTGCATATCGACTGATTCGCTGCTCGCTTCTTCGAACGCTACCTTCAGTGGCAATTCCTTATGTCAACGCACTATTTATACAAACATTCAAAGCAAAGGGGTGCATTTTTTATTAGTTGCTGAATGTTTGCGACAGGTTAAGAGGTATTGTAAGGTAAAACTATAATGTGTTCTTTCCAATATTTCAAAAAAAAGGAGCAATTAATTTGTTCATTACGATGAAATGACGAGTAGTCTTAGGTTCTGGTCTAATGTTTCTTTCTTCCGGTTCTTTACTGTCTCTTAGGTGAAATCAACCAGTTTTGCAATTCTCTACTATAAGAGCAACCGGTTTATGCAGTTAGTCAACGAATTTATGCATGCGCATTGCATCGTTTCCTATAGAAGATAAAAGCCGATTGCCTTCCAATAATACTGAATGAAATATTTTATTAGCACTAAAAAACGATATATGAATTAACATTGTTCGCATACCACAAAAATCGCTCGCTTCTTTTTGCATGAAGTTGGAGAATTTCCGCTCGATGGATTTTAAATTCATTTTGAAGATTAATTATTAACGCTTCAATGAAATTATTAATTCGATAAAACATATAAAAATGCTGTCACCGTTCGATGTTTTGTAGAATCTACTAAGCCAAAGTAATGTCTATATCTAAAATCATTCCAATATTGTTTTTCATTCCATAAGGTCAATAACAAATCCACTGAAGGAGGTGTTTGGTATGTGTGGTCCATCAATATCTCATGTAATCTTTGATTAGCGTCTTCCTAAACAAGATCATACTCTGTTATCTGAGATTTCAAATAATCCGACTTTGCCACTCTTCAGAACACCCACTGAACTGAATTCACCTTCTCAATCGTCCACATTATGCAGTAGCTATCAGTGCACTTCATACAAATGATTACTTAAATAACGAATATGTTCCGATTCATGACTCGGCAACTGGTCGCTATTTCACTGCTAGCAAGTGTACTTGCTTTCCTCATCCTCAATGAATTAAGGTAGACTCTCACAACGAAAGCAGTGCCTGACCCATAGCAACAGTGCTGCAAAAGCTTGCGATCCCTGAAGCCTCCCAAGAATTGGTGAAATTTCGCGTGGTCATATCCAAATAACGAGCGACTCTGGTTGAATCTGTTGTTCCCACAGTATTGTCGAATGAGTTCTTTTGACACAATCTTTCCTGATCACCTAGAAGTTGTGTAAGGTTTAAGTTGTTGTGGTACTGTTTTGAGCTACTTAATACGCTTTTGCTCAGTTGCCGAGTCTTCATTGCGACAGTCGATTTGTATTGTGAAGTATAGCGCTCAAGTCGATATGGTAGGAAATAGAGTTGTGAGCAATAATGAACAGAAAGTAAATCCAACATGAATATGTGTCCATAAACCAAAATTCATTGGGATTTATCAACTCCTTGAGCATTTCGGAGAATGGAGCTTAATTATTATTGCGCAATCATGAGCTAATTGACAGTTTTAGCGTAGGCATCGACGTGGCTGATTTTGCGCGATTTTCCATGCTAATTTCACGTTTTCTAACGCTGAGTTTTAGCTATCCTCTTAGCGACAGCACTCATAAAACGCTGCCGCTTTTAAAATTATCTTTTTATATGTAGTCCTTTTTCATTCATCTGGCCTGCTTTCTCCAACATTTTAAGGCGCATTTGTTGTAAGTCGTATTGCTTTCAACAGCATTTTCATGAAGCGATGTACCTCCATTACAATATCAATGCTGCATTCCGAAGCACAATCTGCGTTATTTTTGTCGTGATCGCCTGCACACAGAGGGTAGCTGTGTTTTGCAGTTGTTGCATTGCGTGCACTGGCATTGTGAGATATTACCATCCAGGTCACTGCACAGTATTGTTGCTGTGCAAAACTGTGTGAAAAATTGCACGCCGTAGAATTCTCGACATTGCATGAGTTTTGCGTCGTGGTGGAAGTGTCTTTGATGCGGGCGCCGACACAGCGTCGACGGACTAAAATATCTGCGCAGTTCTCGGCGGAAGCTTATTATATCGGAATGGAATACTCTGAGAATGAAGACTGCCGTAAACGAAACAATAGTGGCATGTAAATGAAAATGTTGTGTTTGGAAATTTGATATAGCAGCAATTCTGCAGACTTGAAAGTACCAAAAGAGGAGGAACACTGAAGTTTCATAGTCACCTCAAAAACGCCTGTAGAATTGAGGAACCACTTTTAACTGATTTTTTTTTTCAGTGAATTCAGTAGAAGATGGTTCATCTTTTTCTCCCTTTTTCTTAATCTCGTTGCGCACTTCTCAGCATTTTTAATGACGTCTCATAGATTATAGTTGTGCGAGAATTTGTGTCCACATCCTTTAGCAAAGATGAATTTGAATGATTGTTTTTTTGATTGAGTTGCTCATCTTAGATTGCTAATTTTTCATTATCTGATGACAGCCGCTTGTTCGTCAATGTTCTGATAATATTTCTCCAGTTCACTGTATTGTAAAGCCTACCAATTTTATGATCGAATCCATTTGAAGGAGCGTAGGTGAGGAACAATCGCTCACGAATGATGACGAACAGAAAACCTTGCGACCGTTAATCTCAAGTTCTCAGACGAAAATGGTAACACGAAGAAGTGGGAGAAGGGAACAGTCGCTGCAGGAGGAGGGTAACAGTGAAGAAGGAAGAAGAAAGGTTGAGGAGGAGCAGTTGATTGAGAAGCCGAGAAAACTCGCAACCGGCGTTTTGTAAGCATCACACTATACATATCCAAGCTGAATGACTGCAACAGTCGAGTAACTATGCCAAAATTCCAGTATATTGCACATCTAATTATGTGATATATCAATGAGAAATTAGTATTTCATGTTTATTTGTGAACAGTGATTTACTTGCACTAGAAACTAGAAAACAATCGAAGAAAAGGCAGTGAATCTGTTCATTTTTGGGTGACCAGGCTCCTTCGTTTTCAAGCGTCCGATACCAGAATCCTTTTCGGGATGAATGCAATTCGGGGTTCAGCTTTCGGGATGAATGCAGCTCCCCAACCACTGGCTGATGAGCCTCCGAAGCTTCCAGCTGGCGAGCTGCTCCAACCAGCTCCCGATGAACCGCCCCAACCACCAGTTAACGGGCTTGACTCAGTAGCTGAAAAAAAAAACAGCGATATTTGACGCATTGATGTAGTGGAAGTTGCATTTTTCGTTTAGGTTGTTCTGGGAACAGGTTTCGGTGATTTATTCTCTACTACTTAACTTCTGGATTGATGCTTTGGCTCTTGGTACAAAATTACAATCGCATCGTCCTATGATGTCATTAAACGACAGCAATAAGATTTTTTCGGGTTTTAGATTTGCAATATGAATGACTTGCGTGTACTGGATGAGTACACCGCCTAAAAGTCAAAAATAGAACGGACAATAGTGAATGCGTCGAAAAGATCCTGAAAAGTTCATACCGTTTGTTAGTGAAAAGAACAGAAAACTTTCTTTTAAATTAAGCCCCGCTCGAGAGCCTCAGATTCTTTCCTTCATTCAACTTTCTTTCCTCATAACGTTTCCAGTCAACCGAACATATTTCTCATCACTTTCTACTACGTTTCACATGCAGTCCAATCGTATTTCTGACTATGAAATTTCTACCAGTTGCACCATATATTAGAGAGATTCCGTGATATATATATATATAGTATATATAATATGGTTTAAATATGGCCCCGATTGGTTAGAGCCAATCATCCGATTAGGACTAAGTTTAACTCATCTCAAAATCATATCCTTGATTATCCCTAAGAATATTTTAATATTTGCAACCAAAATATATAACTTAAATTGATTTTTTAGAAGAATGTAAACAGATTGGCTACATAAGGTGATATTGCTATATTATTAACGGTTTCGGTGATACGTTAATACGGCAATTTTCACTAAGATCGAAAAACGTATATTAAAATAAGTGCTATCGCTTAAGTTAGAGATGTTGTGGCGTTGTATCGACCAAAGAATCTACGAGGCCAATCGATGAATGATCGCGCATTCTATCTGTCTAAGAAAGAATGCGTGAAATTTCTTTGACAAAAAAGTGAAAATTGTTTATTTATAAATAAGGATATTGGCAACTTACAGCTGTCGAAGGAAACAACAATGAAAAAGAAAGCAATAAATGATAGAGCCCGGAAGTGCATCTCGATTAAATTGTTCGAGTAATGAGATTGCTTGCTCGAATGTTTTCTCAACCGTTCGGTGCCTTATTTATAGGCGTCTTGAGAATGAAAAAACTTTTATATCTCTATAATAATTGAATTCGCTTTAAAAAAAACCTTCAACAGTCACAGTCAATAATATTTGAAATATCGCGACAATAATGCGACATAAATTTTTTTATTTTTTTATTTTTTCAATAAGAAACTATCAAAGCAAACAAGTTTGGATAATGATGAAGGAAAAAAATCGGATATTATAGGAATAGAGAAATAATTATCTTTCTCTCTAGCTCCTTTATTTTGTATCTTTGAAGTGTTCTCAGCTATATTGTGTAAGCACTCTCTCTTTGAATTATTTCCAAAAAGTTCACTCTCAATTTCAATCTCCTGAAGAGCTTAAACAGTCTCAACTTTATCATATTATATGACCAAATTGGCCAGCGTAACCGCTCGAATTCACGAGTGATATCTACGAGAGTATACAACTATTTTGCTGCGACAATGCTCCATTTTCTTTTTTGCTCTTTTTCTTCATGTACCCTCATTCCATACTGTTTCTAGTCTTTAATAGTATGATAGTGACATTTTGCTTGCGCTTTATTGTTGCAGAAGAGTTTCTTGCAAAATATCGAAGTAGGCGATCCAAGTGAATCAAATTTATCCGTCATTAAGTTTCCTTAACCTCTATACTAAATTGCATAGAAAATTATTTTAAGGTGCTTTCATCATCGTGTCAATTTTCAATACGAGATATTTCTATTGCAATATGTGGAAGATTACTAATAGAGAAACAATTAAGTTTTAGTAATACATTACTAATAGTAATACATTACTAATACATTACTAATAGTAACACAATACATTACTAATAGTAATACACATTTTTGAAGTGCATTTCGACCGATCGTAAAACGTTTGTAAATTTTTAAAATCGTTAGTTTTCGTAAATTTTTCCAACGTTGATAAATTAAACTAAAAATTACAGCTTGAGTCATATCTGCGAAATTTTATAATCCTTCAATTTCAGCGGTCCACTAGCTGAAACTAACACGCAAACAGGTGGGCAGAAACATAAATGTATGCGTAAAGGCATGACTTTTGCGAGGCGAAATTGCGAAAACGCATTTGAAACGAAACCAATACCGGAAATTGTTTTCAGGAACCGTAATTATGATGTACGATCAACCGGACTGGACTTGGACGATGGCACTTATTTATGTACAAGCGGCGGCAACTACATCAGGTCATACAAAATATGTTCCAGATCCGATTGAAGCTAATGAGGTCACATGATCTCTCTTTTTTTTTTTCTCTCTCCAAGATATGTGTTGCAACGCAGCAAAAATTCTCTCGAACATGAGAATCTTGTCAAGCTTTCTTACTTGATTTTTGTTTTCCAAATTCATCGTCGGGAAATATAAGATTTAAAGAAGCTTACATATAGCTCCTAATAGATAATTTCAATTCAAATTCTTTTCATTTTAAAGTTATATTTTATAAAGTCACAAGTGCGATTTAGCAGTTTAGAAATATCTCATAAGAAAATTGAATGTAAAATATTCTCTCAGAAGATTTATGACCGATGGGATTTATTTATAAGAAATAGCTGATGCGAAGCTCAATGAATCGAATTTTTGAGTGACTCAAATAATATCCGCTTTTCAACGCTATTAAACATGACTTAATAACATCTTTGTGCAAGGAAAATCCCTAGTCATGTCCATATAGAGCCTTGTCTTAGTTTATTCCTCGTCATCCTCCCTCTTCTCGTTATTCCAATAAATTTCTTTCCCACCTAAACGTTGCGAGAAATAAGTGTTGCATCAATATCTAACTTTTTCACAATATCTCATCTTCTCCAGCAATCATAACAAGAAAAAAAAACGCCTCATTTCCTCGCATCTGAAGCATTCTACTGTTATTCTATTCTGATAAAATCTGAAAGAAAAATTTTGCTGATTAATCAATTAACCATAGCCTCTCCCCCCCCCCCCCCCCCCCTTAAGAACTGGAAAATCGGAACGTCGAAGTTTTATTCGACGCTATATGCTTGTTGAAAATTCGATATGGAAGTATATAAAAAATTGAAGGCGACTGTTCTCTACGTAATGTTTCAATTAGCATTCCACGTTTGGCTGGTCTCATTTATGACGTTATTCTTCAACGCAATAATTGTATTCGTACATAGTATCTATACGACACAATGGGCCGAGATTACCGACGAAGAACTCAACACGCTACAAGCGAAAATCGAACGTCGTAAGCAACGAAGACAATTCGACAATCCCAAATATGAGGATTAGAAAGGATATTGCTGATGGCCAATCGTGAAGTGAGACGCCCACTAAATGACATGATTATAATCCAGAACATGAATGTTCCTGCGGGAAAAAATAGCGAGATATTTGAAAGTTGATGGAACAACTTTTTCTGGATCTTATCGCCGAAAAAAGACAAATTGCCTGAAAGATTCAATAAAATTTGAAACATTTTTTTCCCAATTTGAGCCATAAGATGGGTAGTAAAGAAAGGCGGCAAGTAAGGTTGCAATCCCATAAATTTCTCTAAGCTTCTTTCATCCTTTGATATGTCAATGACTGCATTTATATCTTTATGGAATCAACCAGTCGCATGAACCATTCGCTCTAGCATAGCGCATTGCAGGGATGTCATGACCTGTTGGAGTATCTGTTTGTTTGCTGTTCCCGCTCGGGAACCATTGAAGTTAGTTCTTGCAAGGAAGTTTGGTGATCATACTGGGTATATATGATGAGCCTAAAATTCGTATGGACTTTGCGACCAGTCAGGTATAAACAAAAAAGGATCTTTCCAAACTTTTTCCCGAGCAGTCGGTGTGCATAAATAGAACGCATACTATTGTGTGCCTATGCCGATGCTGATGATGCAGACAATCGACGATGTTATTCCCAGTTGCTTGTCCGATTTGATGTAGACATCACTAGTGCCCCACAAGAAGCGCTGAATACCGTTAAAGCAAGCTGCATCAATCTAGAATTCATCTCTCGTAGACAACTAATGTTAGATGTTCCTCCAGTGTCAATTGCTAAGACGCTCCTTCTTTTTTTTTTTTAGCTCATCTAGTTTTTTTTTTTTTTTTTTAATTTCAACGGTGCGTTAACATAGTGACAATTATCTTGGATGTTCCCGAATTCCCTTTGTTGAATGCAATTGTTCAGGAATATTCCTCGCAAATTGTCACTTATCAGAGAACATTTGCCAACTCAGCGCAATCTCTCATACTGCACAATTATTACAACCTTTATTATAACGCAACGTTTCGGTACCAAATACCGAAAAATATACCGCGAAAGATTTTTATCCACTGTACATCCTTTTATTCGTTGAAATGTGAAACGCTTTTTATTGTTATGCGTACTAAAATGTTCTTATAATTTTAAGGCCTTTGATGTGTTACAAACAATTTTTCAAGCATTAAAGCTTTTTTCAAAGTTTATTATTGTATACAACTCATGGTATTTTATAACTGCTGACGTATAAGTAATGAATCTGATCATGAAAGTCCGCTATGGAAACCTTTCCTTACAGCAAAAGACAGAAAGCTTGATTCTCAATAAGCGTGATTGCGTCATCAATCTTCAACCTGCATAGGCACTGAGAACGACACCTACGAGGATAGAGATGAGCAAATAAATTGATACAAGCGCAATCAATTCGCCCATTTTCAGACCTCCTCTCCCATACTATTACTGTTCCATAGCCACCTCACTCACAGGGTGATTTTATACTTGGGTATATTCTCTACCCCAAGCTATCCTTAGACAATCATCTACAACTTCCTCGGATGGTTCTTCATTAAGTACTTCAATTAATTGATCTTCGATCACCTCATTGATCGCGATATGTGGCTTATTTTGAACAATATTCGCATCTGAGTCAACAGCATCCTTTTCGATGATCCCTCGGCATAGTCGCATATTGGTGAATATATTCGATAATGTAAAATGCTTGTCCAGTAATGAATGCTCTGCATCAAAAGGACCTATTCGAGAGCAAAGCAAACGTCGACACGATGCCGTTGTACCTCAAATATATTGTATTAACGACGAAAAAAAAGACCAACAATAAGTCATTGTGCAACTCTTTTCTTATTCAATACGAATTAATGAAAATAAATATCAGAAACTCCTTACGCTTAATGTTGTTAATTTATCATGCCCTAGAGCTTAGAAGCACAATTTGTGAAACACCTCAAGAAAGCTCAATAACAGTTAGGAACCGATATATGAACAACATATCGCTGAATTGAGAGAAACAGTAGAATTCTTCAGAAGCATCCGATTACGAAAAAAGCTCTTCCTTCTCTTCGCTTCATTAATCATGACATTTATCATATGCACGATGGAGTGTACTGAAAAACCACCATACGTAATAGATACAGCAATCAATAACAAAACGATGGAATTCATAAGACTTGTAAAAATGTCTACACTCTGTGCGGCTAGATCACTGGGCCGAAAAAAAAAAACCAGAATCCTCCGCCTCGCCTGCAAAAATTAAGAACTCATGCGGCGGCAAGTGAGAATACTCAAAGCCAGCGGCGAAACACCTCAAAAAGAAGGAATGAATGAGCTATCCTTGCTCAACTCTCAATTTCACTGGCTCTTGCACCGTTCTCATTAGAATTTAGCCGACACTATCGAATTCATCGTCAGCTTTTTAAGGCCCTCTCTTCCAAAATGAGGAACGTGTCGAACGTTTCTCTTCGGAATTTTGGGGTTGGACGAACGGCCATTCAAATCCTTAACTCTGAAGCAAATATTTGAATGTCCCTTCTTCCAATCATTAAAGTATTGCAAAAGATAAAATCTTACCAAGGCTGATAGCGATTTCTCGAATAAAATCACGCAAGAAAGAATCCGTTTCACTGACACAATTCAGCGTCAAAGAAAAATGTGGTGCTTTAAAGGAATTTAAGCTAATACCATATACAATAGGCGTACCAAGAATTTTCGCTCGAGGCAAACCCTGTAACAATGCACATTTTCAAAATACATGCTCATCACTCACATCTATGCGAACAGTTTTTATCCGTCTAGTGAATTCCTCTTCAAGCAATAGACTATCTTCACCGATGATAAGCAAGACCGTCAAAGTAAGACGATTATGAAAATATTAAGCTACAAAAGAAAACGTCGACTTACGGTAAAACTCCTGTTCCCATGAACAGGCGAGGAAAACCTGTTTTCGAATGAAAAAAAAAACTCAAAGTGGATTCCTCGATTTTAAATTTGCCCAAAATCAAGGGTCACGTGAGGAGGGAGTTCATATTCGGCTCAGGCGAAACCTATTGATGATTTTTGTCACCATAGCTTTGATTATAAAAAAACGCAAAATAAGCTGAAAAAAAGATTCCATCAAATGGTCAGTAAGGATGATATGTTTTAGAGGCTACTAACCTTACACGCTAATTCGAACGCTTCTTGACTTTGCAAGTCGACATTTGCGAGTTCAAATGCGAGCCGTTTATATTGTGCTTGCACTCGCGATAATAGCTTTTGCATACGATAGCGTGTTACACCATCTTCAAGCATATTTTCACATCCACATTTGAATTTATTCAGCTCTTTGATAGTCAACATGAAGTCAGCGTCATACAAGCATAGAAATGATTTTGAACTATCTCGTGGAAAACTACAAGACTTGAAGTTGTAAGTACGGTCTCTGAATTTGAGGAAAGGAATGATGAACGATGTCCAGGTAGACATAAGGTGTTTAGTAAACATGTTGTACCACGATGCGATGATAGAAATTCGTAACGAAAACTGTTCGTTATGGAGGAATAATAGCCGATGACAAATTCAGGACAATTTAAGTGCAGCTGAATATTATAGCATAATAAGAAAATTCTGTTTTAAGAAGCAAACACTACTGTGTGCGACCATACCGAGTATATATTTATAACCACTGAGAAATTAGAAAAAAAAAAGCGGGCAAGCATGAAGTGAGTGAGTAATTTACACGGTGTAGCAATGAACCGTCATTGATGCCCGGCTAAAGCTAAGGATTCATTCCTCTACCGCTCTCGGTTCACTAGCGAAAGAACTTCTGAAGCGTACGACTTTAATACCAAAAGACGGCAAGAAAGAACCCAACTTCAATAACCTGGTATCAGCATCGCCATATGAATATAGAACATTTTTGTTATCTGAGCTTAAAATTTTTTTTGAAATCAAAAATAAAACTGAACTTTAAGACAGAAAAAAGTCGCAAACAATAGAGATATAATGTCGGTTTTTATAGGCAAAGAGAACTTCATTAAATGACTATTCCAGAAACTCTCATTTCAATAATGGAATATTTTGATTACATAAACAAATAAAACCACAGATAATTTACTCAAAAAAATCCTTTATAACCTAACCGTATTCACGTTTGACGACCACTTTGCCACGAATTTCGTTTTTATGGGTTTTCTCGGCCGAGCTGTCCGAGAAGACGATATTCGTTAATCCAGGCACGCTCTCGAAGACCCTCCAACTGTTCACAGCCATCGTTTATACCAAAAACTGAAGACAATCACAATGAAACAGGTAAATTTTTATGACTGTTTAAAGATCACTGAATGAACCTTTGCCGTGAATCAGTTCAAACCAGTAAATTACTTCAGAAGCTCGTTAACTCATCCTCGTGTAGCATACTGAAACATTTTCCCTTCTCTCTCTCATATTTTCAACGTCGATCCTCGTAACGTATAATCGTTCATGTTTGTTTGCTACCTACATGACCCATAGTTCTTCAACTGCATCATACCAATAAGTTCTAACATCTACTTCAAAAAAAAGCTCCTCCTTCACACATTGCAGAAAGGTGAAGATGGCAAATTAACAATATTATTTCCGGAAGAAAAAAAAATGAAGCAATAATTATAGACGGTAATTAGGTCGACGCTAAATATTTCATTTGAAGAGTTTCAATTTTGGAGGAAAATGATCCCCATTGAAGTCGCAACAATTTCAACTAAACACTTTTCATAAGTAAAGTTGTCAACAAGAAGACCTACGGCAAACACCAGAGCTAGCCGGTCCCAAATAATGCATTTCTTCAATACGGATATCTTCTTTTCGAAACGGTTGTCCAACCACCAAAGGATGAGAGCTGAAAGTGCGAAACGAATTATATCTAATGAAAAACCTCGGAACAACAAATTATTCACGGTGAGGCAAAAATATTTGTGATTATTCGAAGGATTAACAATGCAGTTTTTATTATAAAACAGTATAACGAGAATAATAATAAAATTCACAATCATCTCTGAGAAAGTAATGTAACAATAAGGTGCTACGCTACCTGTCTTCGTTGATGAAAGCGCTTCTAAGTTATCTTCTATGAACAAGTTGAACTGGCGCAGCTTTCTTATGCCATACCTCACCAATGCTTGTAAATTTTTTCGACATCGTTGCGAAAATCGAAATGCTTTTCGAACTGCAACCATGGTATCAGCTGCTATGTGGATGGATTCATCGGATGCAACACTCACTGGGGGAAGTGTTAGGCTTCTTGCAGTGAATATTCCCTTAAAACGTTTCGCCGCTAGTGGGGTTTGAACTCGGCTTGGGACATAGAGAACTCGGGTAACGGTGAGAATTAATTGGGACACATAATGGCAGCAGCCAGAAGTACGAGTGTGACTTTTGGAAGTTGGGAGCAGAAGTGACCTGGACGTTAGTCCTATAAATCCATATGGAACAGTACGAGAAATCTTGAGTTAAAATTTGCAAGCAGGCAACATATAGCACAGTGTCCGCGACCTGTTACTTTTGCTGAGGAAAAACCATAAGTGGTCATGGAAAATGGCCATTAGTGTCATTAAGAGCGTAAAGATTTGATGCCACTATCGTCCCTCTCTACCTTCAATCTTCCATTCCTCCTTACAAACAAGAAGGGTTTCGATTATCTTTGTGCCCACTCTCTAAAATATATTTGGAAATCAATAAGTTGCAGATATAGCTGAGACGTCATAGTACAAGTGCATCCTCGTCATTCAAGGATAATCAACAAGTGAGGTGAGGGAATGAAATTGCAGTAGAGCACTGAAATAAACAAAGAATCCATAGTTTTATCCAGTTTTCGCGAAAATGAGTGAATGTTTAATTATTTCAGAACAACGTGAAATACAGCTTCACCAAAAACTTAAATATTTTTACTGCAAAAGAAAGATGTGGGAACAAAATTATTAAAAACAAAGAACGATAGGAATTGCTTTTTTTTAAAATCTGTTAAACTTTATTTAGAAATCTTTTACCATGTCACTTTATATTGAACAATGGTCACGACTCAATTAAACTGCAAAAAAAAAAATCCAACAAAAACTGGAATGCCTTTGAGAACTTTTCCTACCACTGTGACTTGGCACCAGTCGTTTGTTGAAATGTTCGAGTAGTATGGCATCCATGGCCACAAAAATCAATGGCCTACGGATTTCGAGTGCTTTGAACAATATAAAACGATAGAAACACATTGAGTCAGAAATCAACTACCAACATACCTGTAGTCGAGTTGCTTCCGCATTCCCACGACCACCAGAGCCTGCGATTTGGGATGTGGTTCAACAATTGGTAATTCTATAGTAGGAATTCGTGGAGGTGGGATGCATTCATTGGCATCAGAGCATATAGCTGACACGAGAATCTTCTTCAATGAGGTCAAAGATACATCACGAGGTTTATGAACACATATCACTCCATGCAATACCGACCAGATATCACTCGCTGATACCGCTGACCGCATTTGTGCACGCTATTGCTGCTCCTGAATATCATTTTTTCGTACTCACTCCACTTCAGCAACACCAAACTTTCACACAAGGGTTATCAGGAAAGCTCGAGCACTGTGAGTTGCTATCCCCGTTCACCGCAGGAAATGTCTTCTCTCTGTTATTGCTCAAAATAACCCGTGGGATACATGAGGAAATATAAGAGGAGGGGGGGGGGATGCACAAAAATGTGTGATGTTTTATAGGGGTTAATGTGTGAAGCATCAATACAATCCTTACGGAATTAAAACAAACAGATAATTAAAACAAAACTTTATAATTGAAAACGATGCAACTAACCGCCAACTATATTATATGCAAATACCACAAACTAAACTCTGCTTGAATAGTTTGCATGAAATATATACCTCTAACATTATACTTTGGAGCATTTTATGTCCACTTAGAACACTCCGTGTCAGCTATTATGTTGAGATTTAAGTGCTCGATTGTGAATGAAATTTGCCATGCGCGATCATTACTGGCTCAGAGGAATTTCTCTTCGAGTTTATAAGCAATAGCAAAGATTCATAACCGTCGTGATGATGAAAACGTTCCACTACTTTGAGCGTAAAATAAATACCTCGGCAAGTCAAAAAACGAATTCTACGAGAAACTTTTGCCCTTGCCGTCACTATTCGACGCCAGAACTGCAAGTGAAAAGCACCCACATGCGGACTTTGGGCACTGATACTACAAGAGTACTCCTCACCTTGCCGCAAAGAACACGAGCTTGCTATTGTTGGAAGAGATGTGCGAATTCATCACTGACGACTAATAACGACACTGAGGTATGGAAATGAACCTTGCGTCGACCTGGCAATAAGTAACACCCACACTGATCTCAGGTAACTGGGTTTTCTGTTTCAACATGGAGCTACAATTGCAACAACTCGTCCCCTGCGAATGCACTATCCGTAACCCTTTCAATGACTAGCACTGCGCAAAAAATGAAACACGCCACATTATCCCACACAGAATTGGAACTAATGAAGCAAACGTATCGCTGGTGAATAAGTCCTCTGCCATGTAAAGATTCCTGGCACCAGCAAAATTATGATAACTTGGGCCCCAGACTCCAAGTCGAACTCTTTCAAGATCTATGCCATAAGCTGCGTCATCCACGCCCTCTGTTCTCTTCACTTTGGTGAAAACCTTTTACAAAGACGAACAAGCTACAAACTTCCACAGCACTATTATTTAATGGGAAGTTACCTCAGCTCTAAAAGTTTACGTCGTATCGCTCTCCTTTATTGACATCCCCTCTAAAGCTCAGGAAGTTTAACAAGCGAAAAATGATACCCACACTGGCAATTCTAAAATATAAATGCAGATGCAGCCCAACAAATGAAGTGTTCAGTGAAGGAGACGATTCAAAACTCAACAACACTTTATGCGACAACGAACAAACAACGATCATCACACAACAAACACTTATGCGGCTTTCTTCTGGGCCAGTCTCTTGTCCCTCTCCTCAGCGATTGTAAGCCTCACACCCTTCGTCGCACCCGGCAGGCTCACCAACGACTTAGTGCCTTTGCCAATAATGAAGACATTGTTCATCTGAAAGCAATCCTAGTTAACGTTAAAACAAACGCCACCCCATATGAACAAGAACCATCCAGGTCCAAGCATCCTCATTTCAATCACCGCTAGAAATGGCCGAGCACTCACTCATTCCTCTATTAGATTCTATCTGTTGCATTCGTCCCCAACATTTGGATAACACCTAAGCAAAGTGCACAACTTCCCTCATGGACGAGGCCACACTGTCCTCGTTTCGACCCAAACATAGAGAAACACAGTCTGAAACAACCATACCTAACGTTCTATAAAGAAGGACAACGCATACCACCCATAACGTCTTTCCAAATAAGCGAGCGATGCTTGCATATTTTCGTGCAACTTACGACGAACAAGTGAGCACCCGGAAGTGCTCTAAGCTTAAGAGGTGGTTTTGCCATACGCTAAGTCGAAAGATGCATGACGCTGCATTACGCTAACTCTCCAATGACAGCAGTGGTCGCCTTCAAAATCAACTACGCCACTGCTCTCCTCCGAAGGATAGATCACTCACTTCTTGACCTGGAAACTTTGGCACATCCACATGCATTTTTTAAACTGTATAACGCTCCGTTGCAAACGCCACCTTTAGCACAATACAGCTGCCCGATATTACTGTATTATCAAAATAACTACTGGAAATGATAAACAATATTTTCACCTAAAATTCCTAGCACACGCATAACTGAAAAACGAACAAACCTCGACCGGTGGTTATGCCATCGGGCCCCGGCCCTCATTTATTTCACCACCATTTAAAGGAGAGTCCGCCTATTTAAGACACTTCTTCCTATGAAAGTTCGTTTCAGGGAATGCAGAATTTTCTTCCTCTAACGATCGGTGAGATCGCCTTCGAAATGGCCAAGCGCAGCGCTTCAAGTACTTCAAGCCTCAATGCCAAGCGCACATTTAGGCGGCTCGCTTAATCACATTTCCAAGGCGATCTAACGAGTTGCATCCCCCTTCTCCCCGATGGATCGACGACATTAACTAAACATTAAGAACTAAATCGACATGGAAGAAGTGTCTCATTAGGCATTCATCCTTCTCACTCACCGGGTGGCGAAGGTGTGTCCAGCAGCGTCCTTTACGTGCACAATATCAAACGATCCGGGATGCTTCTCGCGGTGACCAACTACACCCACTCGCCCCATGTTACGACCGCCTGTCACCATACACAGATTGCCCTGATCGAACTTCACGTAGTCGTTGAACTTGCCGCTTGCTATATCCAACACGATCGTGTCGTTAACCTGCAACCCTGACTTGCTCGCTTCTCACAGGAGAAGACTCCACTGGAAAAGGAAAGAAAACCAGGAAGTCCAGCCTCTGATTCACAAACAAAGCGCAGAGTTTTTAAGAAATAGATGCCAGAAATTTACTTAACTTCCCTCTCCAAAAACTGCATCGATACTTCCTCTCTCCTAGCTCATACCAGCTGCCTTCGGACGACGCAACGATTGAAACAATTCAAATGCAGCCAGCAGGCGCTGAAGGAGTGACGAAATGGTCTCAGATCAAATAGCCGCATTGACTGTTTCATGGCATATCAAACGGTAATTCCACAGATATCGTCACTGACCAAAACGTCCATCAGTCCTTCGTTAGAAGCCCTGCATCTACGACAACAGCATTCACCTGCGCAGCCAATCAGACTGAGGAATCACCTTGACGTGCGGATCAGGGTATCGGATAGTTCGTGCATCGTGAGTGACGATGAACGGCACTCCTTTAGGTCCCACCGATTTCTTCACCACCTTGCACAATTTAAATCTTCCTTCAGCTTCCGTTATGCGGTGTACCGTGTAGCGACCCTTTGCGTCATACAAAAGACGGAAGGTCTCGTTGGTTTTCTCAATTGTGATCACATCTACAACAACAATACATCCATACCACGTAATAAACATAGAATAAATATCACGATCGCATCAAGAGATAAAAAGAGGGGAGGAACAGGCGGAGATGAAGGCAGTAATTGAAAGGTGACATTAAAGCTCCTCCTTCCTACCAAAAATTATACTGCAGAGTTTTTGCTAATAAATCGGGGTCTCATAATTTTGATAGTGAAAAATACTGCGGATCATCCCTCTCGCAAATTAAGTGCATCATCCTTCAACATTTTTTTATGTGTATGTGTCTGAAGCCGCAGAAGTAGCACCGTTTTCCTAAGAGACCTCTAAATACAGATGAAATTGGCTGTAAAATAGAACGACACTGAACGTTTAGAATCAATGAAGCAGTTTCAGAATAATATTGCCGCGAAAGTTTGTTTCATTTATGATCAAACGGTAATTCCATTCTACTCATCATCAACCGCTTCCATCACTTCAAATGCTGTTGGCTTCCTGGATTATTAAAAGCATAATAAACATAAAAGTTTGTTTATAAGAGCTTTGAGATTAGAAGAATAGGAAAGTTCCTACGCTAATGCTGCTAAATAAAAACTAGTGATAGCAAGATTGTGTACACATGGCTCATTACGAGGCCAAAGGAAGAGAGTGGTGGAACAGTAGGTGGAATTAGATTTTGTTTTTGTTCAACGCCAAAGGACAATCCTAACGATGAAAACCTTCAAAGCGTATCAATGCTTCTATGCTAAAACCAATAACTCGACTACCTGATTCAGATTCTGGCGAATAAACATATGCATCATTTAGTTACAAGTTTCAACTTCACAACAAAGAGCCTTTATAAACATCATATTAAAACTTAACATCAACGCAATTTGTGCAAGAACAATCAAAATTTTTTCTGCGTAAATCAAATCAAATGCTTCAGCTAGTGTTTGCATTCAGAAATTAGCCACTCCAGAACGTAAGTGGAAATAAATATTGACGTACCCATGAAACCGGCCGGAAATCGCATTTCCGTACGAACTTTTCCGTCGATTTTGATCAGCCGTTGTTTGCAAATCATCCTTGCTTCATTGTACGATAGCGCATACTTTAGCCGATTACGTAGGAACAATATCAATGGCAACGATTCACGCAATTTATGCGGACCACTTGTCGGTCTAGGCGCGAACACACCTTGAAACATCTCACTGCACTTTTCTTTTCTAAGCAAAGGAACAACAACCTTTTGCTATCGCTAATCCAAATACAGCAGATTTAAAAAAAAAAACAACCATTATGCTGTCACCGGAATTCTACCAAAAGATCTAGAAATTAAGCTTGAAAAGGCAACATTAAGAGGAAAAAACTAACAGTAGTTAAGTAGCTAGAGGAATAAAGGGCAGCAGCAGTTTCAGAAAAAAGCAGCCATATATTTGTTTCATAAATAAATCAAACGGTAATTCCATTTCTTATCATCATCAACTACTGCTGCCCATTTCTCCAGGTATCCCTTCATAATGACCCACCCAATAAAACAGATATCAGCATAATATCTGCTGTTTGTTCAACTCTCAGTGTAGAGAAGAATGCCGTTCAACGGGTCATGCGTTTTCTTCAATTTATCAATTCAGTCCCACTCCTTTTGAAAGGTGTTATGCGTTGTCTGAGAATGCCTCCGATATTTGCATTTTTCAATTAAATTCAAATTTTCATAGAAAATATAAACTCATTCATTTCCTCCTTCCTAGAGCCAGGAACGAGGGCTGGTGTTATATCAGATCTCAATCTCCACTACAGATGGGTTTAATCCATATCCGAAAAGATTATTCCGAAAAAGTTACACAATGACCTTAAGACCGCTTAAGAGATACCCGAAATCTTCGAAAGTTTATAATGTAACTCGTATCATTGCTCAAGGTTAGAAGCAAAAGCAAAGAAAATAATCACAACAATAAACATGCCAATCTCGTAGAAAACAGATGCGCAAATATCAGCTTTCTGTTGCTATCGTCAGCAAATAAAGGAATAAAAGGCCGCATAGCAGTGGATTTTTCATTTGCCTTTAAATTTTCCTAAACTCGAAAAATGAGCTGACGACAACCAAAAAATATTTGCGATGCTGTCTGCTAATTAGAATCTAGATTAGACGATACGAAAAACACTAACCTCCAAGTTTGTCGAGCATCCAATGATGTGGTGCCGCAAGACGCTTTAAATGACGCTTCGGTCCACGAGCCATACTTTCACTTGTAGATTAAACTTGACGATCACCCACCTTCAAAGAGGAAGCGTGAAAAATATGACCGTTGCCAACTTTAAAATCGACGACTATCACAAATGGTCGCCCGAAATATGCAAAGTCATGGCCAAAAATAATAGTGAAAAATTCATTAAATAAACACAGCAAATAGAGTACCCAAAGATGCAGAAATATTTAACTGCCAGCCGATATGCCGACTACAATACCTTCACAGAACATACTCATATGCGGCGCTTAGCGGTGAATACCGGCCCAGCTCGACTGATGCTCATCGACATCTAACAGGTAAAGAAACTATTTGCAAGACAGGTGCACTGATTAGAAACAAGGTACTCGAACAAAGAGCCGCATAACACGTCATTACATGAAGGTGGAACATTGTTCGACGATGCGGCAATAGAGTTGTCGATTAGTACTTTTGTGATGGCATTATAAATGCCATGAAGGAGTAATACAAATGCCAAACAAATACTAGCGTTGAAAGAAAAATTTGAAGCAAATCGACGAGAAAGCCAGCGCGTTCCGGTTCCCAAACAAGGCTCAAAATCGGCCCTGGTAGTGGCCGAACATTGCTCACTCCCGACCAAACTCATCTCACACTGTCGTGTTCATGCATCATATGAAGCCGCAGTCCCTTTCCGGCTGCGATCGGAGTTAATACAGACTCCTTGAGGGACAGACCCAACCTAGACATGTATCTTTTATCACGGACTTCTGTTCGCACTAACGTTTGGATACCAAGTTCAAGAAATGCCAATGATACCTCGACCACCCGTCTCCTCTCTCTCCACGATAGGGGCACATTACAAGCTGGGAATTTAAAGGACCCTCTCTAACAACTTCACACAAGCAAATCTTGCACCACATGATAACAACGTGGGTCTCGCACGAGTCTGCCACCAACTTCACTGGTGTCATACGATGATGGGTTGGAAACCATCTTTGCCGCAATTTGATCCAACCTCAACCTCCCGAAACCTCACAACCATTAAAACTCACAACGCAAACATATCACAGCACATTACGAGAAAAACAGACCACCAACAAATCCAGAAAACGAAATAACAACTACCGCCAACGATTAGGGTGTACAATGGAGTTTTTGGGACACGTGTTCGGCTCGGCGATATCCAAAATATTCACTTATCGTATACTTCGTACTAAAAAGAAAACAGTGCAGCAAAATTCGTTCCGAACTCAAAACAAGCCTGCTGAATAGGCAAGGAAATGAGGCCGTCACAACGTATCACCGTTCATATTGCCCTAAATCGTTGAAATCGCTAAAACAGCTCATACAGAATCCGAAAAAGTGACCAACTGCGCTGAATTCAACGACGAATTGAGCCTATAATCATTATCGTAAACGTTGCAAAAACTTCGTCTTGGGATTTCCTTCAAAACTTTGCAGCTCAAAAGTGTTAATAATTATTGCTACTAACTCGACTTTTGAATATGAAATCAACACAACGCATCTTTATCTACGGTGAAGAAAAGTATGGTAATTTTATGGCAAAAAAAAAACATCAGAAAGAACGCTTCTATCGTATAACTAAAATTTCTGACGAGAATTTAACCGTATTATATTCAACTCTCAAGCATTAATACGCGCCTCTAAACAATTCAATTATTTCACTTCAAAAACAAATAAATCGACATGTCTCTATGCCTATCGAAGACCATCTCAAATTGAGTGACGAGTATTTAAGGAGAGCAACAAACATTGAAACAGTACAATTGAACTTATCTTTCCAGTAAATAATATATATATATTTTTTGCACTCTTCTCATTTGACCAACCGGTTCGATAAATTACCGACAAATAATAAATCGATGAAATATTACCTTTATATTTTTACTAATATTAGCGCTAGCGAAAACGTGAACAGAAAACATGTGTTAGATTAAAAGTAGATTAGATTATAAAAGTTAATAGATGTGAGTCTCTTTTTTACTTCCAATTTTTGCACAATTTTTGCACAATACGATATATCGATATTAATGCATAAATGATTTCATTATATAGAAGTAAATATTTTATTAAAAAATACATTTCATTATTGTAAATATATTTTCTCTTTTTCGAGAATTTCCCCCCCCCCCCCCCCCCTTCATAACGTTATCTTATTTTTAGTTTACTCGTTATAAGAGTAGAGTATATAAATAAATCTAGTTTGGAAAATATTTTCTTGTTGATTTTCTATCCTATTAAAAAGAATTCCTCTCAATATTAGCAATGAAATATTTGGAGGATTAGAAATTAGACAATGAGTTTCTTATCGACGAAGGAATTGATGCGATAACTATATTGAAAAAAAAAATTTTTTTCGATATGTTCATTTCGAGAAAACAATATAGCATCAACATATATTAGCTGTATACTAATATAACATCAACATATATTAGCTGAATATTACTTGCAGCTGCGTTGAGATTAAATGAGACTATGCGTAAACTGCTTCAAGGTTGTGCTCATTCGATCGCCTCAGGTGAAAAGCTGAACATATTGCTACCGCAGGTGGAATTATAACTGTTTGAAGAAAACCTGATTGGCGGAGAAGAGAGGGGATGATGGAGTGTAAAAAAAAACATTGATATATTTACAGGAGGTGCTATACAGACATGCCCAGTCGTCTATATCCTGAACTTAATGAAAATTATTCTTCTACTCCCTCGACCGTATGGAAGGATCCATATCTAAATCTGCTAAAAGAAATTATTAGCCCACATAGCGAAGGAGTCTTTCGACCATCGCCAAAATGGTTTTAACATATTTTTTTAAAGATTGCAGGATTGGCCGCATAAACAATTCACCATATAGTGGGACGGTACTTTACTATTATGACGCCGAAACAATGCTGCTGTTGTACTTACCCGACAGCCACGTGTACTCCCCACCATTTATCACCCTCCCTCTTCCCCTCCCCTACTTTCCACCTCCGTGCAGCTTCATCACTCCATCAAGAACATGACACACGCAGAGGTCGCCTGCGTTTCCGACGTTAAACTCCGTCGGGTAGTGATGCGTTGACGTCTGCTGAAGTAAGATGGAGCGACGCATTCAACTAAACAACGAAGCATTATATCAAGCATATGCCTACTAAGTCACCACCAAAAGCGCAATTACTGGTTGGTCTGAGTTGATTATGGCTTGGGCCAGGCCAACTTCTTTAACTCATCTACATCACATTCAATTCACCCGCATAAGGTCATAGATCAAATTCGGCTTTAGTTCCGTCCCAGGTTGAAATCCGGATTAGTCTTTAACCAAATCCTTTACTGGCTTCTTGTATTAAGTCAATGTTCCCGAGTTTTAAGTTCATTATATATTGTGATCTGTCAATATGGTAGCGTATCATATTGCATCGTTTAGCTTTGCTTAGTGCGCGGTCTGTTTGAAGAGGGCTCCGAGCAAACTCTTCAGCTTTGTCCTACCGAATCATTCCTACCAGTGGTCTCATCGGGACGCGGGCGGTGGAGCAAGTCGCATGGAACAACGATGAATCGACTCGTCAGTATCCGATGGGCAGGAGACGAGCCTAAGCCCTCACCTTCACGTTACCTCACAACTTCAGCTAAACGGTAGTGGTAGTGATATGAAGAGACATTTATTCGTAATGAATGCTTTGTCGGTCCAAGTAAACTTCATCATATTGCATCGAAGCAATAAATTGCTACTATAAGTGTTTCTTTTGTTAAATGCTTTGGCTGATAGAAAATGAAACATATATGCGATAGATAGAAAAAAATCGAAGAACGATGAACGATTCATTTGATCTATCTGAAGACGAATCGGAAGAATTGCAATAGTTTAATCTCTTAATAACAAAAATATTCGTTGAAATAAGAGTTCATCATGAAGAAAAATCTTATAGCAGCAACAACTAAAGAGAGAAACAGAATCAACAAAAAAAAAACCGATTGAACAATTCGAGTTCATGATGCGAATATCAAATCATATAATTGAAAAGAGAAATATTAGTGCTAAAAATTTTCGTATAATTTTATTCATAAATAATTTCTTTGAGAAAATTTTTATATTATTCTAATTTTGAAATATCCGAAAAAAAAACTTTGAAATATCCACAAATCGAATTTTTTTAAAAATTTGATAATAATATTCCAAAACGTTTGATATTATTAGATTTATAATTTTTAAATATAATCAACAAAAAGTTTTAAACGTTAAAATAATGCGAAAAATTTTCTTCAAATTTTTGCAAATGAAAAATAAAAATTCCACTTATATTTTCTATCCAAATAAATCTAAAATTAAAGCTCTAAGCGTAAAATTTTATTTGAGGAAATTTTTTTTTTGGAACAGCTATATAATAATAAAATCATATATATATATATATATATATATATATATATATATATATATATATATATATATATATATATATATATATATATTCATTATATTTTTAAATACTCAACTTTGATTAATTCATAGAAACAATGAATGAGCGATCGAATGTTTTCAATTGGATAATTTGAATTTTAGTCGAAGTTCATTTATGCAATGAGACCTGAAATAGAGTAAAATTATGCTAATGGATATTATTAAAATTTGAAATAATAAACCTCATTTTGTTGTTGAAACGATAGAGTCAATTTTCATAAACATTTCTATGATATGTGTAAATGTCTATCAAAACAGACAATTCGAATTATTTACAATAGGTCGTATAATTGAGATTATATAAAGTTTGCATGACATACTAATATTGCCTTACTAAACGATTAAATTCTGAGAATTTTTTTCATACTAATATTGCCTTAAATTCTGAGAATTTTCATACAAATCATTCATTTAATAGCAATTTAAAAGAATTTCAACGGCCATAAAAATAAAATAACAAAAGTATTTTTGTTATGAAATAATTAGCAATATTGAAAAATTTATATTTTATATAATAAGCTGGTAAAATATTGAAGAAAATTATGAGATATTATTTAAATGATAAATTCATTGAATTATTGCAATTGGATTATTGAGTGATAACGTTGAATACTCTTATTAAACAATTGATTATCAACGTATGAAAATTAATTGCAATGAAAATAAATCTTTTATGTTCTCAATTACCTCCTTTGATTGATTGATATCGAAGCAACCTTCGAAGATATTCCTTTCAAGTGGTGAAAATGAACGCATCTTAGAGGCACGGCGTTGCTTTCTTTAATGAGTGCATTTATTTGAAAACAATAATTCCATCCTTTTTCGATGAAAAATTTCATGGAATATTCCGCTTTTGAGAAAATTGGGTGATCTTCACGTGCTCTAAGATTATTGTAATGGATATTTATTGGTCTATGCGCATTCAAATATGGAAGGCACTATGAGATATCTCTCTGATGCTGCTTAGTTTTTTCGGTATTGATTCGATCAGTTATTCCTTTTCGGTTCATCCTGATTGCGATTCATGCAGCTATTATAGAAAGCCTAAATGTAAATTCTGTTGATGTTGTTGAGAAGCTGTTGTGCCTATTCCCCATTATGGTAATAAATGTTGAACTCGTAACAATGTACGATCACTCATATTCTGGCAACAATTGGATGCGGTAGGAATCTGTATTCGCACCAAAATCCGTTTGGTGTATCACTGTTCCTTTATTATTATTTTTTATTTTGCCACCTGTTTTAGCATCGATCTTTTGTTTTACTCACCAAGTTTCACACCGTTCATCTGCCCCCCCCCCCCCCCCGCAAAAAGGTCTGTGTATTGTCGGAAATTCAATCCACTATGCCAAACTTGTTGTCGGACACGCTACCCGAATCAAGTACTGCAGGAGGAACGCGACATTTTTGAGCATCAAAAAAAACGTAGAGAACTAAATGCTACCTGCGCATTAAAAATGTTTTCACTCTGAAGCGTGAACGTGTGTGACTCTCCGACGGAATTGACATCAAATGTGGCATTGGTGGCGCATAAAAACTCGATGGGATGTCATGCTCTGATTTGCTCTAGAAATTATAAATTTCTTATTCAAACAAACATAAATATTTCACTTAGCGATTTGAAAATATTTTCGTGGAAAAAAACGAATATGCAAATTACTCGTCCAACAATTTACTGCATATAATTTGCATGTTAATTTTTGTGGAAATAAAGAAATCCAGTCAATCGATCAATCAACATTCAAATGGTGCATTTAAGCGTTGTCTCTTAATATTTAAAGAAATTGTGCATTATAGAGATAATCTCACAAACCTTTGTAACTGAAGTGAATATGCCGTCGTTGTGTTTATTATCACTTGAAGTAGAGTGATTTGTGTCGGTCATTGATTTCATCTCTGAAAAAAAAAACCCTGAAATACAGAATTAGTATGTGTTAATGATGAAGCAAATCGAGTAATTGGCATAATGTATTAATAATCTCGCTATTATTATATTATTATTAAATATAAAGAGATGTCGACAAATTTCCACTCGAAATGTTGGTTTAACTTGATTAGCATAAAGTCATTACTTCAGTGGATATTATGCAAATGCAATACGGTTACGGTGCTATGTTATTTATCTATCAATATATATTAGATCAGCAATCCTTGCATATCATTTACATTGAAATAGCCGAAATTATTCTTCGAAAATGATCTACAAATATTACAAACATTCTTTATTAGTTAAATAGTATTACGATGGTTATTCATGTTAATATTATTGCCATCGTAATGAGATAGTGATATCCGTATTCATGCAATGAGGCTGATCTTGTATTTGGAAATGGAATTGTCACTAAAGTTTTCAATAATTATGCCTCATGAATGATTTCGATAAACACCATTCAATTACTTGAAATGAATGAAGAAATGATTGGAGGAAAACCATAAAATACTTTAATAATAGCATAGAGTATAGAATTTTTCCAAATTGAACAGGAAATAAATTAATCATATTATTTTGAATCGGAAAGTCATTCCGACAGAATGATTTCTTTGCGTTTATTTAGCAATTTTAATAGAGTTAAGCAAAAATCATTAAAGTCGAACATTTCAACACAAATAGGCAATATAAAAGTCATATTTTCAGTAAATACACATATTAGATTGCAATAACGAGAAGATAGATCTATAACAGAGAACACTAATTGAAGACGATAAATGAAGAATTTTACCATGAAGTTCGTTGCCAGCGGTAGCTCGACTCTCTCTTGGCATTCGTTGAGTTTCTTTAGTTGTTTCGTGAGAGATTTCTGATTCATTTTTCTTATATGTTTTATTTTCTTCTGTTTTCAATTTTGCTTTTCCTTCCTGTAGATTGCAACATTGAATGGAAAATGATTAAAAATGCCTTTTGCATAAATAAACAAAAAAAAAATGTAAATGAAAGGCGATATGTTAAAAGCTTAAAAGATGCTAAAAATAATTTGATCTTCTCATAGCGAAATTAATCTCTAATGGGTTCTCTTCATTTATTATCAACTCAGAGGGAAAGATAGTCGAAAATTCTTGATGAATTTTTCAATGATAGTTTAGTAGCGATCGACTAAATAAATGAAATCATCAACAAATAATGGCGTCAGTTTGCTAGGAAACAAATCAACTAAACAGCTAGTAAACAACGGAATTGATTCGAGTATATAGAACTCATTTTTTTGTTCGCTATATGCAAATGCCTGGAGATATTCGAAAATGCAAACGATTAAACTTCAACTGGAAACTCGAGATTCAACCATTCTTTTATGGAGAATTCGGTTTTCGTTTTTCTTGTCTTTGGTTCGCTATTCAAATTCGATTTCAACCGGATGGCTTCGGTCAGTTGCCGACGTCAAGCTTAATTAGAACTGTATGTCTTTTATTGGTAGACTCAATTTAGCGGTCTTTTTAGAAGGCGCTAGGATCATGTTATTGCGCTTAAGCCGTATAGATATAAAGCAAATGATGAGACAATGACTAGGCCATTTGCTAATATTTTTGCACCAAGTCTCGAATGCTCATTCTTCCCAATTCATGCTGAAGAAAGGCTAGCAACCGGGTGCCGCTCCTCTCGGACCGTATGACTTATTGAAGATGTAACAGGACGAAACAGGGCGCGATTAGACCGAATGGCTTGAGCCATTTTGGCGACAATATGCCCTGCGAACAAACCCGTGCTATCACTTGCAGACGGCTAAAATGGCAAATGACTTAATGACTAGAGCTCGATGGATACACCCATAGGGATGCTGGATTACGCTTGTAAGTTGTAATAACGCATTACGCTTGTAAGTTACAGAGATGTCTTCCATTGCATGCACATGTTGAATGCCTAACCGTTGCCTTCTCCAACGCCTAATTTGCTTTGATTTCCACCTCAAAATTTTGCCCTTTCATTTTTCTGTTATGAGGGATTTTCTAACGTACCGTCCTCAGCCAGTTATAGATTTTCTCTTTCTGTTATTGTTGGGTAAAATAGATCGATGTGAAGCGTAAATTAGACTAATCAAACAAAATTGTTAACTACTGTTGTGGTAAACATCAGTTAATAAACCTTCTATTGCCAACTGAAATTTTTCATCATTTTATAATAAGTGGGGTTTAATTTTTTGTTGCAAAGAAAATAGAATTTCAAAAGAGACCACCTCCTATGGTTACTGACAAGTGTTTTTGAAGAACTTTCGGTTCCAACCGAAATTTGGTTAAATTTAGTTTCGACAATATGAGTTTACGTGGAAATTGACGTCTTAAAAGATATTTTCTGTTTCAAGCGAACTTCACATGCCAATCAAGGATCTAGCAGAGCCAACTTTCGAGAGGATTTTTCCGCAAGCCATCTCAAAAATTATTCTAAAGTACCGCCTCGCATCATCAAAGGAAATAGATTTCTATGCACTTCTTTGAAGCTTTTGCTGTTTGGTGATGCACGAAGTGAGGATGCTTGAGTATCGACGGAAATGATCTCAAACTTACGGAGATAAATCTGCCAATGCCAGTGGGGATCATCGATAAGCTCGAAGCAAGACTACTTAGAACCGACTGCGTGGAACCGTCTCCTTGTGTGTTGTTCCTTGTGGCATTGTTCAACGTTGAATCGGAAGAGCTACGTTTACGATTAGGTGGCAAATGTCTTTTTGAAGCATCCTCAGAAGCGTTCCCACAGACGGATTCATTTGAACCAACTTCACGCATCATCTTCCTTGATTTTCCAGTAGTGTTGGAGGGGTTCCGAGTTGTGCGATTGTCTGAGCTTGTTCCACTTGTAGCAGTTGGTGAGGTCTTTTGAGTAGACTCCTTCGAAGAGATCTTTCCCTCACTCTTAACTCTTCTCTTCTTCTTAGCTATCGATGATTTGCTCTCGTGGATGCGATCGCTAGCTTAAATGTATCATATTTCTAGCCATCACTGCAATTAAACACCAATGACATAAGCGAAACAGCACAAAAGATGGCGCCCCAATATAAAAATAAAATGCAGAAAATAAAGATATCACCATGAAAGTTAAAATATGGTCATTGGCCTTTCGCCTAATTGCTTTTTTTTTACTGCTTTCACCGATTTTAGAAAGCAGTGATGCTGATAGACAGTTATAGCGACTAATTTTTTCTCATCCGCGAGAGTGAATACATCAGGAAAGCCATAGCCACCATCTTTTTCACTCTCTATAATATTCCTATCCCTAAACTGATCCATCGTTCACTACGCTATTGCATCGCTGATTGAATGTCAACAGAAGCCTACTTCGCTTCACACTATGTGGATAACAACCATCGCTGAGCAAACTTCTCTGTCATAGAGTCATCCCAGAAGAGTTGACCGCCCCGCACCCCTCCCCCTCCTGCCTCCTTCCCATCTTTTCACCTCCTTGCCCTCTCGAATTTCAAGATTTGGCTGTACATCAAACACCAGCTGTGTAAATTGATTTCAAAAGATTATATGCTCACAAGTAATAATAAGTATTTTAGAATACTGTTAGTTTTCTGTTAGCAAAAATAGTGAAACTAACCATTGCGCTTGATGACTTGAACTTGGGACTCGGAAGGTAATGAGCTCAGCATGACCAACACTTGGCTCCTTCTGCAGAAATTCGGGAGAGGTTTATGACCAAGAAATGCCGCTATGCCTGCCATTCCAAACTGCAGAAAAATAACCGGAAGAGTTTCGCTGAGAAGTAGCCATCTCAATAGGGGCATATATTTTGTGCACGAACAGTATGCTCAAGTGATTCTTATATTCGCCTTTACTTTTATATCTTTTTATGAAGCATTGAATTGTTGATGCTGCTAGGTGTTTTTGAAATGCTTACAATGACTGTAAACCTGTTTATCAACGAAGGTTGACTTAATTTACGGTAATATTTTAATTATTTTAATGATCTTCCTTTGTTTGGTATTATATTAGCTGAGTAGCGTCAAGACCGAAAAGTATCGGATTTCCTTGAAAAAAAACCATTTTGGCTTTCTAGTTCTCTAAAGTTCCCGGAAGAAGACCCTAAACCTATTCAAGTTGGACCGAGATTAGCGATTCATTCGACAATGTGTTCCCTGAGGAATATGCTAGCGTGAATACGATAGCAAGCAATGTGGTACGGTTATTTAGCTGCAATAGATTTCACTCAAAAATTGAATGTAAATGAACGAAACCTGTAAAATGAATAGAAATATCAAGATGAATGCTTTATAGGATTCTTGATCGTTCGGTATGATAAATAGATAGAATGCCCAACTTATTGCTGCGATCGATGTTAGCACATTCAATAGAATGTAAGCAAGACGCAGCTCTAAATTTACAAATTTACATACATATCACAGGCATACAAAATGCTACTCAAGCATTATGTATATATATATATATATATATATATATATATATATATATATATATATATATATATATATATATATATATATATATATATATATATATATATATATATATATATATATATATAAGACCAGAATTTTCTAATAGTTTTTGGGCAGTGTTATTTCTTCTATCATAACGAATACTTGCCTTATGAGAGAAATGGTTTTCGGACCTTTTTATTTTCGTTCTTTGTAAAATGCCATTCTTGTGGATGTGATAATCAGCTGGTTTTCATTGAAATTTGTGGTAAATTTTTGCAGTGAAGTCGTTAAGACAACAATGCCTATGATTTATCTTAAAAAAAGAAGGTAATCCATTTATTATGAACACTGAAAATAAAAGCATTTTTGCAGGCAAAAATGATCCGAGCAAGCGGTTATAAGAATCTAGCTGTTAAATTGTCAGTTCTCCAAAAAACATCCCAGGGATCTTATAATCTCAGCGATGTTATTGGAAGCAACATGATTCCGTGATGTATAGAGTGCGACAGATGTGATGACTACACTGGTGTTTGGTTAACTAACACCGTCTGTCAAAAGAAGATGGCATGGTAATTTATTCATGCAAATGCATCGGTTCTTTCAAAGTGTTTGTACCGTCTTTGATTCAGTGTACCTCTTGAAATTCTTTCAAGTTGTAAAAGTAATAACACATTCATAGGACAAACTCACTGAGGCTATTATAAGAGAGAGCGGATAGTCCAATGAAAGCAGTGGCCGACTCGAGCAGTAACAACGTGATGAATGAGGGTGAAAGTACACCGACCGAATGACCAACTAGCAGAAGAATGAGAAGGAAGAGAGCAAAAATAAAATGCAGCGATACCACAAGCTGGAAGATTGATGTTGATGCGAGCTGTCTGAAAGAAAACCCTCAAATTTGACTGCAATGAAACCGATGGAAATACAGTGAATTATTGGTTGAAAGTTTCTACGGCAAGTCGAATCAGAGTGATTTCTCGTTCGCTAAGATTATCTCTTCAATTCTATTTGTTGCTTGTGCAGATGGAAGTTGCTGATTGCAAAACGGAATATTATTACAAAAATTTTGGCGTTACTATTTTTTTGTTAATGCGAGTTTTTAAGCAAAAAAAAAAATAATATAGCAATGCTGTTGTATGACAAAAAAAGTCATGAGATTTGTAGGGAGGAAAATTTTTGAAGACGAATTTCTTATAAAGAAAAGCGATAAACAATTTGATCACGCTCGAAAGCAACGATGATAACAATTTCAACGGAAATCCCTGAGTAAAGCATCTCCATCTTGAAATTAGTTCAGTGACAAATTGAAAGTACCGATAAAGTGGGAAATGTACCACAAGAAAAATATATGCACATATTTTTCCACAATCATCTATTCTACTTGAAGAAGTAAAGCATATGAAGCAATAATAACCTTGGTCTATTGCTCTCCACATCATCAAAACCATCCATCGAACACGACGACATTCTCGACAATAATGCAATCGTCATGTCATAGTCCAAAGTCTCCTTTCATATTTGCATACACAAAATCAGGGAATTTATATATTTGCAAGTAAATTTATGCGTCATCTTTCGGCAAATATTTGCATATTTCGTGTGTCTCTGTGTATATGACATCCAATAGCCGACCATGTGCACATTAAATTAGCATCAATTCAATAGGTAATATTTCTATGTCACCCAAATCTGAACATTTGAATTCAGTTGTTATCCAATCTACTACTCATTCAACTTTCATTTAAACATAATCGTTGTGCTCTGCTACCTCTGATTATTTAAGGTTGGTTTTGTGTCGCTAGAAAATTTTCTTACCAATTCTTGCATTTTTATTGTAATTCATTCTCCTCTTTCAACAACCTAACCAGTAAACGCAAAGAAAAAAAATGCATTCCAGTAATTTTCTTAAGCTTTTACTTAAACGCATCATTCTTTATAGACTCATTTTGTAAATTTGCTGATCAATTTGTGAATATACACTATTCAACTACAAATGTACGCATAACGGTCAGCACTTTTTGTAGTTTTGTTTCGCAAAAATGCATCACACCTGTATTTATCTATTGTTAATTACATGGATTGATGGGGATGTTCGTAAGGATCGGTGTCAAGGTGGTTTCGATTCAGCATCCACTTGTCGGGAAAGAAGCTCTCTATAATTCCATAGCAAATGTTTTCACTGCGAATACGATTTCGCAGAGAGCAAAACAACACATCTTTGCTCAAAACAAAAGAGAGAGAGAGAGAGTTGCGTAATATTATCGTTATCAGATTTTATTTTAAAGTATTCGAAATATTTCATTTTGGGAATAATTGAATTGCGATATAGAGAGATCCCACTTCATAAATTAGAGTCCCTGGAAGCGGATGAAATTATTCTTCGCTCATTTTTCGCATATTTTTCATCAACTCTTCTCTTCTTCTTTCATCCTCAATTACCATAGTTTTCAACTTTCGACACTACTATGCTAGCAAAATTTTAAAAAATGAGTTCGACACTATGCTAGCAAAATTCTACTATGCTAGCAAAATTTTGTCAATATAGCGTATACCATAAAATGAGTTCCTATAACATATTTCTAGTTTCACCGTCTTAAGGTGCAATAGATAGTTGAATTTGGAGAGTACTTTTATGTATTTCAGAACGATCGAATTTATATTTTACCTTGATGAGGTGAGAAAAAAAATCTTTCGTGAAGGATTTGCACGGTTGATCGGATGAGTTAAAATATGGAAGCATCTGCATGCTTCAGTTTGTGGTGATCGCACACGAAATTTGTTGGTCAAATGAAGAGAATGTAAAATCGTTTATTATGTCACGTTTGCTAGCACGCCCTTAACTTCTTCATTTCGGTGAGAGAAATTGGAGAAAAGATATATACCTTAGAAAAAATAGTAGAATCGTCTCTTATAATTACAATCGGTCCTCTAAACAGTCCATTTTGAATCTTCTAACAAATTTATTATGAAATCTTCCCAGGAGGGGTTTCTACTTCATCGACTGAAGAAAGGGATAGGCTGAACCTCAGAGGTTTCAGTTCTAAACTATCGAAGTAGCGCTTACGAAGTAGCGCTCTTTTTCGGCAACAATTGCGCAATTTCCCTTCATATTCATAGCAATCATCGGCACAGTCTTGTTTTGCAGGTTTTTTGACAGCGCTCTGAGGTCCGACTAAATATGCCTCCGACGATTCGTCAGCAAGCATGGCGACGCTGCGCTAAAAACTTCGACCTCGACATATCATGACAATGTGATGACAGCAATAACCATTCAAAAATACTCAGGATCAGTGGATGGATAAAGAACAGTCGAGAACAATTCAGTCAAACAATTAAGTTATGCTCGCTTCCACATAAGAATACTCAAGTTCCTTCTATGGAATCTTGTTGCGTCTCCGAATTACGATACTTCATTATCGGGTAAAAGCCGACAAGCAACACCAATTTGTCCGATCGTTGTCCACTATCCATTGTAGTGGCTACCCAACGACGAATTCTGAATGGTCCAACGTGGAGCACTAGCTGTTCGAATCGACCGGCTGAATAATTTCGACGCTTCTAATATCAGGGGATGCCTAAATCTGTGAGGTTAATAAAGGCACACTGAACTTATCATACACCTACACGAAACAAACAGCTCAGGAAGGCGAACACTTAAATCATGCGGCATGCATGACTGTGTCCAATAATTATAAAATACACGAGATTTCATATAAACTCAGAATCTTCTTTCTCAACAAAGGGGATATCTTTTCATAAAACATTAGAGCATCAAAGTTATCGAGATCATTCTAATGATATCACCAAAAAATATTTGAACTTTTGTCTTCTATCAGAAGTAAATACCAAAACGAGGCTCTCTACGATATCCAGCAAATTTTGAAGGATGCATGGTTACAGTACCTGACACCACTGATTTTAGCAGAGATTTGTGCAATATCTCATATAGGTTAATGCTTATAGCTGTTTACTTTCTAGCATGATATAATACGATAGCGCGGATGATCTATCAGAAAAAAAGAGCAAAAAGAAGGATCCCGAAAGGAAATTTTTGACGATTATTTAAAATAATCTCGAAATTGCACTTTCATTGCATCTATGCATCTTTGTTAGTTAATTTTCAAACTTCTCGACTACTCAATAATTTTTTGTTTAGTTGAGTTTTTTTTAGTGCTCTCATGAAGGTATTTAATCAAGCGTTACGATTGCGCTCTAATGAATTTCCATAATCAGTGGATCTTTCGAAAGCGCATTCCACATAGATGAATAGTGCGTCATCTTATATGGCAACATTATTGCCTGCTCTTCTTAAATTCCTTCATAATTTTATTATAATAAGAAATTCATCGAGAAATTAGAATTATTTATGAAATAGTTTATATCATTTCATAGGTTCTTTTTTTGATTGTCACCTGCTCCCATTGTATCTAAAACTATAGTTAATGCAAGACAAAATTAGATCTCAATCAAATCTCACCGATAGATAAGGATGCCCAATTATAATATACTTAAAAACTGCATGTGATTAGAGCTTGACTTGACACATATTCACTCAAATGTACTTCACAGAGTTAGTGAATAGCGGTACTCGACATCGGACTCATTGCGGCAGTTTATTGCACACTTGAGAATGGCGTTCTAAACAGTTTATTATGGTGTGTAGGATGCATTTCTAATAATATAACGTAATCGTCATTGCGATTACAATGATAGCTTTAGGAAAAAATTGCATCGACTTCAGATGGATAGTTGAGAAATATTCCCAATTGCATCGTTAGATTCCGATTGCTTCTCCTATCACATTCGTTGTTGCCATCTTAATTATGACAATTTCCTTTTTTTTTTTTTTCCGGAAGAAGATAAATCCTTATGAAATTGCAATTTTTCGAGAGCAGATATTGCTAGAAGCAAAAAATAAATTACCTACAAAGTGAAACTATCTAGGCAATGATGAATTGTCTAGTTGAAATAGCTGCTAGCTACAGGAGTTGGAAAAAGTATTTCTGAGATGAAGCTCTGAACCTCAGTTGTAGCGCAGACTGAAAGGTTCACTTAACGCTAGCGAAACTATTAAACCTCTACTAACATAAAAAATTGCATGATATATGATAAAATTACAGTTACAATTAATTGTATTTCGCAACTTTTCCTTAAGTAATTACTTTTAATTCACTTTGTTAAAATATGAATGTCTCTGTTGGAAGTATTAGGAGCTGTCTGTTGCTTGCCTAATACTGCGTTGAGAATTGCTGTTCAATTACGCAGAGAAAATAGGAGGGAAACGGTAATCATTACACTTATTCTCTTCAGTGAGAATTAATGTGATTGCCGCATTTATAATAGAGTAATCTCATGCAGTAGAAAAACACATAAACGCAGATCTAAAATACTTTGGTGGTTGATGTGACTCATTGGGAAACGGATGATGCAATTCATCTATGGGAGTACTTCAAGCTTTGGATGGGAGATGAGTTGCTGCAATATCGAACTGGGTCCACCGAACGAGATCCACATTCAAGGTGGAAAAAAAGTGATAGAGACATGACGGCTGATGACAAATTCAATGCGAAGGTACCGAAAATTACCGGATGGACCGAAAAAAGGTTCGATACAAGAATCTGACTTATTAACGAGTGCTTCATCATGAGAAAATGCACTGTCTGCTTTCCAGTGAGTTCATCCACCGATTATTTCCATACAGACTTTCGGAGAAACATAAAATAGTTGCGACCAAAGCCTTTTTTTCGGAGTTGCTCATTTCCGGAAACGACAGATTTTAAGAAGAACGACTGTGGCTGATTGATGAGCTCTATCGAAGTCGTAATCGTTTAATAAACGCTGGACGATTGAGTGGGAGGAGGGGAGAGGTAGGGAAAAGGGAGGAAGGAAAGGGGGGGGTAGGAAAGCGACATTCCGAAAACTGTAGAATGATGCATCTTAGTGAAAGAACCTCGATGAACTTCGCTTTTCCAATATCTACTGCCTTTTTTCCATTATGTTCTAAACCTCAGCAGACTGAAATTGTTTAGTTTGGGTCTAAATTGAAAATGAGGCATCTGAGACTGCAGGTCTACGAGGTTTGCATCGTGTATTTTGCCCATGATAGTATTTGTCGTTGTCAAGGATACTATTCAGAAGCGCCTGTCGAAGATTCACAATGGCGTAGCGTCTCGCAAACCGGAAACGTCATCGGAAGCGAACAGCAAGGGAAGCCCCATTCATGGTATTTCCCAACGGTCATCGCTCGTAGCCGGAAATGTTGTCATGATATTTCCCGATAGCGTGCATAGAGCTCGAGAATCACCAATCCTCACTCGCAAAACAACACACTGTGACTCTATTTTTTGTGTAGCAACAGCTGACTGAGCGATCCCAACAGCTGAAGTTGCTTGATTGAGTAGAAAATGAATTCTGATTGAGAATCAGGGAGCGAGTTGCTCAAAAAGTCATGAAAGCACTACATTACTTTTAAAATAACATATGCAACTTATTTTATTTGCTCATTAAAGTAATCAAGATTGCATTTCTTCTTAAAACTATCTAAGAATTGGATGGCAATCGTCATTTCGGCTTCAATTGAGCGGAAATATAAAGCCACGAAATCTTCGAATGTAGATTATTCATAAACATAGAAATGCATTCATAGATGAGTAAATCACATTCACATGACATTTGCATAGTAGTACAAATTTGCCAATAATTGAAACCAACCGAAAATGACTTCACAACACACAGAATTTACGCATCGATTCATCGTTCAGCACTGAAGTCAACATGGATATTGTGGATTTTAATTTAAAAAAAAAGAACTTTGAGATCATAAAGAATAAGCTTCGATCTCCTCGATGCTTCATTATGCACCTCTTTTATTGGATCTCAAACATCAAATCGAATTCATTAAAAAAAATTCATTGTTTTCTATTCAACGCTAACGCGTTCATTAATTTTCATTTAGAAATCTTCATAGCATTGTGTCTTTATATGCTTATAATGAATGTATTGTCATGTTTTACGAAACGCAATGACTGTGCTGAAGATATTCGTAGTAATTAGATGTGACGTCTATTACATACAATTGCATCACACTTCCTACTATAGCTTTCATTATAAGAAATTAATTATGTGGGCAAATACACTAGTTATTCAATGATTGTAAACCAGAGTTTTATGGCTTTGAATACGAAATTTATGCAGAGACTAATTATAAAAAATGACTCTAAAAAGCATTATGGCTATAATATTGTCGTCAGAGAGCTAACTATATTTTCTAATCGGATTCCCTTGTGCCCCATTACTTTTGCCCAATTGGAAAACGATACGGTGAAGACATCATGCAAAGATAGTTCAATGATCACAAAATTATAAGTTTTATTCAAATAATTCAAGAGACTACAAAACGATTTGAAGAGACGTATAAATCTCTGAACGACATTATTAACACGAATGCTATCCTCAACGTAACGACGAGAAAACCATAGCGACGATATTTCATAAAATGCATTTTGAATTTAGTTTGTGCGTTAAAATTTCATATTATAAACCCTGAGATACTGCTTGATAACTTTATAGATGCTTCATTCTTATTCGCGCAAATTAATCACTTATATTAAAGGCTGTGGCAACACATACGCCCCACCACTTCGCGCAGTAGAAGTGATCCCTTAGTGATGCGACTCCTCGATAGAACAGTGATGTGCGTCGTTAAAATATTTTCCTCGATAATACGCATCAGTCAAGAAATGTATATAAGTGGAGTTTTGACTTGAATACCCCCACTCATATGTTATTCCTCTTAGGATGTCTAACAGTGAATACATGCAGTACTATTATTATTGTCCGTATTCGTCGTTCGGCAACATGCGTGAGGTAAAGTTTTTTTTTTTCTTGCTGGTTAAGTGTTATGGCGACTGATTACATTTGCACCAATATTTCTTGAATCATTTTTTGTTGCATAATAATATGACTTTCCGCTAGAAGCGATTTTCATATTGTGTAGCTGTCTTTTTAGGTGTGAGGAATTATCGACGTCTTTCAGGCGACCGTAGAAGGTCAACACTTCAAATATCGCAAAATCGCGGTCTCGAAAAAGAACTGAGACGATTCTTTTAAAACAGGAACTACAGAACCGATGATGAGCTATGAGATCTCGCCGAATTAGCCGTTATGAGCCTTTAGAAACGAAATTTCCATTTCACTTTAGAACATATATACACACGTAGAGACGAATGCAGCAATCATGTCCTCCTTTAGTTATAGCATTGAAGAGCGTAACTAGGATTGTGCAATCCCCGCCACCTTTTTTATAGTATCCTTTAGGCTTGTCAAACTTATAACATTTACTGTTTTGCATATGTTTTAAGGGTTTTTCATATCATCTGTGAACAATGCTGTTGCGATAGCAGAATGTGGTGATCACTTTTCCTTCGCAGTACATCTTTAAAAAAACTGGCCACAAAATTATTGAAACCTGTAACGATAACGTGAAATAATTTAACAAGTAGATATTAAGCAATAGAAAGGAATTCGAATGAGACCATTTGTGTGACCTGAAATTGGAGCACTGAAAATTGTCAAATTCGGAAATGAGAAAATTTCTGATTTGTTATTATCTCGTATAAAGGAACATCGGTTGTAAGGGCGTTATTATGTACTCGACCAGGAAAGGTGAGAACTGTAGTTTATGCAGAGATACATGCTTCGAATTGTTTTATATTGTGCAGCAGCACAAAATGCTATAGCTACTAACGATAGAGATATTCAAGATCAATGAGAGCATAGGGAGAAAAAATTGCAGAAACTTGTCAAAGCGCTTGGCACATTATGTGCTCCTGCATCGTGTTCACTTCACCAACTCTTTCATCTGTTACCAGGGTGAAAGAAAACAGAGCGATACTTTCTATATCGTTTGGTCTCACTGTCCTCAAAACTCTTCAGTAAAAGACCATTTTCTATGATTAGATAAGAGGCATTTAGTGTTCGGAATTCTCCAACATGCGTACGAGGACTCCCTTCATGAGGGCAACCGTGCAAAGATGAGTTATAAATTTTATGCCACGGGAGGTCTGGTCGCAGGAATCCCGCGCTCAAAGATCCCGCTGCCGCAGAGGAGTTTCTGAAAGCAAACCTCGGCAGCGGTGCTACCCGTGGGCGTCGTCACCTCTGTGAAGGTTGTTAGAAGCGCTGATTTTGCCTTCGCAAGCTGAAAAAAAATTCTCCATTCAGTCACAGAACATTGGAAAACTGCGCGGAGCAATGTGCTGGAATGAGGAACGCTGAGGAGAAACGTGGCGCAAAAGTGTTCTGAGAAGAAAACAGTTGATTGCAAAAGATAATATCAGCATATAAGGAACGGAGTCAAAAAGCATAACGTAAACCGAGACACGCTAGAATTTCCTCTGAATTAGCTGTCGAGGGGGGATTCGTTCAACTAGGCTCTTTGCAGACTGAGCTATAATTACTAGATGCTTGATTGCTATTTTGATGTATTTGATTGGATCGGTCGAACAGCTCAGCAAGGCTTCAAGAGGCGCCAGACATTCGAGTGATTGTCTCAATCTTTACCTCTTGATATTGCCTTTTGTTTTTCATCAAATAAAAAGCGAGATGCGTGACTTTCAAAAACTTCTGAGAGGGATGCGACTCCTATCACCTACGACAACTATTTGTTCCAAAGTCATTTTTATCACTTTCAGCAGTTTTCTAGAACGATCACTAGCACTTCTACTGAGAAATTAATCCAACGAAACGAAAAACTACCATTTCGTTTCGTTGGATTTATTTCTCAGTCGAAGTGCTTATATGATTGCTCTGTTTCCTCTGGTGCTATTGTCCATTGTTGCCCTGGTCATTACCGCAGTAATCCTTGCTATTTACCCTAAGGTACAAATTGGTCAAAATTAATCAGCTCAAATTCCTTGCATGACAAATTAAAGGTACTGGTGACTAGTGTGCTGAAGAGGGCTTCCATAAACGAGAGTCCCGTGAGGTGGGGGGTGAGTTCCCAGATTGCGCCACAGGGAGAGGGGTAATCCCGGAGAGCGGCAGCCTCCTCTCAGAATCTGCACTATGTTGCACATCCGACTAATTCTCCAGCGAACGAGATTTCCTCGTCCCCGGAAGCGAGGCATGCATCAGAGGAGAGGAGGGGACAGCAAACTGAACAGCCCCGGCAGTAATGGTTTTTTCTATGAGCACCGCGTGGATTCAGTCTGCACTAATCCTATGTCGCAGAGCTTCTTATTACTCTACGAGCGTATTATTAGGTGATAAGATGCGACCGTGAAGTACTACGTTGCGAATGATGGAAACCGTGATTTGCTCATGAGACTTCGTGTGCGCGGAAACCGAAAGATACTTGGGAATATTTTTTTTTCAGCTCAACAGCAATCACAGTCTCCAGGAAATGCATAATAGGACACTGATTAACATTTTGGGCGGTGGTACATCGATATACTATCTCTACATAGTATTCGGCTCAATCGCAGTATTGACGAATGCAACCGTTATCTTCGTTCATATCTCATCGATAATTCTCCGAAGGAGATATCGCACGATAACTTTCTTAGCAATGGCTGATCTCATCAACGGATTAGCATTTCTCATAAATGGTTAGTTGATGAATTTAAATAAACGAGCAAGCGGAAATAACAACGCATATTTTTATATGAGATTTTCAGAATTTTTTTGCTTCACACAGCTTAAATCGACAATCGATATGTTGGTTAAATCGAGGATCACAGCAATATTCGATGCATAATTGATCTTGAAAAAAAAGGTTTTGTAGCCGAAAAAATCATACAAATCTACATGAGCAAAAACGTGCACATATGTAAAGAGATACTTCCTCAATAAGATTTTTATGGCAAACAAGCGGCACAGCCATAATCACCAAAGAGCACTTTGAAAAGCGCTTCTATTTTTCTTTGAAGTTGAACGCATAGGTAAGGTGGTGCAATAATTTCGATAACTCGACGGCTTTTTCAATTCCAGCCAAATCTGCAACACCCTAGATCTGCAACAATCCGCACATAACAGCCGTTTGCATCTTATCCTCAATAGAGAGAAACAAGTGTGGCAGTGTTGTTACATGTCAGAGGTTGCATATCTTTCGTTGCAGAAGAAAACAGAACTAATCGCATTGTTGTGAGTGTGATAACGAGGTAACGTTTAGTGTGATAATATAGCTGTTTTGAGGTTCACATTTACATTAACTTTATTTACAATACAAAATGTAATTGATCTAGAGTACTTAAGATATGCATATCATATGGCTAAAAGTTGTAGTTTTCTATTGTAATTTAAGTAAATCACATCCTCAGCAAAATGTGTACAGCTCTGATAAAATTGCAATGCATATCGGCTCGCATAAAACTCAACGCTTATTGTTTTTTCAATTTGGTGCGTTGTCATATGAATGAATCATTGATACAATTGAAAGAATTTTATTAGGAACCGTAAATTAGAGTAACGCCAAGTTGATTGTGATCATCTCTTTTCCGGAATGGATTTTCGTAAAAAAATTCTGCCGTTCTCATTCGTTTTGTCTCGAGTATATTCTCGGTAGGGTAAGAGTGGCGTGGCACGAGTGGTGAACTTATAGACCTCATTTGTTGGGCTCACCACAATCGCAATACCGTTAGGTCTACATGTGACTGAGAGAATGACCGCGACCACAGAATTGGAGAGAATTTAGGATATCCTTTCGCGTATCAGAAACGATGTGTTTTCCAACTAAGTTCTATCGAAAACATCCCTTATATAAAAAATTGTCCCAGTGAAAGTTATACGAAATCAGATGGATTTGGTAGCTAGCACAGGGCTATGTCTTTTAAAGTGCTGTATGATATTATGCAATTAACAGCCTTATTACGTTATTTATCAATACTGTTAACGATATGTTTAAGCAAATGTTCTTATGTAGTATTCCGAAATGACGATGAACTACTGAATATTGAAGGCTTATACAGTCGATGAATTTCGTCCTAATTTTCATTCTAATTCTATGGTCTATGGACCTCATTTTTCAGGCGTATATAAAACTGTTCAACTCAACACTCTAACTTCTATACCAGAATTCGTTATGCGCGATTGTGCACTTATGCCATGGCCAGCATTAAGGTTGTTCGGGGCTCAGTGGCCCGCTATACTCACATTTTACCTTGGACTCGAACGACTTATGGCCGTTCGATTGCCATTCCTTCACGTTTCCTTCACTGACAGGTAACAAAAATTTTGAGTCTTCCCGCTATTATTTTTTCTTCCGACCCAATATGCACACCTGTTTCCAGTCCTCGTGGGGTAATCCTTAAAATGTGTTTGTTGGAAATCAAATGAATTTTAGGTATCGCTATTTATTTGAGCAGGAATAGTTGGAATAAGCCTGTCTGATGAGCATTCAATTCAATAACCAATTGGCCAAAATCAACGACCAATCGCGGTTACAATCACTATCCAATGGCAATTTGCACGGTAGACGAAGTAGTTACTGCTGCACTATTTAATGGCTCCCTTAATATATCTCAATGACGACAATGTTTCTGGATCTTCCTTTACATCTGCAAAAAGTCACGGGAGATAGATTTCATTTAAAATTAAAATGGAAGGAGCGATTTAAGAAAAGAGCTGGAAATACGCACGGAACATTCTAAGCTTAGAGAGCTAAGTTTAGTGCGTTGTTTTCTAACATGAATGCCCTGCGTCCCTTATATGAGCATAGATGCGGTTATAAGATCTAGCACCCGGCCTATTTGTGCAGAGAAATGCCATCGGAGAAAGCTATCAGAGTGGCTAGCTCGGGATATGATTTTTGCATATCGCCTAAGTGATCACATAATTCGACAAACCATCAATAATAAGCGAAATAATGCCTTCAGATTCTTATCGACCCGGAATTGGACAGAAATCTGTAAACGGTTTCGATTATATCAGATATTTCCCAGAGAAAAAAGCTCAGCCGGCGTAAAATTCACACTAATTTTCGGTACTTTTAAAGTGTCCATCAGTTCTGAGGTTGATGGAGCATAGTAAATTTGTGATATGCATTCCAATGTATTCACCACATTTCTTAATTCTAGCTGGTGTGGTTCCCAAAATGAAGCACCGGGCATGCGGACAGGCATGCATGTGAGGGGAAAAACATGTGTGCGCATACATGCATGAGCGCAGAGTAGGCGCTGCCGTACTAAGCCTTACAAATATCAGTTTGCAAAGATGTTTCAGAAAGGATTATTTCAGAGTAATGACTTTGTTTACGTATGAAAAGTTTATTGATGCTGTAATATTCAGTAAAAGATTGAGCGAAATGCATTGAGCTCCAAATGCTACTCAGTGAATAAACCCAAGCGGACGGTTCCTTCACAGTCGACCATTTCTATAGAGAAATCTGTTTTGGTGATTATCCGTTATTCATGCGGTTTTTCTGCCTGTAACTGGTGACCGCTAACAAAGGAAAAAGGGTTGAAATGCGCTAATCTTCTTGGAGAACGCGCGAATTCGCGTTGTGTGCTGAATAATCAGCCGACATTCTATCAGTTGGACATAGATGCTGCATAATCGATCCTATGGGACTGCAATCTCATCGCCCACGAAACAAGACATGTACATAATAAATATAATAAACGAGCCATTGTAATTCTCATTTCAATAGAGTGAAACAAGAGTGCATCAATCATAATGCGTGGAGGTGGAAAATATTTGCAAAAGGACATTATTATAAGGCGGCAATTTGATGAGTTAGAATGCAAAAATGGAGTCAAAGCAGTACACTAGACACTAAATAAATCATTTCAACATCGTTGCGCATAAGATACATTACGATAAAACTTTCCTTTTTTTTAAAGTATATTTAGCATATATTTTTCATTTCTTTTCAAATTGCGTATAACATTCCTATAGAAAAGAATAAATCTATGCATTGTTTTAGAAAGCAGAGATTCGCCATTCTGATAACGGCAATTATCACCACTCTATCAGTTACGATAGCTCATATCTATCCCATAATTATCGCTCCTAATAAACTATCTTATTACCCTTGCACCCTACTGCTTACATTTGGTGCGCTTTACAGGTTATTCAACTTTTTAAATTAAAGTTTTTTACTTGTCACATATGCTGATGAAAAACAATGATATACAATGAGCATATTTAAAGATGTAAGGGTTTTTTCCTAAAGATTCCTTTTTCCCAAGCATTTTCGAAAACTCTCAAAGTTCATGAGTGAGTTAACGATTTCAAAAATATGACACACAAAGTTTATTCCATTTTCCAAGGATGATGTCCTCTTTTTTAAAATGCAATACATGGTGAGTGCCTCGAGATGATTTTAATAGTCATTCGTAATTTTTCAGTGGATTCAGTTATGCTGTCACAATCGTTGCGCATATGTTCGGATGTGTGCTTAGCGTCATAGCATTTTGTATGGCGAAAACTTCAGCAAGAAAAGCGGGGGCAAAAACTTTACGCCAGAAAGAATTACGTCGAACAAGGTTAGTTGGCTGAGAAAATTGACTTCTGTTACTTGACTTCTACAAAATGTGGTGCATCGTTCAACTGAGATATTCTCAGTTTCGGATAGACATTGAGACATTCTCAATTTCCTTTTCATATCGGCCTGATTATACTGCGCTACAAATCGCTTAACCTTGTTTTTCACTGTTATAGACTTGTCCCAATGCCGGCGACCCATTCTATCCACAATATATGAGAAAGATTGGTGGCTCTTCACCTTACTCTCATCCATTCTAACATCGCTCGCATGCATCTGAAACTCTGAAAAACATGGTTATTCTGAAACAGCCTATGCCCTCACTCTTCGTTCGGGGTTCATTCTACTTACATTCCTGCCTCTTTCACCTCGACTAGAATGTCGATCATCAACAACGTTCAGCATAACCCCCGGAGGTCAGTTTTAGCGAGCAACAGGATATCGTAAAGGCCCGGGTGTTGCAGACACTTCTTCCTTAATAAGTGAGCGGTAATGCTGATTAGCGACCTCGTCAATTCGGATACAAGAAAGTCTCGGTCTTACCATTAACTGCTAGCAAAAGAACTTTAATATTCTCTATAGGAGGCAGCCACCTACTTCGGAATTTCAGCAAAACGGGAAATATCCCTAATTTCGGGGTGTTTATTATTCTTTTCACTAATCCGACCGTACGGAGTTGTCAGTTCATCATCTCGACACTCGTTGACGTTTCCAAAGGCGGAGATGACACTGCGATAGAATATATATATATATATATATATATATATATATATATATATATATATATATATATATATATATATATATATATATATATATATATATATATATAATGTGTTGTTTATGAAGGCGTAATTCTGCCGAAAATTTTCAACCTTGCACAGCTGCTTGTCCACATGATAAAATGCTTCTTCAATTCGGCTCATGAGAACGTCTACAGAGTGGCTACTCTGCGTATAGGACATGCTGGTCGTGAAGGGCTTTGACGGGTTCGTTAATACTTCCAGAGTAGTTCTGTTGCTGTCGCTGGTTTCCGTGGTTTTGGTAGCCGCACCGAATTCGGTTCTCTGGATAGCGGAAGCTGTGAAGAATTATCCACCTGCCGTCGGTTATATTTACTGCTGTTTCTGTGTTCGATCATCACTCAACATTTTTATTTTCGGCATTTGTAATACCGATTTCCGCTCACAACTCCGTAAGGTCCTTAATCTTTAATTCTGTTCCATATAATTGCAAAAGCATTCCTGAGCTTAGATGGAGAGTCGAAACTGAGGCTGAGGAAGGCCGTTTTCAGTAGTTGACTGCATCTCAGCAAATATGTGGGACACATGTAGATCCACTTCGAGGGATAGAAATGATGAACTTTAGGCGCGTATTGCGGGATGGAGACAGGTGCCTTCGTCGTGGAAACTGGGCTTCACTGACAGACGATAAGGCTCACACTATTCCAATAAGAATTAGAGCAGGACATGGATTCCAAAAATATACAGTTTCATTTCTTTCACCCAATAGTCGAATCAGAAGGGGCTCCAACTGATCTCTGATAAAGCACAAAACGAAAAGCGTTGGCCATTGGTTTCAACGTCAACACTCCAGCTGAAATAATTTTAATGATCATCTTGATTTATAGGAGCGAGATCTTGCTTTCAGACAGACAGACACGCAGCACTTACGAATAAATTTATACTTTCCTATGCCTGTTCTTGGATTAGCCGCACGCATGAGGGAACGAGCTCGATAATGCACGCGTCAAAAATTTTCATCATCCAGTTGAGAGGGAGGGCAAAATAACGTGCAATTATTTCAGGTGTTTAGAATCGGAGACAAAAATCTCTCAGGCGTGGCTATTCTCGTGGGGCCAGTGTTGAACCATTCAGGCGATATGAGGACGAATCTGCCTTCGTTAAAAACTAGATTTTAATCCATGACTTCGACTCCTAGTCTGCAGGGAATGAAGCCAAGCTTAACTACGATTTCTTCCAAAGAAAAGAGTTCATCTCGGAGACGACTTCAAGGTTACATCGTATGATTCTCGACTGTCACTCACTGGAGAAGCATTGATCAAAAAGGCTAACTGAAGATTGCTATTGTCCCATAGAGATGTTTTCCTCGTTATTTCATAGCCAATTCAAAGGAAATAACGCTAATGAACGGAGTAAGCTTTTTCTTCTTAGGAACGATGAGGCACAAGTTTTCTAGACAAGTTGACTTCGAATTATCCATTTTTTTTTGCCGACAATCCATTACTACTGGTGGGTACTATTTCAGAATATTTCTTGCATTAGATGTCACCCTGTTCTGTTTCTATTATATGCACGCTTATCTACTGCATTCCCAGACGGGTAATTTCACTAAGCTTTGCACTTCGCCATCTGCCTATTACTAAAATGTATGAGAATAAATTATTTCATTGTTCGATCGGCCAAACGTTCTTTCGCCATCACTGAATTTGCCAGGCTGAACGAAGTGAAAAAGAAAACTTGTCAGTTGCTTGAAATTTTACCGAATGCAATTGGAAATTGCTGAAAATGTGCAAAATTAAATCGAATTTGTTTATGAAATCGAATTCAAATGCAAAGTCTCAACAGAAAAAGTGCAGCTATAAAATTTCCCTATCATTAGGCATTTGTTAATTTTGATGTCAAGAGTGCGTTGGCTGTGGTATCTTCTTAGCTATAGGTGTATACATGTTTGATGCGTTTGTCAGTAGTTTCAATTCGACAACGACTAGAAGCAGGGTTACGCATATCACTGGCTTGTTTGATGATCGATTTCCCTCCGTATTGATATTCTTATTTGTTGTAATTTTTGCGCTTCAAATTTCTCCTTGGTCGTTTTTCTTTTCATCATCTCTGATGCACCGATTAACTCAATTGCAACAAAAATGCTGTAATTTAATAAAAATATGCATCATTCGAATCGTTCGACATCGATAATTGATGAGATTAGCAGGCATAGTCTGGAAAGATCCTGGTCATAAATTCATATGTTTGGAATTGGACGCACACTATACTCAATGAATATAAAATAAAACAACATATTATCATTCAATCGAAATACCATTTCCATATTGAGCGAAATATGGAGACCGATGATTTTCCCTTAGCAAGAATCATCAGTTAAATTAGGTAAACAACATCTCGAAATTGGAAAATGCAAATCTTCAAGCACATTAAACTTTTTTTTAAATGATTTCGGATACTTTCACACAAGTTAGACTTCTTGCGAAAATCTTTGCATAAGTGAAGTTAAGAAGTAAATGACCATCGCGCTTATCATTGAGACTCTCGTTTATCCTTTTTGGGGAAATGAAATGCTTCATTCGCATGTATTCTACTAAGGAACGAATCAGTTCTGCATATTTTGCTTTTTTTTTTCTCAGTAGGAAATCTTTATGTGATTCTATGAAAAACGAAGAAGTCTTTAACCTCAGTGGCAAATATTTTTACTCAAATGCTCTATTTTTCAGCCAAAAAAAAGCTATTAGAATGGAAGGGCTCATTTTAATTTTTGTCATTTCGTATTGTTATCTAGCAAATTTCACGTAATTAAGACGCCCGAAGAAACTTATTATAATTTAGCAAGTATCGCCCTAATCTATTCATACAAATTTTCAAAGCCGAGTAATCGAGTGTCGACGTCCCTTCGCCCGGAAACCCGTCATGTTCGAGGCTGCTTATCTTAAGAGGCTGAATTTTACTGACTTTAAGAACGTTTCAATTTCCTGTACTGTAATCAGCTGATCAGAGCTTCCAGAATAGTATCTCAAATGTACGTTATGCTTAAGTCAACAAGATTAACGACACACTAAAGGAAGTCGGCAATTTTTATAGTGTATAGGAGCTGAATCCGAAAGCGAATGCTATATGAGAACGAGCGACGCCCTTAGGGCCGAGAAAGCGGAGAAGTCGCCGAGCCGCATTCATTGATAGATATAGAACAATTGAAGCAAAGTTGAAAAAGCGTTTTGATTATTGTCGTTCAACAATTCGAAATGTCTGGTGCTTATGCAACGTTAATCTCTTTAAGTCGGCGGTGAAATTAAGCCACATCGCCCTCTTCATTTTCCCCATCTCCAATGGAACTGCAGAAAAGGTTTTTGTTGCGATTATTTTCCTATCATATCTCATTTGGCTAAAATTAGAGAAAATTTCATACAAGAGGGGTACATTGGGTAAACATCCGGGAACGCTATTTTCGAAAGTATTCAGGAATTTTCTTTGCTAAAACTCGCAACTCAATTATGACTGATGCGCATGTGTTGGTTGAATATTATTGTATCCGCGAATATGAAGAATAGACGGCTATAGAGGATTTCATCACTTCCATAATTCATTACTAAAAAGTCTAGCAAAGAAGTCTTTGTACCATTCCGCCTACATTACCTCATGTTCCACCAAGTTAAATCGACTGAAATTTACAATACGAGCAATAATCTGTTGTTAGAACATTTTGTTTCTACGATGGCTGCGTTGAAAGCATTAAAACCACGATCACTATTATCTCATATAGCCGATTTTCAGATGATTTATTGCAATACATTCTGTTCAAAATTATGCACAGAGTCAGACAGATGATAAGCGAGTTTTGCAAGAACGCAATAACTATGAAAAACGATGAGAATATGCACCATCGACAAGCTAAAATAAGAGGTGAACGAGGAAGAGAGGTGGGAAAATATGTTTTTGCCCAATCCGATCCAGCCGGTTGGGGAGTTACCTGATCGATCAAACCAGTGGAATTGTGAAGGATATAAGCAAGTCCAACGAATTAACCATCTTCAAGGCGTTCTTGCATGAATATCACTCATTTTTTCATGAGCATGCTCCGAGAAGTCTAAAAAAATGCTCCACATGCATGTTCCATTGTTAATAGACGCTGAAGACATCCGTTTGAGGGGTTTGATTCGGAGAAAGCGAGCGCCAATTGTGTAGAGCGTTGCTTTTGATTGGCAATCTCTGCATTGCACATAGTTGCCGGAAGCTGTGTTCAAGAGTGGCTCATTTCTCACCTGACAGGCACTACCTGCAACCGCCTTCCACAGCGCAGCCTCTTTTCAAACCTTCTAACATACAGACCACAACGTCAGCAGCTCTGCTTTATTACATTTTTCTTCTACGGTTTTCCAAGTGTGAAACCATTTTCGACTAAAATAGGTTTTTACAGAAGTATTAGCTCTGTAATTAATTATATCATAACTGCACTCTATTTGTATTTTATGTTCATATGAGATTCTAATGACCAATGCAATTAGAAATGGCGTTCGAGTTTCTTTTGACCCTTCAGCTTATGCAACTTCTTGCCACACTGATGTATCAACGTAAGCTATGAGATACGGCGTTATCGAATGGGCATAATATACCCACCAATTTTCAACTTCACTAGCTTCCTAATCAAAACAATAATTCCACATATAAATCGACAGAAAGATAGACACGCATATACACTTATACATATGCAGCAACGACATGGTCATAGTGCACTTTTGCGTAGCTTTTACCAACATTTTATGCTCTGATATTAATCCTCACAATTAGCTAATTTGTAAGAAGAAATTGTCTACTATGTTGTATCTGTTTGTATTTATGTTCACCAGTTTAGTATTCCCATATTGAATTTTCATCCAACTGTTTTAATTGATTTGCTAAGCAAAGCCTCGTCTTCATTGAAACTTCGATCAGGTATTGCTCGTTTCATCGCTCGACAGATTTAAAAATTTTCATGGCTAACATGCCAACCTGAAGGTTACTCGCTTCATTGCCCGTCAATCAGCATTTTTTCACTATCTAGACCACAGTATCTCCTAATAGCGAATGAAAGCTTTATCTACAAGTAAGTTTATCCACGAATCTGCAGCCATCGGCTTTCCAAAGATGTTGTCTAACCGACTAAGTTTTATAGATGCTCTGATATTAATCCTCACAATTACCAAGATTTTGTTTATAATTCTATAGTCGACAAGGTGGCCACTATTAAAAGCGCAAACAACACAAGATTTCATGTTTTTGTTATGCTTGATAGGGTGCACAATAGAGATGCCAATCATTTTTCGAGTTTTCGGCAACTGTTCGCCCATCAATAGTTTATTGCGCAAATTTTCATTGGCTATCCGAACGTGATGCAATGCAGCGCGCTAGTTATCATTCACTCAAACAACATTTTTATTTGTTAGTTCAACGATATCATTGATATTTTAAGCGTAACGCAACAAACCTAATGGTGCACATCACCAGCGATTAAGAGGTGATTAAAAATAATTTGTGGCCAGATGTATGTACGTAGTGAAATGTATGGATTATAGCCTACATTTGTTTAGCTGAGGCTTTGAAGATCGAAGTTGTGCGGTGGCAGGAAAAAAACATTTTCCAACGAGCACACCCAAAACCCATGATAAAGCTTCATCCAATGATCACTGATTCAACAACTCCCTATAGCATAGGAATTTGTGTATTTAGTGAGGTGCTGCTAATCTTTTAATGGCTATCGCCTAATTGGCTGTTAATATTGCTCAGTTCATATTGCTTCCACAAAATTTTTAGCAATATGAGGGATTTTACGAAGAAAAAATTTACGAATCATCTACAAGATTACACTAAAAAAGCGTTTGCATATCCATCTCTCAGTTGCTTTAAAAGTAGGATCTATTCATATTGAAGTTACAGTCTGTTATAGGAGGTAATTAATTCTATAACTGAAGTAAGAGAGTTGGTTACTTCCCATAATGGCTCCTAAGTTTTATCTCAGCATTTGCACAAAATTTAAGCGAGAGTCAAATTAGCATCAAAATAGGTCGATGAATACTTTCTTTAGAACTAGCATATGAGCTTGAAAAACTCGAGCTTAAGGTAAAAAAAAGTATTTTATTCTCATTAGTAATTTTATTCTCATGGCTCGTGAAACGTCTATGATTGGCGCAACAAGAAGAGGATCTAAACCTGAGAAGTGAAGCGTACAAAACAATAATCGTTTAAATAACAAATGCTAATATTTTCGCTGAAAAGCTTTGCCGCGTTGGAAACGTCCTAGCTATTAGGTCACACTTTAAAGAGTCTCTAATCCGACGCATATTAATTTCGAAGACAAAGGAAGAGAAATTCTCCACCGCACTACTTCCACATTCACAAGGATTCTTGAAGGTCTTGTGCTATGAAAAGGCCAAGAAAAAAGAAAATTCACGGCAACAGCGCCACTTAGTCAACAAACATGAAGAATAGGGAGTATACTATGCACCAAATCACCTCTAGGTTACTAAGAAAAAAAGATAGAAATTGTCGCCAGCATTGAGTGAAGATTCCACTTACGTGCTCCTTCCTCATTTTTTGAATGCTACGTTTACAACAAATAAAAAGCTTAGTCAGATGAAGACAATTATATCGTAAAAAGCGAGAACTTTATGGAGAAACGTCATTTCGTTTTAAAAAGTACCGCATTAGTATACTCATACTATGATTTTTTTAGGAGATACTAACCTGTTTATGAAATCTAGAGATGGCATCAGAAGCGGTGATGGTGATACTGCCATTAGCAATAAAAAATCAAGAAAAGCATAATTTTAGTTTCCATAGTTGAAGCAGTTGAAAGCACTTCTGATACAAAAATATCGCAATGGTATACTCATTAGCGAATTTTCGGGCATGATGATACTAATTTTTATAGGCAATATTAATGTTCATATTAAAACTTCATCACTTCGTTTGGTCTGCTTTCCCAAAGACTTACCAGATCATTAGAAAATTCCAGCAAGACTTGGGATAATACCTCATTGCCGTTTGCATACCTTGTAGTTAGTTGGTTAGGTTCACTTTTGACAACCTCAAACTGTGCCATGCATCAGTGAGCGCCTTCAATTTGCACCAATCAGAACGACATTGTGATCGAAGTCTCCTTGATTTATTAACACGGCGGAAAAGAGATGCATAGAGAAGTTGGAAATCCATGTTGAGGCGAATAAACCAGAATCATAAGTGCCAGATGTATGGAATTTGCACGGAAAACTAAACAGCCAACTAAGGTCACTGAAATCGTTATCCGATCAAAGTCCGAAAAGAAAAGATAGCAATTAGTTTGAAATATAAGGACTTGCTTTAAATGATCTCTATCTTCCGGAAACTGAAGGAAGAGTCCATAAGATACCGGATGAAGAGCAAAATCTTAAAGTCGGCACTCACAAACTTGTCCTTCAACTGCAATCTATTTTCATTTCAGTGACTGAAACAGAATGAACTCCTGATGAGTGGAAAACAAGAAAAATCACACAAATTTTCAAGGACATTTGGGACCTAAGAACTCCTCGCCGCTTTATTCCAACGCTATAGCAGTTAAAGCTGATGCTCACACGACCTTTGATCGACCACTATACATTACAGTGGAAACGAAGATTTCATTATTGCTTCCATCGGGCCAGAGTTAAATGCTTACGCAGTGTTTCGCAGTCTCATTCCAGTAACATACAAGATAGTCAAATTCTTGTGAGGTTCTCGCCCTAGACATTCTAAAATGCTATGAAATCTTTAACTCACCATAACTTCCAAAACAAACTCATTTATGTTCTTCTCCACAGGTGCGAAAAGTGTAAGGTGCGTATATAAAAGCTACAAGGACCTCTTAAAACCAATTCGACTGTGAGTGTCTGAAACGGTGTGGGTCGGCTTAAGCTTGAATCTCCTCTTAGAGTCTCCGGGAGCGAGTTCGACGACGCTAGTAGTGCATGAGGTAATTGCGAGAATAGCATCCCAATGTATACGTGCACTAGGTGGGATTCGTGGACTCTTCGTTATGAATGAGTGCAATAAGAGATAACCGAAGATCACCGAGTGGGGAACTGCGGCAGAAAGAGGATAAAAGCGACATAAAGCATCGGAGGTTGCACTCTCAATTCAAATTCTTCGATTCCTAAACAACGGCTAGCAAATGCCCAAGGATCTATTATAGTATGCGTCTATGCAGTTACGCTCATTAGGCAGAACAGTCTCATGTGTTGCACCAACAAATAGTGAAGTATGCTCAATAATTTGTGTGCATTTCAATTGCTCTGATTGCTTATGAAAATATGAACGATTCGTTTTTTTTTCGTTTGACGAGATGGATACATAATGTAATCAGAAATGAATATTTCGAAACGTATGCGAATTCTGAACGCATTTAAATGCCCAAAACTCTTTTCGAAGTTGATAGGCAACTCTTTAGTTTCGATATGTGCACATTATTCCACCTAAATTTCGCAGCTGCAAATTTGATGCTTCTGCAGCTGAAAATTACGGTCTATATATATATATATATATATATATATATATATATATATATATATATATATATATATATATATATATATATATATATATATATATATATATATATATATATATATATATATATATATATATATATATATATATATATATATATATATATATATATATATATATATATATATATATATATATATATATATATATATATATATATATATATATATATATATATATATGCGAACAGACCCAATGTTGTTGTAATATACCTTGCAATTACATATTAAATTTTTTTTTATTAGGTATGAACCTTGGCCGATGTTCTATTAAACTGGAGTGGTGAAAATTTCTTCTCTGAGGGTCTTTCTTTAGTTACATGTCACAATCATCCGCGTCGCCATCGTCTGTATTGTGATCACCCATATCGGAGTCATTCATGCAACAATGTGACGATTTTGAACATAGCGGATCACAGTTGTGATCGTAATGCAGTCCACACTATGAAATGCTCTTATATGTGTCGCTTTGACGCTATGAGAATGTATATAAAGACTGTTATTGCCCACTCTATCATTAGTGCTCGTTTGTGGAGGTAGTGGGATTAATTTGGAGCAGTTGTCGTCGTCTAATAAAGGTTTTCTTTTATTGGGATGCGTTATCGACTAGAAACCGGAGGCGTGGAAAAAGGAATTCGAGTCGTTACATACAATTGTCCCTTTCCTTGAATGGGATAGCTTCACAATTCCTATAGAAAGATTAGAAGTTTTTGGCGAATAGGTTAGAGATTATATTCTCTAGATGAGCAAATATTTAGTCAATGTCATCAACACTAGGCTCCTTTTGATGAATTACAGTGATTTTGCCTTCGATAGCAAATGACTAGCTTAAGTTCTTTTAACATCCGAAACAATGCTCTATGTTAACAAATGATTGGTGAGCAGAACACTTCAAAAAATTTGAGGCTGTCGTCAATCTTCGCAAGCAAATGTTTCAGAGAGTGTAAAAGCTGAAAATATTTCTATTTTTTGAAATTATTAGTGCTTCAAGTTAGTAGAAAATGTTTCTTAAATGCTTTTTAATCTCAATTTAATTATTCCTTAATTTTTTAATTGTTTGGACGAAGTGGCGGGATCAAAGTGTTAATCCTCTCAGAATGCGCATATTGATAACAGACTTCCTCGCTGGAGTTTTGGGTGATGCCACCTTAGTATTCGAAAACTCCATCGATGAAATTTTGCAACAGCCTGAGCGCAATCGGAATTATTCTAGTAAACCTCACCTAGACACAAAATGCTGCTGCTGTTTTTTTAAGTAGCAACTGAGCAGTGATTTCGTTTTGCAAGCGATCAGGACTTCAGTTGCATTGCATAATGAGAAAGTTACATTTTCCTACAGCTAATGATGCTTATATTTACAATATTTCAGCACGACGGCGATGCGTGCAACAGATGCCCATTTGAAAGCTTTACAGCGACGCAACAACCATCTTATGGCGATGTATGAAGAAGAGAAAGAGGCGTTGAAGCAGGAGCGGCAACGTCGATTGTTAGCCGAATATCACCTACAGAAAATGCAGCAGCTCGAGGACGATCGTCGAATGTACGCGTTTGAATTTACTATAACAATTCAAGAGTGACTTATTACGATGATAATTGTGTGATGAAGACTAAACGATGACTTTGTTGGTAGAGGTAAAGTGTGTGGAAAGAGGATGAATAGGTGTGAGATGGAGAATGGATGCTCAGGAATCATTTTTTGCGCCATAATCTATGTGAAACAAAGAAACGATGAGGGCATACTGACGCGCTTCAATTTTGATGGTGCTTTTCTTATATATTTTAAATGATCCTCATGCTCTACATGGTGGCGGAATTTAGGACGGGATTTGGTAAGAGGAAATACTAGAGGAACATGACTTCCCCGGTAATGCGCATCTAACATGGCGATAGAGAAAACTGTGGTCCAGCCAAGCAGCCCTATGGTCTAGGCGAGCTAAAAGATAAGTCATGGTTCAGCCACGAGCGAGCTAGTCAATGGACCTTTGGCCATAAGAGCGAGGGAATCCGTGGTCCTGCCATGCAGAAGAGGAATCCATGACCTCCGCCGAAGAAAAAGAGAATTCATAGCCCATTTTCGTGGCCCTGTGTAGAGTTATTTTGCTCCTTTCTTTTCTTGTTATATCTCTGCGTAAGCAGTAAACCGAACTTTGATGTGCGAAAGAATGCAGTGCGAGTGTTGTACTCCTAATTCAGCAAAAAATCGATACTTTTTTATGTGAACTATTGGGGCATGACTATTCTGTACGTTTATAATCAATAACTTGATTTTTTTTCTGATGCACGCAGATATCTCGTGACTCTTTAGCACCTGCTTAGGTAAAAGTTTTAACAATTTTTCGTGCAACAAGGTGTGCCATAATTTTGCCTGTTCCTATTGAGGATTTTCAGCGTTATTTCTTCCTGCAATTTGTGGGCGAATTTTTCAACATTTTTCGTTTCGGTTTGATTTTTATCCTCGATCTGTTCTTGCATGCGGTTGGTATTTTCACATCGAACTTGCGGCCTGCTTATTGTTACCGGGTGCAAAATTTACCACGGAGGTTAATTTAGTTCAGTTTATCACGAAAGTATGTTGTGATCGGTTTCATCCATTCGCAGCTTTTTTTGATTTCAAGGTCTAAGACGATTTATACGTGTATCACTTGCCGCCTCAGCCGAACAAAGAATCTAATGTTTCTGAATTCTCTCCAGCGAAAATGTAATGCGCAAAATCACAAATGAGGTAGTTTGATCCTTTGGTTTCTATTCAGAGCACGTGAAGGAAAAGCAATCTGAGACCTCTCACTTTGTAAATAAACTTTTAGGCTACAGAAATGAACCTGAATTTTTTGGGGCCACTTGTAAGGTCGGTTAAGTTGCTGCACACGTTAAACATGATCGCTAGAGCGCTAACCGTCTAGTCTCGCTCATTCCTATTTGGCTCCTCTATATTGTGCTTTATTCGCCAATCTATTTCAAAGAACACATCTTGGTCCTAATGTTCTACAACTAGTCTTTTTTGTTTACATTTTCGCTGCAACTGCTCAGTAAATTTTCATTTACTTGCCAGTTTCCTCGATCCCGACGGTTCGTAAATCTCTAAGCCCATAAAATACGTATTCAGTTTACCTCCTAAAATATAAAAAAAAGGAATTATTCTTCTATATATCTGATCGTTCGCTGCTTCTGTAGCTCATTGCAGTCCTCATTTTTTTCATCCCGACAATTATTTCTATCTCTTGATATTTCCTTGACGAATATACGAAGAGAACGATGCAAAAGGAAAATGGCATTTTTGTGTCATTTTAATCAGGCAATATCACTCATCTTTCCATTTAGGGCTCCTTAATGAGTGGGAGCATTTCTCGCCATATTCTTATCCTAGCTGTATAAAACATGTACACATTGTTTCGTTCACTAATGTTACACAAAATCCATTATTGTTTGCCATCGAGGAAACTTTACATTCACCTCAAATGTTTAGTTCACTTATTTTGCAAACCCATAAAACAGTTGATGTATTGAGAGAACGCACATAATTAATGAAAATACTCATAAAGCATTTATAACTCAACGAAATTGTCGGATCAGTGCCTCATGAAGATATAATGAAATAATGTCGATGTTACTAATACCCCTAGTGAGAAATTTCGGTGCTGATTGGATGTCACGACTACACGACATGAGTTTGCGATACTATTCTTTTCTCAAGCCCATGACATGAGACTGCTTTTCATTCATATGCTCTGAAAAGAAACAAAAGGAGCAAGTTGATTTGTTGGTGATTTTGCGGATGATATTTTGATTAGAGAGAAATTATTAAAAGGGGAATGTGTAAGGCTGAATCGGCAATTGATATAGATAAAAATTTTCTTCGACATAGAAATCAAAATAGAGAGCCATAAAAATATCGTCACGGATTTTCCTTTTGTACGAGGTGGGTCACTGATTCTTCTCTTGCCTGGCCGGGTAACGGTTTTCTTTTTTTGATTGGCCCGGGGCCATGAGACTACGTGACCATGTCACGGCACCACTATCCGATCCAAGGTCTCGACGTCGGCAGACGACTTTTTGCCATAAGCCATTGTTGCATATGGCCACAGTACTCAGCCGACTTTTTGATCTTCAGTTGCGATGGTCGCGGCTTGCTAAAACGTGGGATATCGACAGAGGATCTGCGAAATGCTTCATCAAATGCAAGAAAACTTCCACCGTCTCGCAGTCAGAGTAATCTAGCTAGGTCGAACGCATCGCGCGCAACACCCAGCGAGGTATTACAATGCAAATGAATTCCAATGTTGCTCTATGTTAAACCTTTATAAAGCTCTTTCAAGGGAGTCTATCGATTTCAAGGGAGAAAATGTTATTACATTTTGCCAGATGGTATTCTTGGAAGGAAATAAATGAATCGCTGCAGTGGAATCTTCTAGAGGAAATTCGACAATAGTATAAATCTTCAATTCACTCATCGACACTGTGTCGTAAAACCTTAGCAGCACTTATTGCATTTGCATCAACTAACTCTTCTTTTTGTTCGATAGCCGCTAAAATTATGAAGAATGAGCATCGGTTCCTAAAAAGAACATTGCCGCTTACACAACTGCTAAGGTGTTTGAATTCGTGCATCAAGTCCATCGATTATTATAAACTAACAAGGTTGTACAAATGGCTTCAATAAATTTTTTCCCATAATGCAGAAATAATATGAGGAGAAATTTCATTACTAGGAGAGTTACATCAATTTCGAATGATTTTTCATTAAGTCAGCTGTTCGTAGGCTGAATTGATGATTTAAACTATTAATTGAATCTATTTGAGTTACAAACATTCTTGTTGAACGATTGCAATATATCTAAAAACGTTCTAATCAATTATATCATCAAGTACAATCGTTTTGACTTTAAGATCTCAGCTGATTTTTTCTTTATGAATACAGTTCTCGCTTTCATTCTGGTTTATAAGTCATTCAATCTGTTACATATTGCTAAGAATATGCTCATTTCACATGACTGAAGCGCTCTCTTTTGCAACCTGGTGAAGATTTAACCAGTCGTTGATTGAAACCAGTTTCTTTAGCATGCAAATTCGCTGCTCATCGAACTACATTTTGCTTAGTAGTGATTGAACGAAATTTTTTCCTTATTCCACAGTGATTTCCTTATTCCACAATATTTAAATTATTCGCTGCTTCCGATCAGCGTTGGATTCAGTTCACGTTTGAGAGTAATTCGTCGTATTGCTAAATGCAGTATCGTTTTATCGGTTATTAAATTCTGGAACATCTTTGCATTATTCTAAAAATCTAGTTTTGCTTTAAACACATGCATTGATATTGTTTTAATGGCAAATATGTATTATGTATATTCTGAGATTTTTGCAATCGCTGTAATTTCTGGTTGAGTTTTTATTTCATAAGTACCTTCGTTTGGTTGGGAATCCCAACTGACATATTACTGTTGGAGACATTCAGATTCCTATTTACAAGAGGTATGCTTCGGGCGCAGCTGATCTCAATGGAGTGAGGCCCGAAACGCCCGAACCGCCAGACGCACCGCGTAGAGACATGTGTGAGAGGGTTGGCCGTCGAATATGGCATTCTGGCTCTTCTGGATCCTCTAATTCGGCCTTTTCTTACTTCGTATATGATGATGGCACACCAACCTTGCGAATGCCTCCACAACTTCAAGTATGCTTAATATTAAGTTGCTTGCATGCTGTCTTCGTACGCTGAACTTTGCTCCATTTTATGACACCTTTTTTCTGTGAAAGAGAGACAAAAGGGCAATGAATGGGAAACCCTCTCGGTTGAATCTGTCCCCGCAGTGGATAATTTCGGCAACAAAGGAGGCTAGATATGCGTAAAAAGGAGGAACTGGACGTTGATCCTTATTTATTGGCCAATATCATTGCTTGCATTGAGAAAAATCTCGCCACAGCTGACAAGCTGCTTGCGACGTTTGCTCCGTTAACCATTGAAATGTTTCCCTTGCGTAACGGACCAACGTGGTAATTGTGAAGGTTGCAACTTGATTGTGATGCATCGGTAAATATGGTATTGTGGTGTTAAATGTATTTTTCATTTTTTTAGTGACAGTTTGAAATCGCACGGCTCGTACTTTCAGGGAAAGAAAGTTGTGTATGATACTGTGATAGAAAATGGCCGACATACCTTAAGTTCCGCTTTGGAAGCGATAATTGAAGGCAAGATCCAAATCGCTCATGGATATTGTTTCCGAGAATAATAAATTTTACTTATTACGTTCCACGATGATTATCGCACAAATATCCGAGCATGTGTACTGCGAGAATTAGCCATTTATTTTAGTATATGTTGCGCGCACGCAATTCGAAGTTTATCCGTCATAGCATTCAACGGCAACGTCACATTGAAGACGCATCAAATCATCGTGCAATCATCGCCGAGCAAAAGCGTACTGTTGCAAGAGAGGTTCTAGCCGAGAAGGTGGATCCAATTGCTGCGTTACCTCTTCTTGGTGTCGATGGCGGTCAAATATCGGCACTGACGTTCACACCACGTACGATGGCACGAGATACACGCAGGTGCTTATTTCATTCACTCAATAATCCATATTATTGATTCATAGGTTGCTGAGGTGATTGTCGATTAATTGAAAAATATGCAGAAGTTGTGGATATTGATTCATCTCTTCGCTACGAGCGTTTAGTTTAGCATTCATCACGAGCGATCTCGGTCATTGATCATATAAAGAGCAGCCTCTTATGATATATTTATGACAAGAATAATTTCATTGCTAAATTTAGTCAAATCATTTACTAAATGCTATAAAAATGTTGCAAACAAAAATAATGCGCATCGTTGAAATACGCACAGACGTTGTAATGTTTACGTTTTCTATTGCTGTTGAAATTCTTAGCTCTCCAATGTTGCAATAGGGAAAATCTAATCCAAATTGCGCTTATCAAACATAGTACATAGAGATTAATTGCGTACTATGAAAGAATATTTTGCATTTTGTAGCATCGAAGAGAATTCATTTCAATGATACGAAATATCTCAACTCAAATGTAACAGTTATGATCGTTGAAATACGCTTATATTTCAACGTTCAGGAAATTTTTCCATATTGTGGGATTGACACTTTGTGAAAATATTTTTTAAGCGGAACTATTATTTGACAATAAAAATGGCGAGCAATTCGAATAGAAAAAATTTAGGTGAATAAAGCGATTGTTCGCTTTATATTTTCTATATTTTAGAATGCTGGAAAAATTAGTTTACTTCCAATATTAGGTATAATTTTTTTCGGCGATATTAAATTATCTGCTAACTCGTATACGGTTATCCATTCCTTGATCATTTTTATAGTCATTTGCAAATTTCATTTAAAAAAATATATTATTGGCAACATTCGATCTATTGATGTCTATGCTTATGTCTTTTAGTCTCTGAGGTAGTTCGAATTCAGAAATCGTCGAAGCTATAGTTTCAAAAAGTTTGCATAACATTGTGATAACATACTGGTGATCGCTCTTGTTAGAATTCACGCTGATCAAGCAAATTCGAAAAAAGTTGTCGGCGTCAAAAGGTATCGAAAATTCCATTAATAAATAGGTCAGTTTTTCATTCTGCAGCGATCGGGTCGCCAAGAAAGCGAATCGTTTGTGAAATGAGCGGCCGAGTCAGTGAGATACAGATGGTTCAGTGTGGTCGTTTTATGTATTATGCTAGCTCCTACAACGCGCTCTCCTGCTCGTTAATTAGTAACGCTCACATGATTCATCATATGGACTAAAATTATCTCATTTTTATGCAGTTTTATGTGTTTAATGTTGATTCATTCTGCGTTGCTTGTCTCAAAATCAAACGTTCTTTATAGACGTCTTGGTAAAACCAAAGAATCTCAGTTGCAACGCTCAAACGCAATGGAAGAAGAAAACCGGCATGTCAACCGTCTACTTGCCTATTGCTATGGCCAGGCAAGTCATCCTTGAATTTTTTTCACCGAGAGTAACAGCGGATGGTGCTAACGTTATGAGTCATTCGTCTCGAACATCCTCCCGATCCGTGAAGGAATGCTTTAAAGCAGTATCACTAACTTTATGATGCTATGGAGTGGGAATCACATGTGCCACAAATTCGCATTTGCTCTGCGTATCCATCCCCTATTTCTTGATCGCAGTTTTCAACGGTTCTCAGTTGACAATGCTCATTCAACAACTTTCTATGCACCTTCCTGTACAGAATGGTACGGGTTTTGAACAGTCTTCCGGAAAATGTTGTAGAGGTTGGGAATTTTACTTTATTTATGTGTCGTTTAAAACATTCCAATCTGCCCTCCATTGTAAGAATGGTTTACTGATAGATCATCAAGATAATGCCAAATTTCTGAATTTTGATTCAAGAATATGTTATAATTATGTTGAAGTGCTGTTTTATGATACATTTTCAATACATATTTCATTTTAGGTGCATTTATTTTATTCTTTACTCTACTGCTTCACTGCAGTCCTCTCTTTGTCCTTCTATGAATAAAGATTATTCTCTCTCTCATTTTCTGCCCGTATTCCACCGTTAGATTCCTCAATCTCGTCTCCAACTTCACTCTTCTCCTCCCCAAATTCGAACAGGTCTAAAAGCGTTTGTGTAATTGTTTAGGAATTAGTTTTCAATGCGATAAACATTTATTTCAGTAGTGGTTTTCGACATGACCCAAAGTTTTTTTCCAAATAATACCTGAGCAATACCTACGTGCAACTTTTATTTCATTTATTTCATATACACCACTTCTATAATATGCTGGTTTTCAGAAACTTCGCATGAATCGTATAACTCAAAACGGACGTCATTAATCCGCACGAACTCTACTATTTGACAGTTTGATCTCAACTTCCTATACATTGGCTTTGCGCAGTTCTCAATGGACGGTTGGCCGCTTCTATATGAAAGGTGGCCACGTGCAAGTAAATTGAACTGATAAATTATTTCGTTTAAACTGTTCCGGAAAGATAACATGCAAGGCGGTATGAAGGCAGTTTTGTTAAACGATCGAGGTGAAATATTGGAAGAAGAAGAAGAGCACAGAATAGTTTATACTCAGTTGTAGACGCACGATTTTGGAACATATACCCATTTTTCGTTCACCTGAAGGAAAGCTGGAAATGCTATTTGGATTTATTGTGAATTCTTTGATTTTGAAAAATTTTCCAGAATCGCTCAAATATTGAGAACAAATTTCTTAGGAACAAAACAACAATTCCCGCTGAAATACCCGATTTCCGTTTTACAACAATCATAATATTGCAAAATTAATCTGCTATGAGCAATTTTTGCATAGGTATCGATGAAAGAGTTTTGAAATTGTTTCGATGGACAAAACTATCTCATCTTATGGGTAAAGAATATTTGAATATATTTTGTGGCAAGTGTTGTTGATTTGGATGGATCATATGCAACATGACCGGAAAACATTTTCCGTCTAAGCGAATTCAATTACATACTGGAATAGTGTGGTTTACCATCATCATTGCCTATCGTATAACATTTGTCTTTATCTCGTACTCCTCGAAACACACTAGCCACCTAATCTGAATTGTGCTTTCAATGCGTTGTTTTACTCCGTTTTTGCTGTATAGTAATCAACAGATCCTTTACGCAACAGCATTCATGTTTTACCTTTGAAACGTGACCGGTTTATTTGCTTAGTTGTTTTCATATTTATTCTCTACAACCAATATGGGCTGTTTCTGACGAATTTAAAAGTGCACTCGATATTTCGATACAATAATAGTGGATATTGATATCGATAAATAGAGGCTATTTATTGAAGGAATAACACAGTTACCGGTCTCTTAATACGTAAGGGTGAATTCTCGATTTTGCATTCATCATTTTTGCATTAATGGCATCGATGACATCAGAAACAACGCAATGACCTGCTCATTTCGTCGATTTTGAAATAACAATCATCTTAAGAGTATTGATTATATTTTCCCGAATTTTTATATTATTCTTGGTACTGCCTTCATGTACTATTGGAAAATTGATCGAATCGATTCTGATTCAATTGTACACTTGGCTGTTGTATGAATGTAAAGTTTTTGTATGTTCTGACGCCTGGTACATCGATGATCTGATCTTTTCATCGTTTTCCTGTCATTATCAACTGCGTAAGGTGTTTTTGTTAGTGAATATTAAAAACGTTGATCTCTTTCTTACCAGGGCACATTACTGGGCAATAGGTACCACCTAATGGGATTGCGATGTTGTAATGTAAGGCCGAGGGACAACATTTCACTTCATGGTATAGTTGAAGTGAGGCATTTCATCGTTCAGCTATGTGCATATTGCATCAAAATGACGCGTCGTGGTGATGATCAGACGGCATGCGAAGCCTGCTGAAGCTTCGTCGAAAGCTCCTAGAGAATACTACCGAGGAATTATAATGAAATGAGAGCTTTCTCTCTTTTCGTTTCAACGTCTTCTTTTGCACGATTATATAATTTACGCATCAAAAGAAGCATTTATTCGTTCCGATGCTTTTCATGTTGACACCAGTCATAATCATATCTCCATACGTCCCTTTGATAATGTCGATTTTCATCACGTTTGAGAATGCCCAAGTTTTACTGGCGCCATGAAACATTGCCGGTAAGGTTGTCATGATGAAAGATCTCCTCCTCGATGTCGTTTGGGACTTTCTTATGAAGTTGCTTGAGCAAGAAAATGCTTCCCATCTTGCACTGATACGCCCTCTGATTTCATCGCCATCTTCCCATCCACTGCAAAACTTTCAAATTTCCACCTTGTTTCCTTCTAGCTAGTGATGTTTATTGTGTCACCTTAATCTCTATTTCTTTATTTTATTGCTCCTCATCACCGACTTTGCCGCTCTTTAATTGAAGCTTCTTCATTAAAATTTTGAGTTTATTGAGATTTATGGAGCACCAACACAACGCCAACAGGTAACACTGAGTATTTCGAGTCAATATTCACCTCTTCTTTCTTTCACTTCAGCCTACGGAACGCTTTTCCGAGGCGAATTCAAAACAACCGGAACAACAGAAGATCACCTGCTATTACTTCTCTCTCGTCTAGAATAGGTTCACGAAATGCGACGTGATACTGAAAAGAAACCGATCACCTGTGCAAATCCATACTTTGAAGCACGCTTATTTATCTGCATAAATCAAAAATAGCGTGTGCAAATCCGATCTCACCGCTTTGAATTTTAATTTCAAATTATTTTGCAGGTAGATACGCATATAGGGCAGGTTACAATAACGCACTCATTGATACTTTATAACATTGGAATTTAAAAAAATTTTTTGGCGTATTTAGTGCGCGATTTGCGCTTTCATTCCTCTACTTTCTTTTGCAGTTTGAATTAGATCAGTGCACATAATGAAACAATAGAAAGCACTTTTATCGTAGCTGACAATAGTGAACTAAAAACGACATTTTAACACGATTATGAGTTGTATGGATATCTGTGCCGCATTTTTCAATCTGAAGTCACATCGATCAATTTGCGGGATTTTTTAACTCGGCAACGTATAAGCGAAACGGTTGCCCACAATGCGGATTCAATTGAACTTTTCTATTCAACCATTCGACGATAGATTTGCAACGAAGAAAATAAAGCACATCGTCAACTCCATCTTATATGATTATTACTTTCGTCCATTAACTGTAGTCGTTTGAGAGAACAATTTGCTTCTAGATGAGCTAATAAAACGAAATAAAATCCTTTAGACATTGTTTCACTAGCAGTTCACTTACTTTGCAAACATTTTCGGCTCTCCATGAAAACATCACAATTAAACGGTTGTTCTTTTCTAATACTAAACAGTTTGCTTCACGATTACCTGGCAAATTAATTCAAAACAGTCGGTTTGGTGGTATCGCCAATCAATCTATCAAACAAATCGTCATACTCATATCGTTTAAAACAAAATTTTATTATCTCATTACAACATTTTACTATATTATCCATCACAAACAAATTTTCAACAGCAATAATACAATGAAGATCGTATATTTGAGCATAAAACCGTATGATCGGGGCAAGAAAATTGAACACTCAATGAGTACAGCATTTGATTTCACAGCGATCTGCTATATACGTGCGCATATATATGAACATAAAACATAAATGAATTTCATTACGGATATCCTGCAAATTTTCGACCAAGCAAAGTGTTTCGATCATTGCAGTTATTTCTGCTGAAGTTTAATTCTATCGATAAATGGTGAATGGATAGGAGTCAAAACTTTTATTATTCGATAGCTTGGTCAACAGCCAATCAATAGACGGTCGAAAATGGAGATGTCGAAACGGTTGAATGATATAGCGGGTCGATGTCTGAGCACAACTTCACCTTTAAACTTGATTAACCCGTATAATTCTAATGAACTTCGATATGCGTACTCATACATAGAATTCGTTTTTTTTGATACTTTAAACAAGGTTGTAATATTAGCATTTGTCATATTCTTCAAAATGAGCTATTCTGCAATTTGAAAAGACAGGTGTTCCATCGTGTTTTTTTTTCTCCCGCATTACTACGAGTAAGAGACTCATCCTGGACGCTATTCGCACAGTTGGTAGCCGAAAATTCCAGAATACTTTTACGATAAAGAAACGTTTGAATACAATTATGAAATATGCACTGAATTCGAGGATTTAAATCTTCAACCTTTTATGAATAAATGAAACCATTCTCCGTCCTTGAAATTAACGCACCTTCGAGTTTCGATGGAGCGCATATTTCCCGGGATTACACTACAGGTAGATTATAGAAACTTTTGCACCAAGCTATGCAACTAAGATAGAACCAAGGTTGACTTCCGCGAAGTATGGCGATATTCAAGTGGATCAACACCCCTTGAAAAAGGAGATATTCACACTGAACACTTAGAAAAGCAAAAACAAATCCAAAATATTCCCATATTATTATACTAAGCTTACACAGCAACATTAATAACCCGCTTAGTTTCGTATTCAACTGGATTATATTGAGGTAACATATTCGTCTGCAATAACAGTTCACCGACCAACAATTTTCTTGTCGATGAAATAACGTTTATGTTATCTGTTTGCATAGTTGGGAAGTCTCGCTCTAGACTCTTATTTTAAAGATCGAATTTCTAAGTTCATCTGTGAAAAGCCTGATTTTTGATGAGGAAAGTGAAAAAAAACCAGTATTTTATGGTGTATGTGAATTCGAGTTCCCCATCATAATCGAAGAGGAAAGTTGTGCGAGGAAAAGAGGATTCAACTGTGAGTTCAACGAAGCGAGCGCCGCTGCAAAATTTCGATTCGCTTCTAGTGATGAGGTGATAGTTGGTGGCTGTACCATACTCGCATAGGATAGTAAACCCAACGACGATGGTAATAAACTGGGAGCGGTACATTGTGAAGCTTTGAAAAATGCATCCGATACCTGCAATTGCACTCATTATTGAATATAATTTATTGCAATTCAATGTAAGAGGTAGAAGCCTATCTAAGAAATTTGTCGGTAATTGTATCATTAAAAATAACCTATCTTGTATAATGCCAATTTTATTCATACCTCTTAACTGTGAAATGAAACTACAACGCATACTTAGAATTAAGTACTCTCCTTATTATATTTCTACAATAAAATTTACGACCAAAGTTCATTGAATTTACGCATATTATCGCTCATAAAGCATGCATTGTAATTCTCATATTCTAAGAGCAACGCTAATTATTTCGATTGCATTCTTTTTAAGTTCATATTTTAGGGTTTCTTTTCTGAGATGGAAAATTTATCCAAATTTCCGGAACAACTGATGTAAATATTTCAGTGAAACAGAGAGCGAATCGATAGCAATCACTTATGAGATGTCAAAATGATTGGCTGCATAGAAATCGCCTCAAGTCAAAAGGCGCCATTGGATGGATTTAAGAAATTTGCTGACGCCTGCTTGCTATGTACTTAAAAAACAACTGCTAAACGTTTCCGCTATTTTCGTAGGTAATACGTGCATCGAACATGTCTGCCGCTTTGATTTAAAACATTCGGAATATATAGTACAAAACGCAAAGTGGACAAGCGTTTCTTGTGAGAGCTCGAACTCTAACTCTTGATGTATCGCTTATCAAGCTTATCCATCCTAATCACACTTCGCCTCCTATCAGTACCCTCCCTTCCCCTTTCAATCAAAGCCGTACTAAAACGCCATAGTAAACAGTGCCAGTTACACTGAATTTAGCTAAAACTATCTTGCGCTCTCATTACAGCATCAACTGTAGTTGTATCTTATGGATAAAATGCCGAATGTCAGTTGCTTACACGACAGAAATCAACAAAGAAGTTAGCGAGGGAAATAATATTCGTTATTCTTTGTGTCTAGCTCTACCTTTTCACTCGCCAGTGTTATCTTGTCGTTGGTAGGTTCCGATGTTTTGGACGATGCGGCAGCAAGTTGTGCTTGATATGCGGCAAGTAAAAGAGACTGCTGTTGTTGCGCTGCAGCAGCCAAGAGCATTTGTGTTGTTGCTTGTTGAGCCTGAGGTGGTATTGTCTGAGCCACAGTGGTGCCATTGCCATTCATTGTTGGCATGACCATATTACTGACATTAGGCCCCGTTGGTGTGCTTAACGAACGTGGTGATTTCTGGCGCAAGCGTGGCTTCCGTTTTGGGCGATAAACGTAATCAGGATGTTGACGCATAAGCTCATCTCGAAGATCTTTCGCCTGAAAGTATAACTTATTCCTTAAGAGAGAACGATATTTGGTGGTAAGCATGCATTTATCTCAAAATAAGTTTCGTTCGGGAATTTCAGTGCTGAAATATAGCGGAAATTTCCCTTTCCGATAGATATTCTCTTATTATTTTGGTAAAAGATTACTAAATATGCTTTCATTGTCTGTGCTAATATTTATTAGATGATTTTTCGACATTTTTTTCATGAGCGCAATCTTCAAAATGTCGAAAAAGATTTTCGTCCTTATTAAACCGCAATTTTCTTGTACGCTTAACTCAGTTTTAAATTAAACATTGAAAGCATTATTTTTCGTTAACAATTTATTGATTAGAATAAAAGGTAGAAATTATTTTAGAAATATTTGAATTACGAATCAATCACCGGATATCCGCTCTTTTCTAAGAAACACAATGGGAAAAAAAAGAGATAATATTGGGTTGCCGTTAGCAATTATTCAAAGAAAAACATCAATTCAAGATGATTTGAGTGTAGTTGAAAAATTGCTTTATTTTATATGCATAACAATGACACTATCAAAAACATCATCCCCATATTAGACATACATTATCGAAACAAAAAAAAATCGTTTATGAGGGATTAAAAATGAAAATGAAGATGGAAATTTTTCTTCGTAAAATCAATTCATTACGAACTAATCATATATTAATCTTAACAATGATCCTATGTAAACAACCAACTACACTTCAGCAATAAAATTTTCATTTTTTTTTCTTTTTGATAATATGGTAGCAAACATTTGAAAAAGAAATCACCGCGGAATATAACTATTGAGAAAGTGCAGCAAAAAAAAGAGGCATTTTTAGAGCAATGATTCTCAATTGGAATAGAATTAAGAAAATGAACTTTTTATGTATCAATAATAAATTTTGCATTTAAATTTCGTTCTCGCTAAGAAGGAAATACTAAATGTAAATGTAATCGAGTAATTTATTCGTGTCGGATCACTAGAAATTCCACCTCTTTCAATTGCAATATTGTTTGTTAATGCCTAACACTCTTAGCAATAAAACAAGAAATCACAAATTGTGCTCAAAATTAAACATTCTCATATTTCCCTCGATGAAATGCTCTTGCAAATTCCAGGTTGCTTAGGAAAAAAAAAAACAAAACAACAGCGAAAACGTTTCTCTAAAAGTATTAGCGATTCGTTCGTATAGAATTGATTAAATTATAGAAGATCTCTCAAAGTATGATGTTCGAAACATTATCACCCTATAATATGGGATAGATGAATTTAGATATGTTGAACTGTTTTGCAGAAGAAAGTATGCTATTTAAGCGTAATCAAATATAATATATTGAAATTGAATAGTGATCAAAGAAAAAGTTTCAACGATGTTTATTGCAACACTCCGAAAAAAAAAACATACATTCATGACATAAAACATCATGAAAATAAATAAAACGTCTTAAATCTTAAATCTTTTAAATCCATCTTCTTCTTCCCTCTCTTTCAATATTACACTAAATGCGGCGTTTATAAAATAAACAAACCTTTTGAATGAATGGTGCCTTTTGTTCTGCACTCATTTTTCGCCATTCAATACCGAGTTCTTTACTAATTTGTGAATTATGCATTTTACCATCCTGATTAGCGATTTGTGCTCTTCTGATTTGCGACCAAACCTGAATATAACAATACTTTAATATCATAGTTGGCATATGTCACAGTTGAAATGCCTTCAACCTGAAATCAGCATTCGTTGAAAACATCAGAAATTCACCCATTATGCACATTCTATTTCGTTTCGTTCCTGTAAAATAAACATTTCGTGCAATTTGCAATTATGTTCTTATTAGTTGTGTGTATTTAGATTATATTTGCTGTGAGATGCGCTAACTTTTCATCTCTTTTTCAATTTTTTCTCACACTTTCCCCCACTTCCGTCGCTCAGCCCATCCTGAAGTACACAAAATCGCACTGCATTATGTATCTGAAGTGTTTGCCCGATGTGCGAACCTTTCTGTGCCGCTGATACAACCTACATAATTGAACCTCACAAAGCAAATGCCCTCGAGCAAAATTTTGCACAGCTGAGGTACAAATGACGAAAGCAAATAGCATATTTCTCCCGTTCAATTCATGCTTCCCGAATAGCACTTTCAAATTTCAAAGAAAGAACGTTCTTTAAAAAAACTTCAATTCAATAAGATTAAAATAGCATAATGAAAGCTTCTCATTTCATTAAAAATAAGATCAGGATGGTTCGTGCAATGGGTAAGATTTCTAGAGGTGATAAAATAAACTAATCTTACTAAATTCGGAGATTTCATATATTTATGCATGTATTCTTTTTTTTTGGATTCTATAACGGACCTATTTTGATTCTACACTGTTGCGAATCGGAAAAAGAACAGCCTTATGTGGAAAGTTTCAATGAGCGATACGAATCGATCATTAAAAATTGCTGTATTGCTGCAAACATTTCACTATTTCTTCACAAGTCATGTGAACAATCAGCGTAATCAACAGAACTATAAAATGCACACCATATCAGTACTATTAATACGTTTATCTACTTGTTTCTTTCGTTTTTTTTTTCTGAGCATATAAAAGCAAAAATAAAGAATAAAAAAATAAACAAACCATGAAAGCATTCATTGGACGTTTAATTTTTTCACCATTTTCAAGACGATCTGGCTCTCGAAAAAGACCATTCGTATATTGCATCGAACCACCATTACCGGTGATTTGCCATGTGGATTGCTTTGGAGGCGCTAAAAATTGCATATTTTAATACGCATGAACATTTATCATTCTCAACAAGTTCATTCACTAGATGCTGTTAATTGATCGACAACTGTTGTTGCCTTTAGCTTTCTCGATTGACCGCTGAAAACACCGGAAGGACAATGAGAAACGTCATGTGGTACGTGTCGGAGCGTCTTTTCCTTCCAAATCTATGTAAAGACATTACTGTAAGTTATTGTATATGCATTTTAACTTGTAATTACTGCGAAAATTACTGTTGCTATGGTTTTGTTGTATTGCTATGTTTTATTGCTATGCTATAAAAAAATACTGTAAGCAGGTGCAATTGCATTATAACTATGCTTTTTTTTTTAAATAAAGACATTCGAACAAATGTACATTTTCATAGTTTGAAGTACAATGACCAAAATGAACGGTTCTTGCAACCGGTATATTAACGGTCATTGATTGCGTCAAAGAGAAGCACCTACTTCCAGAACTATATCCTGACGTTGCGCTGGATGAAGAGGTAGAAGGTGAAGGCAACGCTCTGAGATCGGAATTCATTGGAAGTGCTTCATTAGCTGCGTTCCAACTTAATGGTGTATAGCCTGTGATATCACCGTTTACAATAGATGGATGATCCAAGAGTTGTGACATATGCAGCATCAGATTCTGCAATTGAATGATACCTCAATTTAGGAGCATAATTATCGAAAGAAAGCGATGTCTCGATAGGTTTAATTGCGGTAATACGTTCATTTAGAACGACTGATTCATTCAAATAGAGAAATATCAAAACATTCTGAACGAATGAAATCTCGTAAGATTGCATCGTTCATTGAACCTCACTCGACGAATCGTTGAGATTCGACACTTTGGTTCCGACCATCACGGTCGGTAAGACTGTGCAGAAAGGAATTATCACGTATTTAAGCGGGCTTCGTAAGGAAATTGCCTTAAAATATGAAGAGACGTATCGGCTCAAAAGACGCGTCACTTGCAGTTTCATATAGCAGGATGCCAACGCAATTGTTTCTAAGGACTCGTAGAATCTGCGGCAGGTATTCCTAGATACGCACCACGCTATTCCTATCATATCAATATTTTCAGGCCGCAAGAGTACCCTTTCGTTATCCCCGTTCTCCCCATCTACCGGTCGTAGATATCCATCGATCTGAAAGACGATTAAAGTTTCTCATCTTACCAACAATACTGTTGAAAAGAAGTTAGCACTATGAGTATAGCCATTTAATTGACGTTTATAGGCGCTATTTTAGCAATCAAATGTGCTAAATGTCTAGTCACAACTACAACGCCTAAAGCCTTCATGACGAATAAAATTCTTCGTCGATGCGATGCCCTCTTTGTTGATATTCAATTCGTTGAATTTCCCTATCATGGAAAATATTTTTTCAAGCATTTAAATTTTATAAAATGCATACAAAGGTATATTAAATTATATCAAATATCGACTATACCTAAATAACTAGAACAAAGTCTACAGTTACATATAAACATAAATAAAAATACAAAATGTACTAAAAATGTAATAAATAGTATTTGTTTACATCATTATACGAAATATTTATTTTATTATCTTGAAGTTTTTATTTTTTTTGCCAATATTAATTGTTCTTTAGAAATGCTTTTTTTTTCACAGTTTCAAAATATGAATGTAATTTCTATAGCAACGAAAATGCTCGAGAATATTCATGAATAAAGAAAACTAAACGATCAAAGAGGTTTGTTTCGAGAAATATTTTCACCGAATGACACAAAAGTGTAAAAGTGATTTCATCATATTGCAATACGGGCAGCTGCTTTTCATAGCGGTGAACAAAAAAAAAAAAAAAAGAAGAGAGAGGAAATCAGAGACAATGGTATTGGTTTCATTCAAATAAAATCTCTGCAAAAAAAAAAAAAAAAAAACGCTATGAATCGTTTATTCTTATTCAGAAAATGAAAGGAAAAAGTTCTATTGCACTTTTTAAACAGCAATGCAAAATTGTTTTTTTTTTTGTTTGCTATCACCGGCATCGAAAATTTATAAATGTGCAATGAAAAGATTCGAAAGAATTTTATTAGTGCATAATTTTTATCACTCATTGGAAATTTTTCTTCTTTCACCTAAATAATGAGATTTTTATTTTTTATTTTTTATTTTTGTATTAAATAAAATTAATAAATGGAAAATATGAGATAAAACGCATTATTGCAATAAACACTTTTACAGTTTCGCTTATTATTTCAATTAATTTCATTAAATATCAAGAAATAATATAATATAGGCATTATTTAAGAGATATTTAAATCGTACGTGCTCCCTTCATATAGGTGAAGAAATGGGAAAATGTTACGCAGAAATTGCAACGAAAAGCACCACTTCTACTTTTCGCTCAATTGGTCAACCATTTTCCTATGCTAGCAATAAAATCGAAATATGCAAAACAGTGCCACTATGTTTTGAATTAAATCGACCGCCTCCGTAACTGTTCTATAGAGGGTTCTTTTCTTTCTTTTTTTTTTTTCAGCAATTTGATTGGTGTGAACTAAAAATCCGACCAAAGATGTAGAGAAATTTTTTCAACCTTTTAATGTTGGCAGTTTCTTTCGAAATTGATGAATCAATGTCGAATATGATGTAACAAATCATCCTATGGTTTGTTCTATGAAAAATATATAACGGGAATTTGGCTTTGATAGTTCCGATACAGAACTATCAGAGAAACACACACAGACAAACATAGACATACCCGGACATCATATGGCTTTTGCAAGATAAATTTGAAGAACAAATAAAAAAAAGACTGTTTTAACTCGAAAAGAATATAAAATACAAATGGTAGAAATGAATTTGATAAATTTCAAAATGCGTGCAAATTTTGTGTATTCACAGATGCCATTAACTTCTATCGAAATTGATGAACTCATTTGCAAAAAAAAAAAAAAAAAAAGTATACAAGAGATGAGCGTATGAAGAAGAGTTTAACCTCGAGATTCTCCGTAAATTTATCTTCGATAATGGGTTCACTTTAAAAATTACAAACGTCTATACTTTTTGAAACTGTAAACCTATAAAAGCGCGCAAAAAAAAAACTTTCTAACGTTGAAACACATCGAATTGAATTATTAAATTTAAAATATTTGAATGTTAGTTAATGCAAAATGAATTTCTTTCCAAACAATAGATATTCCATTATTGAATGCAATCGCCTAAAAAAATTTGAAACGAAGATGCAAATAATGATGAATAGAGAAAAGAAATGCTGAAAAATGATGAGAAGTAACGATTTTAGAGATTGTCACATACGACAAACGTCATATAATCAAACATCTTCTTTATTCGCTCATAATCTAGAGGAATCGTTGAGGATTTCGTTTTATCTAGTGGAAATTATTCAACATGTTCATCAATATTGATCGAATAGTGATGAGACGCTCAACGATAATCTTCTCTACACGATGGATATTTTCAATCGCAATAGATCCTTTCATCTTATCCACTCTCATTTATCAATTCCCATTTACAATCTTCATGAGTTTAGTTGAATGATTGTGTTATGATAGTTGAAAATGAGGATATTTGAATGTATTAAAGTGTTTAGAATTTCGAGGGGAAAAACTCAACAACATTTACAATCATCAATGTCTATGCTGTAATTTGTTAATTTAAAGCGAGCACTAACATATCAACGAAATTAGCATTACAATGAAGAATAATTCAAGAAAGAAATCTTAGAAATTATTCATTAAGAAAAGAGTGCTATTTAATTGAATCGATAAAATACGCTTCTGAAATATCGAATTAATCATTGAAACGATAAAATTAATGAATTAAATATTACAAGTAAATTGATGAGAAAAAAAAGAAGACATTTTAGGCATGAAATACTTCGAGAATAATTCAGAGAGTTCTTTCTTTTTTTTTTTTTTTTTTTTTTTTTTAAAGAAAAGTAACACTGTTGAGAAAATTTATAATTAGAAAATGTTTAATTAATGAATATTATTATTATTGCTAATTAGAGAGATTTTATTCCACTCATGAAAGTTATGAATATCATAAAAATTTTCAATCACTTCACAATTTAATCGTTTATCTAACGGAAGTTAACACATTATCGATATACATAATTTTCCACTTTATTTAGCTATAATTACAGCGATCACAGCTAATAATTACGGCAATTACGAGAAATTCAAGCAAAATGGAAATTATTGCCAGACTATGATCATAATTTCCAAATTCTACAGGTATATGAGTAACTTTTCAATACTTACAGTTCAATGATAGAGGTATATGAGTAAGGAAATAGATTTGAGTAAAATAACACAACTAATGATCTCCCCTTTATATAATTAAATAAAATTATTACGAAATTAAAACATGATGATTCTCGTTTATATATTTGAATAAAGATCAACATGAAATCTATCGGCTGAAAATGTTCGAAAACTCGTTTACAAAAAAGATTCCCACATAAGCAAAAGAAATTATATATGGGAATATTAAACAGATATTACTGAAAAAAAAAAACTACTACCACTAAAAAATATATATATAAACAATGAATTGTTCATATAAGTAAACAGCGAAAAAAACATCGAATAAAATGAAATATAATTGCAAATTTTTGCAATATAACTGAACGATATAACTGCAAATATAACTGAACGATAAACATCGAAAAAATGGATAGAATACTTCCGTAGAGATTTGAAAAAAAAAAAACTGCAAATTTTTCATTTTAGTTAATTTCCATTTGTAGAGACAATTTGCGTCTACATAACTCTTAAAAAAATAATTGTAAAAATTATAATCTATTAATTAAAGAATTTATTATTACCTAAAAGTATTCATAATTGCATAGTTTACGAGATGTTTACCTATTATATTCATAAATATTCCTCGAAAATATACCTTTTCGAGAGTAGTTACCTTATTTTGAAGTAAAATTTTACAAAAAACAGTAAAAATTCACCTGATGGAAAAATCTAAATAACTATGAAACCGATTAAATTTCTCACTCTGTGATAAGGCAAGATTTTATGTCATTAATAAGCACGGAAGGTCTCATCAACTGCATTAGTCGTATATACAATCACTAAGCAAATCGCTATCGCGTTCAATCATCAACGATTTAAAGCAATTGGTTATTTCACTTTCAGCAAATTCACTAATGATCTATTATCGTTGGCAACTCTTATATATTCACTTAAAAGCTTTCTAATATCTTTTTAAATTCATCAACTCTAAATTACGTATGAAAATTTCTGTTGATCAAAATTCACTTAATTAAGAGAATAGGAAAAATCTTTCGTATTCAAAATTTGAGGGATCTATGCCTCTATGCTCCATTCATCCACTCGTCAAAACCTCGGAAATATACTATAATATTGCTATGAGAATAAAACAATTAGATCCACATGTGTACTCTTTACCTAAAATGACCCTCAAAAACGATCTACGGAGAATATCAAATATTAAAAGGAGAATAAGTGAAGCGAATAATGAAACTTTTAACTCTTTCATGAAATCATTGAATATATTTCATACGAATTCCTTATCGACGGATATTTTTGCATAGCTCTTTTTTGTGAGAACATATTACGATGTCGTAAATTCTGTAAACATTTAAGTGTGAGTTTTTTTTAAAAATCTGTCTAATAACCTAGAAAATTTATGGCAAACAAAATTGAGAATATAAACTGCATCGTTTAATGACCTCTATAGCAAGTTTTTTTTTTTGCGGCTGATCATTTCTACGTGACCTATTGACATCTGAAAGCGTTAAAGATTAACCTACGGGAAATTTCTTTTCAAAGCATGAGACGTTTTGACGTCATAGATGCAAGTAAACGACGAATGAGCCTGTTGCGTTGAAATACAACAACTCCGATCAGTCTCATTTTTATACTTCTCAGATTCTTTCTTTCACTAAACAATGTTCGACGTTAAATGATCATGTAGCTCTTATACGCACAACAATACGAATGAATATTAGTTATTGCTCAAATTGTTGTCATATATCGTTATATAAGTTAACGAAAACTCACTAAAAGTAATATCATTATATCAATGACGTAGTGCAAATAATTTAATGTCGCTTTTTACTTTATAATCGAATGTCGTTCATTTAATTTCGATTAAAGATCGATTTCAAAAATTATACAACCGTTTCACAACTTTTATAGTATTATTCTAATAAAGAATATTAGAAAGAAAAAAAAATCGAATAGAGGAATCTCTAGAAGACTAAGAAACTAACAGCCGTAGATATGGAATATTCGAAAAGGAAGGTTTCAAGAAACCCTACTTAGCAAAATTAAAAGCTTCATTCGTTTAGTGCATTTCTTACTCTTTAGGAAATTAAGAAATACGCTTGCAAATTCAAAAATTGTGGAATATTTCTACCTTTGATGTTATTTTAAAAAGGAAACGACATATAAAAGTAATAATTGCATCAATATATATATATATATATATATATATATATATATATATATATATATATATATATATATATATATATATATATATATATATATATATATATATATATATATATATATATATATATATATATATATATTGATATGTATTAAATTAAACAGAAATTATATCAATTTATATGAGAGAATATTTTTGAGGTATAATTTTTTGAAATGATAAGTATAAAAATGAAATCGTCTAAAAATAAAATATTATTAAATCAATTTTAAATTTGCCTATGAAAAGGTTAATTAAACAAACATAGAACAATTGCGTATACATTAATCAACACTTTTAGGCACCATAATTTTCCACTAAATTCAGTATTGCTTCTTGAGAAAGATAAATGAAAAGAATGAGTCAATGTTCATTCATAGAGTGTCCCATCTAATACAACGTAGAAAATATTCAACGCTAGAAAATATGAAAGAAATATTCAATGAAAAAAAAAAGGATAGATCTTGAATGAAATTTAATTGAAAAATATTTTATTAAATTATAAATGATTTAATAATAACAAATATAGAGAATGATAGTAATCGTGAAATTGATCATTAATACTAGAGGAATAAATAGTTTTAAGAGTGGACGTGCCATAAGACGACGACACTAAAATTAAAGAGAAAGAAAAAAAAAGTAAAAAGTAAATTGAAATGTGTTAGTTTAATCGAATCAGAAATTAAATTTACTTTTACTCGTATTGTTTCGTATAAAAAATTTTCATTTGTGGGGTTTTTTTTTTGTTCGAGGATTAAATGCATCAGAAATGCGATCTGCATCATTACTCTCTTCTGTCTCTATCAAATATTTCTATCGTTATTCGCGTATATTGAAAAATTTTACAAATTTTTGAGTTAACCAGTAACTAAATTGATAATAATGCATATAAGTTTTCCGGTAAAAATCATCATGATCCATTGCTATAAATGAAGAGTCCACCAATTTTATAATATAAGAGGAAATAAGGTTCTCATTAGCACAAAAAAAAAAACAACGAAATGATGCTTTATGGCACTTTTTAAAGCGAAGCATTTGAGTAATGTCCAGTTATTGCTTGATGAATAATTATGACAACTCTGAATCGAAGCATCAAACCCTCTTTTGGTAATTCTTAAGTCAACTGGAGCACGTTCACATCGAATAAGTGCGACCATCTCGACGATAAGTTAACACTACCACATAACTTCCTTTCATTCTTAACAAATCAAGGGGTAGATTTGCGAAGGGGGGGGGGGTGTGGGGGAGGGCTGGAGAAGCAAAACTGTCTAATCTACGAGAGAAGCAATGAGATGCCGATCTGGCGAAAAAAAAATCAACTAGTGTATTTGCAACACGTAAACCAGTTTCCAGATGATTTAAATATTGGACTTATTTAGAGCAGCTTTCTTTCATTTCTTGCACTTTATCTGCACAAAATCCACCAGAAATGCTAATACGGGCAAAATCCTTATCGCTTTCACAAAATGATAAACGTGCATGAGTAGTTTCATATTAGTTGAAGTGCATTACAAAAAGAAATTTTGCATATATGGAAGAACACATTGCATATAATAAGTTGAAAAAGAATTTTTTAGTGAAATTATATATGTGCATAAAATGTTCAATGAAAAATTTAGATATGGAAAATACTTTTAATATACAAATAAAAAATTTACCTTCAAATATGAAATAGTAATGAAACTTATACAGCTATTAAATTTGTATAAAACGATTTAGATGGAAAGCATTAAGCAGAGAAATAGTCAGCTGAATATGGTGCTAACAATATATAAAAGTGGCAATTAATAAAGAGGAAAACAATATTTCTAATAAAAGTTTTAACGATTTTTAAACTCGATTTATACATGAACAAAATACATAGCGATCTATGATATCATAGACGAAAATTTATCGAATTATAATATATCATCAACTCTATCGATTTATTTGCGTCAAAGTTTTACTGACTTTCACTTGTGATATTGTTCGCTAACATACTTATTCAATTTGCGAATGAATGAATTGTGCTTCATTAAATTTGCCTATTTGATTTCTATTTTCTGATATATTTTCATCTCTATTATGTTTAAATAGAATTATCAATAAAATTGAAACTTGACAGATAAAAAGCTTGAAATAAATCATTGAATTTAGAGTTTCTCATTGGCACATGTTAGAGAATTAATTATAACGAATAATTTTATCGTTTTTTTTTTTTCAATAACACATCCATAAATAAATAAGATTATATTTCCCTTCATATTTCACCTTTATCTTCTTATATATCGCCCTTATTCAAACAATTCCTATGCGCTTATAATTCTATCACCAGTAATATCCTGAATTAAATAGAAATCTTTTAGTCGATAATGTAAGTAATACTTATTTTGCATACTCATTATGTTAATAAAATTATCAAAAATTCATTGCATTAAAAAAATAATAAAAAATTATTGCAGAAATTTATCATTAAATTATATTTCTTTAAAAAAAAAGTTGAGAGAATATGAAAAATATTATTCTCATCATCATATGATGTTTATTCGAGTAATGCTTGATATTTGAAAGAAAAAAAAAACGAAAAATTCATTCCGCATCAAACATTACAACGCTTTAAGCAAACTATTGCTAAATATAAATTTATAATAATGAATGCCAATAAATGATTTATTTTGAAGGGATTTATTTATGCAAATTCACATTTCCTTAGTGTATTCCTTAAATTCATAATTTCGAATGCAAATTTCAATATACAACTCTATACGGGAAATTAAACTCATTTTGATTTAGTTAGAAAGAAAACAAATACACTTTGTTGATTTAAGTTTAAATATTACCCCACATTTTCAAATGAACACTGGATACAGATGGCTGTCAAAAAGTTTGTAATTTCCGATTGATAATAGTAAAAGACAATTACACACAAGAGATAAGAAGGTTTTTCTAAACAGCGGCATCATCGTATAGAACCATTGGTAAATATTTATAATCATTTTAGTATTATAAATAATAAAAATATATTCCTTTGTTGAATGCAAATATTTTGCCCACTATATAATTAATTAACAACAATTAAACATGAAATTATAGCTCTTAAAATAGGTTAAATATTGGAACTTCTAGTTGAATATTAGGTTAGGTTAAAATTCGCCTCAATATAAGATGTGATTATCCAAGCTTCTGTGAAAATCTTCGTTATAGATGCTCTGATTGCCTACTATTTCAAATGATATCAACAATTGAGAGTGAGATCATGAATTGTTCGCCGTCATAGTTATTCAAGTAGAAACATTCGCTAAGTTCTCGATAAATGTCTACAATAGCAAAAAAAAAAACGACCACTAATTACGTGTAACATAAAAAATCGCCTAAAAACCGCTAAATATCGATGAATGCACAAAGATCCGCACCAATAAATGCAATGCTTATGCTCAAAAAAAAAAAAATTCTTTCTTTTTAAAAATAGAAACGAAAAAAAAAGCGCATAAATGAAATGCAAATATTCTAAGTTCATGAATAAAACTGAGGAAAATCTCCTCTTCAATTCTTTAAAAAAAAAAGATGAGAATTCAAAAATTCGAATATTTTTAATAAATATGCTATATAAAACGATTGATTTCGAAGAGAATAATAATCTTCACTGTGCAATTGTAATATTATTGAAATATTCATTTTCGATGATTTTATTTTAATTAGAAAATTTTACCTCATTGAATTCAGGATTTAAAAAAAAAAAAATTCATACAATATGATAACAATACTGGATACATATATGCAATCATATAGACTAAACAAATAACAACCATCAATAACTGCAATAAGAAATAAAAGTAAATAACGACGACAAACCGATTCGAAAGAATAAATCTGCAAAATGAATAGATTTGACAAATATTGAGTATAAGTCGTGCAATAACGAAGAGGATGAGGGAAATTACGCGACAATGACTCTCGTTGCTCAGAGGTTGCATTATCGCCGCAAATGCCATACAACAATGACAACAAAAAGACGTATTTAGGTTGGAACAATCAAATACATTGACGGCCTTCAACAGATCAATGCCAATTGCTGCCTTTTCACTCGAATCGCCATCTTTTGTGTGCCTAGAGAATCGTTTCTCAGCCACAACCAACGTCACACACCTTTCTTTCTTAGTGATGTAACGTTATTGAATCGACAAATTCGATCATGAGAGTTGACAATTGCTATATTTAATGAGTACAATCAGCGTCATGTAATGCAACGATGGCCACCAACACTGAGGTGGAAGATGAACAAAGAAAGGTGAAGCTCATCAGGGCAGATAAAACCAGGAAGTCCATATTCTTGGTAAGCACTGCATCATCCTACTTCTAAACAACTACATATCTTTGGCTACTGAAATCCCCTATCAGCATCTCGTCGTATAACCTGGAAATTAACAAGATGGACCTTTAATATCAAAAAAAAATCTGCTATGACGCTTATGCGTAAACGAAATGAAGTGGATAACAGAAATGATGAAAAAAAACAAAATAAAAGCGAGAATGTACTATGAAATGATACCATAAGTGCTCGTTACAATCCAATCCAATAGGCTGGCTTTGTTCTTAAATAAGCCAACCGGAAATATAAATTCGAAAGCCAAATGAACGGTTTTCTGGCTAAAGAAGAACTGATCATTGATTAATTTCGTGCATACAGTTTCACTGCTGAATTCGGATTTTTATATCCGATAAAAAAGTCAATTAAGCGAAATGAAAACATAAGTATAATGATGCAATTATGAAGTGCTTTTTTTTTCTCATGAAAAAAAAAACTTACAGTGTGCACACTAAATGAGTTAATGGATACGCAGATGTTATGTTGTAACTTGTAAACATATGCGCATATTTCCTCACATAGAGGACTACACTAACGAATATATATTAGTCTTATTTGAAAAATATTTTCGAAATTCTTGAAAATTTTTGAATATATTATTACAGTAACACTGAAAATTGCAATTATATTTTTATGTGTTTTATTTTGCTTATATCTGCAAAAAAAAAAAACAGAAATTCTTGCAAAAATTTCAATAGTATGAATTCTTCCCGCATATTTTCCTTATATGCATAAATTTTTTCCCGAATGAACGAAATTTAGATTATAGGTTGAAATGATCACCTATCAAAATTTATTTTCCTTTTTCTCTTCGCGCATAAATTTCCACTTTTTTTTTTCTTTACAAACATCAGTTTCATATGCTCTTTGCATATGAAATTTCGTTATTTTCTGCTTTACTATGTCGCCATTTCCAAAAAAAAAAAAAAAAAAATTCATGAAAAGATTAGCATCGATTTTTTCAATTTCATGTACTACTGCATTTTTTTTGCATACTAGAAATTTATTTCTTTAACGGCTGCTAAATTAATCCTACTATATAAACAACGATATAATGTTGAAGCTGTATCGTTCTTTTAAGCTATTCTTTTAATACGTAACAACAATAAAATCTCCAACCAACATTCATAAAAATATTCCCAAATTATATCCAAAGAAATTGGTTGCGCTAATCTTTTACAAAAAATTTTCAAATATTCGGCTCATAAATATTTGAAACCATTTAAATTACATTAAACAGTTGCAATATCTTATCTGGCATATGCATACACTAATAGGAAGAAAAGTTAGGAATAAAAAATTGTGCCAACAAAATTTAATGCCAGTAACATGCAAATCCCTTGCATTTCAAGTGGTCAGGATAAATGATTACTTAAATACTCATCGATCGATTGTAGAAGCTCCAGAAACGAAAAAAAAAACAACGGCTCTTCTGTGTAGAACGATTTGACTGCAGCACGAGATCTAAGTTATAAAATTTCAACGCATTTTGAAATACGTATGACTCATATATATAACGGCGATCAATAGAAAAGAAAATGACCTCGATTGCTATAACAGCTGGAAATATTCGACGAACGCTTACTTACACTGTTGGATCAGCAAAAGGAATTAAAAATACTATGTTAACACTGTGACATACATACGCCGAAGAAGGTTTTCTTCCATCTCGGAAAATATTTTCACTTTCAACTGGAAACATTTGACAATATTATGATGCTGCTATCAGCGCATGAAAATTGGATTTTCTTTTTTTAAAAATTTAAAATACATCAAAAATTATTTTCAAAGAGATTCAAAAAATTGCAAGAAATATTTTAAATAAAACGACTGCTTGAAATGATAGCAATAGCAAGGCTAAGAGAAAAAAAATTAAATGCCTTATGTCGAAGAAGATCTAAAAATGAAAAACTCAAAAGCATTTTGATAGAATTTCTGGAGAAAAATAACTTCGAGAAAATTTGAAGCATTCCTACTACACGTACACACGGACGCACATATCTATGCGTATATAGACGCACACATAAACACATACACACATATACACAGGCTCACACACTCACACAAACATCGATGAAAGAATGTGTTATTTATCGCCAAAAAATTTCCCTTCAAATGGCCGCTTTTCGCGCTTTCACTAAAGCTTTGTGCTTTGTTTCATTGTTCGCCTTTGTGGATGCGGCGATATTTTCTTGAATGAATAATAGAAATTTAGTGTATTTTTATGCGTCAAAGGAAATACCGAAAACGGCTGTCACTGTTCGTAGCGAAAAAAAATGTGATTCATCTTTTGAAGTGTCTAAAAAGGAGAAACGCTGTTGTTGTTCAACGTTTATTGATGATGATGTCAAAGCATGTTCAATGGCAATAAAACAAACCACTAATGTATTGATGCTTCGATAGCGCATACTTCTTTCAATAATAAAAAAAAAAAAGAGAAAATTGTTGAGAAATATGAATGAATCAACGATCGAGAACTTCCGCTCTCATTGAATAACAAATCTAGGATCTCAAAAAATTTTCGCAATTTCATTTCGACATTGAAAAAAAAAAAAGACATCGACAACAATATTGATAAGATGTCATTTGAGAATTTTTATTATAAATTAAATTAAATTATTTTTATTTATTTTTTAATTGCAAAAGAATTAAATAAATTTTTAAAAAAAGAGAGATAGAGAATATCAATATATAGCAATGATGAGTGATATTCATTAAAAGTAAGCTTGAATAGACGATTTATTTCATAACCTCTCTACTATACTCTTAATGCTGAAACTAGCTGCATGCAATATAATATAGAGAGGGGAAAAAAAAACTAAATTAGAGCTGAAATTTGGAATGAAATACAATTGATAATATAATAGAGATTGTTTCTATTACTAAGCGAAGCGCTTTCTCGAAAAATTCCTTTATAACGATTTTTCATTGTTGAAATATAAAGTGAAAATGATAGTTGATTAAGAAAATCCGTCTGAAAAAAAAGGCGCAAATGGCCACTCAATGATATTTACAACAGAGAGTTTAAAAAGTATACAGCTAGTTCATATTTCCGTGCATAAATATATTACAATTTAAGTAACCAATATTTCAATGAAAAAAAATATTGTGAGGAAAATATAAACTTTTATTTACTATCACTTCTATCAATATAATTTATTTCTTTAATAAATATTCAAAAATTGCAGCGAAAAAAAAATCATTAAACATTCCCTAAAATATTTTCCAAAGAACTTTTGGAAGAAACGCCTATCTGAGTATTTTATATATATATATATTATATATATATATATATATATATATATATATATATATATATATATATATATATATATATATATATATATATATATATTTATTATATATATATATATATATTTATTATATATATATCCAATTCCATAACACAGTTTATTTATTTATTTATTTATTTATTTATTTATTTGTTTATTTATTTATTTATTTATTTGCTTATTCGTTTATTATATATATTTAAATGTGCATTCTTATCATTTATGTTGTAACAATCAATAATTTTTACCATTGATAGCATCGTTTTAGGAAGTTATATATCTGTAACGAACATAGCAAATGCAGTCATAAAATGTTCTCTCAGATGTATTTGTTTTATTGTATCAATTGAAATTTTATATAATTTAGGATTGTTTTTTTAGTAAGTTGCTGTGAAAAAAAAATTTTTTTTAAAAACAATAAAAACTATTTTCAAAAAAAAAAAACCATTCGATCTACGGAGATCACAATTGAAAATTTATTTACAATCTAATATGAAAATTTACAAATAAGAGATTCTTTCAATAAGATTGTTAGTTAACGTATATAAATCTAATTAATACAAGACGGTAACATTTATACAAACGAATGTTATAGTGAAATTTTTGCCGATCATTGTATTTATGCTAATCGAATATTACGACGTAACACAAAACGAATTGATATTTGATGAAAATAAACGCGAATACGTTTATTAATTTAATAAAGGAAATTATTTCCGCTCATATTAGATTTCGAAATGAATTTATGATTGCTACATTATAGGCAAATAGTCACCTATAATTCTAATTATTTTTTTTTAATCTATGTAATAAATATTTATTAACAATGCCATTCACGTACACATATTTGAAAATTATAAATAAGCATAAAAATTTCGAAAATTCAAAAATAGTTTCTCCATAGTTAATAATGATTTTGCTTAGTAATAATATGCAAAAGATTGCCACTTTAAAGCATTGCTGATTATTAGCAATAAAGCTAAAAATATCTACATTATGGCAATTCATAAAACTCTATTCAAAAACATCGTAATAATAAAGCGTAAAGAAACGTTATATTCGAGTTGAAGAAAATTACTTGCGGATGCAAGAGAAACACTTTGGTTGAGGCGTTTTAATGCCATATATACATATAAGTACTCCTAAATTTTTCTACATTCGTTCTCAATAATATGATGAATTCTATCGATCATCTTTAAACGATAGAGAACTATTGAGAAAAAAATATGAAAAAAAAAAGAAAATTCGTTCTAGTCCGGTCAAATATCGAAATAAATGAAAATCGATTGAAAAATACGCTCAAACTTTATTGAAGAATTGCGAAAACGATATAAATAATTATGAGAATATAGTGAATGTTTTTTTTTGGTCTTTTTTTTTTCAAAGATATAAACTTTTAAAATGTAAATTTTTATGGAGGAAAAATTTAGAAAATCTAATTGCACATAAATAAATTTCTTTTTTTTTTTCATTTCAGCGATTTTAATTTAAAAAAAAAATGGAAATGACAAAATAAATTCAAAGCAATTGTTTTGTAAAATAATTCATATATATATTTGTGAATAAAATTTTTCGTAAATGAAATTTTTAGAAGAAATTATATTTGTATAAAAGAAAAAAGAATTATCGAATGAAATAAAAAATTCTAAAAATTTACTAAATTTCCCATTTATTCATAATTTGATACGATATAAAGTAAGAAAAGAAAAATTTCTCAAATATTAATTCTCAGAAGAACAAAAAAAAAAAAATAATCACAATGAAGAGATAAAAATTCTGAAATAAAGCATCATAAATATCATAGTTTATATCATCTTTCTTCATAAGTAAATGATAAAACATAATGTTAACTACACTAAAAAAATAAAACCTATTTATAAGTAAATAATAAAATCTACGATAAGTGAATGGTGAAACAATGTTGTTGATTTGCAAATATATAAGATACGGATGACATCAATGATCAAATAGAGTTTATCAGCGGAAACTAGATTAGTCACATTATAATGATCGAACATGAGTGCATTTTGAGATCTATTCACTCAATGACGCTTTGTTTTTTCTTCTTTTATTCTCTCTTCGTAATATTCCCATTTGCCCATTATTTTTCTTCATTACTCAATGTGCAATATTTAAGCAGCTAAAAAAAAAAAAATTAAAATCACTGTAATCGAATATCTGAGCAAAAATAACCGAAAATATTTGTTTCAATGAAAATTCTCCATCGAGATAACATGTATAAATCAGGTTCTAGCATGGAATCATATTTGACGCTAATATGGCATATCTGTGCTCGTTCTCATTTTAAATTAAAATTTCCTCCTCAATTTTAGTCTATAGGTGAGGATAAATTTTAATGCTGTTTTTACAGTTTGTAGAATTAAATGAGACCTTTGAGCAATACTTTGTAAACGATTGAGCATAACTAATTATCACTAAACTATATGACGCATATCATTGCAAAATTAACGCATAACTAAATGAAGTGACACGAAATGAGTCGAGTGAGTATAGATAGAATAGCAATGAAACAAATATAGTGGCAAGAGGAAGTGACTAGTGAAAAATGTGATTTGAAAGGTGTTCGTTGTGATGATGGCCGAATAATTGTAAACAATGGGTACATTCATGCTGCTTGCACAAGAGGCTAATATTCATAACGAGAGAAATGTGAGTGGCAAAATTAGCAGCAGCAATATGTTGCCAGATGTGCAAAAAAAAAAAAAAAAAAATAAAGAGGAGTGCTTCGAAACACACATGATGTATGGACGTACACACATGGAGAAACACATACACAGACATACGCAGACACAAACACACACATACGCAGGCGCACAACACACACACACACACACACACAAACACTAATCTGTTCAAATCGATTGTTTGGCGGTATGACGTCGTGAATCATCGTACAAACAACGGAAATCGCATTTCTTCTCATTTAAGCGCCAAATAAAAACGCATACGATCATCGTTGCACATATTCTCTATTGAGCCAATAAAGAAACACATCAATGAAAATCATTACATGAACGTTCATTGAAATATTTTCCATCTATTGTTTATAATTCAACAAAATAAAATATATTCGAGCAATTTCTCGAAAATTTAATTTATCAATAAGAAAGAAATTTCATTGAAAAAATTTATGCGCACTTTGGAATTCCTTTAAAAAAAAAAAAGATCATTTTATATATTTGTAAAAATTTGTTGCAAAATTTTATTCAATAATAATTAAGGCATTAATTCATATATTTTTAGAAATATTAGTCGATATTATTTTCATTCGAGAGAATGAATATCTCTTTTTTTTTTTTTTTTGAATTTTCATATGATAATTGTAAATTACAATGATTACAATGAATTTATTGTTTTATTATAAATTGATATTTATTACAATTTATTACATTTATTACAATATTTATTACAATATAAATTACAATGATATTTATTACAATTTATTGTTTCTACGTATTACAATAATGATTAAAGAATCTTTTTTGTAAATGCGTAATTTCGATGCAAAAAAAAAAAAAAATTTGTTTTTTTTTTTTTTCATAATTTACTAGAAATTACTCATTAGAATATTATAATTTTTTTTAATAAATGAGAAAACATTTTTCTTTTCGACTTCGTTTGTGAAAAATAATCCCCCATAAATAAATGTCAACAAATTTGAAGGAATTTTATTTGTTGTTGAAGCTAAGATGATTGTTAAATATTCAACGTGTGTACACTCTCTAAGTATGTTAAATTGTCCATTTTATATTAAATCCGTTGCAATTTTAATTTTAATGCTGTAATAAAATTAAAGAAATTATTTCCGTCCTATTATGATCGATTAAACAGTTTGAAAAAAAAAAAAAAAAAAATCATATTCACACTTCAATTAACGATTGAATTTCTATTATCGTAAATCATAGAAAGTATTTATTAGATTGAATTAGAAAAGAGAAAATTACTAACAAATTGAATAAATGACAAGTAATAGGTTATTAAAGGAGAATATTAACGCAAATTTATGCACATTCTCAAATATCATTCCAGTGTGTGCACTTTTAAAGCGCTATAATCTCTAGTAATAAAGTTTGTTTTTATAGTTTACTTGTTTACAACGTATCAAAAACTCTTTAGAATCACTGAACCATTGTAAATATCTTTATTTCGTGTTGTTTTCTTTCTTATATATCTTAATTCAATTAACCCTTTTTTGAAGAAAAAAATTCTGTGGAAATTTATATAGTGATTTCTATATAGAGTATTACTTTATAGAGGAGTAATAAACGAATATTGTAATGAATACGTTCGAGTGAAAGTTCTTAAGTAGTCATATTTTTTACAAGCAATTTTGAGAAATGAGAATAGATGGATCGAACAGGATAGTCCTATTGCTGATTTGGATTGCACAAAAAGTACCTTTTATTTTCTATTCTAGATAGGATAGATGTACTGAATGGAATAGTGGATAAAAAGAGGGCGGAAAGAAATTATAAGAACGGATGACAAAGGGAGCTTCGCTTTTTTTGCTCCTTAATAATGAGAGGGAGAGCACACTTTTTCTATTTTTATTAAAACTTCTCTACGCTCCAACGAAAAGTCGGGAGCTGCTCTTTATCTTTGTCATTATTAGGGAGGAAGTACGATGAGTTTGCACAAATACTACTCCACAAGTTTTTTGACTTTCTGAGGATTGTGGAATTCTCACCTATCTTCTTCATGGAACTGTTATAACTTCAGCGAGTGAAACCACAATCCATTTGTTTTCCATCTTTTTTTTTTTGGGGGGGGGGGGACAAGAAAATTCAAAAATCTCCGGATAGATTTTAGAGAAAGAAATTTTAATTTATTGAAGAAGAAGAAATTTACGGGGAAAAAAAACCCACCCAACATGGATGCTAGTTTAATAAAGACAGGAAACGAATGGGAAATGGAGAGCGTATTAGCACAAAGCTGCGCACACCGCTCAGCATACCAAACAATGCCATTCTTTCATGCAGCAATAGCATCCGAACAATTCGAGCGTTTTCACACGCATATATATACACAGCACATGGCTAATGCAATGCGTTGTTTCGAAATCAAAAAAATCTGTCCTTTTTTTTGTGTGTTAAATTATCCCACTCAATAAACAATAAGAACAGGGGGGTGGGGAAGGGGGGGGGGACACATCCTCACCTATAAAAAACCCTTTAAAATATCGCCATATGAATGGGAAATTAGAGAAAGAAAGAGGAAAATATAAACGTATATATTTTCTATTGTGTACTTAAGTGGAAAAAAAATGGCTAATTTTATGCGCATAATTGTATTAGAAATTTTCCTATAGAACACATAATGAAGCGTTGATTATTTATCGTTTGTGTTCACCAAAGTGAAATTGTTTTTTTGCTAAAGATGTCATTATCTTAATAACTTTTTGAAATGATGCATTTTAACGAACGACTAATAAATTTAAAAAAAAATCTTACGGGTAATTTCACTTAATATCGACGAGATTGTTTTATTTGTATCGTTGCGTTCATTAAAAAGCCTCTTTGAATTCATTACTTAAAGAGTTCATTCGCTCCATTCATCGTATAATCTCGGAAAAGTATACGAATTTATAAATTCTTGAAGATTATTAGGCGTTCACTTATTGTTGAAATAAAATATACGACAACAATGAAAGCAATTTAATTCACTAAATTTAATACAGGAATTTATGAAGAAGACATTATTGAGATGGAATTCATTCAAGAATCGGAGAGAACGGAAAATGTGAAAGTGGATAGTTGACGTTTCCCTACATTTAATTCGCGATTTTTTCATCAAATTCATTTTTATCGAATAAATATATATAAATATAAATATAAATATATAAATATAAATATAAATATAAATATAATATAAATATAAATATAAATATATATAAATATAATATATAAATATATATATATAAATATATATATATATATATATATATATATATATATATATATATATATATATATATATATATATATATATATATCAAAGAATTTTTTCTCATTTATTTGTCTAAAAATGGAAAGAAAAGCGTTGAAAAAAAATTTTTTTTTTCGCAATAAGAAAACTAAACAATATATAACATTAAGTTGCATTCTTTTCTTTCGAGCATTCGTTGAGAAGAGAACAACAAATCGCATCAATGCTGAAAGATGGAAATATTTTAGTGTAGGAATTGATCGTTTACGAGTATTATTTGAAAAAATACATCAATAACGTACCCAGATCTATGAAATAAACAAAATCTAAAAGAAAACAGCACATAATTTTATTACGAATATAGGTGAAACTTACAAAATGACACACTTTGATATGAGTGAATTATCGATCAGATTCTTAATATTTAAAATTTGAGAGCAAATATAATAGTATAAATAATTACTAAGATGAAATTGAGAATAGATTTTTGATTTATAGAATTATAGTGTAAGAATAAGTTCAACAGAAATGTATTTAGGCGAGATTTTTTTCGATTCGAAAGCTGATTAATGGTTGTTTTTTTTTGAAAATATTGTTTGTTTTGATGAACTTTTAAGGACATCGAAATGGATAATATAATTCACAATAAACGTATATGTGTATATCATAAATTTCTTATGCAAAAATTTGCATTGCATTTTGAATAATTCAAATTGTTGTTGTTTGTGATCGTAAAAGTTCATCACTAAATACTTTTGTTGTTTTCATTAATATCTATCGATAAGTTCCTCTTCTTTTATAAGCTAAATTTTATTAATGTGTAATAAGTTCAATAATATTCCTATAGGTATATCGATGAGTCGTTACATTCTTTAAAAGTCGTTTAAAATTCATCGATAAATCTCACTCGAGATATATTATCATTCGATCGGATCCATTAAATTTCAAATTGATTAAAAATCAACAATGATTGTTGAATTGTTTTCTCAATAAATTTTGCATAACATTCAGCGATATATGAGATATTCTTTAGTGATTTATAAGCATCGTTTTATAGATTCAATCAAATTTAGTTCACTCTTTAAACGTTTCAATTTTTTAAAAAAATAATATTGGAATTTAATTTCTCGACTGAAATAATTATAAAATAGAAAAATTTTTTTTAGGATCAAATAGCTTTGAGAAATTTCTTTTAGTGAATTGATTTCATTAAAAATATGATTATAATAGAAATATGAGAGGAAATGATAATTATAAAGAATAAATTCAACGAAGAAAAGCAAACCATCTGAATGTGAAGCATTTTTAAACAATGAGGGGGAATTTCAATGAAAGCACAAACGACAACGTTAAGCATCAACGAAATGTGTAATAATAACAGTGAAGTAGGAGCGATTAGGCGAAACGCATTTAAACAGGTGGCATCGGCAGTTTGCTTCTACAAGATGAATCTATTCAAGAGATGAGGAGAAAAAAAAAACGCCTCGCAAAGGTGCAAGAAAAAAATGAAACGCAACGGAAGAAGGGTCAAACATAGAGCAACGAGCTGTCAGTCGGATCTCAACCTTTTCACGTCGCTCTATTTTTCGCACCCGTTGATATAACGAAATAATTTAGCTCATTTTTATTGTTAGCACACTTCTTTTGAAAAAAAAAAAATTTTTTTTTTAGTATAATATTGCTGAAATGAATCTATTTTCATATTTTCGTATTTCTTGAAAATTCTAATTTTTCGTAAAATTCTATTTTTCATTCATAGAGGAAAATAGAGGAAAACATATGTGAAACATGATGCAAACACCTATATAAAACGTTTTAATGACAATTTCAGTATCCAAATAAAGGAGCTTTTCGCCATGAAAACAAAAACAGATTTATGATGAAACAAAAAACACATAGATAATAGCGATAAAATCGCTTAATTACAGTACATGTGTGGAAATAACCTGGAGAAGTTGATATGAGGTACGCGTTTGAGTTCCATTCACTTGATTAACCGCTTTCCTTATTTGTCAACAATTAATGAAATATGAGTAAAAGTGATGTCATAATTTTCTTGATTCGACCGCTTCTAGAAATGCTGGTCTTTATGATATGCGATCATTACAAAATGAGAAACCGACCGATTTAAATGATATGCACATCTTTCGACACCTTTGAATTTCTACAACTCCTATTAAGGTGAAATTCGATACAAGAGGTTTCCTACAATATGCTTACACCCCCTAAATTTTGTAATTCTAGATTCGATAGTACGGAATTAAAATTATGGGACAGATCGACACACACATGCAAACGTAGAGAGACACAAATTTGCAGAAATGAATAAAACAAAAGTCGGCTGAAAGAAAAAAAAAATTCCTGCCTGGGTAGGAATAAAAAGCAAATAAAGCACAGGTCTTTGAGATCTGCAGGGCGATTTACGCAAACAATGTAAGTAATCACATTAAACTTCACTGAAGGCAAATGGCATCTAATTACTATCGCAGTTAAATTGTAAAATGCCATAGAAGAAAAAAAAATGCGCTTTTCCACCGCTCTTAAATTTGTACGCCACAAAATGAAGCGTAATTTTCTTTTCCTTTTCCTCAATACAAATAAATCGACGCTAATAAATCGTCACGAGATGCGCTTCATCAAATCTTCAAATAAGGTTTTATTATCACATTGTTCATTCATTTACATAAATCATTGCATTCTATTGACGAATAAAATATATATCTTTGATCAATGTCGAATTATGTATGTGCAAACAAACATCAGTTGAAGTGTTTCTTTTTTTTTTTCATTTGCAGAACATTAGTGAACAATAAAAAAAAAATGTTTTATTTTCTGCAGCAATGATTTTATGAATAACGATTGACGCACAAATAAATTGTTGATTTGCGGAAATTCTCTTGATTTCCGCCGTCGTTGCTTTCTTCCGTATGTAAAAATTCGGTTGAAAATTGATATTGCAAATTGATAAAAGCAATTGAGAGAAAATTCTACTGCAAAAATTGTCAACAATTCAAATTTCTATAGGAGTAAATCGCTTTTATTGGTGTAAAAAAATTTTTTTTTCATTGTTATTTCAATTTTGCTTATTGTTCGTTTAAGGCAATTCTTTAGAAGTAATTAATACGCTAAACGTTAAACAAGCTATCATCAACAAAAATTTCATTTCATCTCGTTAATAATTTTTTTTGGGAGGGGGGGGGGGTAATTATGATTTGATAATTATGATTCTAAAAACTCTTACAGATTGTGATAATCTCTGCTTGTTTACAAATATTTTCGTTTTGTTTCGATTGTTTCTATTTAATAAACGTCCTTTTTTTTATAATTGACTTTTCTTTGGTGTTAAATGCTAATATAATGAGATGATATGTTGCACCGTTTTCTATGATTCATTAGGCACTCCTATTGTTCTAGACCATTGTCGACAAATGCCAGCCGAGCGTAGATAAGAAAAAAATAAACCTATAGGCAAAGAGAATTAACTTGCTATTCGATAATACAAGGATTGTAAGCGAACGTAAGCGAAAGTACCAAACATATGTACATAGTGAATTATCTCGTCCAAAGGTTATCCAACTACTGAAATAACAAATTTCGAAATTGTTGTTTGAAAATAAGAAGTTGGAACTTAATTCAAAAAGCCAGTAAGCATTATCGAAAACTTGACTCATATAATTGTTGCTCAATTGTTGACAAGCCTATGTTATTGTATTTCTCATTCGTTTCGAGGTCGAATTTTGGAGTTGTTTTTTTTTGGGGGGGGGGGGGGAGGCGGGTCTAAGTAATTACACTAGAAGGCATCAATGCTTAAGACATAGCTTTATTATTGCTCATTCATGTTTATTTACTATTGTTTTATTTATTACTATGATTTATTAATGTGTTGCAGCTCTATTTCATTATTCGGTTGACGAATAGCAAATATTTCAGAAAAATAAACATCTTTTTTTTTTCTTTTTAAATTCATTTTTTTCTCCTATATAATACCTTTTCTTCGGCTCACTAAATAATAGAGAATTTATTTTGAGCTTCAAAAATATACCATTGAATTGAGAAATCGTATTCGCCCTTAGACAAATGAAAATTCGAAATATATGAAAAGAGAATTCAATGAAAAAGTCACATAATTTGGAAAAAAAAATTATACAAATTGTATAAGTGGAGAAAAGTTAACAAAGGGCGATGAATCAACGAATAGGCTTCAATATTTTTATCGCTCCATTTTTATCATCTCTCTACTTACAATGTTCATTCATTTATTGCGCAATTTTTGAATGATATAACCTCTTGCTCTTCTTCTCTCTAATCTCTCACCTCTCCCCACCCCCCTCCCACCCCTCCTCTTCATATAATAAAGTGCACAATGAAAACGAGAATGACAAAAAAAAAGGATTTGTGCATTGATGTTGCACGTTTGTGGCTGCTGAACATTCATTTTCGCATCAACTCAAGATTTTTTTTCTCTTCTCGCAATTCACTTCTTGAAGAGAATTGTGGAATGTAGTTGTTTGTGCTTTCGAGATACTCATCTCAAGTATGCGTATGAGTGCGTAATGCGTATATGTGTGTGTGTGTGTGTGTGTGTGTATGTGTATGCATATGTAAGTTGAATAAGAGTCGACAAACTTCATTGATATTTACCAGCATTATAGCATTAATTTCTTGAAAATTTCTTTGCGCAAATAAATTTCAATAAATAAGCGATAAATTGAAATGCTAACAATCGATGCAATATAAAATTTGCATCTTTCAAAAATATATCAACGTTAAGTATATCGTTTAGATTCTCGAAAATATGAAAGAAAATCAATAGAATATAAACATAATTACCAGATCGTTACCGGATTATTAGGCTGTTAAAACGCCTTAAAAATGCTGCAATTATTATAATGTGGAATATTTTTTAAGTAGTGCTTCAAAGTTTGCAGTAAAATATTACCGCTAATTGTTTTACAGCTAAAATTACAAACATAAAAGAAATTGAAGTTTTTTTTTTCTCGAAGTTGGATCAACAATCACCTATGCACATTAAAAAGAAAAGAATTTCATACTCACAGTTATATATATCAAAAAAGAAAGGTGTAAGAAAAGTTTGGTAGCCCTAAGTGAATGTAAATTTGAAATATCAACAAACAGTGCGTTAATTTTTGACAGCTGCTTGCTCGTTCCGAGAACTACAAAAAACCTCAAATAGAATTTACGGCCATTGACGATAAACAGATTGGCTATAGAGATATCGTCTCTTTGTTGACCACTGCACTATACCTTCCCATATTTAACATCAAGTTACAGATTGAGTTATACGTGTTGGCTTCTTCGCATAACAAATTTCTCAGCTTTCTTTTCGTCATTTAGCATATTAGGCAACAATTTATATAATCGATTCAACAAATAAATTTGAGCATGCTGAAATTCGCGCTGCATATATTGGCTTGCTTTCCGCGAATATAACTCTTTGTACTGATTAATGAAAACGATCCGTTTAAACATCCGAAGAAAAAAATTCCTTTGAGATTTTTTTGGTTGAAAATGCCGATAATATTGCGATTTTCTAGGAAAATAAAATAGCTAGAAAACTAGAGAGTGTTAGTTTGTATGAATGAATCGTAACGTCAGCATATTGAAGTTATCCAGCGAATTGTCTGTTCAATCGGAACTTGACCTGCTTATAGCATAATATTGTTGCATGAGGTTAAAGCAATGGGTGAAACAATGCTCTCGTTTTTAGGAAAGTATGGAAGTTAGGTTCTTTACCTTACCGGCTAGGTATTCATTTCCCAACTTTACCGGCTAGGTACTTATGAAAGCAATTTGCCAACCGTCAAATGTGATCTTAGCCTAAGAACAGCTATCTGTGAACCTTATAATCATATGTAGCCATGCGATAGTTATGCGCTGAAAACCAATCGGCTATATTGTATTCCACTTCGAAAAAATATTGCGAATGACAACGCGCATCCAATTCAAAATATAAATTCAAACTATTTTACAGCTTTTTTATTTTCATTTAAGGTACATATTTGTATATTCTATACAATTGAATTTAACCAAAATAAAAACCTTTTATTTTACTACTACGAGCAATGTTTTAAAATTTCGCATTCTTAAAAACGAATATTTACACAAAGAAATATAGAAATATCAACTAATAAATCAGCTTTATCGTTGCGCTATGGTATGAAATTCCAAACAAATGAGCCGTTTTTTTTTTCAATTGCCAAGCTGGAAAGAGAACGACGAGCGGAGAGATGGGGAAGAACGATTTGTGAACATTTTCAACCAATCTCAAGCGGAAAAAAAAAAGATGATAAAACTACGCAATAAATTAAGTTTCATTCAAATAATACATGCGAAATCCCTATAAATAATAGCAATAATAAAGCGTTCGCATTGACATAACGAAATGCGAAATTGAACATCTCGAAAAAAACGATTCAACTTCTGCATAGAATTTAATTTCCCAATTAGTCCAAAAATTTAGGAAATTCTCTTGAAATGCTTACAATCCAACACATTTAACCCAAAATTGATAGGTTTCATTCGATCATAGTACGCATAATAAGCATTCTTCTACAATCTAAATGATAATAGAAAGCAATAAACTTTATGCGCATAAACTTTAGCAATAGATAAATTGCAATCGGCCATACGGTTACCGTTATCATCAAAGAATATTAAACTCGGTCAAGATTGCGCAAAATATTATCTCGCTATTAATACCAATGAATCGTAATAATAGCCCCCATTCAATTGGTGATCTCTGCTCGGTTGTTCTACGCTTTATGCATAATGTGTTATGAAAAACATCGGGCATGTTATGAATAACATCGTTTTTTTTTGCGTTTATGCACTTAATTCCACAAATAGAGCTGTGCAATTTCTCTCGACAGATCCACAAATGGTCATAGGGCAATAGTATTTGCCACAGCTAACCTTCGCCCTCCGGAAGTTTACAGTGCTTTATGGTTCTCTAAATCAAAAGAAATAACACTCAACTGCGAAAGCTACAAAAAAAGCTGTTGAATATAGAAGCCTCTCTGTATTGTGTACCCTTGAAATGTTGCATTTGCAAAGCGCATTATAGTCTGTTTTCTCGCTGCACATGTATGTTTTCACACCTGTTTGTCTGTCTATCTACGTGTCTGTCTGTGTCTGTGTGCTACACTTTCAACTTAAAAACTATAAAAGCTATAGTTGTCAAATTCAGTAAAAATAATTTAGGTTATAGTTCGGCCTACTATGCCATCTTTTACATGAATTCAACAATTTCTTAAGCATCTATGAACGTTAAATATGCCAAAAAAAATTCCAGCATTCTGCACTAATCGAACTTTTATTTCATATTGGTGAGATCTTAGAAAAACTGATCTTTTATGATAGACTGATTCATGAGGTCCATCGCATTATTCAAAATAATGAAGATGTTATTCTATATACTTCATTATTTATTATTAGTGAGTAAGGTCAGCTAGTCAAAACGAGTGGAATGAAAAAGTGTACATCGTGCCAGCTGCTTTAATGTACTTTGCAATTGTTTTTTTTTTTTAATCGGGAGTATTAATTTAATAATTAATTCACTCAACACACTATTCAAATGAGGAATATATGTTCTATAATATAAAGTCCTTACTAAGTCTAGCGATGGAATACGCCCTAAAAAAAATTGCCTCTCGAGCTATGTGATCCTCTTTAGCGATAACAAAACATAAACATTCAGCAATACAAGAGATTCGGGTGCGGTCAATAGCCATCTTATATATTACAATGGAATGAAAGAGGCGAGAAAGCAAACTAAATAGTGACAATGTTGACCCGTGAAAGGTGATTTGTCGTAGCGATGTGAAAGATAGGTCGGGTGGGTAACTACTATAGAAGTCGATAAAGGGTTAACCGCCATTCTTTGCCTACTAATTGTATCCCAGAGGAGGTGTTAGCGAGAGAAAACACTCGGCTCGACTTACGTATCGCAATAAGCCCTAAATTGTTGCGTACCGTTTCCTCGTTATCAGATCTATTCATTCGAAAACGTTCACCAAAAACAACATCATATCAATATGTTGTTGCTTATAATATAGATATTCCCATCTTCTAAAAATTCTTTTCGAATTGAGATTTTTTCATCGTCGATTTTGAAGTGCATCTATTGAGAGGTGAATGAAAATTCTGCCTTCTTTCTCTTACGTATATCATATATTTGCAGTTAGAAATTAATCTACCTATCCATTAGTCGACTGTTCATTTCGAATGTCTCAATTGGAATATCCACCTCTTCATGTGAAGCAATGCAGAATCACCCTTGTTTTTTTTTCGGCCCAATATCTCTCTATTTTAAATTTGTAGCTGTGTTTCAACATCCACCTCACATCACCCCCCCCCCCAACAACACTATTCTCGAATAGGGCGTTTTGTTCAATAAAGCAACGTTTGTGATAAGCCTCGAAGCATGTTGAAACGAATAAATGAGAGTAAAAATTGCTTCCTTTTAAATATATTTTTAACATGCTTATATTGAGTCCATTGAAAGTATGATCGTAAATTCAAATGAATAAAATTCAAATCAACATAGACGATTTAAAAATATGAATAGAATTTCTTCATTCTCTCTATAATCCAACTTTTTTTTTGAACGAATATATTTCATCATAGCTCATAAGAATTTCCAATATTTTAGAAAATTATTTATTCGCTCTGATATGATTTTAAGACGAAAGTGATGAAATATTAGAGAAAACTAATGATTGAACTTTCTAATGAATTTTTTTTTTTAATTTTAAAGAAATTTCGCTGAATAGCGTTTTGAATTTTAGCAATCATTTTAGCTCTTTTTTTTGTATTTTTATGTCTATGAAAATAATTTTTGAAAAGAATAATTTATAATAAAGATAATAAAAGAATGAACTCAACTATTTGTTCAATTTCTAATTCGTAACGATCGTCTCATTTTTTTTCTATACAATTGGAAATGAAAATATTGAAATGATTTAATGAAATTTATGATTGTATACGAATTGAAATATTGTTGTACATTTTGTTTATTATACACTCTTTATAATAAGTGGAAAATATTTCTCGATTTTGCATACATTCTTTACTACTTCATAATATTTAAAAAAATTGATACAATAGGTGTAATTATATTAACAGATTGCAAAAATGTTTGCCTTCTTTTTCACTTCTGAAATCATTCTTTTACAGTTTCAATAAGAGTGAGATTAGTGTCGAAAAAAAAAAGTTGGTGCCACTTATGTGTACATTTGTGAGAGATGTTTAAAATGTTGTCTACTATAGGCGGTTGTTACTAACTAAACACCTATGTGGAGAATTCTTTCATTATTGTTCAATATTAAATGATAACATTTTATCACTTATCAATTCCCTCTGTTTTAGCAAACAAGACGACGCATCATTTGTGCAAACAACGAAATCGTTTTAGAATTTCATTTACTTCTGAAGGTGAAAGAAAAATATTTTTTTTTCTTTGCTGAACAAACAAGTGATATTAATCAGTCAATATGTTTATTAATAAATCAACGATGATGTGTAATGAATGAATTTCTCTTCCGGTTATAAATATCGATGCAAAAAAAATATTGGAATAAAATATGAATGTAATGAAAAATCACATCAAAATAATTACATTTTAAACGATTATATAATATTCACAAAATATTATTCGCAAACGATTTACGAAAAAAGTGGAAAATTCATAAATACTCCCAAAAGTATATACATTTACACGGTAGTAAACTAATATGAATGATATCGCGTATTCGGGTATGAATAATTAATTAAAAGTTATTTTTGAATATTTTCTCATCTTGAACTATAATTAAACAAATTTTCAAGCGTGCATAGCTTAAGCTTCATGCAGTGAGAGATGGGAGAATATATATATATATATATATATATATATATATATATATATATATATATATATATATATATATATATATATATATATATATATATATATATATATATATATATATATATATATATATATATATATATATATATATATATATATATATATATATATTCAGTTTATGCATTTCAAATTTTGGTTCCCAATAAATAATGATTTAAAAGGAAAGTGAGTGAGGAAAAAAAGAATTTAATTAGAACAGTGGGAATTTGAAATTTGATACATGATGACGATGAAATCGTACTATTTTCTTGATAAACACAATTGAGACCGATTCTTGTGATTGGAATCCATCAAAAACCAACGAACTGAATGGTGAGTGTGACTCATAAACAATCACTGCCTACGCATCAAGGAACGCTGTAAAAACTTATGTGGTGTCACTAAATTAAAAAAAAAAAAAAACATTTAAACATAAGTTGGATGGAATATCGTCGAAAATTTCTGCATGGATATTTGCTGCGTTTCGATTCCAAAATGGAAGATAGGGCGATTTGAAGGAAGAAGGGATGAATGGAAGAAGAAAGGAATTTGGCATATCGATTGGTAATGACGTTAGAGTTGAACAAATTAGAGGAGGGGGGGGGGGGGTGCGGTTGGAATGATATACCTATTCATAGCCAACGCAAAAATTTATGCTATTAATTCTATTTTCTCATTGAAAGTGATTATCGAAATTTGGCACTAAGAAAAAATTATGAATAAAAAAGATTTCCGTTGAGAAAAATCTCATAAGAGAGTTCTTTCATAATAGAAACACAACGACTATATAACCCATCGAGGACACATAAATAGCTCTCATATTTGATGAGCATTTACGCTCATAATAAGGAAAACAACGCTGTTAAATTGATACAATTCACTTCTGTAATTTACAATCTATAGCAATAAAAATTCTTCCAAACAAAATCGCAATTTATTATTAAAATTTATTCCACATAAGAATTGATACTTATGCAATAATAAAGAATATCTAGACGAAACGATTAACTCAATGTATAATTAAAAATTTATAGATTTTTGAATGAATTTTTTTTTGAATCATTTATAAATGCAAATTTGCAAAATATGAGAAAAAAAATTATTATAGATTTTAAATGATTTCATTATTAAAATGAGAGCGATAATCAAATGTGTTTTAGTAGAATTTTTCTTTTTTTTTTTAATTTTAGCGAAATTTTCTCAAGTTTCATTCATTTTGGCAACAAAAAACACCTTATTCCATTTGTGTTTTTTTTTTCCTCGAAATTAATTATGCTCTACAAATTATATTACAGCTCATCAATGTGTTGCGTAGATTTTCAAAGAGAAATTTTCCATTCGAAAATATTTTTCATACTTTTCAAGAGTTTTTCGATTTTAGTTATATATTTCTAAAATGTATATAATCAAAAATATTCTTTTAATCGAGTAAATATCATTAATAACGATCGTTTGAAGAAATTGTCGAACTATAATTATATCATTTATGACTTAAGCGCTACATTATGAATTAAAAAGAACTTCGCATAGGAAAATATTTCTAAGGGCTCTTAAAAATGAAAGAAACAATCGCTAAATAGTTGCGGAGGGTTTCGGTATCAGCCAATAAGAATGCCACTTTCTTTGCATGAATTCTATATCAAAGATGCCGCAATTCAATGGTAAAACACATGCATACCAGACCTACAGGCATACAAGACACAATCGTATTGTTGTTCGATACGAGTTGTGCTGAACTTCACAAAAGAAATTGCATTCATGCGGCAAACCCTTTAGAGTAAAACCATTGAAAGAGGAATGAAAATATTTATTGTGTTATGTAAACGATCCGAACAATTAGAGCATAAATCGCCACTTCTCCTAAAATATTTTCATAAACGCGATTAATTTATACGGTTTTTTGAGCAAATCTTTTTGCTTCTTAAATTGTCATTCAAAAAAGCCTTTGAAGTATATCTTTAACGTTGAAGAAGTACGCACAATCGCATATCTCGAGATGTACCAAAAAAAATTGCTTTATTTTAAAATAAGACATCAATGAGGTTAAGCAATTTGTTTATGAATCCACTAAACTCATCTATTAGATTTTATCAAAATTCAGTTCGTTTTATATTCTATCAAAAATTGTAATGTTTTTTTTTTTTTTTTTTTTTAGCAGAGGATTAATGTGCTAATTGATTCAATCATCATTTCAAGTGCTCAATTTTTTTTTTTAATCTATGAGGAAAAATATAATTTTACAATTTCTTTGATTTGAATTGATTTGAATTTTTATTTTCTAATTTGTTTATCGTATTTCTTCTCGACAAGTCATGAATTTTTTTTTTCGTTTATCCTAAATGCATAAAAGTGTTTTCCCCCCCTTTTTTTTTCATTTTTATTTTCTTCTTCATTTTCCCTAACGATTCATTTTATAAATCTCATTATTCAATATGTTGGTGTATATCGTTCAATAAATTCTCAATAATATCGTCGTCTAATAATAAAATGAAATCATCCCTTCATTGTACTTTAAATTCAATTATCAATAATCGCATTCGAGTAATTTCTGCAATGACGTTTTTTTTTTTTTGATGTTCTAAAGTACTAATTAATATTTTCAATGATTTATCAATCGAGTAGTTATTATCTGAATATTAATAAGAATATCGAATATTTGAAAATTATTAAACAATTAAGTAAAATAACTTTATAACTTTATAACTTTATAAATAATTCACTAATTCAGCAGAATTTGATATTACATGAAAATATTTGATTTATGTTAATATTATACGAATGAAGCATTAATAAACGATATTACATGGATTGATTGAAATTTTCAAAAAAAAAAAAAAAACGCATAGTAAATTCTACTATAAATAGCATTGATTTCATTTCGTTGAAGTTGAAAATTTATTCACTATTTGTTAAGTAAATTTCTCAGAATTAAATTTGCATACTATCTCTTTAATATGCTAAAATTACGATCAATTTTAAAAAAAAAAATATATGATTTCAATTTTAAATAGAAATTTTTTTTTTTTTGTCAAATATGAGATATTCAAAAAAATAATATGCGCTCATAATAGGTAGGAAAAATTTTCTTTTGAAAGCGAATAAGATGATATATCGATTGAATGCAAAGAGGTGAGGAAATAGGAGAGCATATAATAGTTGCAAATTGCAATTGTTTATTGTACTTATTGGTGAATATCTATTTTATGAGTTGCAATTGAGAATTTTATAGGGAAAATTATTGCTCTCAATCGACAATTTTTATCGCTCAACAATTGAAGAGTAATTATTAAACGTTACGTCTATCTTAATGCAAAATAGCGAGAAGTAATGAGAAAATATTATTGCAATTAAACACTTTTCGAATAGAAAAAAATTGTTTTTTTTTTTTTTTGTTTGCTCTTATAAAATAAAATCTTTACATTTTCTTCTTTTTTTTTTTTCAATATTTAATGGAATTAATAGTAATGAATTTTTTATTTTCAATTTATCTATGCTTTGCTTGAAATAAATCTTTAAAAAATATAAATTAGAGCCGAATTCATATATAGCGAAATTATGGCAATAGATTTACGAAAATATGATCATAATTTGTTAAGTTATTAGTAAACTTTCATCGAAAATAATTCTTTTTGTGAAATCCGCGCGTTTAGCGCTAATCAAATCAATTTAGACATATAAGCAAGCAATTTAAAGAAACGATCTCTTTTTGACTTAACATTCGAGTGTAAACAACGCCTAAACCCTAATTCTTTAGAGATTATCAACAAATGATAACAGGAACTTATCACCATGTGTACGATATTCAGGTAAAATTAAATCGTACGATGAAAGAATTTTCATCTGCATGCAAAAGTTGTGCTATTGAACGGCAGGATAACCTAAATCAAAATGCATTTATAATATATGCACATATGAAACATAGAATATACCTGTCGTAAATGATTACATTTAATACAGGTATGTTCTTTAGCATTTAATTTACCTGTCATTTAAGAATTTCGAAAGAGGGTTTTGAATTTTAAAAAAAAACGCAAATTTGTGAAATTCCAAAGCGATTATAGCAAATCGAGATTTCTTTCAGCTGTTTGGAGAGAACGCAAACATTTTTCAACACCTTCGGAGATTTTAGTGAAAAATAAACGAAATCATCGAGAAACATAGAATTCTCGATATCGTTACCGATGTTTTACATAAGGCGTAGTAAAAATCGGATTTGTATCATACTTTATTTTAAACGAAGAAATGTGCAGACGCTTACCATATGCCGTTTAAAGCCTAACGAATACTGAGGAAAAGCATCCTACGAATTTCATTTAAAAAAAAATTAAATAAATAAATGTTGACGCAGATTGCATATAAAGGAAAGCCACAACAGTTGCAGAAATCAACTTCAAGTACCCGTTTATGATCGAGTAAAGTTACAACGGGGCTCGCGCCCTATTGCTTTTAATAGTTAATTGGTACATATCGAACCGATTCGACAAGCCTCTTTCCGGCTCATCGTTGGAGTGATCGCTGAATCGACAAAAACTCCTCCGGTCGATGATGGAAGTCTTGATCGATTCCATAATTAAAGCCACTGATTAAATATAGACCGATGGTCGAGTTATACGCAATGGGCGATGTATAAGCAGCGCTCTTATCGTTTACCTTATGTTCAAGTAGGCAGTTTAGCTTAAATGTCCGCTACGTCCAATTAGGAAAACATCCATCAACACGTTTAACAATTTCCTATGGAATCATGCAATGAGTGGTGTCGTCGAAGAACTGCAATCATCGATTCGAAGCAAAGTCGGTTTCGCTATTTACAGCCAACAATTTCAAGCAGCTATATTCTAAATCGTTTATATGCATACAATAGCGTGTCTCAACTGTGATCATGGCAGCATATATTGGTATTTGATATGCCGCATTCTTGCGATTAAACAACTATATGCGATTAGCTATTTTCCAATTTTCCCGGATTCAAAAGTGCAAATTTACCCGATTAGCGAAATTGTAGTGGAAACAAATAAGCATAAGTGCAATCAACAACATCATAAAAAAAATACGTTGCCCAACTAACCGAATGCATTCAATACTGTAATTAAATCTATGCTTTCTATCGATTCGCCAACGTTACAGCACCATCTCCATCACCATACGAGATTTCCTAATCGACATCACAAAAAAATACGTCGAATTTTTTAAACTGACATCGAAGAAAACGAGTACCTCCCCCTAGCAAAATGCAATGATACTTTCGAAGGGCTAATAAATATGCTGTGCAAGAACTCACAGAACACGCAACACAGATTGCTAAATCATGAAACAATCCCTGTTGAATGAATTACATGGTCGAGCAGAAAAATTACAGATGTTCCACAGCAATGGTCATCCCACATCGCCAATGGTGATCACCACTCGTGATTGCTTACTTGCCCTGCCAGGTGATATGAGTTAACTGACTTTAGGTTGAGTGAGACAAAGGAGAGAGTGAGGAAGTCGATTTTCCTCCAATTTCTCTTAATCTCACAAGCAATCTTTTGCAGCGTATCCGTACAGTCGTGTGAACACCGCCGAATATCGTATCCCACTTATCGTGCGCAAAACCGCATGGCAAGATAACAAGGAACCGAAACAAAAGGCTTTCAAAAATTAAAGAAGAAAGCATAAGTCTCCGACTATATTATTAAATAGATCTTCATAATCCATGTTTTTGTTTTTATTTGTTTAAAAAAAATGGCTAATCGACTAGAATGACTTCACGCTCTTTCGCTGTAGTCAATTTTCAACGAATAAATTTGTACTTATTGAATAACGCTAAAGTAAATAGTATTCACTATGTTAGTGATCACAATAGAAATATAATAAACAACATCATGACACTCATCCCATCGGAGCCAATATACAACACGTTTCGACAATAACAATTCCGCGTCATAACTGAAATGACGGATGCAATCTAAATACTCGGTTGTAATAAAATAACAATCAATTTGTATAGATGAATAAAACAAGGGATTGAAAATAAGATCAGCTCATCAAACAAACGTCTCATCAACGTTAATGAGAATTAACGAGATCTCAAACAGCCTTATTGTTCAACACTATCAATAAATCATACGAACAAAATCAACACAATTCAGTTCCAAATAAATGCATCCAATAAAATAAACAAGCATAAAATTTCTTGCGATTCAAAAAAAACCTCCCTGACAACCCCACTCTCACCTCAGTATATCAACACAAGCATTCAAAAAACAACCATTAAATGACGAATAAAAAAAATCAGCCACATATAACCTCGAGCAACCCAAGTCACTCTCTCCTCCCCAACTGTGCCTCTATAAAAAAAAAAAGAAAACAACAAGGAAGCCACTGAATCAAATTTCATACAATAGCGAATTGTGCATAAACAATATCACGAATTTTATAATAATCCTCCGAGGCACAACCTTCAACATGAAATCTGCCAGCTTCATTGCGACGAATACTTGCAACATTATTAATATAAAGCACACCAGAGCTGAATTCCGCATGGAATCCATTTGCCATCAGCAATTGCTTCATATCAGATAATTTGGGATCGTTCACGAAAACAGCCTGCAAATTGTGACTATCATCCCTTAGCAAAATTTGCCATATAACTGCATAAATTAACAATACTTTAGGTTAAGATCTCATCTCAAACTTCAATAAACCGAAGTTTGCTAGACCTCAGCAACGTAGGTGCTCCAAAGCTTATAAATAGACTGGAAAACAGTGCCTATTAAGTACCCATTTCAATGAATGTCATATTTCCTTACTCAAGATTTTTCAACTTCTTCAGCTTCCGTATCTACCGTTCACAATAAGCCTTCATTATTATTTAAACTTCCACTCAGTAAAACTTTCCCTAGTCACAAAAGATCTTAATTGTGCTCTCTTTCATAAAACCTCCTCTCCCATCCATGAAGAGTCTTCAATTTAGTTCGAAATTTATTCTCCTCTTCTAAGGCTTAAAAGGGGAGTTCATAATCAAGGAGAATGGATGCGCACATTTTTGAAACAACCGAAGGAAGCACTGAGCCGAATTAACCAGCGCAAAAAATATGCAGTGATGTTTTCACGCAGCTCCTGCATAAACCCCAAGTAGCAAGACCGTGGCACGCAGGGTGGTGGGCTCAGAGTTTTCTTTACCTCATCCTACTTCTACAAGTAAGAAGTTCTGCACATACGGATCAGGAGGCCATGGTGCCGCTTAAGTATCACCCAAACTGGTAATATCATAGTGACTTAATCTTCATGGCCGAACCATTGTACTGTTTCTATATGAACATATTGCCACATAGTGATGCGTTTTTTAACAACTTTGCATATAGGACCTTTGGCTCATATAGTTGTGCAAAATGTTCTCAACTGAAAGACCTTCAGCCATCACCTCCATCCCACCTCCCTCACCGGAAGATTTGACGACCAAAGGAAGAAGTAAGCGTCTGCGACACTCAAGGACTAAAACGCAGGAGAGTCAAGAGATTGCTTGTTACCTAGCATCCTAATTCAACGCCTCAGTCGGATGCGTGACACTGGTGCTAATGAGGTTGTTTCGACCTATGAGAGGGGAGTATTCTCCATCCGCCCATCTTCTCAGCAGACGCCACTTTCAACATAGGACCGAAATAGAACCAAATAAGGTAAAACCGGCAATAAATACTCAAAAACGAAATGTTAACACCATCAAACATTATTGATCCGAATCCAGAAAGTCATAACAACTAACCTGATGTGATGGTATGTTGCTACTTGGCATTGGTTCGAGACAGAAAGTGTCTGCGGCAGCCGCCTTCTTATTACTCAATCTTTCGCCGTCGCCCGTCTCCTCCTCACCACCCTGTTCCATTGTCTCGTCTTCATTTGGCATCTCCTCTCCTTCCTCTCTGTTTTCCTTAACTGCACTCGTAGCTCCAGTTATAGCCTTCCTCCTTGCGATTCGAGCATCTAGCCAACTCAATTCCGCATCTTTCACCTAAACGCTCATCCTCAGTTTGGTATTACCGCAAAACGTGTGATCGGATTATTTAAGCGACTATTTTCGGGCATTTGAGAAAACGCATGTGGTAGCCCATTTAGTCGGACATATTGCTTTAAATTTAATAGCACATCGCTATAGAGTCGTCCGGCTACCGTTATAATGACACATCAAATAAGCATTTATACAATTTTACGCACACTTACGTAAGTCATCAATCGATTGATCATTTCCAGGCGGCGTCAGCAATCATTTGTTTCTATCCAACAGAAGCAATCCTAATCTATGCCTACGAACATTCCAAATTGCAAACAAGAGTCTATATTTAAGTATGAAAATTGTCGCAACCCAACCACCTTTCCACAAAATCAACCTCGCGTTTAGACTATCCTCACAACTAATCCACAAGTACATCCATATAAATATTACAAAAAGAGATGGTATGCGTTATTTAACACGTCTTCCCTTCGCGATCCACCATTCCGCAACAAAAAATACGGAATACCATCTTATCGAGCCATTCCAATATGAGGTGGAACTTTTTTGCTGAAGTCGCTACCCATTAGCAGATGGTGTTCTACTACCTATCATGCTTTTATAAACGTCATATCGTTCATTCGAAACAAGAGGCTTAACAAAGAAAACAACAACACCAACACACCAACACCACCACCACCACCAACAGCAACAACAACAATCTCCACAGGATGCTCGAAGAATAATCAACTTAGTAATGGCCTGCATAAAAACGACGTTAAAAACTATTAAAAACTTCCACGCTTTTCAAATAAGATAAATCGATAAATGAATAGGTGACAACGGAAGAAATAGGCCTACCGTTTGGAAGATGAGTGAAGACATTAGTGCATCACTGAGTGTTACTTGATAAATATGCGATTCAATGGTCGCATCAACAATCTCACCAAGACGAGGCGTAAATATCTTTCCCTATAATAAAAGCGATAATAATTCAAAGAATGCAAAAGGAAACTTCGAGCTCAAAAAACCAATACTTCTACAGATTGCACTCAATGCCGACGAAATGTCTAGATGCCGGATAAATGTGAAAATGAAAGGAGCGCACAAAACAGTCATTATGAGCAAGAGCAAAATAACTAAAGACTTTTAGCCCACAATATCTATATCAAACTATTTTAGTTTGTAGAAGAAAACCTCAACAGGAAATTAAAAATCCAAAGTGATTACAGCGTCTATATTTGACAGCTCTGAGATTCAATATGCGCAACAATGCAATAAAAATTGCACTCAACGAACGCAAATTATTACATTAGAAAAAAAGAGGGAAAAAAATATCCGTCGTCAACACTAAAAAAAGACCATCCAGAAATAAAGTGAAATGAGTTATTCTTTCATCGAATAGAAATGATAATATTTGATGATGGTTTGCTAACTTGCACAATGCCTGTTTCGCTTGCATATTGTGCGAGATGTCTTGTTGCAGCGGCTGATCCATGAACGATAACCAATTGCTTCGGCTTGACTTGTGATAAAATTTTCTTCATTGATTCACCATCCGAACGACCTTCGAAATCGATAAACTCCACCTTACATAGCACCTGCAAACATCTCATAAATCGCATTTGAGATCATCAACATATTCCACAACTTCATAAAATAGTAACACCTAAGCATGTGTGTTTAATACTTAAATCAAGGTGAGTTCCATTGTTGAAATTATTAGCCAATATTTATCACTCAGAAGATACTCTCGATGAATGGAAATCGATAAATCCACTCTCAATTAACAATACTAAATTGTCCGAATATTGTCGCAACTCTATCGCCAGTTAGAAATAATGGCCAATGATGACCGTATGAAAAATCTGAAGCGAGTCAATCTAATGTTTGCATTAAATGAAAAACTCGGCGATACAAAAAAGAATGTTACTAAATGTTGATTTTTTAAAGACGAAACAAATTTATAGTACGCTATAAAAAAAAAAGCGAACCGCAACACTTCTGTGCCAAGTCGAAAGCAAAAAATATTTGCCATATTGAGAGAAAAAACACAAAAATGAGAGTAACAAATTAAATTTTTACATGCAATCACACTCATCAACGCATTATTTTATCTACATAATGTAAAATATGTCCTCTTCAAATATGATTCCCTCTTCAAAATTATTATCAATTTCCTACCAGCCGCGAACAAAATATTCTCAATCGAAAATAATCTTATCGATAAATATCTACAATTAAATCCCACTAACCTCCATTTTTGTGATCTGACTAATGCATTTCGTAGGCCATTCTCTTTCTTCGTAATGTGGGACCGTTTGTCCATTCTCGGAATGTGGTGTGCCCGGAATCGACTCTGCCATCCGTTCTGTTGTTATATGCGGAACAACCGACGAATCTACTATCATATATTCTTCGGGACGAATAATTTCACCGTAGTCATCCCACTGAACATAGCATTAATAAGCCTTCAACAAGAAAGATAATATGTGCTAGAAACTTTGAGTATCTGCTCATAAATCAACCAGAGCCTATTCGCGCAAAAACATAATGGTAAGTTTTTAATAAAATCCTCTCAAGAAAAACGCCGGAAGTGAAACTTGATCTAATTATTTGCCGTCAATAGACGGTTGACAGATGAAGCATTTCTATGGATGCAATTTGAAAACTATCCCAGGTTCAAATCTTCCGCTTTATACATCGACTGTATCCTCATTGTGCAATACCACAACACTTTCCCTGCATAAACAGCTCCACAGTGTTCAACTAACAAATGGCCGAGTGATGGACGCTGTAATTTCAATCCGCTGCAATGTCGATTCTAATTCGATTGTTTCAACTACCTCCTTCTGCTACTCCTTATATCATAGATTGAGGATATTCGTCGAAAACGAGAGCAAACGAATCAACGGGTGCTCGGTTGGCATCACAAAGAGGAAATAAATTTGTCTGTTATAATAGGACGATTAAATCAACGACCGTTGGTTATGCAAATTAAGTTGGCAAGACAGTCAAGAATTGGTTGAGCAAATTAGCTCGGCCGAGCACCTAAAAATTCAGCTAGCGAAACGCTATTTCAGGAGAAATAATTAGGCAGATGGATAGACGCATGCATGTGCGGATGAATATCAGCACTCGGAGATACAGCCAAAGAAACAAAAGAACGGAGATTTTTTTTGATAGGAAAATATGTTTTAGGAGAAAATTTAAAAATACGAAGCATCATAGGAAAACATGAGAACCAATAGAGAAAATTTTCTTTCCTACACTTCACCTTGCCAAAATCATATTTTTGGGTAATATTTTTATTATGCTATCTTTGCAAAAAAGCACTTTTATTTTATTTTGCTCAGCACATCCAAACTGATCGAAGAAATAGAAAAGCAAATATTATAAGCGGTAAAATAGCAAACAAAAAAATACATTAATCAGTTTTTAATCAGCCTAACATGCAGCAATGGCAAAACTATGAGGGAAATTCCCATCCGCATTTTCACATCATACGAGTTTTTCTTCATCAATATTTTTATATTCGAAAATAATCAAAACTTACTCTGGTTTTCTCCTCAATATAAGGAAATACAGGAAAAGCCTTTTTATTCTGCTTGAAGAATGACGATTTCTGTTGTTGCTCCCATTTCCACATTATATCATGAGATCGTTGTTCAGCCAACTGTGCTGGCGTTAACGTTGTACCTATTATGAAATAATATGCACAATAATAGAAACTATGAACAAGAGTATGATCTGGGCTATATATATATATATATATATATATATATATATATATATATATATATATATATATATATATATATATATATATATATATATATATATATATATATATATATATATATATATAGTTCCCTGATAAAACATCCGTTTTCTGGATTTCTGCAATTCACGAGCAGAATGAAACAAAAATTTGCACTTTACATAAGATTCTTCTATGAAAAAGGTTTACAAAACTATTTAAAGATGCGAACAGTGAATAAGAATGTTCACTACTCTGCGCAATCAGTGAAAACCCTTTCGGCTGTCTTATCGTGTGTCCACTGCTTTATTAGCATTTGTCGCCTTCTTTCAATTACGAATATTATTTGAGGAGATGATTCCCCACTTCTCTAGGAACGGCTGGAAAGAAGCGAAATAGCCGAAAAGGTTAACAACGTTGAAGATCTCACCCTCTCTCTCTCTCCCTCTCTCAACATCCCCTCAATAAAAAAAAAACGCTCTGGACAAACAATACTAATTTTCGCAGGTCCACCGCATTAAAAGTTGCTGCACCAAAACTTTGATTGTTTAGTTTCTAGAAAGATAAATATGCTTCTCACGAAGACTGCAACGACCAACTGATTAAGTTCTAAGTGAATTGATTTAGACCTAGACGTTTATTGATTAGCTTTCTCCCTACGCTTTGTTGACGGACAGCATGAACGTGACATTCGATGAAGACTTTTTCGACGGAACACTTCAACTACAAGAGATGTGCAAAAAATTCAACCAGACTGGGTGGGGCGGGGGGAGGGGATGGGGGTGGGTGAGAGGGGCTCATGTGAGTGATCTGGAAGGCCCTTATTTTAAAAAGAAGCACGAAAGGCTCACTATTGATAGGAGATGTAGGATTGCCGCCGTGTATAGAGGTACTGGAGGAATGTCTTGATGGCGTATTAGTGGTGAGTGACTTTGCGTTGCCAGCAGATATCCCCATGTTGTTCCCCGTTACCACCATTACTGTCTCATCGTCACTATCGTCTGATGATTCGGCGTGCTCCAGACGTGCGTTTCGACGCGACGCTTCCAAACTGAAGCATTTATCGATATTAACTGGACAGTTCCACCGTGTTTATGCTTTACGACGTCGACGTTTGGGTCTCTATGGTGTGCGCATCCAGATAGTTGAATTAACTACAGTGTAATCCAATCATTTGTTCATCGAAAGTTTGACTGATAAGGACGTAGCGATAGCTAGTCATGGCTTTTTGGATCGAAATATCGCAATTTTTTCGAGTTCGACGTCGACAAACGTTAGGAACACTAAATCCGTTAGTTTTCTATCAAGCGGGGAACTTTTGTGAATAAATTATCAAAACTTAGAGCCCGGAGTTTTTTTTTGTTGTTGTTGAAAATTCGCTTGATTACCTAACATCGATAGTGCCTACGAATTAAGAAAATCATTGAAATTCCAACAAAGATTGATTTTCCAACCTGTCGACAACTAATTTCCTTCTAGGAATAATTCCCTTGGATGCAAAGAAGCTAGCATAATTAAATTCATAAACGCGACTAAGCTGTTCAATAAACCAACAGTTTACATAATTAATCAACACAACATAAGCACTCAATAGGCTGCAAATCACAAACATTTAAGCTGGTTTTACGAAGTTGCTATTTCACTGAGCGTAACACCTTAATGAAGTCCTCGTTGCTGAAATCTCTTTAGCGCAAGCCGGCTGCTGCCTATCAAAATCACACTTCTTTCCTTTATATGTAACAACATGTTCAATCTTACCGTTTACGTGCAGCTTCTCGCTCATCAGCTCGTTTCTTTGCTCGATAATTCTCTAATTCAACTCCCTCAAGACGAATTCGACGTTTAACTTCAAGTGTCAAATTACGATTCACTGTGCTTGGATTTTCGGCCATCTGCTCAGCCATACGTATTAATCTTGCTCCAAGAGTACGATCCCCTGATCGGCCTAAAATTACAGCTCAAATCAATCATGCTATCGTATTTTATCAGCAAATAGTCTCTATTAAGGAGAGATAAGCCTCCTCTTAAACTTGAGTTTTCATTTATCGCATGAAATAACCTCGCAAAAGCGTAAACTATGGAATACTTCATTGCGGATAGATTATCACGAGCGTACCGCTAAAATATGTGGGGGAATTTATCGATTAAAAACCTCTCCTAATGACCAGAAACCCTTCGAAATTATTTGAAAACTAGTTAAAACTTTTCCCTTTTTTATCGTTGCCGTCGCTATCGGTTGAGTTATCAAGAAACTCAAAAATCTAGCACGACAGAACGCCGTATCAATATGACTGCCTAACGAATTGTGCTCACGAATTTTTGTCCTATTTCGGCTTCAAACACTATGGAATTGTGTCAATATTAGTAAGGAATTATCTAACAGTAAATTGGTCGTCTTTACGCTAGGAATTCCCTGCTGATGAAAATTTGATGGTGATCTTCCCTATTCTCATTAGCAAATACAACGAACCCACCGACATTGTTGACAATTCAAAATTTCAAGAAAAAAAAAACGTTATTTCTGACATTTAAATGCTCGAAAATATTTAGCGATGAACTTTACCACTAAGCCGAACACTTGCAGAATTCTTTCATTTTGGTCGCTAAAACGATTTGCTCACCTAGAAATAATATCACTGAGAAGCAAAAGGCACTCCAAGAGTGGCTTGTAGAAAGTAGATCTATGAAGGAAATAAATCTTCAAATCACCTAGCACCAACCAGGGTATCAAAGCAAAGATGAGAAAGCAAAAGGTAACGTATTTTAAAAAACAAACAAACAAAACAAGCCGTCCCAATAAACTGATATTTTTCCGTGGATCTATTAAACTATCACGTTTATCCTTAGAGCTTCTGCTTCACCGGCTCACGCACATCCCCATAACCTGCTGTTTTTCTTCTCAAAGTTTATCAGACAATCTACTGTTGACCGCCCCATATACACAACTCTCCACTTCAATTCTATCGACTTATATGTATCAAGAGAACATACTGTTTACCATTCACGTTTAACACAACAATCCGTTCTCCATCTCATATTTCTTCCCCCTAACGCAGTCGGCAGCGCGACACCATAAACTTAATTCCACAACTCACTAATAAGCCGACAACTCGATTCGCCACGCTTTACGTTACATGCACTCTACCACATAACATACACCTATCATCGCAGTTCCAAAATGTCAAGTAAATCAGCAAATCAAGTTTTTTACTTGGTTAGACTTTCAGCAACATCCTTTTCAACTGAAAACCTCATCGGTGAAATTTTCAAACTCGACAACTTTGCTTCTGCGAGCTTAAAAACAACTGAATTTTAAACAATGGGATTGCATCTGATATGACAGCAGAATGTAGTATACATTACTCTGCATCAGAGCAATAAGTAAAGAACTTTTTATCACGAAAACCTCAAGAGGGAGCAATTTTTCGTGTCACTCAGTAACGATTTAAAAAAAAAAAGCTGAAAATGAGAAAAATGGAACTCTCGGATGGTTAGCGATTCGTCAACTTCGGGAAATTTTAAAACTGAAATGAAATGCAAAGAGTAAAACACACCAGTAACGATAACTGTATTCCTAACATCAGCACACCATTCCAGAAAGATTTCACGTGAGAAGCCACACTCCATATCCAAGCCGCTCACCAATACCACCTTAAACCAACCAAAATTACAAATAAAATCGAAAAAAAAAGATCCTTTACTTTCATCTGTCTATTAGGCTCAAATGATTGGCAATAAAACATTGGTTACGAATATGAGACTATTTACTATCTGGTCGCTAGAATGTCGCAAGTTTTATTTCAGCTTCAGAGCAACTTAATAAGCCGTTTTTTCAATAAGCAGCTCAAATTGTAAGCAACAACGAAGCAATGAAGTCAATGCAGATTTTCAGAACTCAGTGTTGCACTTCTCAGAAATACAATGCAGTTATAATTCGCACAATATGGCCAAAATATGCCAACTGATTTAAGCAAGGCTAAAAATGTTCAACAAAATTCAACGATTGCAGCTGAAGAAATAAGGAGATAATTGACCACAGCGCACGTAACCAACCACACATACTTTTGGGCTGCGTATACGTAGCAAATCCATATGCGTATGGCATAACTGAACATGACGGAACTGGAAGGGGTTATAGCGGCCCACTTCAAAGGACTTCAGGATCTTGTCGGACATCCATTCTACCTGCGACTTGGCGAACTCGACAACCGATGAGGCAACGTGGCTCAGCATCACCAAATTATAAGTCATCAGACCTGCCTCGGCACTGCAAATATTTCCTTACGCAATCTTGAGCAGGAATTCCTAGACGTAGTTCCGAATGGCAAAGTTTAAGCATCGAGAAAAAGCGAGTTGAAAGTGGTCGTGGGAGAAGAAGAGAAATGGAAGCAGTATTCGAGCAGTTTTTAGCCTTAATACCCGAAATTTTCAAGGAAAAGAAACTTGGCAGCATTTTTAACAGCAGAGAAACTTGGCGCCATCAAACTGGTTAAAGGCTCAAGAACTTGGCGATAAGCATCATTATGCATCTGCGCTATAACCATTGTCATCCCGCACGGACGCAGTGTCAGCAACTAATCGTGAAAGCAATCAAGGTGCTAACTTATGCCAAAGTTGGTCGAGAAGGTGCGCGATTTCGAGAATTCTTCCGGCAGTATCGATGACGATCATCACGTCTCCTCCATCTCGCACAGTTCCCAATAATTTCGTCACTAGCTGCTCATCTCTTTGCTTCCGCCTCGGCTGATTATAGAGCGCATTGAAAGCGTCCGTTATCATTAAATTCGGTCGACCGATACCTAAATTCGGTTCACGCGGCGATACTTACGAAACAGAACACTTACACGGAACGTGCCGAATATCCTAGTACAGCAGTAATTTGTCACTAAATGGAGCCCAAACCTAAGAATTCGACGCAGTTTTTCAAGAAAAAGATATCACAACGCGTCAATCGTTCGATGATGCTGTCTATCGCGAGAAGAGAAGAAGTAAAACATCCCGCGTAAAGATGAATGCCGATTCGGTGAAGAAAACGGATAGGTAGCCGGATTGGAAAGAAGTGGTGGAAGCGGAAGAGAACAGGAAAGATGGGGAGTTGGGGAGGGGAGGAGGGACGAAGTACGCTAAAAGAATCCTTTCCTCGTTTCGTTTAGATAATGAGAACATCCTCACGGGAAAAAAGGATTTTAATGAAGGTAGTGGACAATTTTCGTGACACAACATTAACATTTACTGCAGCGCAGTTCACTATGCTCCCAGGTACAAATGCCGCATCGAACCATATCAAGTACAGAAAAATATGGTGGAGCTGCTTTAAAACAAGCAGTAATATGTTCACAGTTTCGTAGAAGAATACGTTAAAGAACTAGGACAGATTTCATAGTATACCTTCAAATGATAGATTACATAATATACCTTCAAATGTACATCCGTTGAGATGTCGTTCTTTTTTATGATTGAAGTCGACTGCGTAAACGATTTCTTCATCACCCATTTTTGTTATACGCCAAATTGCACCACCAATCATATGACCAGCAGGAAGTGGCGTTATTTGCAATCCGTTATCACCTTTCAACAATATCTGCAAGAAATCGAATGAATTTATGCAACAAAATATACTAATAAATAACTTCAACAAACATCCCCTCATGTTTAGATTTGTGATGATCAATGAAATGATTACTTGAGTCTAATCGGAATATCTATAAAATGCAATAGGGATATTCACTGATAAAGTCATTATTTCGGACACGAAACAGCTATAAGCAGTACCCAGTTCTTCAAGATTCCTCATCACTAGATACTGCAACAGCAAGGTGTCGCTGAGAAATACTTCTGATAAGAAAGACAGGAAACGGGGTAAAACTGCTTCTAATAGTCGCAGAGGATTCCTATTCCGAATCCTGCTCCACTTGCCATATACTATCGCTCCACATTTCGCAGAATTTTTATTAAGATATTGAAGAGTACCGTCTGGCTATATTTAACTTGTTGCACTCGTTCGAACGCGCCATCAATATCATCAAGATTGAAAAGTGTAAAATCTTCGACGCTGGTATGCCCATTGACCCAGTCGTAAAGAAACATCTGGCCCATTTTATACACCGGCACCTGAAATTGATCGCTTCCATTTAGCGAAGACCTGGAAAGGCAATGCAAGATTTGTCTCGTCTGCGCAGACTTCATAAAATTGCCAAATCAAAACAATCAAAAATATGCTTAAAAACCGTCAGCTGGTAGCATATCTTTCAGTTATTGAGATAGCAGATGATATATGCGGATTGAATGTGAAGTGGCAGCACCCTATTACAGTTCTTACAAAATCACTGATACATTCGACATTAAAAAATTTCAATTCTATTTATATAATTCCACAACAAAATATAAATTACTGATAACTGAAAACATATGACCGTGTGCAACGGTATATTTGCAATCTACTTTGATGCAGCAACGGCTGTGTATACCGAATTCCAATTGAAATTATTCATGAATACAAACATTATCTGCAAGCTTTCCTCAGTAAGTCTCTCTCTATTCACAACAGTTGTTCAATATGGAATTCACAGAAGCATACGACTGTTTATTCTATTTTATCGTTGATGCACTTCTGAACACCATTCCGATATACAACCAATGCCGAGGATTTACAAATTAGCTAAAGATTTCATCAGTGATCAATGCATATCCTTCTAAGGATATGTATCTCACGAAAACAATATCCTTCGTCTAATTGAAAAATATTCAAAGAAAAATATGTTATGATGCAACAAACAACTACGATGAATCCCAACGATATAGCTCTATGCTTTAAACAAAATTGTGAGCGAGTATATCAGCATCTAGGAGAAGAAATAAGCAAGTATAATAAACTAACAGTAAGAGAAAATAACTCACAGTCGCATAAATGGGACAATTCATACCACACTTTCGTACAAGATATGGTAATGCACCAAGGTGGAGTATATCCGCATACGAGAGTAGAACGGCGTTGATCTGTGGCACACGGCGCTTAACCGCCTCTATATAGGCCATATCGAAGCGTTCATCCCAACCACAATCCAACAAGAAAAACACCTGATCAACCTGAATAAACTTTTATTATTGCTTATAATAATATTCATCAGGTGAGCAATGAGTAAAGCGGATGTATGGCGCTTTCTACTTCAAAGCAACAATTTAACTATGCAGCGGCATTTAGCTGTTGTGAATGATACTAATTTCCTCGAAATTTTCGGTCACTTATAAACTCACATAACTGCGTCTGCGTAGAGAAACTCAAAAATATAACGAATTCCTTCGTTCGACATTCTATTTTTGAATATCACTGCTGAAAGCTTTCAGCTTTCCTTGTGATAATAAATCGTTTCAGCTCTCCCACTAAAAAGAAATGCAGCTTTCATTATTACAATTCATTAACCACTCAATATTCTATGTAATACCGTTTGTTTTTTCACTTCATCATTTAATCGACGTCGCAGAAGGAAGAAGATGATGGGAGGAAGTCGTTATCAATCGTTCAATCACCAAATCATAGAACTAATATTAAATCACCTTCTACAAATGCGCCATATGTGTTTAAAATGAGAAAGAGGATGCTGGCATTAAGAAATGGCGAAAAAAGAAACGTTGAAAATCTTGCAAAACATCCTGAAATTAATAATTATCAGGGCAATGGAACCGAAGATAATGATCATAAAGCTTTAACCAAACTGAAAAATTGCTTACTCAGCGATATTGGTTAGCTTATCTGATTTCACAGAGAAGAAACGAGGAATATCTAATCACTTCCTCAACGATACAAATGAATGCAGAAGGAGAGTTCTCAATATAAGCAGGATTTCGTTTGCATAAAAACGTCAAGAAACACAATCTTCCATCCTCCATGAGGACATCCGGGAAAAATTGCTTTCAGGGAAAGTTTTCACACCTATCTTTCTGCCTCCCTCTCTCACCTCCCCCCCCCCCCAAAAAAAAAAAAATTACAAACTGCTGTAGCTATGTTCATGCTTCTCAATTTCAAAAAAGAATGGAGACGGTGACACTCCACAAAACCCAACTTTCCCTATTAATGCCTCCGTTGTTGCGTTCAACAGCGTATGTCAGCGAACAGCGATGATCCAGAATAATAAAGCATAATAAACTATTAACAGCAATTATCACATACGCTATCTATATGTTCCATTTGAAGGCTGGGAGGGAGGGGGAAGGGGGAAAGAAAGAAACGAGAAAGGAAATGAAACAAAGGTATAATTGTCAGTAATATCATATAAAAAAACGTCACATTTGGCTATTCAAAAAAAAGATGGTTTGAAGTGAATCAATAATGAGTTTAAGAAAAGAACAGAAAAAAAAATAGTTGCGCAATCTCTTTGCATCTAGGAGTCTTATTTACTTGATTTTTTTTTAAATATGCGAAAGACTAGGCTTTCCACACAATCTTAAGTTTAGTAAGTGATCGGCGTATTTGATAAATGAAAATTTATAAATTAAAATGAACAAGTTAGTCGATGGACCTGTAGAAGATAGCAGAGCGGACCATCGTCCTGCACTCCGGAGAGTGCCTCCAATTTGATAATGGAAGTCATCGGCTTGAATTACGAAACACAAATTCCGGCAAACTCAAGTTTGTGCACACAGTTCTCGGCGCTGAAATAAATAAAATCACAATAAATGGACATCAACAATATTTACGTAAACGCAAAAAATCACCCAAAAAGACCATAACATTTAACCATCAAAGGAGTGAAAATGAAGAGACGATGAAATAGAACAACTTTGCCGATATGGATTCAATAAATAGCAAAGCAAAATAGCTGATATACTATAGGATTTTCTCTGCTTTAAAAAAGAAGCCGATGATCTCTTCCGTCAAACGAACAGCGAATATTTATGTGAATGTATAAAATATTCTATGTTCAGACGAAAATTACTAATTGCTAAATGAATTCGAGCTGAAGCTGAAGTTTTTATTAGAAGGCCTTTTATGAGACAATCTTAAGTTTACTAAGTGATTGACGTATTTAATAAATGAAAATTTATAAATTAAAATGAACAAATGAACAAAAATGATAAATAGGATTTATATTTTAAATTGTTTTTAATTTGAAGTAATTGCATGATTAAGTAATACTCATCGATGAAGTTATCATAAAATATCATCGCTAAAATAATTGCCTTGAAAAATTGTCGCCTTGTTTGATCAAATGAAGTGATTTCGAAAAAGTTCCGACATAAATTAAAGTCATCTAACAAAGTTGTTGTCATCTAACGATGAAAGAATTATTCTCAATGATGTTTAAAAAAACGCTCAACATTCGAATAATGCATAGCCTAGATGCCAATAATATTCTATAGATTTTGCAGAAATAAATTCCACTAGCATAACGGGATTTAGCCTTATAGGTTCGGATAAGATCGATGATACGCATAGAAGTGCATGAAGGATGGGATTTTTTTCCTTAAGCAAAACCTGAACACTTTCGACGCTTAACAGACAACTGTCATATCACCCGAATATAAAAGCATATCAATCCGCCGTATCTTTAAAAAATGAGTTTAAAAAAACGAGAGATTTGAAGAAACTCTAAAATAAATTTTAGAATGCCCATTTTGTGAGTTTTAAACGAGAGAAGTGAAAAACAAATTCAATGACTGGAACTCTAGCGATAGATCCACGCTTCCAAACAGAAAAAAAAACATTTTCTGCAATGGCAAAAAACTTTCATCACATGGCTCTATACATTTTAAACCATATATAAACATCGCTAACACTGATGGCAATAAATTCGACGGGAATCTTTCAACAATTAGATAACTTTGAGTTTTTCATGTGAAATTGTGAAATTTTTCTGGAAATATGCCAATTCTCATTTAAGCGCAACAGCACAACACTACCATTTTTCACTCAGGTTTATTTCACTTCTTATTATCCACTCCTATGTAACGAAATAAGCGAAGAAGTATGCCACATAAACTGCCCCGATATCGTTCTCTGCAAGCTTGAAGTGGCGCATCACAGGAACTCGAGAAGTTGTAATAGAAAAATGCCACTTTTGGCAAAATGCACTTGCTGGGTGTAATAGAAACATGCGGTTTAGGGAAAACAATGCAGTGCGTGCGAAAATAGATAAAAGGTTTCGCTGATTTGCGGTTCTACAACGTGGGTGGGTTTGTAAACAAAGGGACATGCAACATATGTAGTCTTTTCGGACGGCTCTGCCACATTCGGGATTATGAGCCGTTTGACCATTGTCGACGCTGCGTTGGTGGTAGCCGCGGGTAGCGTGGAGGGTGCATTGAGGGAGATGGACATCACCTACTTCCAGATGTCCCAGTTCATAGGCGATGCGGCTTCGGCAGTGGAGTTTGCAGCACGTTACCGGCTTACTGCCAACGAGCGGAGCTGCCGGAAATGCAGCGCGCGGATGAAGATCTGGAAGCGGAAGTGCTCCGATTCCATCGAGGTGAGAATTGCAGTCCATTCTGTTGCAGCTGTGATGGTCGTCTTTATTTAATGATGATATCATGTCGTTGCAGTGGCGCTGCATGAAGACCGCGCTGAGCAACGACGGCGACAGAGGCCGCGTGCAGAAGAAGAAGAAGGTCTCGTGCGCCGCCGTGTCGATTCGCCGCGGAAGCGTTTTCGAGAGGTCGCGGCTGCCAATAGCGACAGTGCTATCGGTGATGTTCTTGTGGTCGCAGCGTGCGCCACAAGACAACATCCGCCTCTCCACGGGCATCGCTGAGCATACCGCTGTGGACTGGGAGATGTTCATACGGGAAATATGCGCCTATTACGTGGAGAGGAGCCAGATAGGTCAGAGTTTTATATCCTTGGTAATCAACGCGTACATTTGTTGTTGTTGCTAGTGATCGCATCCCCTGGCTAGTGTCGTGCAACGTATGAGCACATTTTCAAACACTTCCGTTTCGAATGTCGCAACCGGCAGCAGCACTACGTGACGCTTTTGAAGTATTCATTCTTGCAGACACCACTTGGTGGCCCCGATAAAGTGGTGGAGGTGGACGAATCAGTATTCTGCAGGCGCAAATACAATCGCGGCGCAGTATGCCATATATCCACCTCTGTTGCAACTGTAGCCTTTATATTCCTCTACATATAAATTCACCATAGACGCTGAAGTTCGCCTACATGATTCGGCGTTATCGCCTCCGCTTAGTGCATGCGCGTGTAACATGCGTTTGTTGTAGGTCGAGAACACACATGGATGTTTGGCGCTCTGGAAAGAGGGACCGCCAATGCAGTTCTCTTCAAAGTGCCAGACAGGACGAGAGCGACCCTGGAGGCGTTGATTTCTCGATGGATCCGGCCAGGCACTATCGTAATATCGGATATGTGGGCCGCGTATAACGGATTGTCAGCGCTTGGGTATCCCCATTACACGGTAAGTTGTTTTGTCGCTGTCGGTGACTATGCTTAACGTGACGATTTTGTATTAGGCGGTAGCACCGAAAACGGCTTCTATGTGGAAGCTGCGAAGGAACAGGCGAGCCTATTCTTTACGCATAGTTTTCTTATTCCTTACGCACATACGTTGTGCAGTAGAAACGTTCACTGCAATACCACTGACCCCTCACACCGTAAAACCATTTTCGCTATTATCCTTTAGACAGCATGGGGCTGATGTTCGAAAACATATACATGCTCACGCTCACCTTTGAGCCTTCACAACACTAACTTGTTTATGATACCTTTGAAGACGTGGAATGCGCTGTTGGATGTTCTCATTTGAAGTGCAGCTGGGCCCATTGAGTCGGAATGTTTCCAAACCTCTCATCCATATAATATCTGCAGGAATATACACTAAATGCAATGTTGCAGGTGAACCACAGCAGAAGTTTCGCCCCACGGTTATGCACAACGGTGGGCCTCTCCGCGTCCATACGAACATCATCGAGGGGTATGGAGCCACGCCAAGCGGAAGTTCAGGGCGGTGCCAGGGACGTCGCAAGCGAATTTTGAGTCCTACATCTCCGAGTTCCTCTTCCGCCGCATGACCAAAAACGCCGTATTCCCTTGTCTGGTTGACACCGCCGGTCGGCTCTACAATCCCCACTGATGCGGCGTGCTTGTTATAGTTGTTGTTGTTGTTATTGTCATTATTATTGTTAATGGCGTTGTTGTTGCGTTGTTGTCATTGTCATTGTTATGTTATTATTGTTGTTCCTACCACTGTTCTTTTGTTATCGTTGTTATTATTGCTGTTGTTGTTGTTATTAACGCAAACCTCACTTTTTCGGTAACCAGCATAGCATACATCCATTGTCCTCATTAAATTCACTGGTAACAATACGACACAGTGGGCGAGCGTTGTTATATTAGGCCGTCCGTTGACTGTCAAGGTATCCGCAAGTCATACGAATTCCTCCACTCTCTCAGTTCGCATGTTTCTATTACAAGTTTTCGAGTTCCTGTGATGCGCCAGTCGATGATTGCAGAGAATGATAGGCCATCCAGCAACTCCACTTCCCCTCGTTCGATTTGGCTGTAATTTCGCATGGAGACATTATTTGACATTTTAAGTTCAATGATGGCAAATAAATTGCACGTTTCTATCACAAATTTCCGAGTAGTTCCTGTGACTGGCGTTAGTATTCGCCTTCAGCATGCACAGTACGGTAGTGGTGCGTACGCAACGTGGTGCACGAGTTCAGCTCCGTTCGCGGTTTGCAACCGAGGTGCCATCGTTCTATGCAAGAGTGCAGCTTCCTCCTCATTGTTTCTTGATTTGAAACTATCGAGCGGACGGCCCAGACAGACAAAGACCGACAAAAACAAGTGTACGAAAAAAATGCACACCACTGCAACGCACATTCGTGAAAACCAATCAAAAGCTTCAGCCCCTTTCGCGCTTTCCCAGTTTTAGTTCTGTTTGGCATCGCGTCAAGGATTGGAGTTGCCGTGGAAAGCATTAGATGTAGCCAAGACAGGATTTTCAAATCGGCAGGTGAAGAACATTCAGATCGGAGCGAATAAGGTAGAGAATTCGTAAAATCCGACTTGGTTGCCTCCGAGTAAGCACAATGAACGAATATGATATAGCTATAAATCTATTTGCTTAAATTGAATGAGATGTAATACGACAATATATTGAAGGGAGAATTTTTTTCAAGAAAGTGGTCACAATATGGCCGGAAGATTTCGTAACAGGAGTTGAACTTCCAACTTAACAGCGCTATATTATTTTCGAAATCAACCAAAATATTGTAGCTATTGGCATTTTTCACCTAAATAAAGAGTAAATCAAAAGAATGCAAACAGTTTCAAGATTACTGAGAACGGAAAAAAACTGCTGAAAATTTTTGAGCTAATTCATCAATCGTAACGATGGATTTTGAGTCGAAAAGTAATTTGTTTAAAGCGAAAAATTTAATCAACAATAATTTGTTGGGATTCATATTTGCCAAAAAATTTTGGGATGAAATTAATGAAGATTTTCATCAAGTGTAAAATATTCTTTTATCATATGAATGCAACATTTTCATTATCTCTGAAGAAATTTTGCAACTGAATTTTAGAACTTCATGCATCTCTTGCGCATTTAATAGGAATATTTTAAGGGCTTTCCGGTAGTATTAAAAAATTTTTAAAAGCATTCTCCGATTATCAATAATATTTTTCTCTTATAATTCGATGATTATAGATTTTTTTGACATCTTCCGACTGATCAATACTCTCTCAAATTTTTCGACCAAATAGAAATTATAATTATAAGTTTACAATGGGCTGGCGATGAGAGCAATGATTGCCGTCGTAAATTTTGCTGTGAACTATGAAAATTACGACGAATCACAATGTGCTAATCGCTTAAAAAGTCAGCATTGAACCGATTATTCCAGAGTACTTTATGAAAATCTCATACGAATTAAGTGGACAACACAATGAAAGAGATAGTCAACTATTATAGAATGAAAACTTATTTCCACTGGATATATAATCGAATAAATTTTTCCCTCCATAAAAATCCCAACAAATTATTTTTTGAGAAAAATCAAAATAATTTTTTCGAATATCGTAAACTTTTCCCACTGAATTGTGTCAGCTAAATCAACCGGCAACTTCAATTTACTTCCAATGAAAATGGAATCATGTTTCGGACTCTCTCTATGATGAAAATCCGGATTGCCCGCCCCGCTCTTTGCTGTTTTCACCTACAAACATCTTCAACAACATTTATTGGTTGATTGTAGAAGATCACCGAGAAAAAACCGCCTTGTGTCTTTTTCACTCATAAATTTCAATACTGTAAAAACTCTCAGCTATATAGAGAAATAAACAAATAAATAAATCATTTATTCACATTTCGTAGAATACGAAAAATAATCTAAACGAATCTTTAAAAAAAAAGCGAATACATCACTCAGCACATATATAAAAGAGAAAGAAAACAGAAATTAGTAAAATGAGAATTCAATAAAGGAATAAAAAGATCCGACAGTTTGTCGACTTTTTGATAGGGTATTTAAAACCGATAGAGTAAACGATACATGATTAGTGTTTTGATTTTTTTGGAGATGTTGGTGAATTTGGGCAAAATTTTGTTTGGGCAAAAATTGGGCGAATTTTTGGGCGAATTAAATATAGCAGTTTTGATTAAAGATTTTCACTCGGGAAAAAACATTTGCAAATTTTCAAACAGTATATTTAGTTGCAAGCTTGAAACTATGGGCGGAAGTATGTTTGACGTGTAGTGAAAGAAAAATTGAAAATTTCTTTGAAAGGCAACGTATTGTTGTTATAAATGATCATGAAAAATATGAGCAAAAAGCATCACTAAAAAAATGTATGCATTTAAAAGTTTTCGAATAAACGATAAAAAATTATGAAAGATCAAAGCACTGTTCACAGCTCCAATAAGAAATAAACAATTTTTTTTTCACGTTAGTGCAATGAATAACGGTGGAAGTAGATCATTGGAAAATTATTTAAGTAGCGCTAAGAGATGAAAATAGTTGAGAAAAAAATTATAAGAAAGCAATCAATCGTTTTAATTAAACAGATACCAAATTTTTTGAACAATGGTACAGCCATTTGAGTTCTTATGCATAGTCTCCACCACGGTCAAACCTCCCATAGTTCAGAAAAGAATTAATCATATTTCAGCACACTAAAAGACGTTCGATGATTCGAGCTTAAAAGATATATGAGAGAAACGGTTACGGTTCAATGCGATGCAACTGGAATCGATGCGGAGTCACTGTATACCAATTATCGCATACATCATCATCTCAGCATTGACAGTTACTTGATTTGAGCTGAGTAAATATACGTTTCTGAATCGATAGACTTCTTAGGTATTCATTTATTTACGCTTTATTTACGTTGTTGAATAAGATGGTTAAGAATTATTACGAGACGCTTCTTGATCGATCATTTGGATGCATCACTTGAAAAGGAAATTCAGCTTATTTTCCAGGTTGAAATTTCATGTGATTATTGACATATTATGGTTAATGAAAAATTTCTTTGTTTATTCATTACTTCTGATTTCTATGGAAATTTTTTTCTACCCAACGAGTAATCAATAATAAAAAAAGTTCAACATGAATGTGAAACTATTTAATAACGCTGAAAACTTATTAAATTCTATCCTATCTGTTGAGAGTAATGATTATTTGTATGTTGAAATAATAAAATCTAGAAGCATTTCATCGAGTCGATGCCATTGTCGATGAACGAACGCTAATATTCTGCGAACGCCATTAGAAACTAACTGAAGCAATTTTCCGCATGACAGTCATTCATTAGAAACTCTATAGCAATCGATTGGAGTTCTGCATCTCAGCATCTGAACATGATCAAGAAAAAACTGAATCGGTTATTTCGTAGTGGATCATAATAGTGACGGAAGCGAATCACGAAAAAGAGCCTAGTGTCAAAGCATTAGTTTTTTAATTAGGGTAAAATTTGAATTAAAAAAAAATGATTTGTCTCTACCTTCAATGATCTTATGTGTACCAAGTAGGTGAAAAAATATGACATAAAAAGCAATTTCCGGTGAACCAGGCCCCAATATTACGACTCCTAGAAGCCTAATTCCCATCGTGCAACAGTATTCCGAAATTATGCAACTATCATCTTAAACAGAACAATTACTTCACTGTGGATCGATAATCAGCGCCGCTCACTACTACTTCCTCTTCTAATTATTTCATTGCCGTGTTCTATTTCATCCTACGCTTCTTTTTCTATGAGAAAACATAGCTATCATAAAGAGAGACAAGTTTCAATTATATTGTTCACTTGATTTCACCGGAATTCACCGAAATTAACTCTCTCGAAGCTGGTTTCTATGCAAGTGCTCACCTATTGCAAATTCCAAGTGATGAATTTTTTGCGCTCATCGTACGGGTTATAAGGAGGGCGCAAGCAGCTCTTCATCAAACACTCGACATTTGGTCATTTATTTACAATGATGTCGTCGGTCATCTCAGCTACTGCATCTCTTTTACTTCTCCTATCACTTGTTGAATGTAAGTGATTCTTTTCACATGTTGATCACATTCTTAGCAATTGATGAAGAGGATAGTGAAGTTTTTCGAGGCCGATAATGAAGTATTTCGGATTCCTTAAAGAACCGGAAACAATGATGAGGAATATGCTAAGGTTTCTATCACCATGCATTTAAACAATGTTTTTACGCCTTTATACAAAATAATGAGTACCTTATCTGTGGAAATCATTGTGCGTTTCGTTGTTCATTCATCAATTAAGAAATTCTTTATATTGCCTGGATATTTCTTTTCTCACCTTCCTCTCAATATATGCGAAATTATTAATTCAACAGTTGCAATGATGCATTTTCAATCGTATAATATAAAAATTAGAAGAAATAAATATACCCAATATTTGAATAAGAGATTTTTTTTGAGGTGATTACACCAATATAAGAAATTTATTTATTTATGTGATGAATATAAAAAATATATTTAAAAAATTTCTCCAGCATTACTAAATGCTTCACAACCGTATTAAACAACTTATACAATGTTCTATATGAGCAATAAATTTTCCGTTTATCCGCTCTGATGTATAATAAAACTACTCACAATTATATTCAACCAGAATACTCAAATAAATCTTATAAAAACGTTTATTCCAAATAATCCTTAAAATATGTTTCAGAAAAAACTTTTTTGCAGTTGTTCATTTTGCCTCCTCAGAGCCGACGAATCTTCGAGGTTGGACTGCTTCGTCATCGAGTGGTTGGAGCAGCTCACCGAAAGGGGCTTTTGGCGGTTCTTCAACTAGCGGTATTGGCTCAGCAATGTTCTCCTCGAGTTCAACTCACAAGAGGAACGAAACACAAATTTTCGAAAAAGACAACACGAATTCAAAAAGCGAAGGCGTCAATCAACCAAGAAAACTTAAAATCACTGGATGGATTGAGTACAACTAAGTGTTGGTGATCTGAACGCGTCTCGATAGTTCACATAGAAATATGTCGTAATTTTGCAATCAGCATTTTGTCTACAATAAAGTTGAGCTTCTTATTGAAATATGCATTGCTTGCTATCAACCCTCTTGCATATGTTTGCAGAAATATTTTAGAAATTTTTAAAATCAAAAGGATAGAACAAATACATATGTAAAACTATATCTTTGGGAATCTCGAATTACCCATTAACCTACTGAATGCGCGGTGATATTAAAGCAAAGATGGGGATGGTATCATGGCCGATGTGATAGGTTTTTAATGAAACACAGGCACAGTGTATCTGGGTGATGTACAGTGTGACTTGATGGTGTGATGATGAACACTTAAAGTGTTGCTTGTGAAGGTAAAATCGACAAGTTCGAGTCAACTATGACATTAAAATTCGTTCATGCTGCACATATTAAGAGTTGATCTTCAACGCCTAACTGATAATAATATATGATATCTCTTAATACAAGGATTTCAAAGAGAGAAAAGAATGTGACAGATGGAAGGAAATATAAGAATAGAACAGTTTAAGAGCTCAGTGATACAACCTTTCGTCCATTTAATGCAAAATATCAAGTTCGACTCGTAGTCGCTCTTTACGCAGATTCTTTAGTAACATATAGTTTTCCTTCTAGAATTTGTTAATTTTAAGCAATGCTATTCTTAAGTAAACGAGCAACTAACGATTTACAATAGAGACTAGATATAATATTGCGAGAAGAAACATTCTCTTATGTTCATTATGATCGAATATCATATTTCCAAACGTTTTTTCTGATCATATGTTCTCCTTTATGGAGATGACTACGGAACTTCATTATTGTTCTTTACACCTAACTGACATAAGTTATTATGATTAAATTGAAATTACTGCAATATATTCAAGTACTTTCAAGATGTTCACATTTGTATGTCACTCCAATATTGGATAAACAGATGACAAAGATTTTATAGAAGATCATTTCAACATGTCTTCTTAGCTTTTTGCTAACAATCCAGAAATGTAGGCCATCGACCAACCAGATGAATTCTGGCAAAATCCTCAAAGTCACTATTAGAATAATCACATCCAATGGACAAACAAATATTCATGTGAGCGCATATCGTTATTTGCTATGCGTACTGGCAAAGCGTAATATGAGCACTGGCGCCACTGAAGCAGTAACTTTTAATAAAAACGAAGTAATGTGTTCTTGTTTATTAATAGGGGGATTCAGATAGACCCAAAGAATTGAAATACTCAATGAATATATTGGAGAAGCAAACTATGAAACTCCTATTAGCATCCTCAGTTGCAGTCATTACAATATGAAACATTGCATTTCCACCGTTTAGTTGTTGAATTGATGATGATAACCGCACAACAGCTCAGGAAGTAAACCTATGCAACGAATCATATTTGCGAAGTAACATTGCTAACAGTAAATGAGAAAATGCATAATCCTAAAAGGCAAATAAATAATGCAACACTGCAATGCTAATGCAATGAATAGCAAATGAGCAAAGAGTAGAACTTTAAAGAGGAATGAACGTTTTATTTGCAGATTATCGCATAATATTGATAGTTACTTTTGAAATATAACCAATAGTTAAAAATTAAAATAAGAAGTTAGAATTAATTGAGAAAGTTGATCAATGAGCTATTATTACTATATAATGATCTGCTCATTTAATGAAATAATATCACCGTTGTATAGCAAATTGTCCGTTAAAGGGAATTCTCGCAAAATGCAAAATGAAAAAGATAAATTTCGCAAATATTTAAAAAAAAAATCATCCATATTGATTTGAATTGCAAATATATATGGGAGAGGTGTAATGGTGTTTTACTTTGTTCGATATCGTTTGAAAAATTATTTCCTTATTATTCCATAATTCAAATATTTCTGACGAAAATATTATTTATAAATTAGAAAATTATATAAAAATTTTATTAAAATTAAAATTAAAATTCAAAATTAGAAAATTTTTCCAGGCGAAGAATACATATTAAATTGATTAATTTTTGAAGTGAGATATATTCAAATGAGATTCAATTATAACAAAATAGAGCAAGTTTTTAACAATCTATACACAGTCCAATTAAATGATTATAAAGATTGATGTTATTCGTTTGGTATTTTCTTGTATTTACATCTATGAGTGTGACCATTCAATTAAGTTACTGTTGCATAAGTTTTTTTTTTTTTTTGATTTCATTCCATACGAATAACTATAATTTGAGATTTATTAACAACCAATATAACTATTGCTATTTTATTGTAATTCATTCATAACATATGATAATTCTATAATCATTCTTTATACCGGTTTTCTATCCGAATTACATATAGTATCAACTAGTTTCTTTTAAAACATTTTTATTTGCATGTTTTTTAAAAAATACTCACATATATTATTAGATGATATTAAATGCTCATTAGTTCATCAGTTCTATTTAACGTTATATGAGACCGGTTTCTAGATGTACGTGATTAAGAAAAAAACATTCGTTTCGTCGATTTTTATGTGTTCTATGGGATTATATATAAAATGGCGTAAATTTCCGACTGCGGTACTGAAAACTCGATCAACAGTCGACGATGGTGTCTTATCTCCTCTCATTGGCGATATCGTTCGTATTCTTAACCTCTCTCAGCAGTTGTAAGTTTCGTCTCTATGAATCAATGAGTTTCACTTGCTATTTTAATGAGAGTATTCTCTACTCTTGAAAGAAGGGAACAAAAAACAATAAGCGCTACAAGTTATCGCAGTGAAGCTTCTTGCTCCTTGTATATAAAATAAAGCCTCCAAAACGTCTTTCAGGGCTCACCTTACTTCACGCAACTATTCACCCAGAGGGACTAAAGTCGCCATCAAAATTCACATCTTTTTGTGAACCAAACCAGGATGGAAGGACTTTTCCGGTCCTGCCCCCACCTCCCTCCCCTTGAGTCCTCAGATCGTTCAATAAAATTTCGCAGCTTAAGATTTTCAACACAGAGGTGCTGGATATGATGTTTTAATGAAATTAAATAATAAAGTTTTTTTTTTTCGACATCTGCTCTGAATATTGCTCAGGACTGATATTCAGATCTTCATCAGATGTCACAGATTGAAGTGTCCGAGTATATGTAACTCAAGAACATTTTCTTGAAGGGAGAACTTTATGGAGATGACCTTCGAGACCATTGCAAACCTGAGGTTTTAGAGCACATAAATGCTGAAATTGCTTCATGGCGATGTTGAATGATTTATCTTAGGTGCTTATGCATTTGCATTCAGCTCTTTCAATGCGTTCAGTTTATGTCTTCTATAAGCAATTGCTGCATTCTCTACCATCCATATTGTTTTCGTCGCAAGGAAAATTTTCCCTCTGAGGTCAATAAATCATTAAGAGAATTTCTGAGAATATTATTTTGAATGAATAGCATATCTTGGATAATTGCTGCGAAGGTGAAAGTTTATACTACTGAACCACATATCAATCTGCTATAAATAAAACCGATTGGGTTTAAAGCAATATTTGTACTGAAGTTTGATGGCGGTCTCAATGTTTCGGCTTCAAACTGCATGAAATAACTAGAATTGCTTCCACTACAATTTGGCTTTTCAAAACATTTGACTTCTTTATGCTCGAAACTCTCAATTACGAAGTTCGATGACATTATGAACCCTTTTCTAGGAAAATCCACTGGTAAGAGTGAATGCTGTACTCTGTGATTTTGCTTTTCCTTGATTTTATTGGTTTTTTCTCAATGCATTATATTTCACGAACGAAGATTCCATAATTTTCCAGCTGAAACAACTCGATAGACAAATGCGCCTTGCATATGCAAATATGCAAGAAATATTTAGCTAGACGGAAAAAAAAGCCAATCTAAACGCGCATAAGGCATTATTAGTTATGACGCCGACAACCTGAACTTCAAGACAGTTCACTTAATAACTGTATAAAAAATTCAGCACATTATTTTGCAGCCGCTCAATTCTTGAGCATAGAACCATATAGCGTTGCTGGAGGTTGGATTGGCTCATCGGCAAATAGCTGGAGTAGTTCGGCTAAGGGTGCTTTTGGCGGATCGTCAGCGAGTGTTTTTCGATCGCATATACGACCTTACAGCCCTTTCAACAATGAACCGAACTGGCAAGTAGAGAACGAGGAAAAATTCGACAAAGTGGAGAATAAACCAGCAATTTTGAATCTTACTGGATGGACTGAACCAAATGTGTAATGAAGCTTTTATATGGGTGCAATTTCTGGTGAACGTGATCTAGGGCCTATAAATGCGCTCAGTCTTTGATTACTTCATAGATTAAATTGCTGAACGAAAATTACTGCAGAAGTTTTGAAAAAAGAGCAATAATTTCAACCAAATAGCTAAAAGACAATACGTTTATCTTATTGGTTGTGAATTTGATTATTTATGGCATTTGCAATATGAAGTAAGCATATTTGATGGCAAATCTCATAAGAGTGGAATTGGGTAATGATTAGAAAGGTATTACTGCGATTGGTTCCGTATTTGTTTCTCAAATACTATGTAAATCGCATTTAAATCTGTGAGCGCATTTTTCAGACGGCTGTCAATAAATCTTTGTAAAAGCTGTGATTGACATGAGGATTTCGTGGTACTCGAGCATGAATTGCCGTAAAGGTGTTTATTAATTCAAGCGATCAAGGTGTTAATATTAGCCGACCACCTTAGCGGTTTTCAATATTATTTGAATTGTTTTGACTTCGTTAGTTCCCGTGAGTGACTTTCTGCTTGTTCTTAACCTTTGGATTTCTATTCAAATTAGCAACAGCGAGAGGCAAATGTAAGTTCTTCTTCTTTTCGGCTGCTGCACGAATCTTACGCTTGAAGTTTGCTGTTGCCGCGATGTCCTTGCGAAATTCCTGTAATGAGACTGGGATCATAACTGAACACCAACCCTCTCTATTTGAAGAGCTTGAACAATAATACAGAATTCTGTAATTGACTCTATATTAATCGAAAACAGTTTCTCATCGTAAAATAGCACTTAATATAGGATTCAGGATTACTATTATCTTAAATCTCGGCAATAAACTGAAGCAAAATATGATACCATTAACGCTTCGGTTTTTGGCTATTTTGCTAACTGTAAAAGAAGTTTACTTCAGAGTTGTTTCACCTTTTTTTTGGGATTTATTTCCGAGAATTTAGCGCAAATAAATAAAGAGTACAAATCCAGTTACCTGTAATGAATCCTCAATATTCATAATGTGGCGTCTTGCCATTGCTGCAAAGTAGATCGAGCAATCCAGAGCAATAGTTGAGGTAATCAGCAACATAGTGCCCGAGATTACTCTATAACAAACAGCGCTTAGATAAATCGACGAATAACACATTTAGATAAGCATAAAGTCTAATTTTAAAAAGTGTGGGCAATGAAGTGAATTATTGCGCTGAATCATATGGAATCTTGGTCAATGCAATTTTTCCATTCTGAGGGCAGTTTACCCCCCCACCCCCCCCCCCCCCAAAGAAAAAACTTTAAAGATTGTAATGTGCATTGTGCATGATGCTTGCGTTAAAAAACAGTGTGCAAATCAATGTGAAGAGCTCTAAGGTGTCATCACCTTTATCAAGGTATGCCCCGTCTTCAGTGGTCCACCTGAGGTGAATATCGTCTACCATATATTATTGAATACTTTCAAAGAAAAATTTCCACTAATCTTATAATAATTAATTATCAATTGTAGAATTTTTTGTAATGAAGTTTATATTTACTTTAGAATTTTTATCTCAAAAAAAAAATTCAATAATATCAGGTTTCGCTGACCTAAAGATCCCACGAAAATTCCACCAAATATTCGAGAAAATGAAATTCGAAGCAAAGAAATGCTTCTTACAAGAGCAGTAATTTGTTAGCGTTTATCCATCTCTGTAAAGAGTGAATAATACGGCATGCCTCTTTCGACAAAGCATTCTTCAAGTCGTTCACCACTGAATAGGCTTTAGTTGGCGTTTTGGGAGCACTGTTCAGCTTCTTGCAGTACTGATTAGTGCCTTTAATCGACAAAGCTATACAAAGCGGTATTTTGCTATAGAAATCTGGCTCTTCTTTATTTACGAGCGCTAGAGGAGATTTACATGAAATGTGCCGAAGAACAATATTTGAAATTATAGCAAAGAGTGCAAAAATTGGCGCATTCATGATGGAGACTCATCGCCACTAATGGGTGGAATATCATTAGCTTGAACCGTGCTTATGCTGGAATACACTCTGAAAATATTCCATACGGAACATGTGTATAGCTTGTAAATAAAAACTCGAAACAATTGGTTTAATTTGCACAAAACGGCTAATGAAGCGTTAACGGCATTGATAATTGTGTGGTGACGCACAAAACTAGCAATGAGAGTGAGAGCGGAGGAAGAGTATGTCAGCTCAGTGTGGAATCTTTGAGTCATATTAAGATACATTAAAAAAAATATCAGTTGATAATTGCGTGAGCGATTGCACAAAAATTTTTATGCCACTGCGATTGCTTTTTTACGAGAATAATTTGTATTGTGAATCGTATATATGCGCAAGGCTCCACTAAAGAAGTATTTGGCCAGTTAATAAATGACAACTTCGAAGGATAACTCCTTCCGGATCGATCGGATATTTCGTAAAAAATTGTTTAAAAATTTATAATAATTCAAGCATATGTTTCTAACAATTACGCAAATTGAAAATAAATCATGATCGATGAAATATTTGTAATATAAGCTGTAAAATACTTATAACACATAATATAAAATATATTTATAGCATACAATAGGCAAAATATTTATGAGACACACTTAACACTCATCGTTTATTTTTCAAATGATGAGAAGAAATTTTGTTGTGAATGATTCTAATGTTTATTTTGTTTCAAATATTTTCTCTGTTTGGATATTTGCTTTCAATAAATCTTCCAATTGGCTTTCTTGTAAATTAACTTTACCTTGGCGATATTCTGCTCCAGATTTGCCCATCATATACGTGATCGGCAAGTTGGAAATGCTCATTTTGAAGTTTTCTGGGCAACCTGAAGTTTTTTTGTATAGTGCAATATAACTGGGCATGCATAGCAATAAAAAGCGGTAAAAAAAGGAAATTTCCTTGTAAAAACAAATCAAATAAAATTCTAAATGATAACAGAGTGCCTCTGTATAGATGTAGTAGCAACTAATCAATCACTACGTTCTCGTATGAAAACCAACTGCACCTCTAACATGAGCTAAAGTTTTAAAAAAATATGCAGAATACTTCTATGAGGTTGTATGTGGTTATTTGTTTTTACGCTCAATATTGCTGTAGGCAAAATTTGACTTCCATGATGATATCACTCGTTAACCCATGGATACTTCGAAATCCAATGGAATTGAACATATATGTGGCAAATGATAAGCGTGAAGAACAAACGAGCTTAAATTCACTCACTATGAGACGATTCGTTTGTGGTGAGAGAGCTGTTAATAAACATCGTCGACTGCAACTTAATGTCTGAAAGTATATCCTCGTGTCTTGAACGCGCCACACTCGAATGCTGAAAACACACTGTTATTTCCTAGTCGGTGCACACAGCACTCTAGCAAGATGAGAATCCTGTTCATCTCGTCCTCAGTCTTCGGACTTCTGGATATTATCGGGCAATCTTGAGCTCAGACCACCTGGTCTTTTGGGCGACCTGAATCTAAGGCCATCCTGAGCTACGATCACCTTAAGTTTCATGGCCTTTTGAATATCACCATGCTGTTTAGAAAAATTCCGGAATGCCATGAACCCTGCAGCGCCTGGGCGAAATGTTGGGCAAGGCGAAAAAAATGCAGGGTCGTAAGAAATAATTTGCTGGGTCACTCTAAGTTCAGTGGCTTGACAAAAACTTTGGACGCACCTCAGGAACAACGGCATTGCAATCTCTTATGGGTGCTTTAGGATGCGACACATGAGGTAATGTTAGTCCTGGTTAAACACCGCCCAGTTTCCACGACCGGAAGGAGTGCCTCTTGTTCCTCTGCCCCCGAAGTACAGTGATGGTTATTGAAAGGCAGTAAAGCTACTGTGAGATGGCAGGAATGCCTGAGAGTTGCAAACAATGCATTCATGCCAAGTTTGAAAAAATGCTGTCACGTTCGTTCGAAATAACCGAGCTTGGAAAGCAGTTCAAACCTAGAGATATCACACTGCTCTTCTACCATTATAATCTCCCCCAATTATTGCTTTCTTCGTCGAGGTTCCATTCGAATTTAATTTCCTTTCAATCATGAAAACTTGAAAGCGATTTTTCAGTGTCGGAGGTTTCATAAAGAAACACCTTTTTATGAAGTATGAAGTGTTGAAAAGTATCGGCGGATATGCGCAATTTTAGAGGATGAAACTGCTACTTGCAAACTGCTTTGAATTAGTAACTTGCAATCTGAACATCGGCAAGAAATTTGAATTGGCAAATTGGTGCAATTTTTGGAGAGGATCAATTCAAAAATAACATTCGAACCCCCCCCCCCCCCCAAAAAAAAAAGACGAAATAGATGCAATAATAAATTTCAGCAACGATAATCATACACCACAATTGTATAATTTACTCCAACAATGCGATTTTCTATCTTTCCCGACGATTTAAACAACTCAAAAGAGACAGTGATTAATGAAGCAATAATTGCTTAACAATTCTCTTCTTAAAAACAATTTGCATTGTTTTTAACGTCTCCGCAAAAATATTGAGCATCAAACGATAGTTTTAGTTGCTATCATTGCTCTCTAAAGGTTACAAAAATTTGAGGCATTAATGCTGCAATTATTTTATTTTTCAACGACCGCAATAATATTTCCATAGAATCTGCGTGATATGAATGAACTATTAACGCCGAATGTTCACGTCGTTATGATAATTGATATGCCGATTACATTCTATTGTATAAATGGAACGCATAATTCAATCATTCGAACCAGAATCATGCAGTGGAAAAAATATATTTCATTGTACGTTATTCAAAATGAAAGAGGCGTCGTCGCTCTCTAGCTCGTAAATGCCACAAAAAGCAACAAATTTACTATGTCCATTATGATTAGACTCTTCTTATTCGAATAAAATGAATGCTAAAAATGAGCGATGCAAATCACCTGTAATTGCTTTGCATAGGCATTTGATAGCAATGCAGTGAAAAATATTAGTTGAAGCATTTCTGAAAAAAAAAAGTTATCGGGTTTTTTTTCAATGGTACAAGGCACATTGCAACATTCAAATATCAATCAATTTTTGGTTTCATATTATTTTTCAGCCTCATATGGGTTATATTCTCCTTTGCCACCCTCATTTCTCTTTTTTTTTTATTATGATATGGGAGATGTTGAGTCAAACAGTTTGGCAATAAGATTGCATCGCTAAATTATCGTAAAAAGCATTGCAGCATTGCAACAACAGCAATAAAGACTTTTGCAAGGATCTTTTTTTTTTGTCCTCTAACGTAACGTCCGTGTATAGTTGACATCTTGTGAAACGCGCAATTACCCCACAGTCTAGAGTGCAACTATTTTGTCTACTCGAAAAACTATTGGTTTGTCTATTGATTATAATACTGCCGAGTTAATGCATTTTGACGCATGACAAGAGCTCACTCCTGAGTGCAAAAAAAACCAATCGATTTATATGGTTCAATGAAATCGAATTTAGCCTTAAGAACTGTTCGCATTCATTTTTCAATGAAGTCTATTTTAATTGATCTGTTTAAAGGGAATTATTGGCAACAAGTTAGAGTTCAGTTTGTAATAGCGCCTCTCTCCCCCTTCCCTTCCTCACCCTTCTTTTTCCCACCTCAATATAACTCCCATATCAACAGCAGTTGAGCATATTGGATCGCCTCGTTAAAATTTGTGCTAGGAAGAGTAGTGTGAGTAATTACGTTAAGCTAAGGGCACACGTAATTTATATAAGATTGGTCGAGTAGGAGTGAAACAATGCAACTATACAAACATTTGAACGTTCTATTATACAGTTGCACTTTTCTTTCATTAGTGATAAAAATAGCATGTGGCTCGTATGGAACACGGCCAAGCGGTAATCACCACTAAGCGTCAAGAAGAAGCTGCAGACCCGAAAACCCGAAAACTCTCAGCTCGAAATTACAAAATTCCAACTTCGACAGACGCGATAACGACAAGACCACTTCACAGCCAGCGTTAGATCGATTGAAAGCAGTGGTAAGATCCTTCACATGGAACTATTAATCGATAGCTAAAAGGATGCCGAGGAAATGCAAATTCCAAGTGAAGCACACCCACTAAAAGCACCTTCAAATCGGAAAGTTTTTTACATATCAATTTTTGCATTTGTGTATATTATTGTAACAACGCTTAGAGGATTTGCATAATATAATCTTGTTTCTTAATCTATGTGCGGTGCATCACTCCCAAAAGCAACTATGATAACCTTTTTATCGAAATTCATCGCAGCAGTTGAAGGACACGACACCTCTACAGCTTTATACAAATATAAGTTCCCGGTTATTGTAACTGTTTGGGACTAGTAAAGCAACTCACATATATATGTTACTTTTATTAGCTGGAATAATAAATTTAAAAATGCCTTCTAAGAGATATGTATATAGATTCCACTTCCTTCAGCAATTTAAGAAAATGCTATGGATTTGCTCGACATCAAAATCAATCTCCTACCATGAATAAAAAACATCAACGTAGTGTGAATGCATTCAACAGCAGAACAATATTTTTTCATCAGCAGTTGCAATACTTCTTTGATAGTTGCAACGATTGCTATCGTCGTAATGCCGCTTGCTTCTAACTTATTGAATCTATTTGCAACTTTTAATGCTCGTGTATATATGTTAGCTAATTTTTATTTATTGATTAACCCTGAATTAATGAATTAATATACGTTTAAATAATAAACTTATAGAACATATGAATTTCACCACGATATCTGCTTCATTCTTGATTTGCTAATTTTATACATCAACATCCAAACCGATGAGCAAATAATTGAAGAATCGCTGATTAATCTCAAGCGTCCTTTTGCTGCTCACATTGCAATTAAAGATGCAGTCGATTGAATCGAACATCTTGCAGTCGAGGAGTTTAATCATTCTCATTCAATGAATGCCGGCGGATTTGATGGAACATTAAGTAGCGGTTTCAGTGGCTCCCCGAAATATGCTTTTAGTGCTTTATCAGTAAATCGTTGGGGTCCATCCATGACAAAGAGCCCAACTTTCACTTCCAATGAAGTGGATCATGCATGAAATATATTCGTCTTCAGAAGTTCCCACAATGGTACTTACATTTTCATGCATCTCATTCCACTATGCCTCTCATTCTTTCAGCTGTGACGGAGGTTTACCTTAAAATCTTGTAAATTGTTAATTATCACATGCGTTAAATTATGTTTTATTCGAGTAAGCGTTGATTAGTACAACTTCTTTTGAAGTTTATAATTTCATATATCAATAAAATTTCTTGGCAGATAATGTTGTACTTTCACGTTCTATTTATTGGCGAGCAATACGACCTTCTTCATGGCGCCTTCTGTGGCAGATATTTGAAGAACGATGTTCGACTTTTTCGAACCGACAAAAATCTTATTCTTCGGCTTTTTCGCGGCATAGATTTCCTTGCAATGATCCTTAATTTGGAAAGAGTCTTTTCGTTCAATTTACAACTCAAAATTTCAATGTCTAAAGAGAATTGCACGAGACTGTATAATATTCGAATTCATAACCCCGCTGACCTGATATCAAATTGCATAGAAACAAAAATAAATAAGCCGTTTCACATCAATTTTCAACGCAATGAAGCTGATTTTTTTTTTCGAGGCAATATATTGATGTCTCATCGAAAGTTCGTTGACACTACCCTAAAAATTGAACAATTGGCGACGAAACATTATGTCTAGTGAAATGCGTTACTTTCTCTTTTCTCCACATATATCATTCTTCTTACGTATTTCAGGGCTGCTTAGCGTAATATGTCTCCAATTATTTTAAGCTGTTCTCTCGTCTCTCTCATTTAGAGCCTTTTCTGAGGCTTTCAACACCTTCATTTCATTCTTAATATATGCATTGTTGCATGCTATTGCGCTATCGAAAATTCATTAGTAGCTAGCATCAACAGGACAGCTATTTTTAAAAAGATTTTCACAGAAAGAATAAAGCAATCAGACTAAACAAAAACGAATAATCCTTACTTCAAGAGATATGTAAGCGTCCCAAACGTGCTCGACGATATAAATGGCGCACAATGTCGAAATAGCAGCTAACGCCAAAATCAGCATATGCAGCAAGATTAATGCCATTCCGCTGCAACGGATAAAATCAGGAAGCTCATAGTCATTTATTCTGTAATAGACATATTGTAGATTTGGACTGTTGCTTATCAATCTGTAAGCTCAGAGTTATGGATTGAAAATGGCTAGAAACCATTGAAATGAAGATGCTGAGAAGATGGAAAAAAGATGAAGGATAAAGCCGCAACTTTGAGCAGCACAATAGTGAGAGTGTCTCCGGGAATTCCATCCTGTAAGAACTGCAGTGGATGTTCAGTACTTTCAGGTGAAATTTCTGGAGAAACTCAGGATAATATTTTCATCGCAAACAGATCTTTCAAGACGTGTAAAATGCAGCATTAAAAAGTGTCGTGTTCCTTCTTGGATTTGATAACGGTCATTCGCGATAGCAACTCATAATGTCTCTAATTTTAAAGAGACTTAATCAATTATACTGCCGTCGAAATTCTTTAGCTTTTATCACTGAGAACATTTTACACGACGTTGTAAGAGGCGTACGTTCGATGAAACCCTATCACTATCCACCGAAGTGCACTAGTGATTCGTCGTTTCTGCAAAGAGATAATTTCCCACAGAGCCGTTTATAATTTTTATTTCACTACAAACACTCTCCTCATTCATCACGTCCATTTCTAAGTGAACACCTCTCAGCGCATAACCGAATCTTGGAATTGTGCGGCTTCTTCTCTACTTCTTTTTGATATTCTTTTATTTGTCATCGATAAACAATTCGTTTCGATTAACTTGAAATCACAAGAAATGCGCGTAAAAATTTCCTTTTAATAGATGAAAGACGTCTTTACTTTGCATTTAATTATTTCCCGGAATTAAATTTCGCCACTCTTGAAGGGCCGCTATGAAGTTGAGGATATGTCAACAAGCAAAGCCGAGGAAATTCATTTTGCTAATCACCTCTAAAGTGAATGATAGTCCTGCGGTTATGCCTCAATCAGCAAAAGGACGCTTTTATTGATTGATTGGTTAATTAAGGTTGATTATTGATTATTGATCGATTGATCTAATTATTGATTATTATTGATTGTTAATTATTGATTGATCTAAGACTGTCCTTATTGAATGTTGAAAAGTATCGGTGTTTGGAAGAGAGAACAAACGTTTAATTTAGTAATGATTAACTCATATCAATTTCTGTTTATAAATAAGATGACGTTGTTTTTCAGACAACGCAGTAAGACTAATCCTTCATACAGTTATCTTTCGTATTATTTGTGAGTCTTTTTTAATTTTCGTTCTATTTTTTTTCTGGACTTTCATCAACGTTGATGTTTGATTCCTCAATGTTTGACGATTTTATGCATGATTTATACATTTTCAATAATCTTTTAGTGGAAGTGTAATTGCTAAAGCTGTTTCAACTTTATTCAACCGAAAGAAGGGAATGATTGTAAATTGAGATTTTCATGAAGTTACCTATAGTTAAGTGATGGATAATAACGCGAAAAAAAATTTAGATTTGCAAGAATTTTGAAGAATTTAAGCAAGCTTAACCTTATTTTTGTTGTTTAGCCAAAATTTTTCATAGCAATTCCCCTCAAATAAAATCATTGAAAGCAACTATGCCATCGAAATCTTAATTCTATTATATAATTGATGATTTCTGTAAGCTTGCCAATTGATAGATGGTTAATTTAAATCGGAAATAATGTGTCAACAAGCAGCGCTGAAATGCCGAACTTAAAAATTCTTCAAAAATTGATGGGAAAGAGATGGGAAGACACTCATATGTGCTCATTCACATTTCAGAAGTGAACAATTTTAGATGCGGGAAAACATGTTTACTCACTGATGTTCTTCATTCCATTTGGGATGTAGACAATACTGTTGCATTTTCTGAATTTCGATCAGACTGAATCCGAGCTGCAACTTCATAACCGATCAGGAAATGATATAGGTGAAATGAACAGACATGTCGACTTATAGCAAGCAAGATAAAAAACAACACCTGGAATCATTAACGACAAATTGTTGCCATTTTTTGAAATTTCATCTACTTCGCGAATATCCTTCGCAGCTCTTGTGCGCAAAAACAGAAGGCCGATAGATTGCTGGCAACCTAAACATTACCTTCCGCATTACGTTAAAGGTAATTGTTCCTTGTAGCAAGTGGGAAATCAACCCCTTTTTTATGTGAAGAAAGCATAGATGCATGATGATCGACGGCCGTCTTATCAATAAGAATCGGGATAATCAGTTTATCAGTTCACTGAAAATTTCTTATGACCCTTTTGTTAATTCAACAGAAATTCGAATGACCGTCTTATCAATCATTTCCGAACGTTTCTTAAATTATCGGTATGAAAGAACGCCCTCAGAAGAATGACTGCTGATAAGTCCGTGCGTCCACATTTCGAAATTGAATATGCAGAACTAAAAAACAATCTTCGGAGAAATTATATAAGTGTTGGACCAACGTCTTATCATCTGGCGATAATTGAATAATTGAAAACCGATTATGAAGATTGAAATTAATTTGTGAATTGAGTTGTCATCGATAAACAACAAATTTGAACTATCACAAAACTCCCTATTAGCGGAATTAGTTGCAAAGTTGGTACTTGAATTATCTTTCATTTCGCTAATTTCGTTGCAATGAAATTGTTCAACATTGTCAACGACGACCGTAGAGCACTGCAATATTTATTTAGAATTTTCGTTGATATTTCGAGGGAATCTGTGTATTTTAATCAATGCATTTAATTGCTCATAAACTTTTATTCAGCAATAATATCAAGTTCACAAAGTTACAGACTATGATCGTTGATTCATTAACTTGAATGATCACAGACGAAATTACTGCATAACTTTTGAAATCAATCTTCAAATACAGGAGAGTAATGTTCACCTTTGAGTGTGGGATGCGCCCATTGTTAAGTATATAATTGCCCATTGTTATGTATATAATTATAAGAGTTATTAATTATTGCATTCTTGCATGAAAATACTAAATTAATTTCAGTGAATTAGAATCAATTTAAACAAGTTGTTGCATTTCAGCAAGAAAATTAAATTAGAATAAAACAAATAGACCTCTTAAGTAATCTATTTCGACTAATTAAAGTGAGTTAGTCAAAGGTGATAAAAAACAAAAACTTCACAAATGGAGCCGTAATTACCACTACTGTTGCGGTGAATGACCGTGTTGCAACTCAATTTTGCATAGATCGACTTCGGTGATATCTATTCTTCTCTGCGCCATACTATTTCGCTGTTCCTGTATTTCTGTAGTTGCTTAACCGAAACCGGTTAGCCATGGTGCATGTTCAGTCGGTGATATTGATGGGTTGTTATCCGACATGTGTGTAATTACCCAGTTGTTTGAGTGAAACGTCGCTTTGACTCGCGTCGCTTCGCCCCTACAAACCGGCAGCAATGCAACAACTACGAAAGTAGTTCTGGCCTATTAGGATTAACTTATGTTCATTTGTAATACAAATAAAACCTGTCTTATTCACCACAAAAACTAGTCCACTATTCGCTATACTTTCTGCGGCCAAAGAACATGGCAATTAACGATAATGATATCAGAATGCATCCAGCGTATATACTTTTTGCTGTTTTCCCGATGATAAATATGGAGTGATAACGATAATAAACACAAAGGATCGCTTTAGTATGCAGCATACAGTTCTCCGTGAATGTGCTTAATAAAACATATTCATCAAGAACCTCAACTTACTTGTAAACTTTCAGATAAGTTGTTTTTGGCTCATCGTATCTGCCATCTCCAAATTCTATTTTCTTCCCTCTCCGCTCAAATTCATTGAAGTATGTGAAATATGTGATCCTCGTAATACTATATGAAATTCCTTGTCCAAAAGAAGGTTTCCCAATTGTACAAGCTTTCCTCTCTTTCCGCACAACTCACTTGCGCTTTTATGAATAGAACCCTGCACAAAGCCAACGGAACTTCATTCCTTTGAAAGCTTCAATAAACCGCATCTGAAGCAAATCTAACTCGAAAGATTAAGCGCTTAAAGCAACCGAATACTGCAAATTTATGAACGAAAAATGATTGCAATGCAAATGCGAAGCGAATTTCATTGCACGCATTTATGCATGTCCTCATCATAAATCTGCATTTATGTTTTCATTAATTAGGTCTGTATGCTTCTTTTCGCTTTTATTAATTTCTTTCATCTTGATGAAATGACATGTTGTTGGCGAACAGTTGTCTCAGAATGCATCATTGTGTGTCGCATTTGCAAAACATATGCGAATAATTTTTTTTTGGAGTTGATCGGTGAGTTAAAAAAAGAAACTGAGATTCTAATGATGCCAACCAATTTGGCATATGATGGAATGTTTGCATAAGTGCAAAAGTGATATCTCGCTATTGCAAAACTCCTTTCAAGATCAGCGCGTATATGATGGAACATCAAAAGCTGCGATATTTCTCGGCTTCCATAAGCTGTGCAAGTTGTGATCTCTAAGTGATAAAACTGAAGCGCTGCAGATTGATGGATCCATGTTTTCCATGGAAATGCGTTCAGCGAAGAGTGAGGAAGGCACAGAATGGATGACTCCAGTTGTTGTTGTTATAACTGAACTTATGCAGGGAATTGCTCAGTGCTGTTAAATATATTTTAACTGGCTTTTTGCACGCTTCTATGAGTGCTTTTCTCTTGTAAGATGTTCATGAGGTGCTCATTTTCTCAAAATTTAGCATTTTTCAGGTACACGTAATTAGTATAAAGCAATGAACATTTTTCAAGCATCTACTCAAAAAATTGATGTTTTATATGATTGAATTACAAATGAATGTTGTGACATACTGTAGTTGAAAAAAGCTACCTCCATGTGGATGACGGCACAAAAACTCTCTATGAGATGAAATGCCACAGTCACAAGCAGAATAAATGTCAATCTTTGTTGCGTTCTGAGAACAGTTACATCATCTTCATCAGAAGTGGAGAACATTACCATAAAGCCTCACTGGAGGATTTGAGGCAACGTCCAGTGATCATGAACGTTGTAGAGCATCAGGCCTATGTAAAGGAAGGGGAAGCATGAAATGAATTTGGGTTGTCCTTGACTTTGACCCTCAGGTGTGGATAAAGACTGATAATTTAGGCAAATTAAACAAGGTTGGAACAGTTAACCAACGTTCAACAAATTACCGAGGGATCACCAAAAGAGTCACAGAATTGCAGAGAAGAAAATCCATTTATTAAGCGCAATTATAGCATGACTATTATACAAATCTCGCTTCATATCTCCCTTATATGAATTTATCAATCAGTCGAAGCCATAAAGAATGATTTTGCTAGAGTCTCGACTTATAAGTGAGGAACGTCCCTCCCTTATCATGAAGGGTTGTGCCTCAATGAGTTTGAGTTTTCCTAACTCAGATAAGTAAAATAAGACGTAACATAACTTGACGGAGATATCCGGAAGTTGAAGATAGCAATTTTTTTGCACTTTTCTGTGTCCATCTAGACAAATGGAATCAGAATCTGGCAAAAGTACTTCGAGAATCAATATATCTACTATCACTAAAAAAATTTAGAACAGTAAACATACATAAGCGTTCGTGAAAAAAAAAAGGTTTTAGAATCTCGACTTCAGCTCATCTCGAGTTCATTTCACATCATAGCACATCTTTTGCGTAGTTATCACATATCAAGCGCCATTTAAAGCCTTGTACCATTGAAGGATGTAACAATTCTTGGTTATACTCTGTGCTACGTTTAAAAGGATAATCTCGTAATGACTGCTGTATTATGCAGCAGATTCATCAATCGTATGATCATCAATGCAACTTATCAATCGTTGCAACAATCAATTTATCAGTTTATTAATCAATCGATGCAACAATCTCGATCTTCGATTTTCGATCTCTAGCCTACTGAATAACCATATAAAAGTTTCCTTTGTTTATCCACTTTTCAGAATCCAGTGGTCTTAAAGTGTGTGCAACGTACAAGCGGATATGCTGTTAGCTGACATGATCATAGGAACATAAAGATTTACCACACTTTAACAGAACACAAGCATAGAATGAAAAGGGAGCTAAAAGCTGAGCTCATATAAACAGTTCTCTGTTCGAGCTTCCATAACTATGAACAACGCATCGCCTCACCGATGAGCCACTGATGATTGTCGCACTTCAAACCGTAACCTACGAAGAAACCTCACGCCATCGGTGAACCATCTGGAATGAATCTATAAGAGCACATTTTTCCTTTTATAAACAGCCAATTCTTTGTAAAGGCATCTGTTGAGATGTTGCTTCAGGGCCACAGTGACATTAGTTCATCGCTCTGCCTCTACGTGAAAGCAGCTGATCACACTATCACATATATTGTAAACGATGGTATTGAATTGACTGATATGTAATAGGCGAATTGTCGGATCGAAGAAAATGCGAAAGCATTGTTGTTGAAATTTATTCTTTTTTTTTAGTAATTCGTGTAACTTTTTTGTTCAGTTTGGAGCACTACGAAAACGTTAACAGTTTTGAAATACTTTTAGCACGTAATGAATTACTACAATCGGTGTAAATCGAAATTTATTCTTTCTTGTGTAAGATATGAATTTCCCGAAAAATATAAGCTCTAAACTTTTTTTTTTTTGCAAATAGTGAATCAAATGAAAGGACAATATATTGTGAGCCCAATGTTTTCAAGGATTTCTTTCAATGTGTGAAGTCGTTTTAGTACTGCTACCTATGTGATGATGAAGTTTGACATTGTGGGCGCCACCCAACGCGTATCCGCATGGAATAACCGGTTGTATTGGTTTGGCGCATTTGATTCTCAATATCTGAAAATAACAAATTCAGATTCGGTCATATTTGTCTTGAGATTTTAATATTGATTTCATCGATCGTTGAGCAATGATGACTACGCGTGCGGAATGCGCGTTCTATGTTCTCTATGCCTTCGGCAATAAATTGCGATGGAAAATAAAAATAATATAATTTTTTTTTTCACTCAGAGTAAAAAAAAAAGCAATCAGATGACGAAAACATGCACAATTCTCTGACCATTCTATGCGTGCGGCTAATTCGCTTTCTTATCGATTTCGGAATTGGGAAGTACAACAAGAAACGGAAATTACGCATAACTGCAAATAATATCATGAGAAATACTAAAAAAAAAACCCATAGTTAGAAAGTTACATTTGCGATTATGTTGCTTCATCGTCAAAAACTATCAACAGCGGCATTGGAATTGGTATCACCGCTAGGATTCGCAAGTTTTTTTTTTTTTTTTGAAAAAAACTGCAAAGTTCCCGAATGCAAAGTTTTTTGGTTAATGATCGGATAAGATAGATAGAAATTTCCTCGGGTTCCTTTACAATCTTCCAGTTTTGTAAATAAAGGAGTTGTTAGGATTTTTGTCGTTTTTAGTGTTTGACGTTTGATGAGTTTGATTTCAACGCAAGATTTCAGTGCAAAAACCTCTTTCTTACCAGCTGTCGATGTGCTAACAATTGGCCGCTAATTAACTTCATTCAAAGCCCAAAGTGTATAAACTAATGAAGCAGTTTTTAATGAAACCAGATGTGATCGAAAGCAAATGTGATACAACCTTTAATAATTGTGAGCGGAAGTCCACATTATAGACTCCAAAAATAAGAATATTAAGGCATGACCGGATGCAAAATATACAGTATACATAGTCGAATACTGCATCAGAATAACTCTTGCCCGTAATCGCCTTTAGAATTATTGCATTTGGTACAGCCACGAGAACGACGGATAGCAAAGATAGCAAAAAGATCAACCTTCAAGAAATATGATAAAAGAAAGTAGAAAAATTCTACTCGTTCGCTATTAATTGTCACTCAACTAGGCTCATATGAATGTCGTCGTATAAGAGTTCATTAATAGTTTGTAAATATGCAAAAACTTTTGCGAAAAGATTTTTTAAAAAATTTCAAAAAAATTGAGAATTATGAGAGGAAATCATCGATAATTCAACTCTAATAAAGCATTTAAATATTTTTTTAAAACTAGCGTTTATCTATGTGAAATTTCATTCATAGATGATCTCTTTTTATATGCAAATCACCTATAGCAATTTTTTTTCTTCGAAAAAAAAGAAAACCTCATTAAGAGAATTCTAGAGAGAATTTTCCAAAAATGGAAAACGAACGATCATTTACCACTGAGAAAAATTGTTTCGAAATTTTCGTTAGCTTTTGCAAAAAAAAAAAAAGATTCGAAATTAAACCAACAATAAACCTCGTTCTAGCCAATTCTTTCCTCAATGGCATTCTAATGCCAGATTTTTTTGCTGAAACTTTCGCCATATAATATGCGGCAACACTGAACGAAAATCCAATCATGTCAGCTGTAATCGTAATTGCATAATTGAAGATGCTGAAATTATTAAATTAAAAATTAAAAATTGATAGTGTGCAATTTATTCATCGAATTTTTTGTGAGAGAATTACCATTGATATATGCCATAAGAGATCACACTTTGTGGAGATGTAAGTAATGCTAATTTTCATTTCGAATGACAAGCATATAATCTTAAGTATAATTCACTTCATCCGCAACGTTATTCGATCATACCGGAAGTCTCACTCTATGCTAGCGGCATAATAAAGTTCTTCATTACGAAGAGCTTGTGGAATCCTGAATGACTCTTATGGAATCAATAAGAAAATCATGCCAGAACAGCTGAAATGGCGTATACTACTGCAGTCTCATTGCTAGAAGAAAACCAAAAAATACTACGTCGATTGCTATCAACAGAAGAAACCGTTGGTAAAAGTCTTTTACATAAATTCCACTTTAGGGTGCATTTTTTGCAGAATTGTGTGTTTAGTGAATTTGAATTTTTTTTTTTTTTTGCAAATGGAATTTGCATCTGCATTTTTTTTTGGCAAAAAATGCAATGTGCTTGCATATTCACACTATGAGAATTTAGCCTTTATCGCCCGCAAATATGTGCAATGGCTTTGGCTCATCAATTATTAAGGCTTTAGCAAAGAGATTCGATAAATGCAACGTATATAATTATTTGATTTTCCATATCCATTTCAAAGTTGGAAATGAATGGCACTTAAAACCCGCAAAAATTGTGTACGCTTCACATTGATATTTTATTTGCAATTTTCATATCTCAATAAAAAGTCAAATTTTTACAAGTAATCTAATGAACGAATACGTTATTCTAAATGTCTTTTTTTTCATTTTTTTTTTCACTCTATATGGCAGTGATAGCTCAAGAGTGGAATTGCAAAATCGTGGATCGTTGCAACTCCTCAGGCGTATATCTATGCCTCATCTTGCTGCATGCACAACAAAATGCCACACGATTTCCATAAAAGGAAGCAGCCGGTTCTAAAACAATTTTGCACAAGGATTGGGCTGTATATGAAGTTGAATGTACGAGATTTTTTCGCGGTCGAAAATGAGGAAACGCTTGCAGAGGACGGGAAGATTTGGATTGATTTTGTCGGCCACCCACAGCGATTGATTTTTTTCTTTGGAGTTAATTTGTGGCTTACATAGGTTTCTTCTACTTTGTACCTTGTCAGATAAGTTCATAATAAGCCGGAAATGTTTCCATTAGGCGAAGGACTATGCGTAACTTAACGGTGTTGTAAGTTTTCCCTACACCAATTTCAGCGACCTTTTCCATTTGTGAGATTTATTTCCGCCCAAAAATTCAACTAAATAAGTCTGTCTCGGAAGGCCTTTACTAAAATCGTACTGAAAAAACTATGCGCCATTTTTGGCTCTACGGCAATATGAATTTGTGCGCAAACCCAAATTTCAAAGGATTTGGAACATGCGTTCTATGCCTATAATTTGACGCATTTTCCGAATTTCTGTTGTACTTGTATTTCATGATCACATTTGCAAGCTCCCATTTCTCAGAGCACTCCCCTTTTGATATGATGAAGAGGACGGTTCTCGAAAGACTTCACTTTTTTAAACTGCATTATTTTACTTCTAATTTCATCAAATTCCAATATTACATGTGAGCGAATTTCTTTACGAAATATTGATGTTGAGCTCATCTATCTGTAGGTTGTCATGTTTTCCGTCACGCTTTCTGATTATATCCATTATTTCCGGAATAGTCTTTTATAATGCACCACTCTTTCTCTATTGACACCTATGCGTCACGTTTCCCTTAAGTTTTTTGGAATCTACGTTTTTGCATCTCGTCAACCTTACTAATCCATTTCATATGTTAGCAAAAAAATACGCCAGACAAACATTTGAACTGCTTCGATTGCTCCTCTATATATTCTACAAAAATATGGTCATTTTATTATTTGACCACTGCCAAATGACGACGCATTTGCCTATACGTTTGTACCATTCACGTGAGTTTTTTCAACGCATTTGCATCTCTATAACTTCACTCGAATTCAATAAATCTACATAAAATATAGTACGTGAGGATATCTTAGGGTTTACATTTGCTATCATCAAGTTTTATAGATTCAAATGTCGTAGTTTTCGAACTGCAACTATCCAAGAGACAAAGACACACCTATGCAAATAAGGTCGTGCAGATGCGATTTTAGCACGACATGCTTCACAACTGGAAACTCGCAAAATCATAGAAAAACTTTGCATTCATATTTCATGCCAGTGGGATTTTCTCAACGAAATCATCAACACGAGATTTTATGCTCACCAATACTCAATATGATGCATTCGCTATCATAAAACGCAGACTACAGAACAATTTATGCATAGAATAATGATGAAAGACTTCTTTCAGCTTTTCTGAGAGAGGTAAGAAGGAATCGCTTTTTAGATTTGCTTAATTAGTTGGAAGAACTCGAAATCAACAACTTGCAAACCTATTCACCTGTAAGGTAGACCAAATGCAAGCGATAGACTGCACTGGAAATCTGTTGGTCGATCGGGCTTGATTAAAGTCGGAAAGATATAGGCTATCATTAGTGAAACACCAACGAGAAGCGCCGTTATCATGATGCATGTAGCTTGCCTCCTGTAATAACGGACCATCCGTTGAATCCTACATTCGTTGTGCTTGACAATAATTCGATAAGATTTATGTGGTGATGTTGCAACGGTGAGAGCTAACGATAATGCGGAAAATGGAAATTCGCAGCGGAGAAAAATTTCTAAATTCAACTTGAAGAAATGAGAGCATAGAATAAGGCGTAACCATATGCCAAATACATGTGACGTGACTTAAACTCGAGATGGAACAAGAAGCAAGAGGTCTTAAGCTGAATGCTAAATATTTTTGACTTAGAGTTTACTCGGTAGCATTGCACTAGTATTACCTCTCCCCCCCCCCCTCCTTCCTTGTAAAGATTATGACCAAGATATACGGTACATGCTAATGTCGCAAACTACATAGCCAAATGAAGATCGCTAGGACGAGACTATGCGTAAAAGAAGATAACGATAAAGAATTCAATGAAAGGGTCAGCGTAAGGATGAAAGGAAGAGAGGAGGAAGGAGGAGGGACAAAAATAAATGGCATGTTTTTATCCTGTGATGAGATTTCTTTTGCACCACATTTATAGGAAGCATAGCTGAAGACGAATTCATCGAAATTAATGGAAATCTAATCAATACGCATAACTGGCAAAATGTCTTCCTTCTCCACACTTGTTATTCAAAAATTCTCTTCAGGTTGCACCTGTAAACTCGTTTGTTAGTTTCAATTAAAGCAAAAAAGAAAGCGATAAATTTAGCGGTCTTCATTTCCATAAGTCTCATTGATTGTTAGTTTTGCGTGATTAGCGGAGAATTAACTCTGGAAAAGGTCGGTTTTTTTTTCTGATACTACCTCATAGAAATTTTAAGCCATTCAACAAAATAAAATGCGTTGAGCAGTTTTTATCCTCTGCAACTACTCAAATTCCATATTTAGAAGACTGAAAGGTAAAGATACTTTCATTGTAGAATAGTAATGCAGAAATGGATGAACTGACTTGATGATAACTTATGAATAAAATTATAGAAAAAAGAGAATTTACTTTCATTTGGATTTTATTCGCCTTCAGCAATAAAAAAAAACTGATTAGCAAGTGATTATATTTAAAAAATGACTGAATTTTCATTGCAACATAATAGTTATTTGCTATCTGATTGAACGAATCAAATGAAAATGTTTTGGAGAGTTGAAGTTTCGATCTTCGCGATTCTATCCAAATTCGCTGGATTATTTCTATCACTTTGCTGAAAAAGAACTGCTAATAGAAAAGAGGGAGGGGCAACGCGGGGAAAAGGTAAGCCGATTTAAAGCGCCGGCGCAGAAATCTGTTCATATCTTCGAAAATACCCGTTCAATAGAAATATCTGTATTTAAAATTTTCTTATTAAACTTGTAAAGACCACATTTTCAATGTGCTCATCCCATCAAAAAATCATAATAATTCCTGTAACTTTCTAGGGCGGCACCATCAAACCTCTCTTTTTCCAGTTCATCCGAAAACAAATTGATAGAAGGCATCAAGATAGAACAGAGTCATCTGAGGAAAAAAATTTTGAGGTTCTAGGGCTGCGAGTATCTCATAACTCTTAAACATAATTCGAACTGCTACAAATATTGAGGGAATTAAGCGAATGACGTGCAGCCAAAACTGTATCACTTACTTTTCGTGAAAAGCGACGTAGGCAAACGGGTATCGCACAGCGAGAATCCGTTCAGAGCCAAGGCAAAAGGTAAGTAAGGCTGCCCACTGACCACCAATCAACCGTAAAGCTGGCCAAGGCTTCAATGCACAATCGTGCATGCTGATTTCCGGAATGTAGGTCATCATTCCGAATTCAACGATCTTATAGACACCTGCAAGACGACGTTTGTCAATCACCTCTAAGCAGAACAATGTGACTGGATTTCATAACAGGAAGGAGAATACAGGTCGAAAGTTTTTAAATATAGGCGCGAAGATTTTATATGCATTCACATAAGAAAACAGCGACTATCAAAGTTCTTTACGTCTTGCCAGATTGAAAAAAGATCCATCGTCGTGAGTTTGCTTTTGACTTGATGCTTTCTCAAAATCTATGGCATATTCGATATTCGACAACATTACTATTCGAAACATTTATGAATCAAGCTGCAACAAAGCAATGAATTCCCGTTGCATTGTATTTCAGAAAACGCAACTCAAATATATCGACAATGTGGTTAAACTGCTTCAGACAAATGCTTCTCAGACTCAGTACTTACCATTTAGGACGAAAGATAATCCATTAATGAGGTCGGCGATTGCTAAAGCAGTCACTACTCGATATGTGCATCGTAGAACTGATGAGCTGACATAAACTAAGACCACAATAATATTCGAAATCACCGCAATGGAACCAAAAGTGGTAAAAAAGAAGTACGCTCGATGTTTCCCACTCAATTGTTCGGCCAACAATTTTCCACTCACTTGCAAAAGACTGCTATTGAAAGACATTTATGATATTAACGTTGGTAGACGGTGAATGCTGAAATTTAAATGATCAAATATTAGAAAATTATTCACATTGGTTGAAACTAATTCAAAACAAATCGTCGAATATTTCATAAAATTTAAAAAATGCATATTTGAAGATATTTCAAATATAATTCAAAGGTATGGCTTAATATTTCTGAGTTTAGATGAACTTTCACTGGATATAATATCGAAATATAATATTTACAGCATCAATTGTTATGCTGCTCATTTATCGTAACGAAATGAAGCGCTAAAACCTCATCAAAACAACAAAATCAATGCATACTGCATCATTAAGTTAAGCAATGTTGAGATAATAATGTAATGAATAATAACATATCGTTCAACGCAATTCATTTAGTAAAGAACAAAAGTAGAAAAAAAAAGATACAATTCATAAAAATATGCAATTGTTAGTCAATTGCATAATATCATCTCAATGAGAGCATTTTCAGTAGACACAATACCGCTCATTATTTGAATACAAATGGAATATTTTAATAAACTATCAAGCACTAAATAATTTTTGAATACATTTTTGAACGATATGATGCGCAACAAAAGTTTTGAAAAAAATTTCAACACAAAATATTTCCATATATTGGAAGCTTAATTATAGTTTACAATCATTAGGCGTGTATAACAATATTCAATGAAAAACAATTAATAAATCTATGAGAAAACGCAAAAAAAAAGAGAATAATTTTACTTATTTACTTGGAGCAAATTCATTAGTGAATTCAGTTGATCTTTTTTTTTTTTTTTGTAGTTACAAAATTTTTCACCTACGTAATAAAAAATTATTTATGAGCAATTCGATAGATTATAAATATAATGAAAAAAATTTGAAATATAATAGTAAACATTTCTAAAGGAAATAATATATGCTTTGAATATTTTAAACGATAACATTATTTGATATAAATTTATGCGATAATGTTCCTTATATAAGAATCGTAAACGTTAGAATAATGCGCTCCGATGAATTGAAACACAACGAAACTCTCGAACGACTCTTCAATCATGTATGCGAGAAATTCTCATTAGTATTTCATTGATATTTTCAAAGGAAAGTTCTTTCATGAAAAGAGTGATGCATCATTTCCTTTAATAATCTCATTAATTCATTGATTTTGTTGTATTACCTTTTAAATCGTTCATTTTATTCAAAATGCCTCTAAATATCTTATTTTAAAAAAAAGAAGCATTTTACAGAATTGAGCACAATTAGTTTAGCATTATTCCGATCGTTGAAATAAGTATTCCACTTGTCTGAACGATAATAAAACAATATTTACTACTCAAGATTAATTATCGTAATGTATACAGATTGCAGTTAATAGTCGATAAGTGTTACTGAGCGTTTTGCTCTCATTTTATTTATATATTCGACTCAATAAAATGCTTCAAATATGGTAAATTTTATCGTTTCATTAAGGTAATTTTTTTTTAGTGAAAGCAAACTTAACTCTAATATCAGTATGAATATCTTCAAGATGTAAAATTTGAGAGAAAAATATTGTGATATAGCAATGGAGATAATAATGGCAAAAGATTAGACGACTAAAATGCACTTTTCGTTATTAGGCGGCATTGAAATAGCAGAATCTGTTTTATACAAATATGGACTAACGATGAAAATGCAATGCATCATGGCACAAACTACAACTGCTTATTCTCAAATGCATACGGAAAGCATCACATAAACATCTCAGAATCTTTCACAATATTGAAGCCAAACATGCTAGCCTTGCATATTGAATTTAGCCAACAGCTGAATAGTTGTAAAAACTAATGAACAAGAAAATGAAAGAGCAGCTGAAATCGGTGAGTTTTGCATTCTTGTTGTTAGTAATAGAGCGCCAACCGCTTCCAAAAATGTTCAACGGGCATTCGAGTCGTGTCGAGCAATCGCTTCTTCAGCTGGACTATCAGGGAATTCGCCGCAAAAAAAACAAAACTAATGTTGGTCGAAAACCTACAAAATTTACAAAGTCCATGGCCATTCCCGCAATGTGTTCCTCATTCAGGACGGAACGGCTCTAAATAACAAGATTGCATAGAACAAAATGAGGACAGACCGCAATCAAATATCGTGTCTATACTAAGCAATACGAAAAACCGCTGAAGCGAAAAAATTCCATCTTCATCTACAGTAATCGTTTGGTGAGCTAAAACAAAAAAAAAATCCAGCACTGCGGACGACAATAACATGTTTTTCATGCCGCATCGAGTTTCAAAATTTGCATCTTTCGTTCGACTTGTTCGGATATGTTGATCAAACAGCTGGCTCAAGTGTGGATGTGCTTGTGAATATCAACTCGTTTACAGAGTAACTCGTTTACCTCCGTGCAGAAACGCATCGCCTTCTTTTTTGTAGTCTTGTAAGCTTGGCCTTGACACGTTTTTGCAAATTCTTGAATAATCTCAATTTTTGCTCCTCTGTCGCACGTCATCTTCAAAGATAAGCTAACTGTGTCGTCAAGCCTACTCTCCATTAAGCCTTAGTGTGGATAACAATCTCCATTGTTGTTCCGCAAGATGCGTTCTCGCCGATTATTGCGATCATTAACACAGCCGTTATTTCTGTCATCTGGCATACCTGTGCAATTCTCAACATTTCGCTCATCTTCTAATACGACTTCAGGGCGTAATTAGATTACGCTAGGATCTCCAGCATATATGAGATGCATTTCTCAATTGAGCATCGTCATTTAAACGGTGATGTCTCTACATTCCCCTGTGTGTCGTTTAGTCCCTCCTCACATCCAAATAGGTTTAGACATGCAAATCTTCTGGTGGAAAATTTTTTACACTCCAATAAATTATGCAGAGTTCCGTCAACGTTGCTGTTTTCCAGTGCAATATATTGAGGCCCGCATCGACGACAGTACTGCGGAGAAGAGATTCGATACAGATGCAACTCTTTAGACTTTCGACGCTTCACTGAGAAGTTCTAATGAAAAGATTTCAATCGATAAAGAGTTCTAACTGCAAGTAGAAAAACCAAAAAAAAAAAAAACACTGAACGAAATTTCAGTCAGCAAAAAACAGACCAAAATTGAAAGCAAAATGTCGGCGTGTAAATGCAACTTGCGATACAAATAAATAAGAGGATTTACATATAAGAAGCGATTCGAATCTGAATATCGACTGTTTTATGAAAACGATGAGAGATCTCCACTAAAAGATAAATGAGATTAATCAAAATACATCAAAGGGCTTCAAATAAGTGTCCAGGTAAATCAACATCGAAGATTAAAAATTTCGCCTTGCAGAGTGAGTAACTCAGTAACTCAGGTATGGTTAAGGTTAAGGAGAGAAAATTCGAGAGCACATATAGCGCGTAGGTAGACAAAACGTTATACACTTGCGACCAGCAGAATGACAAGCACCTCATCAAAGGCTAGAATAGTTTTTGCATGAGTAGCGGAAGCAGGGAACATGAGATTGAATTAACAAGTAGAAGGACATGTTGGATAGTTTGGCACAGTAGCCGACATTCATTGAGCTTCAAACTGGCCCGAGCGAGGCAGCATCTTTCATAATCTTTCAGGATGCCGATTGGACTAAAAATCGTCCCGTTTGGTCACAGCTTCAATAATAAGTAAAAGCCACCACCTGCTGGTCGGAGGAAGCGTCTATATACATGGTGCGAAATCGCTGCTTTGCCATAACGATCAGTTAATTAATAAATGAAGGCGCGGCCTGTGGACTTCGGCTAGTGCTGTGCTCATTTCTTTACGTTCGAGTCATTAAACAACGTGCTTTTTGTCATGTTTACCGTTGTCTCCTTCCCTGTCTCATTGGGGGAATGTTACCCTAGGGAGGATAGAACAGATGGGCCCAACAAGAACGCAAGAAGTTCACTTATAAAAAAACAATAATTATTTTCTGTGGCTAGCTGTCCTCCTCGTTCCAGTCGCGTAATTAATCGTCTACGTGCTACGTTTTGGTTTCCCTACATAATTGTCGCGTTACCTTTGCATCAATGAGGCATATTCAAGAAGAGCAAAATGAGGGGGCTTGTAAGTCCAAGGAAGTTGGGGTGAAGGCCGTTACTTTGGACTCCTACAAGACAAGAACCTGTAACGATGAATCCCTCAATATTACTAAAGCAAAGCGTAACATTTCATTCTTATACTGTACTGTCGCCCATCGACACTACAATCACGTATTCATTTCTAAGGTGTTCCTTTTCTGCCTAAGCCACATCCGCTGATCTCAGCGATTCGTCCATTTCGATACTACATGCACGGACAGACATAAATGCAAGCAACGGCTGTGGAAAGATGATTACATAAAACTGCCTTATGCGCTTTTCACAAAATGTGCCGAAGACGTAAAAAACAGTTGGACAATATCTAGTAGTGTGGCTGGGTTGAAGATAGGAAACACTCCCACACTGTAACACCTTTATATCACTGGAACGACCACAAGACAACTGGGACCACAGGTCGCCTTGAGAATTCCTTTGGTGTGAGTTTGTGCGGAATGGTTTCTTCATCTTGTGCGCCTTTTCTTCAGTAGGGCGCAAGCAAGGCGTGACGATTGCAGGATACTTGCCTTTATAGTTGGTAGGCTTGCTCTTCGGCGAGATGTTAGAGACAGCGGCAACGTAGCAAGTTATAGATAATCTAAAAGTAATGTTGGAGAAAAGTATCGGCTGCCTCAGTATCTCAGACGGTCGAACTCTATAGTTTCCCGCTATGGATTCGCATTGCAGTGCCCTATGAGGTCACACAAGAACCTAGACTTCCTATTGCCACATGCGCACTTGCTTTCTTGCTTTGAATTCGACAACCACAGAAATCAGAACTGCAAGATGTCATAATTTATCTGTTTAAAAAACGTCAATATAACTGCCCCGCCCAGATGGCAGATCTATGTAAGGCCTTTTCACTCACTGTTAACAAGCTGAAACCCGCCGATCGGCAAGGTTGACTCGTTGACCACATATACATGCCAAATTCGAAATGAGACTTGCAAAAGTAGTACTGCCCAAAACGTTCGATGCATTTTACAGTTATCAGAGTGTTTCCCGCAACCGGTCAAGTCGCAGAAAGCGCAATTCGGTGTAGTTTGTGAGCAGTCGGTTTGCTTGAAACTGTTCGAATTTCATTACTTTATAAACTTCATTATTTATTTACAATAATGTGTGTGTTAACGAGTGATCTACGTTGAAAAGTGATCTGTTGTGATCAAATCAGTTTTATGGTCGCAGTGACCGTGGTAACCTCCATTTATGTAACAAGTTGTGCGCTCATAGCTGTTTGATCTTGATGTGGTATCTCCCCCATGTGGATTATGACCTCCCCGTGCCTTAAGTGCCATAGCCAAAGATATAAATGGGCTACAGTCTTGCTTGCTATGCAGAGTGTGTGTATGTGTGTTCAGCAGTCCTCGTCGTGTAACCCCCACGCCCGGTCACAATATACATCTGTGACCAGCACGGATTGCAAAAGCGTTTGTGGTATCAACTTTTCCGAACTCTTTTTCCATTTGTTTCATAAATGTTGTGATTCAAATAGGCAACTTCCTCGTTCACGATTGAAGTCATCAGCAATAGAATTGTGCGAGAGGATAGAAGATGGCATTTCTGAGACTATCTCATGAACACTTCAAAGAAATTCGAGAAAAAGAACGGTCGTGAAATTTGCTCATTCCACAAATGCAACAGATATACTACGTCCACCTACATAATGGGTTACATCAGAACGGGACTTCTCTTCGAAATGAATTGCTTGATTAATCGCAAGAAAAATGATTGGCTGCAACCATTTGCGAAACACTGAAATGCTTCTTTTGGTTAGGAGAAATTCGGAAAACTATAGAAATGACTTATATGTGCTCTTCTCACAACAGCTTCGATTGTTTCGAACACTTGCTATGTGCAAACGCTGTTTGAAAGTTTAATTCACGACTTTATTACGTCATAAATGATAACAACAAATCACAATATAGTAACAGTCAGATAAATCCAGGTAATTCAGGTAATCAGGTAAACTATAGACATTAACATAATTCACATAAAATAAAAAGAGCAAATATTCCAGAAATGAAAAAAGAGCCATTGTGGCACTTCACGCAATTTTTAGCAAAGTGGCGAATTCGCAATAATGTATTCAATATGAGAAGTTACTAGAAGATGAAAAAAAAAATTGAACTTATAGGTGAACCGCTTCTGTGTAGTTCTATGCATACATAGCATGATTGAATATGCAAAAAAGAGGAAAAAAAAACAATGCATAACTGGATTTTACAAAAGAAAAAAAGTTCTTCATTAAGAATTGCTTAGAGTGCTGATAGCAACAATTATAGTTTAATAACCTCCCCAAAGAACTACGACATATTCTTTAAAACTTTTGAGAGGAAATTTCATTGAATAGAGCGATTACATCCATTGGGATTGGGGAGATGAGAAAAAAATAGGTACCATCCTAAAGGATCGATTCGTCGTTCATTGAAAAAAAAAATGTTAAGTGGGAAATGTTCAGAAAAATGAGCATATTTACTCATTCTATGAGCATTTTCCAATAATACACCAATCTAAAGAATTTCCAACAATTAAACAAAGAGAAGATATTATTGAAATTTGAAGAAAATACCACAAAGAAAGGATCGTAAGTTGAGAACTGAGGAAAATAGAACACACGAGGACTATTTGCAATATTAGCAGTGCCACTGTGCTATTTGAAATGGCTTACTGATGTCTGCTATATGTGACTGTGGTCCACTACGGCTGGTTGTAAGTGACGATCCCACACGAACAGGTGATATTATCGGTGACGCTTTTTTGAATCGTAAAATCTGAAACTAATGTGCCGAGGTGAGTTATAACTTTTGCCATCTTAACATTGTACAATTATGCATTAAACAAACAATCGAATCGTGCAATATTCTGCGGCTAAACGGGAAAAACACAATATCCCCTGCATTGCATGCTTCGAATTTTTTGACATATTTGAAATTTTAGGTGAAAAAAAGAAAATGATTTAACGACCTTTATAAGTTGCGAACGGAAGTCAGTGTTGAATGCGCCAAAAACGACGATATTCATAGACGATCGAATACAGAAAAGATAACAGGTATAGCCGGTGATATTTGCGGCGAATGTTTTCAAAAATGCGGTAATCGCAAGCAAAATATTTGGCACAGCCACAAAAATGACTGACAGCAGTGACATTAAGAGGATGATCCTTAAATTGGATTTTTTTAAAGATACGAATGAATGGCAATCGTCATCCGTTTTGATAATACTTTATTTGCAAAGATAAGGATAAATGAGCTGTAATAATCTAAAAGATAGAATCAAATAAATAAATAATTAAGAAATAAGCATAAATCAAATCCAATAAAAAATAGAATCACCAAGAAAGAATCTGCACATGCTTTTTGAAAAAGTATTGCTTAATTAATGAGAATGTAAACATAATATTCGACAAACTTTGCTCGAGAGATCTCCTTTTTTATGTAATCGTTGTTGCCAGCTTTTCTGGCCGATTCTTTCGCCGAATGGTATGCGATCATACTGAATACAAATCCGAGTGCATGACAAATGATCGTAACAGCATACATGAATTCACTGAAATAATCAAACATTTTAAAGACCACCATCAATACTCCGAAAACTTTCAATTATGTGCTTGAGGGTTCTCATTCATCGAAGAAACCGAACACCTTTAGATAACCAAAATAAGTGATTGTTTTACAGCAAAATGTCAGCTATCAAGAAATTAAACAATCAGCTGGGTAATAATATGTAGAGTGCCTATTTCGATCTATGAATATATTATTAGTTAGGAAAATATATAAATTTGGCTATTTGTTCCCACAAAAAATGCAGTGATATCATCTAGATAATATCAACTACGACAAAAAGATTAGCCCAATTTTTTAATATGAGAGCAACATAATGAAGTGATAAATATGTGCCATTTGCAATAGCAAAACGGGTGCTAATAATTTTATCACACTTTCTAATCAAGTAATTCAATTATATCAATAACCAACGGCTTTCTGATATCATCAAGTTTATTAAACTAAACTAGTGACTATCATATTTATTCACTCGTTAACATTTGCGATGAATTTCGGAAACATGAGCCCTTTGAAATACACAATGTCATCTTTTTTCTCAACATCTGCGTGTAATCTGCGTCGATTTTGACTGTTCATTGAAAAGACAATAATGGGCAAAACAGTGCTTTCCTCGTTGACCACATCAATCACCACGATGTGAAAACACTTCCTTCCTATCTTGGAGAAGAGAGGGGTTTTTATGATCTTAATGCTCCGCGAGGAAGTGCTTATGCTCTTGAAATAACTTGATGGCGCTGGCGGTTTTTGAGGCTCGAGGAACTCCAAAGGAGGAGAAAGAAAAAAGTTGTTTCTATCATGAGATGATTTTAATTTGTTTTATGCCGCTGCACTTTGTCGTATCGATATATACCAATAAAGAAGTAGCAGTTTTTGAGAAGCTATGATTTTGAAGTCGAGCTAATTCGGGATGCGACTTGTTCGATAGAATATTTCTGGCTGAAGTCGAAAGGAGCTAATTCGCGTTGAGCATTGCAATCTGTTTGATTCAGTATAAATGCCGTCGAATTTATTTAGAAGTTCAGCGTGAATGAAAGGGATTTAGCATTCAAACGATTCGAGAGGTGATTTGCTGTTGTTTTATTGTGTTCAGCTAATCTCATCTGGTCAACGTATAAAGCAAATTATCGCTCATAATACATCTGTACACCTTTCAGCAAAACTATGCCAAGAGTTTCAACTGTTTTCCATATGATTTCGCTATTATAGACCGAATATGTATCGAAATGTCACCTGATATAGACATATACAGAATCAAAGAAAAGGTTGCCTGCATTGGTCACTGACCATTTCGCAACTAATACTTTAATGTGGTGTTTAGTGGTTTGTTGAGATTGACCAAGTTGCACTGTCATTTTAAACCTTCACTATGCTTTCTCTTTGTGTTTCCTACTCAAACTTCATGGTGGATTCCCCACAGCCTGATTGAAATTTTTGGTCCGATTTGTTACCTCCAGCACATTAGCGCAGATACACTGATACACGAACAATGAGTTTGCGTTCTTATGAAACACTCAAAAGTTTGAAAGATTTGTCGAAAGACTGTTGATTTAAGCGCAGTTAGTTTAGTGGAAAGTCAATAAATTCGTAGACGTTTTGCAATGTTTGAAAAAATAATGTTCAGATGCTGTCGAATATCATCATCATTGATGAGATGAAATTCAGCTAGCATTTTAAGGTCTCTTACATCGTTTGGTGTCTGTATATCAGCAGTTCGTCCTATTGCCACGACATAAGTATGGTAGTAAACCTTTCTAGGATTATTTCCTTATGCGTTTTCAAGGTGAGCGGAAGCGAATTATTTGGCATTCGTCGAAAATCAAAAAGTAAGGCGGAATTTAAAAAAAAAAAAAAAGACGATAAGCTACCTGTGAACTTCTCCGAATGTTAACACAAGACTACATGCAAAATTAGAAGGCCGATTTCTTGCGATAATTAACGGATAAATATGTGCAAGAATGAGTGAAGCGATAGCAAGAACGGCTGTGATAATAACAACGATTATGTGCCTCCTGAAAGAACGTTCGAAAATATTACACTACCCTTTGGTGATATGCTTATTAGTGTTGAAGATGGAGGTTTCATTGTCTACCCCCCCCCCCCCCCGCGACCATGAGAAAGTCCTTCAATTGGCTCTTATATTCGAAGATTCCTCATAATCCCCTTCAACCAAACACTTGTGCTTATTAGCAGTATTTTATTTATCATTGTTTTCAATTCTCTCTCCTTGCAAAAGAGAGCATTCCAGCGTACAGTCGCTGTTTATATTTGAGAGAACAACGCTTCTACGCCCTTCGACATTCCTCTTGTGCAAACAATGAGCACTATACGAACGTACTATGTTAATGAGATTAGAATCATAAACTGTGATGCTCGTAATGACTTGCTAATTTGCAGAAATATGTCGACGATATGTTCGCTATTCTATTCTTATGCATGGATGCATTTATGCCTACCTCTATAATAAAAAATGGTGTGGATTCCCTCGTTGGAGGATTGAAAACGCCAAGGAATCGAAATGTCCTTAACGAAATCGAGAAAAGAGGAAACGAGAAACTCAATTCTCTTGCAGTCTTCCTGGCGCAATATTTATCTTGTCTCACTCTTTTCCCTTACCCTTTTCTATCTAGTCGCTGCTACCTTAATGGAGAGGAATTTATGAACCGCTAAGAAAGGTGTACGAAATGGAAAGAATGAATCTATTGGGTAAAACCTACGCTTACTGAGCTTAAAGTTGCGAATGATACAGTTTACTGAAAAGGTTAGTTTGAGGCCACTGATATGCGTTGATTGGTGCAAAACGATAGTGCATTTAGAATACTATGTCCCACAACGAGACTTTCTTGGCGGATCTCAAGACAAGAATCTACTACGCTGCCATTTTCTTCCGGTTTTTCGTTACGATCCTTTTCTCAGCTAGGCAGCTGCGGACAATGTTCTCCTCTTTCACCCTCTAATTCGTTCGTTTAATGTTCCCATCTTTCTCCGTTCATTTGACGAGAACCGCATCGCTCCTCCTCCCTCTGATTTGCGAACCCTTTGAGCAAGCAGAAATGTCTGAGTTGTAAGAAACATCTATTCTTTTTCATTGTCAGTGCCGATATTTGAGGCCATTAAATGAGAAAGTTTCTTTATGCGAGTCATACAAGTTATTATCGTAGAAATGTTTTCTTCATGCAAATCGAATTGATATTTAGAGAAAAGAAATAGACGAAGAGTGCGCGCTATGTTATCACAAAATGCATCTGCTCTTCGTTGTTACTATTTTCATTTGTTTACCATTATGAGCAATAGAAAGCTTTCAACATATCGTATTAAGGATCTCTATAATAATAGCCGATATGTGATTTTCGTCATATGCTTGATGTTTATTTGTTTTGTTTGTATGTGTGACTATTTATTTATTTGCCTAATGAAATAGTGAAAGAGGTGGAATGGTTTACGAAATTGCTAGATGAAATTTCTTATAGCAATTGTTGGCTAGATCATCTTATCAACAGATAAATTTCTTTCTCTAATGAGACGCCAATTAATTTTTCGTTCATTTAGTTGGTTTTCGTTCTCAATTTATTCATATTAGCTTATTGAAAATTAGAAAATTTCGATTCTTCATCGTGATTTATCGAAGAGAATGTTTCAGTAGTGCGATACTTTTTCCTTTGCTTTTCGCGCTGATATCCTTAACAGATTTCTTTCATCATTTCTTTTAGCCCGATATGTGAATACACTCTAAGCAATATTATGCCCACGAAGCCTATGAATAATAAATATTCAGTTAATGGGCTTCTTTAATGAACTCATTAAGAATATCTGAGGCAAGCTTGAATGTTTTGGGAAAATTGTAGGTGCTTTCTTGTATAATTGAAATACAACTCGACAGGTAGTCAGCTACATATTTGCAATTTATTCTCTTATGAACATCAATAAGGAAGTGAAAACTGCATAAATTATTCGAAGGTAATCCTCACTGAAATGTTGATGAAGTGGCCAATAAATTGTTCAGGCACATCGAATATTGGCAGACACTTTTATCAGCACAGATTGCAAGCTCAATACAAAGGCTAGAGAGAGTTTCCATGAACGAGTCATTTCATTAGATGCAATGAAGGAGTCATTTCACCAGGTGGGATGTACGAAAAGGAATTAAAATGCTTTAGGAAGATTGTTATGATGCGTGAAATGAACGCAAGAAATATGACAGCTATTTTCCAAAATGGGCGTAAATTATGAGGTTTCAGCTAAATATAACACTAAGAAAGAGTCGTCGAACTCTTTCGGTAATGAATTAGGCGAATGCCACTTCATTACTTCATTTACCACTATATTGATAAAAAACCCTTTCATATAAACACTCAAAGATGTTGATTCAACACTCTGATTTTATTAATACACAAAAAACAAAATTTGCTGCTAAATTTTTGAAGCTTTATTATTCACTAAACAAAACTGATTAAAAATGTTTTCGTGAAAATGCTCACATCACTTATTTTACTGCTTTTATATTTTTTTTATCGTTATCACAATTTCGAGATATTGCGTTACAAGAATAAATGCTTCTTAAATTGTAAGTATTATCTTCATTCTCTTTTTAATAAATAAAAGAAAACATTAATGCCTATATCAAAGAAGAAAAAAAAAACGACGAAAATTACCTGTCATGCGAGGAAATATATACGAAAGGAAATCGCACTGCCAAAAATCGCTCAAAACCCAAACAAAACGTAAGCATTGCTGGCCATTGACTACCAATCACCCGAAATGCAGGCCATGGCATGAACACACAATCGAGAAAGGTGAATTTTGGTTTATGAGTCAACGATGCAATTTGTACAAGCTTATAGGCTCCTGAAATTCGAAATTCTCGGAATCACGTATATTGGTGGAGAGTGTAATCTATTAGTGCGAGAATGCTTCTTATTAATGTCACTTAAGGTAGGGCGAAAGTAGAATACGCTATATGTAGAGAGTCTCAAATTTTCCGTTTTACAGATCCCGTAGATCTCTTGACTCCAAATTCCTCTAAAATTTACAACGGTAACGCAAAGCGCTTGTTCCCAAGGCAATCACATCATAAATCACGCTTATGTTTTATGTTTTCGGAATGAAACATAAATTTTGATGTTGCAGGTATTATTAACCATCTATGACGGACGAATGCAAACGAATGCTCCTCAATAACTCCGACGCTAAGGGGCTGGAATATGTCTCACCTTTGAACGATTTTTCGGCGAACATTCCAAAAAATATCATCGTGCCCTTTTTCGTTAATTGCAATGCACATTTCAGAAATGCGCAATTTGCGCCTGATCCGCATGATTTCGTCTCCTTTTCGCTGTCTCTGCGAATTTGGAGTGAAATCTTGTGGAGCGAGAGGTTCTACATGTGTAGGAAAGGATGGCCAATGTAAGTTTTAATCAGTTATCCTATCTATTTCTCACCATTTAAGACAAAAGACAAGCCGTTGAGTAGGTCTGCAATTGCCAACGCAGTTGTCATAAGATATGTACTTCGAAGAGCAGCCGTTGAGTTGTAAACGAAAACGACAACTAAGTTCGTAGCAACAGCAACGATACCACATACGATGAAAGAGAAATATATCGTATACTTTTCGTCGGGTATTTCAACCTCTGAGGATGTGTTCATTCTGTTATTGACAGCCGCGTTTATTCTAAATTGCAAAATAAGTTTCTTCAAATAATCGAACATGAAGCGATGAAGAGATTCGCAAAAAACGACCGATACCCCAGCAATAACTTTTTATTGAAGTTTTCACTAATTCTCAATATTTTCACCTCCATTAACTGAATTTTTTTTTACGGTTAGAAATGCATTCGCCTTGTACAGATGATACTTTTAAGGGTGTCAGTCATCTAAATATCAAAATTTTGCGTTCGAAAATAGTATGTTTCATTCGAAAATATAAAAAACATTGAAGTCTAAACAGTACCTTTCAAGAAAATTTATAATTCTTTCTTGAGAGTTAAAATGCAAAGGAAGAAAACATTAATCAAGAGGACAGAGTTGCGCTCATCTACACGGCTGAGTTGTCCTCTTTTATCTTCAACATCGTTCCTTGATGAGAGGGATTTGTTGATGTCCTCGAGAAAGGAATAGAATTTTGCTTTCATGTGCAAAATTTTGCGCATTTTTCTATGATTGCTTTTGATTGAATTGTACTAAAGTGTTTTCGGTCTTCGAAACAGCAAATCTTTACTTGACTATGCAAACGATGTGAGGCGATTTATGCGCATTGATTGCCTTTTTTATAATTTGCTTCTGTTAGGTCTCAACTTTAGAGTGATATGAAAGATGGAAGGAATGAGAGGACAGTGTAAACAGGAATGGAATTTTTTTTTTAGGCAATAAAAGGAAACTTTTGAGAAGAAGAGGATGACAAAAGAAATATTTCGGGTGTCACTTCGAATGAGGAATGAAATGGATGCTAGTCATGCTCGTTGGTGAAATAAGCTGATAATCTCTAGCTAAAAGATAGAAGCTATATAATAATTGAAATTGATAGAGATAATATATCATCAATGTTATTATCTCGGCAATAAATTCAGCGTCATTTAAAACGTTGAGAATAATGATAGATTATTCATTCGAAAATAGTTGACCATCTATAATGATAACTCGAAATTCAGCGAGTTTGACTTCTTCAGTTGAAAAAAAAATTCCATTTATGAAGTATAATAGAATGCTATTTTTTGCTTCATATAGATGAGCGATCAAAAATTATAAAAATGCGAAATTAAAGGTGTTCGAAATGTCAATATCTTCTATATATATTGTTGTTTGTCACGTAAAAATAAAAAATTTCCGCTTGCATTGCTCAAAATGCATTTCTATGTGAAGAATTTATGATTTACTATTCGCGAAAATTCAATGAAAAGAGAGATCGTTTCAGCGAATATACAATAATGAAAATATTCAAAAAATTACGACTCTTTGGATTTTCGAAATTATGTAAATAAGGAATAAATGTCGTTGAATATTTCTTCTTTTATGCAAATTTATATTTCATCGCGTTTATTCGGAATGACGAATAGCTACGACTCAAATATAACTAGTTTTTAAATTATTAAATACGATGAATTATATGTTGATGATTTTTCGAGTGAAAAAATACGTGTGAGTGTTTAGATATTGTGATTGTATCAATGACAAAGTTAAGCTTCGAAATTATGAATATTCAGCAACACTCGGCACACTATATGTTCGGAAGGGGATGGGGTGGGGGTGAGGGTGGGGGGGGGGGGTATTCATAAATCGACAGAGGAAAGTTTTCCACTTTAGAGTGGGCCTTTCAACATCGACATATTACTAATTTATGGCATTAGCAGCAGAACTGAAAGAATATGAACTCCGCACAGGAGCGATATGTGACCTTAAGGAATTCTTCTCCTTTCCTGAAAAACGGACTTTTGGAAAACGATTAAAATTAATATAGTCTTGAAAATAAAGCCTTCAAGAACCGATCGTCGATCCTAGTTTCTTTTCGTTAAAATCTGTTTAGAAGCTCATAATTTATGCGGATGAAGCGTTCCTATCATCATTGTTAAGACTTAAATATAGAGTGCCGTCAGCTGTCAAAAGCTCTTAATCGACGAAGTAATCGAAGAGTCCATATGAGGATAACGATCGCGTTGTTTGCTCATTCGCCCATCGGGGCTATTGGCGCATAATAAAAATTTATTGCTTGAGAGAAAAACTATCTGAGATTTTAAAAAACTGCACTATAATATTAATCATACATTCTCAGTTTTTAAAATTAATCCACATTAACGCTTAACTAATCGTATTATCACTAACAAATTGATATAATAAACTATAACCATACATTTAAAAAACTGCATTAATCTTGCGCATCGATATTATGTGCATCCTACACTTTTCGAGTAGCCTCATCCATGAATGTCAGGATATTCATTAGTGCTATAAAAGTTCAAATGGCTAGCCGAGAGAAAACAAAGTGACTTAAAGGGTATTGAGGGCTGCATTTCGCTTCAACGCTTGAATTGAGAAGCGTTGTCTGAAAATCCGACGGTTAAAGGTTTTTTTTTTTGGTGAATTTAAAGCTTCCAGTGGCATATATCCTCTTAATGGTAACTCAAAAATGTAGCCACTAATGACATGACATATGTACTTATTTTCTAATGTTTTTTTTTTTGCTCTGTCGATGAGCAGGGCACGAGCAACGTCCATACCCATGCCAAACAACACTTTCCTGGCGAACTCCATCTCTTCGAACTACGTTGAACTCCAACTAATCTATAGACAACTCAGGTCTCTCCTTCTCTAAATAGTAGGTTACGCGTCTGAATTCCTTATGATTTTGTTTAAAAAAACGACAGAAAAAAGTTTGCTCAACTGCATTCCACACGTCTGAATTCCTTACGATTCAAATGTCTCAAGAAAACAATTAAATGTGGTATAGTTCACGGCATTCAACTATAATTTTCTCCAAAAGTCCGAAAAAACTACATCGTCCCGATTATACCACGTTTAATATTTTAGCGATAGCTATCACTGTGAGGGTGGTACCTCTTTGAAAAAAAAACAGCCATCCGTCTCCATTTACGAAATGGAATTAAAAGAGAAGCCTGAAAACTACAGAAAACTACAGATCAAAGAGAAAAGGAGAGACCATTCATCTTTTCTATATGCACGATGACTAGGAAAACTTCAACGACCACAAATTTTTTCTACCATTCAGTAAAAGTCCATTAGATGGTTACTTAGGCTTCTTCAAGTAAATAAATTTTACCAGTAAATTATGAATGAAATCGCTTTTCCTATGGATTTTAACTATAACAAAGAAAAAAAAAATACATTGAGACCCAACAAATAGTTTTCCTTGATCCCAATATTCCTCCTACGGACACACTGGTGGAAACAGCCACAAATCACTTCACAGAACAATAATTGTATATATTGCAGCATACGCTCTGAAATATACGTATATCACCTCTGACCGCCTACTTAATTATAGTCATACTCATCGAACGTTTAAAATTAGTGCTAGTATTTTCCCTATGTAACTATTTCTAAATGAAACATAAGTGGATATTTTTGAACGCTAAATATTAGAGAGCGCATTTTATTGATAAACTTTCGTTATGAAACTTTGTTGCTTAGAAATAGACAGTACTTGAGAGAGTTGACGACATATTGACGACAATACTTCAATGATTCGATCTCAAAAACTACATTACGTGATCGAGAATTTGTGATTGCTTCTATCATATTGCCGTCGATAATAATTAAAACTGAAATGTTTTTGAGAATATGAGCAAATAAATGAATGTCCCTTAATAAAAGTGAGCGTATGCAACTAATAATAGTCAACACGTTAGCAATGAGATCATTTGAACATGTTGTAGCATTGGTCCATCCCAACTTCATCGATCTTTTTGATATACGCTTTCCTTTTCTTAGTTAGCATTCCCATCTAGAAATATGTAATGCCTTCTATCTTAGATGTTTTCATCAATTTCAAAAAATCCACGGGTAAGGTCCCTCCTAGATGAAGCTTCTGAACGCACGTCGCATCCTCTTCCTCCTCCCTCCCCTCCCTCCTTTCGGACTCTAACATCTCGAAATAAGCGACTCAGGATGAAATCACCAAAGCTTAAGACTAAACGAACTGTCGTCAACGACACTCATCAAACGATAGGCACTGCTAGGAGCACAAAGCAATGTAAAATATACAGCTAATGGCAACGTAAAGTCATAAAGAGATTAGAGATAGTGAAGAATTTTTTTTTATTGCTACTGCATGCGTGCCCTCGCCCGGCTAGCGAAAGAATGAAGGTCGATTTCCGACTATCGTTTGCATTTTTCACTTTTATCGTGTATGAAATCTACTAAGTCAAAGTAAGCGTTTTATAGCAGCATTTTATTATTTGTTGCTGTAGCGTTCTCAGTTTTATATTGCATAGAATGCAATAAATTGTTGAGAGAAAACATTGTCAATATTAGAATTGAGGCAATTCATATGAGATGAAAGATTGAGAAAATAATTTTATCCAAGGTGAAAAATCAATGATAATGAGAGCTGTTGTCTTCTTTTTTTCGAAGAAAAGTGAAGAAAAAAAAAAGAATTTCAACATGCAAATCTCAGCGCATAATCTTCCATTCGCTTAGCAAGTGCACATTCTATCTATATTTTCATAAGACAACAAATATGCATCCAAATAATCTCGATGAAGAAGTATTAATTTCAATGTACTATGCGTTCATCACATTTTTTTTTTGCATTAATTGCCTAGTTGAAGCTTGATCTTTCTATGTTTTTTTTTTTGCTTTTTTGCTTTTTTTTTTCTGAAATCTCAAATAGTAATTGTAATTGTTACTGTGATTTTATATTCATGAAAATAGAACAAATTTTTCCTTCGAAATTCATCGTAAATAGGATTTTCATATATTTCTATACTATAATACCGGAATGAATCAAGATCTCTTCAGGTTATATTATATTCTCTTTTATCTTCAGAAAAATTTCAATAATGTATACGATAATATCCTTTATTGATCCTAAAATTCATGAAGTGTGCTTTTCTTCAAAGTGTTAGATGTGTAGTGGGAACTTGAAATGTAAACTATGAACACTATCGCGAAGAACACTAAGATGAGCAGAATTCTATTCATTGATGACGAAAAAGTACGAAAAATGCGAACTTTGAATAAAAAAGTAAACGTATATTCAGATGAATGGGAAGACGTGGTTGAGAAGAGAGCGTAAAATTTGTTTGTGCCTTTCGGGGAATGCAAATATTACAACCCTCATAAATATTTTGATAGAATATATCGAGTTTGTCATCGTCGAGAATTCGCTATTTCATTCATAACTTCATTTTTGTCATTTTAGCTAAAAAAATTGATAGCAGCAATTGAATAAAGCCATTGCCAACATGTCATAGTTATCGGTCTCTATCATTCGCAATCAAATTTTTTTTCCACCAGTCAGGTCTTCACTAAAAAAAAAAAATAAAGTTACAGTAAAGTAGAAAGGAATAACTTGCCAATAGCACAAGCAATTTATTCTTAACTACCTCATTGCTAAGCATATGTTTGAAGAAAATCAGCATTGCTCTTTACTTCAATTTCCATGATTTTATAATAGAAAAGTAGGCCCCGACAGTACGCAGCGAACTATGTACCTCTGTCCCCCATCCCCTCCCCCTCCCACTCCATCCTGACTACAGCTTGCTTATTCGAGCACAGCTCAAAATTATCACGATCACTTCTCGCAGCATCACTAAGCCATATCCTATTAGTTCACAATCACTTTTTCAGAGTTCTTTCGTAGCCACATTGAACCACAAGCATGCCATCGTGCTGACGCAAAAACGCATTTTGGAATTTAGCCGATGTTGTTTCATCAAGTGAGATGCACTCATACGCTATATTGCGTTCAAAACCATAGCTTCTCAAAAAGTGCTAATTCGCTATAGTTTTACGTGAGCATGACATATCGCAGTTGCAGTGACCATGCAAAGATGATTTCTTAATTAAACCAAATATTCCCCAAGTTTTCAACTCTGGTTATGGCTTTACAGGTACGTAAAGCTCCTCTTTCCCCACTAGGAATATTATCCAGCAAATCATATGAACACTGGGACGCTCTTGCAGAGGTATCTGCCAGTGACTGCGCCCGCTGAGGTTCCTTCCGTTCCTTAGCTTACCGCTGTCGAAGCCGTCAGTGTGTTGAATTGTTCTATTTTTCAACATACGAATGAACATTGACTGCGACACTGCTACTTTCATATGCAGAGGGGAAGTCTGACATTTGCAAATCGATGAGCTCAAGTTGCCATCCGAGGAAGCAAGTGTGCAAATGAACTGCTAATTTGCCGTTGAACTATACCTTGCTGACAATAATGGTAGTATTTGACGACTGTTTTTTAATTGTGACCAGTAATTTGTCACTATGTTTGACATATTAATCATTGTTTTCATGCGCTGTCTACTGAAACCGTTTAGAGAGTAGATTGAGTTTTTTTAAGGTTTGGATTAAAATTTCGTCGATCTGCAATATTATTTTCCAGTAAGGATAGATGCGCATTGAAAATATGTATAGAGCGAATATTTGCACAATTTGACCATTTAGCCAATCACTAAAGTGCATAACGAATATAAAGCCTGCCGGCTAAAATGCTAGAAAACAAATTTATTACAGAACAAACAGAGAAAGTATTTTGTCGTCAGGATATATGCCTATATAATGGATACCACAAAAGATCCTGAGCCTGCTTCGTTTACGGTGATACGCAACAAAACGACTACTCGTATAGAATATGTTCTCACATTTGAAGCGATCCTTCATTTATGTCTTTATTCGTAGAGCGTTATTTCAAAGAAGGATATAGCTCTTTTCGTTAAATTTCAGCTAAGGCTATCTCTCCTTATATTTCAGCCAGTGTCAACCGTACTATGTGATAGAACGTAAAACTTCAACTGAAAGCGTTGAAAAGGGCAAGCCTACTCATACAACGCTCATATTGCTCGAAACTAATTTGAAAACGCAGATTCAAATCGCTTTAGCGAGACTAGTTGAAATGAAAATAGATGAGCGTTAACGAAGTTGAAACGAAAAAGCGTAGTGCAGCATTTTTGTCTCAAACTGGGAAGGAGAGGTAAGTGGTCAGCGCAACGAAATATAACCTGCAGTAAATTCACTTCGGAAGAAAATATTACTATATCTGACGCCTGGAAAACATTCCTCACAAAAGTCTTATGGAGTACTAATAGATGCTACTAGAAGAATAGAGTGTTAGAGGGATTCATTAAATAAAATAATGAAATATTAATTGTAATTTCCTAATGTTGGCTAAATTATATGCAATGTGGAAAGTTCTCATTTTGAAAGTTTTCAGAGACATCGTTTCAGCATTTTTTTAGTTTGCGCTGAAAATAAAATCCGATGAAACTGAAGACCATTTTGTGTCTATATAAATGATCGTTATTAACCGCTTTAGAAGCAAATTCAATTACTCGTCGATCTATAAAAAAATTCTGGAATTTTTCACCATCAAATGGTAGTTATTCCAGGATTCAGCCTATACCACATCGTTGGTGGTAATCAATCAGTTAACTAATTACAATTTTGTTGATTTGTTCAAATGTAATCAATCAAAAACATTGCAAATTTTGTGGCCAAGCAAGCAAAAAGCGGAAAAATATTGCATACTTCCGATAAATATCATACTTTAGGATGTTGGCTCTCGCAGTTGCATTAATGGTTCTCGTTAATGCAATCACTACCTGTGGCCCAGGTAAGCGAACAAAGCTTTTAATGAGAAATAAATAAAATAATAGTTGAAAAGAGAGAATATGCGGCCAACATCAATTGCATTTGATTATTTGAAAGCGCCTGAAATGAGGCTATGCAGTAATATAACTATTCCATCAGAAGAAGTATGTATTACGGATGGGAAATTTATAAATTTGCATGAATTAATATTATATGAGAAGAGCTGGAAAGAAATATCTACCTTCTACCTCTTATTTTCTCCTTATTTTTAACTATCTCATTGAGTGAATTTTTCCAAAGAAATTAAAGAGAAATTTTGCATAACTACGGAGAGAATACAATGTTCTTTTTGAACAATTCTCTCTCTCTGTGTTAGCATTCTTTTCTTATTGGATCACTATTCAAAAAAAAAATCTCTAAAATTATTTCCGAGTAAAAAAAAAGTATAATACTCTTTAGATTTTTGATTTTTTTTTCGTTTGATTATATTTCATTTCGTATTAGAAAAATGAGAATTTCGTGCAATGATTTTTCTCACGTGAATAAAATATCGAATGAAAATCTTTCTATTCATTAGTTTTTATTTAATTGATGAATTCTTCACAATGAACAATAGATAAAAACCGTTTGTCAATAGATGTTGACTATTCGATAATAAAAATCTTTCTATTCATTAGTTTTTATTTAATTGATGAATTCTTCACAATGAACAATAGATAAAAACCGTTTGTCAATAGATGTTGACTATTCGATAATATCAAATCTATAAAAGTTTTTCCTCCTCGTTTTCAGCGACTATTGAATTCGCACTACTAGAAATAATAGAGTTGCCATAAGAAAATTTCAATATACCTCAGCAATATTCAGCATTGTTAATTTTTAGGTGGGCCAACGATTCGAAATCCGAATTTCCGCTTCCAATTTTCGCCTCCCGTAGGTTGGACATATTACCAGAATGCCTTAAAAGGAGCTGTACCAACAGGTACTACTTATCCGGGTCAAATGGGATCACTTGTTGACGCACAAATAGCCGTTCAAAATGCACTCACACTTTCGGTAAATTTACTTCATTCTTTATGAGGATAAGATTCTCATAACTTTATCAGGACTACAACATAGCATACTAGTAAAGAATATTACACTCTTACACTCTTTATAGTCATTAAACGTTTGGAGTTCGTCAAAGTTGCATTCAAAATATGTTAAAACTTTGTGATTGAGAGAAATTTATGAACATCTATAAGAAGAGTTTCGTCGAAGAATTACGATAATTCTCACATATAGAATTCTCAAAACGAGAAATTAGCTAAAGTGATATTCTCAAAGGAAGAAAGATCGGCACAAATGACACACTTACAATGTTCAGTAGAAGTGACCTTAACAGGGGGTACAAAGATATTGAATTAATTTCTCGAGTCAACTGAAGAGAAAATTACCGATGACATAAAAACTCTTCTTGAAGTGTTTATAAGATCAACATAAACAATAAATACTGTTTAATTAAAGATTAGAAAATTGAGCATTTATGCACTTCAATTTACATAGCGTTTGCATGAATAAAAAACATCTCAGCACATTCGCGCTTATCTACTTCTTTACCATTTTACTTTTCGATGTTGATGTTAGTAGAGGTTAATTATTGGAGTAAAATTAATATCTCCATTGATAGTCAAGTGGGAGGATGAAGGTAATGGCTGCTATTTGTCATCTTTATCTTATGACATAATCTGATGATATGTTATCTTTTATCTTTATGACAAGGATGATGCACCATTTAATATCGAAAGGCAGGGAAAATCATTTCTTTCCACTTTTTTCTCTCTCTCCTTTTTTCATCATTTCTATCTTTCATTGTTGAAGTCTCTATCGCCATTTTATGTATGCGTTCCTACAGGTGCTTAAGGCGTTAAATACGCTGGGCTTCTCGGCAACCGGTTATAATATAACGTATGGCGGTTATACACCGCCAGATATACTCATACAAGATGGTCCAACGGCAACAGTTGCCGGCTCATACATTGCTGGTGCGGGTGCTGTGCTAATGCAACGTACAACAGCGAATTCCGGCGTTGGCATACCAGTCGTTCAGGTAGTACATATAATGTAAAATAGTACTTCTTTAAAATCAATACTGAAAACGATTTTTTTTCGATGTGATGATGTTGACCAATATGGTAAGCAACTACAGCATTGAGTAATGCGGGACACTAAAAATCCTAGCATAATTAGGCTTCTTTAGGCAAAAATATAAATATAACACCATCCAACGACTCACAGCAAGCTGTTTATTAAAACGTAACGTGTTGTCGCTAAAGTTTATAGTTTTATTCGCATTTCGTAGCATAAATGCAACAGTAACCAAAAAATTTCTGACAGTTATGCTTGATGATAGTGGGAATTCGAGGCAACCAGACAATCCGATAATGAAATAAATAGAAAACATTAAAAAAGAAATGATATATGAAATGCAATAGTTGAAAATAAATGACAGAAATTGAGCATTAAATCTATGATTTAAATTTGACGCTTAGAGAGCTATCCTTGCTGATATCCCCTGCGGAATAGGCTAAGCTAGTTGGGTAATCGGCACATTTGAAGCAAAAGATGCTTCCAATTGATCAAAAAAACGTCTTAAAAGGTGCGGAGAAAAAGATGTCGATTAAGTGTAATTTGGAGTTTATTTAATATCTGGATCATGCGGATAAGATACTATGAGGTTAGACCACATGGCATGCAAGCTGATGTTCGGAGCAATAATATAAGATGGCATAAATTGTTACGGTGGGTTTAAACATCGTTATCACATTATGAAAAGCACAACGCATTCCAACGAGATCAATTTCAAATTCCTCTGAGCGATCCTTCCAAGAAATTCTGCTCGAAATTCTAGTGGCCATACCAACGAGTGCTATCATGATGCTAACAGATATATGTTCCTTTATTCGTCTAGTTAGTATGAGCTAAATGGATGAATAAATTGCATCTGAATGATGGGCTTTCTCTCATTTTTCTTCTCTTTTTTTTTTAAAGCAATGATATCATTAAGTCTATGATTTGTAGAATATGCTTCTTATAGTTTTTTAAAAATATTTTATCATTTTTGGTGCTTTTAAACTATAATTGCATTTCACTAGAGCACTTTAACGGAAAATTTACGTCGTAAAATCTGAAGTTTTATTTACGAATATATTTCAGACGATGACCGTCATGGTGAGGAATACAAGAGCGGCTACACTTTCTGAATGGCAATATTTAGCCGAGTTGGCTTATCAACACCTTTTGCTCAATGAGAAGGTGTTTTTCCGTAGCACAATTACAGTATTCTAATCCCGGATCGCTAGCTGAAACGCGATACATATTTAAGCATTTTCATACTTCTACTCATGCGTTGATTTCTTACAAATTAGTCAGTGCTTTCACTTGTTTCATAGAACTTATTCTTCACCTGCAAATGTTCACAAAACAATGATTTCTACTCAAATTTTCGACAATAGATTAAACGTATAAAATACAATTGGCGAATTTATTTATCAATGTTGATAACGTTTGTCATTCTGAGTGAAACACTGTGATTTTGAATAGAAGGTATCTATCTGTCTGCCATTTTCAAGAAATAACTAAATTAGAAAACTTTTTCTTTAGGTCTATGCAAGCATAAATATTACGAAAGAAATTTAATTTATTATGATTATCTAATAGAACAAGATTTGTCTGTGCTTCATCTTCAAAAAGTCGCAAGCCGTAAAGCTCTTATTTTATTGTGCCTGAGAGAGGGCTTTCATACCTAGAACAGTCTGACTGAAAACGTTACACTAGAAACAACAATTTTTCAATCGAATATCAACTGAAATTAAGTTAAGTTACTTGATTATCAAGTATGCGTGCATAAGGCAGTTGTCACATGTGCACAGACACGCACACTTACGCACGTTCTCACTGTGGCTGATGGAACAGTTCATGCACCAAAGCCATCTATTATGGTGATGAGATGGCCGATCGTAACTCTCAGGCAGTACATCAATGGGAAATTGTGTTGAGGGCAATTGTTATTTTGTGAACTCTCATAAGAATCGTTCCAAGCAGTTGCAACCTGTTTACCTGTTTCTCTTACCAATATATATATATATATATATATATATATATATATATATATATATATATATATATATATATATATATATATATATATATATATATATATATATATATATATATATATATATATATATATATATATATATATGCAGCATTGCTGCTGACATTAGCACACCGTTCCCCCACAAATTGCAACACCTTTTATTAAAAAAATCATACAAGAAGGCTTGAAACTAGAAGAATTTGTAGAGGAAATTTCAATGAGGAAATGCTATGATAACGGATGCATAACAACAATTGCTCTCAGCTCGTATTGAGGATGGTGTCTTTTGATACGAATGGCGACAGATGTGCACAACCTCCTGGAATGTCCAGACCACTAATGATCGATGAATTTTCCACGAGAATAACATAAGAGAAGATGTTTGCCTCGAAACGTGTTTGTTGCTGAACGGAATAGAAATTAAACAGCCCTGCGAAGCATTTATTCGTGATAATTATGAACCTTATGCGATATGAAACGCCGAGACGCTCCCAATTAATGTGAAATATTTGCCGTAGCAGAACGAAACCACTGTCCATCAACCGTTGTTGAGTTCATGAACAGATTTTCTAATATCCGCCGATGAACTGACCAGCCACCAATGTAAACTGCGTTCTGTTAAGAGACAGCCTACATGTTACACACGCGTCGCTTCCGTGGCGCAATCGGTTAGCGCGTTCGGCTGTTAACCGAAAGGTTGGTGGTTCAAGCCCACCGGGAGCGCACCTTTTCGCCCAAATTGCTGCAGCGGCTCCAACAAGCCGTATGAACGCGCCCTGCCAACAGACTTGCCATACCCATTTCATCACAGCGGGTGTGGCTAGCGCAATCAGTGCATGGATGTTACTTACCCACGGCTACGGAAGTGCTGGTAGGTTGCAATGACGTCTGCCCCTTATTCGGGCTCTGCTCGCTTACTCAAGAAAACGCTTCGTACGTGCTGTGGCTGAGGAAGTACTCCAACCTTGCAACATCAGTGACAGCCCGCACGTGCCCCACGCCTGCTCTGTGATCCTCCAGTCATTTGTTAACACCCCCTCTCCATCCCCCCCCCCCCTCCTGCTGTTGCGACTTCTCTGATCTAAGCTCATCACTGCCACTCCGGCTTCAATTATATCGCCAAAAGAACAACCGACGTCTGCCAAATGAGAACGATGACTGATGCAACTCGCGTTCCTTCAAAATAAAATTTCACATTGTCCGGAGCCTGAAAGCAGACCAACGACGCTAAGTTTCAGGAAATTTGGTGCATCACGTATGTCACGGATGACAGAAACCACCTCTAGCGAGTACAATCATGACATCATAGGGGGTGTTGTACCTCTACCTGCTGTGCAACAACAAAGCTTTCAACTTAACACCCAAGTGAGCATCATGTACTAACGTCGAACACCAAATTAAAGAGTAATACCAACAGAAGAGTGTTTTATGCGATCAAAACAACGAATTTGCCAACAAAAAACATAGAGGAAACAATTGCGGCGATTCGCTTAACGATAGGATTTCTGGTAACGTGCACGCGCACCTGAACCACCGAACTTCTTCGGCTCCCTGCGTCGTGGATCAGCCACAAGGAGGTTCCTATCATAAGAAGTCAATTGCTCTTTCAATTCCTTCTTGCTCTGTTCATCAACGAATTTCTGATAATAAGCCACAATCGCTTTTGCCAACGCTTGTCGGATAGCATAAATCTGCAATCAAAACAAAATATAACTCTCTAAAAATTCGTCTACACATTTGTGATTCTGGTTCGCATGAATGTGACTATGCCTGGCCAAAGTTCATTTCGAGAAACAAACTAAACTAAGTGACAAACGCAACAAAGAAAATGATCTATAAATATCATGATCGAATCACTTCTTTTAACTGATCATGTCGTATAGCGATCAATTCGATGGTGATTCATGCGTAGAAGCCAATCTTGCAACTTCTCCTTAAGATCAACGCATAAGATCTCATATTAAACACAGATATAATTAAGCAACTAGAGAAACGCGTTCGAGATATTACAACGATAAATGATTTTGCTGTTTCATCCTCGCAATGAAATAACTTCAAAAATTTTTCATTAATTTATAAAACATACGCAATGATCGCTTCTTTATTCAAACGAAACAATCGTTCGAACAAATCCAACAAAACATTGGTCTTTATGCTCGTTTTTTAGCTCAGCCGATGTGAATGTCAGCAGATCGAACGAAAAGTGCAAACGAATTTTTATGCTCCCATAGCTTTCTTTAAAAGCTGATCGAACGGATCAATTTGAAATTTCGTATAGGCGGTCATTCAATAGCAGAGATTATTTGGTTCACAAGCTGAAAATACCGGACCCACAACCATTAAGCATGCGCTTCTGCGCCCTATCAGTAGGGTTATCATGTCTGCAAGAAAAGCCACATTTAGTAGCATTTTCGACATGGTAGGCTACTAGTTTCCTGATGAACAATTTCAAAGGAATGTTTATACGACATTTTTCAGCACATTTATGAAATATAAACACCGCCGTATTTGCTGAGTAGTATATATTTTCATAAGTTGCTGCGTGGTTTAACAAAATCTGCCAGAGTATCATGTTAAATATGCAGAAGATATCAGTACATCGTGACCGACAATTTACTCAACTCACTCTTATAAAAAACCACCTCTGATTTGCCGCTAGCGATGCTGTAGAGAACATCTCAACGGAAAAATGAGATAACAACGCAGAAGGCGACATCTGTTTCGTCATGATGCAAACGAACGTCGCGTGTTCATCAAGCTAATGATTTTGTGCTACATTTGTGCAACTTCAGGACATCTAATCTGGGCACGGCACTTCTAAACAAGAAAGTATTGTTGCACCTACTCTCATGAACCTTAAAGCAGCAAAACAAAGAGATAGGATATACCTGAGCAACGTGGCCTCCTCCCGTCACTCGTACACGGATATCAACTTCCTGGTATCGCTCTTTGCCCAGAATCAATAGCGGCTCCTTAAAGGAAATAAATTTAACATTGGCTATGAGTACTCAGCTCATCTCAACAACATTGCAGAACTGCTTCAGGCCTAGCTTATGTGGCAAAACGCTCCACTATATTATTGACAACTATTGATCTTTGCGTTATGAAGCACGCTTTTGGTCAAGAAGCAGAAGATTCTAACTACGAACGACCTCTCAACACCAACTTCAATGTGGGGTCGTTAAGGCGCAGCCCGATTTCCCAAAGGAAGGTTCAAGCTGTTGGGAGGATCTCAGAAAAAAAGTGAAAAAAGGACAATGCGATATGAACAAAGAAAACGCCTGGCATCCTCTGGATATAGAAAGAAAGGATCCTCTCCATCAAAAACATGCAGCGGTTTCCCACATCCAGTAAGGTGTAAAGCCTCGCAATGAAATGGAGGTGCAGTAGATGAACACTTTTGTGAAGTCTGGGCACATTTATAGCTATTATGTAGCTGCTCGGTCAGCCTTTTTTCTATTTTTCGCGATTCCTTGAATGGAGTTAAATCCAATCCATCAAAACTGGTCGGTGGACTTCAAAGTAGCTTTAATGTCATTGCACGACCTCATGGCCGCAAATTATGGCTGGCTTATATGTTATTAGAGGCTCAGAAACTTCACTATTGCCGAAGACTGATAAAAAGAGAAGGTGAAGATCCGCCGGCGACTAGCGCAGAAAGGTGGAGAGTCAGTTTACATGTTCAATAATACGGTCTACGGTCTACCACAAAAGAAACTTTCAAGGGTCATTCCCGCCTGGGCGCAACACAACCCTATAGAGAAGACTTGTTGAGAAACGTTTAGGCGGAAAAGAACAAAATAATTGAAAAATCGTTCCTCCAATGAAGTTTACCTCAAAATTCTTTGCTCCGAATATCAAATCGAACGTTGAATATAACAAGGTAAGCAACATTCTGCACCCTAACTACTTCATACTTTTGATTTCAAAATTAGTATTTTTTTTCTTCACTTAAAAGCTTTGCATCGAACTATCTCAAATCCGAAGAAAAAAGACTTTTGTGAGACAAATGTGAAAAGATTTCTGAAATAATCGAAACTTCTAAAAAACTTCACGTAATGCAAAAATGAAAATATAAGAAAGAATAGAGAAAACTGAGAAATTAACTTCATTCACCGCCTTCTGCCTAACATAAAAGTGTTCTTTTACCTCTCAAATAGGGTGAAAAGTTTGGTAGAGATCATTTACTAGGATCCAGATTGAGGCTTGCTGCGTGCAGTCTACATCTTTATCACATAAGGTAAAGGGATGTGGATTGCTGAGATAATTTCTTTAAACAAAATAATACCCGAAAAGATCACTATCGATAAAATAAGAACGGATGGATTACAAGCGAATGAAGGCTTCTTACCTGGAGCTTGATCCGAAGGATTTCCGGTTGCATGTGCTCCAATGGGCGGCCATTTACCTGAACATTCAAACAATGACGTGACGAAAAAATCGTGTAACTGCTCGTCAGAATCCATTCCGAGTTACTATCCTAATGCAATGCTTTAAATGTTTTTAATTAAATCTAAGTTCAATTAAAAATGCACCAAGCAAACCCTTTCTGAACAATATAGACAATGCAATAAATTCTCCGTAAATATCGATACCGCCTTCTTCCAGTTTGCTGAGTCTCAACGATCATAAAATTACATGTCAACAATCCTTCTCCGGCACTCCGCTCCTTCTTCAAAGATCGCGAACGAAAGTGCGAAGAATTACATCAAGTGCAAGGTCGGAAAATTTTGAAATTCTATAAGACTAGATGGAAAGGGTTATGCAGGCAGAATGGGTAGAAAAATGGGAAACTAGTGGAATATAAACAAACCTGAGGAACTTGTACTCAGTTAGTTGAAGTAAAAAATTTGAGAAATTTTTTCGAAATACTTTACACCTAAAAAATGCTGACAATTCTTTTCATATGCTTCTATTGAAGACTTTTTGCACTAATCTCAAAGACTTTCTAATGCGAATATATTTCACAACAAAATGCTGAAGAAAACGAAAACGATAAAGACTCAGAAAAAATAAAAGATAAAATAATTGAGTAGCAATACCAAGTTATTAGATAACTCGACTGAACGAAAACTTTTAACAATTTAGGCTGAAGGATGTGAAGAATGTCGGAAACTTGTGAAGGTAAACGACGCTAGGCAAAGTCTTTGAGAAAAATCACTGAGGTAAGCTGTATACTTTCAAACGTCAGCTGAGTAAAGCAAGCCGAAAACAGAACGAAACATTGATGGTGGCCTATAAAATTTGAATACTGAGTGAACTCGGCTCCGTCTTCAACAGTGGGAAGACGAATCCAGGCAAAGTTTTTTTGAAGTCTAATGCGTGAACTTGTGAATCTGTATGGAGGGTGGCGAACACGAAAGGCGAAAGTAAGGTTAGTGATACTCTAGTATCTTCCGAGGAACGTTAAATCCTGCCAACGTGACGATCACTCCTCAAGCATTCCTCATAACCAATCATTATCCATTCCATCTACAAGTAAGAAGACGGTTTCTTTAAATGACACTTTACTATTTCCACGCTGTTCGAATCAGTGTTTCAAGTAAACTTCTGGCGGCTTCATGTAATAAGTTTTAACGTTATTTCGAACAGACCCGATTTCAATTCCAATTTTCCCGTATTTTCTATGACCCTATAAGATTCAGAGAGCTAGCGCAATACCCTTCGGCGCTTGACGGCCAATCCTCTCAACAAAATAGCGTAGGATTCTTCGGTTTTAGAGTTACTGCCTCAACAAAGCTATCTTCTGCAAAGTTAGCCACTACTTCAATCTCAGATGCTCTTCGAACCTTCTTATAAAAAAATCAATGTTCAAACCTTCTTACCTTTGCTGAAACTCATGCATGTGCCTCAAGGAAGCAAAAGTCGCTCCACATGAGACGTCTGGAGAGCTTGCGTGGGATGTGGATCCTCTTCATATTTCTTGGGCAAGGCCACATTAACTAGTATCCATACAGTCAACACAGGGTCATCTGACAAACAACGATTCCCTCAATGAAGGAATCTATGTGAAGGAACCTATATGCACAGATATCACTCTCTCAATCCACTTCCTTCCCTCCTCCCCCTCCCTTCACTCCCGCAATAGAAACTGCGCCAGACCTTTCCTTTTCCCATCTCCTTACTCATACTTCCCAACAACATTTTTCTTTGGCGGGATTACCTAGTATGTTTCGGGCTGAATGTCTTATCAACTGGTAGAATAACGATACCCCAGCAGTCAGGGCGGGAGATGAGATCGAATGGGGACATATGCCTGCAAAGGATTGTTCCCTCAGCAATATTTGCCAGCTAGGATGTTCTCCTCACTAGTCAATTCTTATATGACGGTACTATTTTATAGCAAATTAGCTTATTAAAGCTCAAATGGTAGATGGCAAGTGATTTATGTAACTGAGAACAGAAAAAATTTGAACGAATGCTCACAAACCTTGATTAGACCTCTCCCTTTCTTGCAATAGGCAACTGCAGTTGCCGTCTTCTTTCGGCCAAACACTTGCACCGACTGAATTGTTGATGCGGTCATATTCCCAGCTGAACGAAAGAGTACTTCACTACAGCCTCTACCACATTTCAAATCGCAACGAAAAATCGGCAATATTGAGCATAATGTGAGAACATAAAATGAGCATGGCTCAAACACTCAGAGGCAATGTCATTTGGTGGTGATCCTCTCTGAAAACAGCTCAGTGGTCGTAGGCATTCTTTACCCTTTTCTACTATCTCACCTATTTCACTACCTTCATACCAGCTGCACAACAATTATGCATAATACTTGAACCTTAAGCATGCATAATCAATACAGCAATGTAAACGAAGATGGTCGAATGGCGAAAATATCAACAAAGGTGGAATCCCTAGCGAGCATCCAATCAAGGTGGAAGGAAGAAAATATCAAATAAGGCGTGGCAAACCGAACGATGATTACGGCAAATATATGCTATACACATCGGTTAAAATTTCGCGCAATACTTATATGCAATGTTATTGTGCATCAAACTATATTACATTGAAGGGACGAATTGTTATGCTCATAGGTGAATTTAGAATTAACATCATATGACGATAATGAAAAACAACAACCACTAAAGAAAAACTATGCTCATTGATAAGTTTAAATTAATCTTACAAACTAAAAAAAAAGATAAACAGAGACATTACTGCAAGGATACTGCATTTGCCTATGTTCTCAAAGCAACAATTCCGCTATGCAAGAAATATAATAGAAGCAGCGAAAGCCCATCCGATAAACTGCCCAAGCATGGAAAAAATTCAGGAACCCCTTCCTCCTCCTTTAATATCCAGGTATAAAACACTCCCCCCCCCCCCCCCCCCCGGCGCAAATATTAACGCAAACGCTCGAGAAAACGCTTTAGGCTCGTGGTGTGGTTAAGAATACCGACATTGACATTTCCGTTTGAGACTCATTTGAAAATGTTTGTAAATATTACAGCTCAACTAGCATTATACGAGATTGTAACTGTGTCTGCTGGCCGATCAATGAAGTAGATGGTTGTTGAGCAACGCATTATCAAATACCTAATTCGGTTGATCAGAAAGCATATAACGACTTCATCCTTCCAGTGTGAAACAAATATGCAAATAACTAACCAGGTGAAAATACGCATACACATTGACGAACACCGATAATTAGACTAAAGAAACACTCTGTCACTTTATTACTTACTGATAGATCAGCCACTGTATTACTTATTGACAGTCTACTTTCCGATAGGCTGGAATCTTTCCAACAATCTGCTTTTCAAAAGGCTCAGAAGAAAATATAGGGAATATCATATGCAAGAACGTAATAATTGCTTTTTTCTATTTTTTTTGAAAGTCGAAAAATAGAAAACAAATGAAATGCGCTGTACAAGTTGGAACAGGTTCAGCGACAGGTGGAATCGAGAGTAACAAATTTACGACTCTAGAAAAATTCGACAATTCACTAATTGTGCATAATTACCTCACAAAAATGATTATGCAGTTGTCATGTATTATGCATATATACGCGTTGTTTGTCGAGCAGTTTCAACTAGAGAACTAATGAAGCCAAGTCAAGAATTTTGTTGGATACCAGCGGTGTAATGAGCCCCATACAGTCACTTATCATCTCAGAATTTATTAATTTTTCGAGCCATCAATCTCGAAAATAATTATAGGCATTAGTGAATTTGCATATATTTTATATTAATTGAATTTCCAATATCGTTGAGATTTTCAAAACAATTGACATTTTTTCTGCGCAATCTGATCTTGCTAAAGTATGAAGCAATCGTGGAAAATTTGATATTTTTCGGTTGGTAATTTCTGAAAGTGTTTGATGAAATGAACGGCGATGCAAAAATGCATACTGCACTTAGTAGCTGTGATGTGCTTCTCTATTTTTGAATGTTCCCTATTGTTAGCGCAAATGGTGCCGGATCCGATCCATCAAAACCGCACACTCGCTTTCGAATGCTGCGATCTCCGAAAAAAAAAATGCTCTGCAGCTTCAATTTTCATCGTGCTGTCATATTTGTAGAGCTGTTTCTCCAAGGTTAGTGAATCAGCGTGAGAAGCCTATTCGACAGAGCTCGTGCAAAGTGCCAAAACGCTGAAAAAACTCAAAGCGCCGTATGATGCGTTGTTCTCGAAAAGTGACAGCAAGAAAATTTGTCGATTCCTTCCTCCACACAAAGCCACAATTCTCGCTATGAGCCTCCATGCTGCATATGTATAAAATTATTTCCTGTTAATGAGCAATGAATCCTATGATTCACTTTTATCTGCAAAAAGTAACAGGATTGGCACAATTTTAACTAGCTGATATAATATAGGTAAAAATAGGTAAACGTTTACGAATAAGGAGTGATGAGATGAACGCAGATGATGTTTTAGACATAAATGCTTATTGCACGTATTTACCTAGTTAATTTCCACAGACGTTTAAACTGTTCAACGCTAGTTGGCATACATGATCAAATATTGATAACGCAGTGTAGAACAGTGGATGAGAATGGGATCGCGCTAGCGAACTTTGAATCTCTCCAGTTCGGACTACTCGACTTCAGGTTCAAGGATGCCCGTAACTACAAATTCGTCCATTAAACAAATATTGCTTTTAGATGCTAATCTTACTATTCGTTACACAGTTTACCATTTAAAATTATCAATTGCAAACAGCTTCATTAACGTTCTCGTTCATATCGTACAATAGCGACGCTTATCGTTTTCTTCTTGTTTTAATTCCAATGTTATTTATTGTCGTATTGCATACATCATTCATACATCACAACATATTCATATGGGGCTATAATTAGTCTAAGATTCAAGATTCGTGTTGGAGCTATCAACGCTTTGATAGCTAAGTTGCTGAAACTATTAATCATGAAACAAAAACACTCTCATCTCGCCTAGTTAGGTAGTCGAATGAAATTTTGTCGGTTGATAGCCAATCAAAGATGTTGGCTGCGAATTGAAATTAGGTTGAATCCATATTATACTTCAAAGACGGCGGTCCTTTAGCAATCAAACCTATTGGTCCAAAATCGAATTTCGATTGCAATCGAACGCGCTTTTAAAACATGGATCGGTTACCGATCGAAACGTTGAAGGATGTTGGATTTTGGTTGCATTCCAGAAAAAAAAAAACGAGAAAAAATTGCAATTCTTATCCCACAGATCAGCGAGCTGAAGATACTGGATAGACGAACAGATACAGCAGACAAACGCATGCATGCAAACACATGGACAAAACGCTCTCACAGTGCTCCTCGGGAATGTGGATGCGCAAAAGCGCATGAAAGGACAACATTGATACCCTCGGCCAAATGGCCGGTTGTTAATTGGATATGCATGGACCTGCAACCGAGTAGAGGATCAGGATTGAAAAGTTTTGATAAAAAGCAGCTAAGAAAATTTCAAGGAGAAAAATCGAGGAAGGATGGGAATAGGAAAGCCACAGGTTGCTCACTTCAGCATATGACGAAAGGATTCGTAAGTAAAATGTACTCTTTAACTTCTGAGCACATTGCCTTATCATATGGGGAAGCTCCAAAACCGCACAGCAACACCCTAATGCGAGCTCATACCCTCCTGCAAATGCATATTGGGTCAGTCGACCCAACAGCCGCTTCAACCTTGATCCGCATCAGATAAATCAGATGGTAGGGAAAGGTTTAGGTTCAAGCAAAAATCTGCTTAATTCAGTAACTGGAATAGGAATATCACATTGAAGACCTTGGTACACAGAAGTCTCGGTCGCTTTCTTTGCCCGAACAACTTGTTTCGCCTTACTAGACAGTCACTTGGTATCTATAGAGCCCTGTGAAGGTGATAATGCCAAGTTGGTTGAAATCGATTTTAGCTTTCGGCGGAAAGTGGAAATCTAATTCCGAGCGAAATGTATCAGCCTATGCACCCTCAACTGGCATCGACGATTCAGTATTGTTTTGAGAGAATCAGCTTTTTCTTATAATACCCTTATCCATGAAGTAATTATCTTTTTTTTTTAATATGTAAATATAACAGTCGGAAATAACTTTCGCTTTATGATCATGTAGATAAATTAGTAATTCAAAAATTTTTATTATATCAAAGTGAATTGTGATGAACGAATGAAAATCGTTATTCACACGGTCGAGCTGTTAGTGCTGCGATGCTCATCAGATATTGTCGTTGAAATCGCATTCATCTCCGAACGTGCGGTCCGTCTAAAATCGTTTATGCTGATAACGATTTCAGCTGCTTTTCGCCTTCCACTTAGGCAATATACAATCTCCATCATGTTTACCCCCATATTATAGTTCTGTATTTTTATTTGTATTGCTCAATACTTCCTAACAAATTTTTGCATTGATATGGGTTCATCACGAAACAAATAGAGTGTTTTTTGTAACAGTCAAGGATTATAATCTCCGTATATGAAGGATTGCTAAGAAATTGGGCAAGATGGGATAAAAAGGGGATTGGGAACCAATATGGAACTTGCTGGAAAGTTCGTCATCAATTGGATTAGAGAGTGACCACTTTAAACTTCCATAAAATGATTGTCGTTCAAAGTTATAGGACTCGGTGATGGATGCCGGAACGAGAAAGCAATAGTACCCACAATGAAATTATGAACAAGCGAAATGAATGAACGCCGTAGATTGGAGGCCGACCTGTAATGGAATAGAGTGATCCTTGAAGAAGGACCGCAAGAAACAAAAAATGGACAGAAATAGAGTGGGTAAGGTCAACTGAAGGCGAAAATCAAGAGATATTTATTCGTAACGAATGCTTTTTTGATCGAAGTAAAGTCAAAAAAAATGAGTGGGCCTCATTTTTTGAATGTACCTCTATAAAAGAAGCTTGATATTGTCGCATCTCTCATATATATTAAACGATTATTCATAGCAACACAACGATTCGTTAGAGCATTGAATGGTATATTAGGCGTGAGAAATAAAATCCACTACAATCTTTGCGCCCGGAATTCAAGATATTGTGGCTAATTTACTTCGACTGCTAACTAACGGAAAGCGTTGGCTTGCAACCGAAATTCGGTTAGCCGATAAATTCCATTAATAGTGGTTGACTGTCGACAGAATTTATTTCGGTAAAAACGAGTTTCGGCTACAATCGAAAATATCAAAAAGTGAATTTTCCACGGGTAAGGATCGTTCAAAGCTACGATTCCCGACGAAGTTTCGGGTTATCGTTGTCATCACGGGTGTGCATATGTCCATCTGCCAATCAAAAAACCGAGGGCAATCGCAACAAATGAAGCCAAGCCGCCAACATTAAGACCAGCTCAGCTCTTTGTTATGCAAATGCAGAGATCCGGGAATTTTGAAGGGTGGAGAAGAACTACGGACTCATACTTTCTCTGATTTAACAACTAAATGGAAGAAAATTCGGAAAATGAGGTCGGCATCTGGATTGGCTTCTCTACTCTGCATTCTTTCTTATGACTCAGCTCCAGCGAATAGAATAAGAGCAGAGAAGAAGACGGGGGGGGGGGGGGGGGGGTGGGGGTGATTGAAGGAAACCTATAAATATTCGAATAGAGCATGAACACAAATATCTGAATATTTGCAGCCGTCACTAACATCTCGTTTGTCGCATGTGAACGTTCGATTTTGCTTTCCAACTCATGCGCCGTATTCAGATTCGTCTTTGTCATCACATCATCAAAAACGTTTTGTGTGTGTGCCACGTCGTCTAAATCTTTGAAATAATTATTGGATCTATCATCCAACGTTGTTTTCATAATTAATCAATGGAGGAAAATCATTGATCAGAAGAGTGATCACAGTTTAATCGAATGTTTTATTGCCAAAATAGATATTTCCAAAAAAAAAACGAAACCATTTTCCTCAATCGAAATATGTTCACTCTTAACCAAATTGCCTACGAAGAGAAAAATGTTTCTGCAAAAATTAATTGAAACCCAGAAAGTTTATTCCTAACTCGATTAAAGGGAAGAACAATGAGCTATTGTATTGCATGATTGCATCCACCTCTTTTTAGTATTGATGCTTAATGCCAATAAATTGCATTAGCATTTATCATATAAAACTATCATTGTAATTGAGTATAAATCAACTTAAAAACAATATCAATGAATCCAAACTTGGCCCAAGAGTGGAACACCTTAAATACAAACTTTTTTACCTGTTTACAGTTTAATATCCACAAGGTCTCATAAAATTAAAGGCCATAAGTGCAAAACGAACACACTATATGCAGAAGTTGAAAAAAATTCTGCTGCAATCATCAATTTTACTTCCTATCGTTTTTGAGTATATTTGATGAAAATCATACTAACCAATTACAACAGTTGTATTTGAGTTCGGCTGCACTGAAGGTAAACTAGTTACATGATCGATTAGCTCAATGCTGGAAGCTTCATCCATCAATTCACTGATTAGGCAATACCACTCAGGCAACTAAAAGAATATGAACTGCTATTTAAAGCGATGCAAAAAATGATCGAAGTAATCGAAAGAAGTTTAGCTGAATTGAACGGTTTGTTTAGCTCTCTAATGTACACCATCAGATTCCCTCATTAATTTCTTTGCACGTCGGAAATTTCTCTATCATCATTTAACAACACTATGAGATATTCGAAAGAGCAAAGAGAGTGGAAGTTATATAAGATGAACATAACTTCTAGCCTAATAACTTGCGATATATTAATTCATTTCGTATAAGATTATCACTTCTGAATAACTATCGTTAAGCGAAATGAACAGAACTGTGACAAGCGATCGAATGACAGAAATCTCTAGTATGGTACCTATTTCTAGATTTAACATAGCTTCTGGCTTTCATGTTCACCAGTCTAAATGCCTCTTCATTCGATATTTTCGAAGAATTCTAGTTGATTGAACCAGATATGCTTGTTATCTATCAATTTTTATGTGTTACTTAACTTGTTACTTGTGATTTGGTTGTCACCTGAGTCGCTCCCATTTTTGGACCGTATTTGGGATAGTTAATAATGAGGATATTTAAACTTCATACATATATAAGTTTGTTAATGCATACGAAGTTGAAGGCTATGTTTGCAGTTGCATAACTCGAACTACCAATGTTGATTCAACTTATATTATATTAGGCTAAAATATTGAAACTTCATAACCAGAGCGATAATAAAAGGTTTTAGTCATGCATTAGGTATTAAAGACTTTCATAGAAAATTACTTACTGTAGGTTGGAAGACCGTATAAGGTTTATATGGTGGCTTCCAAAGGCTTTTAGTGATAAGTTCACTCTTGTCATTTGTCCAAAAAGTATCGACAATGATTTCTTCATCGTCACAGAAATGAATCTGCGATAAAGTTTTCACCATTGAAAGCGAAATTGATCATTTTCCGCTCAACATTAGAAAAAATTGAATTAATAAATGTTCATTCAACTTATTTTATATTAGGCTAAAATATTGAATCTTTATAATCGTTGTATTAATCAATTCTTCTAGCTAGTAACGGTAACGGATCCAAGGCAGCAACGCATATTGTTCTAGCTCATTGCCCTTTGACCTACGAGTATATTGATCTTTCTCATTTCTGAACTGACTATGTGCATATTCTGTATAAATCGACACATATATATTAAGACAGCTCATCTATTTTAGGTTTTTGAGGAATACAAAACTGGGACACATTTTAAATAATTCAACCAGTGAAAATATGATTGACCAACCGTTGGCTTTCGATCATTAAACTCCTCTTCAACATTAATCGAAAGTCGACAGCTCTCATCAAACAATATGAGATGTTCGAGACCCGCTGGTAGGACAGCACTAAGGAATCGTTTCAGCTCATCGAAGTCGGGTCTTGAAACGAATGCTGCCACAGTGCGTAACGAGTGTAGGTCTCGCAGTGACGGGTAGTTGGTAGTGAACAGCGTCTTATTTGTTGTACTCACCGAATACAGTGAAGGAGGAATTGTCAACGAGAGTAGTTTCTCAAAACGGTCTGAAAGGGTTGTCGCTTCAAGAATGCATTTGTACCATCCGAAGCCAATCGATGATAACCGGACTTCGATTGTAGCCGAGAAGAGTGACCAGTCGACATTTTTCAGGCCGCAAAATCCCACTGAGATTTCATTTACCCGTCTCAATTTAGCTGCTCGGTTGCTCTCAATACCAATAGGCGCCGAAATAGGTGTTGAGCTCCGCTGCATAACGGAACACCGAAATTTGTAATCTCCGTATATACGATATACACTATATGGAAGAATGCACAGCGTCGAGCGAATTCCATCGTAGGCGGACTTGACGCTTTCAATGTGTGTCGCACTTTGCTCGTGAAGGGATAACGCTCCGAGGAGTAAGGAATGAGTGATAAAAAAACAACAGGATGTTAGCTGATGCAAATTGGGGAAACATGATTAATTTCCGCGGTTTTCATGAGCGGTGGCGTACATATTTTAGCCAAAGTCGTCAAATCATCATCTTACTGTATATTTCACCGCAGACTGATAAGAAAGATGAGGGGTTATGCACCGAGAAGCAAAACATCCAATTTCATTCCTACAGTCGTTCACGGTAAGTACATTTTAAGACAGAATCCACGGGACCTCATCACCAGCGGAACCTATAAAAATTTCTTTCATAGTGGAATTTAGTCCCTTGATATTGCTAATGGGTAAATATTATAGTATTGAACTTTAAACAGCACAAATTGATGCGATATCCCCATAACAAATGTTCTTTGCGTATTTCGTGACTTTCTATAGAAAACAATGGTATCACTAACTGAGTGCATTGAAGTAAATATCAATATCGTGTGTATGCATCAGCGAACCAATAAGACACAATGTGTCGAGAGTTCGTGCATATTTGAGGCTAAGTGCCTCAAGAGCTGCGGAAGTCACTGTCACGCCCTGCAAAATATTTTCTCCACTTATACGCAAGAATGAATAATTACATATGTGTGCCTTTTAGGGACATCTTTATAATTTCTTAACTATGCACTGTTTGCATTGTTCATTGTTTTGTATGTTCATCTACCGGCGGTGCTTACTAATTGAACCTTCTTAACTTTCTATGTGAAGCCAGGTGTAATTTAGCTGCCACAATGGGAAACATTTTTTGCAGCTAGACGAATGAAAAAGCATTAAAACTGCAACTTGTAAACATGAATAATATAATATAATATAATTTGCAAAATAATCATGTAATTTAACTATTTCATGTAATTCCGAAATTTCCCATGCAAAATATTTTATTCAATTGAAGAGCATTTCTTTCTCAGAGTTCACCGTAGGTAGTAGAGAAAGTTTCAACGAGGCGGTATGAAATCTGCAATTACTGCATGAATCAATCTTTAGTACGTCTGTCCACCAATCTGACCACAAAGTCGTAACCACTCGTTGGGCACTTCTGCAGTTGAAGGAAAAGGTTGCAGCGCGGTACCTAGCACGCTCATACAAATATACAAAGAGGGAGGGATAGAGGGAAAGAAGGTGGAAGGATGGAGTGACCTATGACACGCACGCTTACAGATCGTTGGAAGGTGCTCATGTGAACGCTTCTCTAACACAGCACAGAAAAAAAAAACATCCACTCCTACCAACCAGGCGACGTAGGTGTTGCATATAAACGAAGCAGTGTTGGCAAGAATCTCTGAAGCCCGATCGAAGCACTCCCCCACCCTCTCGTTGCTCACCCCATCGATGGAAGGACAGAAACATCTTCGAGTTCATGTTTTTAATGTTTTTATGCAGATTCATCTTACCAATAGCAACTAAATTCCCTGCTATATGTCAAAAAAACTTCCATCCTCTTCCTACATCCTTCTCTGCTCGGTTCGGAGTCTCGAAGTGAAGGAATCTCGATGATGTACTCAATGCAAAAATCTAAAAGTGTATGGATATGCAATCATACCTGTAATTTTATATTCAGGATGCTTCGAGATGTAATGCTATGAGCGTGATGGGAATGAAATATATTCGTATGCGATTTTTCTTCGCAATAGCGTTGTTGAACATGAAGTATGCGTAGTTTGGGTAATGATAGAAATGCTTTGACCATCTCGTCGGTTGATGAAGAGCTAAAGTCGCATTTTTAATGCTTACCATAGAGCTCATAAAAAAGCTCAGTTCATTATAGTGCAAAAACTTAGTCAAGATATTCCTTCTTACTTACCAGCTGGGTTGGTGGCAAGAATTAAAACCAAGTAGCTGGCTATAACAACAAAGGAAAATGTGCAAAACTCAATCTCATACCTCAGATACTCAATTTCATTTTTTACTTATAAGACTATTTGCAATCGTTAGGAAACTACACTTCCGCATTCACTTGATTGTGTCTTCGATCGTAACAGCGGTGGATATAAATATCAATTCGTTTAAAGATTTGACATCATCAGAAAAGTGCTCTAGATTTTTGAATTCAGTGTTGTTTATTGGTAGGATTTACTCTTTGATGAAGTCGTTATTGTGCCACCCCTTTCAACCGTTCAAGCTTTAGCTGCATTGTGCTTTTATTGTTTCTGAGACGTTGAAACAGATATAAAATAAAGCGATCACACTATCATTAGTCAGTATGAAGTCAGGTTATTGATGTGATCGCTCTGATCATGATCATCTCACTAATTTCTGATCCTTCTCGATTTTTACAAGAACACTTCAAAAGACAACAGCAAAAGGCCAGTATATCATGTAAAGGTACACTCCAGGTATTTCCCACGCTAGGAATAGACTTTCTTGGCAATGCCACATCGAAAAGGCATCATGCGTATGGATAATGGATATGCAATCAAGACGGTACCCTTAGACGTTTGTGCCGAAGAGAAGCAACGAGCATTCTTGGGTTTTTCTAATCGGAATGTGTTAAACCTCATGAGATTCATTGAAGAATGTTGCAACAATGTAGAGGTATGCCTGAATTGCTGAGACAAGAGTGTATGAATGAGCAGGGACTGTTAAAAGAAGAAGCCAAACGGAACAATACGTTCGTGTCCTTTGTGATAATGTAAACCCCAAAATGATAGCTCCAATTGCTACCACGATTCAAAGAATGAGCTTTGAAATGATGCAGCTTTCCCCATAGAGGCCTCACATTGCTTTCTCCAGGTTTTATCGGTTCGGGCCAAGCAATAAAGGACGATTTGATAGGAAAAAGCTTTAGGAGTGATGGCAATATCGAATAAGCGGTCAAATGCCACAATCAGGAACACGTTTTTTGGTGAAACAATGAAATTGTTATGAGATCGACAAAAATATACTTATTATGTTTTAAAAAAAAAGACGCATTATTTATATCTATAAAAAATTATATAATTGAAAATTTTCGGTTTGCAGTATTTTTTTTTCGACAATAATTTCAGCTATCGCAATGGCATTCTCTTCCGATCAATTGTGCGATAAAGCTGAAAATAACCCCCCACTAAAATCCATTAAATTGAACATCATTTTGAATATATAAGGCTAAAAAAAACGGATATCTTCACTGTCATTTTACGTTCATTGGCGATGGCGATAGCAGTGAAGATAGAAAAGTGCTAAAGCATCAGAATTTCTATACTGTTTGATGTAGAATCTAATTCATATCACGTTACTAATTAGCGCAACAAATTTCTATTCTTCGTTTTTCTTCATTTCTCCAGAGCCGGTAATTAGCTCACATTTTACGACAAGATTTGTTTTATTTCTCCCATTATTGACAATAAAATCTAATTCTAATTCGCTCAGATTCATCGACGTCTCAATAAATTGGAAAGGCGTTCGATAGGTCAGGATCGCATTTAGTTCAACAACTAAATAATAAAGCACGAACTTCTTGAATAAATTGCTGGGGATATGTAATTCATCCACATTGATCATATGCCTTATCAATTTCGTATCGATATCCACGAGCACACGTATATCATGAATAGCTAGCTTCCGTATCCATGGGCATCGCCTTATGCAACATGCAATATATTCACCTAAAAGAGGATTTTACGGCTGTATTTAAAGCTTTATGTCACGAAATACCGCTTTAGATTCTGAAGAAAAAAAAGCATATTTTCATCACTTTTCAATGGCTGATAATGCTTGAAACTATTCTATGCTTTTTTTTCATGTCACTCGAACTGTACACCTTGTATTTGAAAGGCAGACATTCCTGTAAGGTATAAGTTGATGTTTCAGCATTACTTTTTAAAGCAATAGTTCAACTGTACTACGAAATCAAAAGATTTCTCGAAAATTAATTCAGGACATGGGAGATTTTATGGAAGCTATTAAGGTAGATTCGGATGTACAACACTTTAGACGGAATGGTGTCGTAGACGATTGGTGACATTACTGAATAATCTAATTTCAGAAGCATCCAAACTTATCAGCTATACTACATTCTACTATGCTGTGTGGCTAATAGCAATATTAAGAGCGAAAATAATAGTAGAAGAGAGACTTACGGGTGAAGAAATATTTTCTGATTTACCAGCTTCGAAAACGAAATTTTCTACAGCTAAAGAAACGCCATCGTTGCGCACTGAACAATACAGCACATCATCCCACTGAAGAGTTTCATTATGCTATACATCTTTACTTCATATCATTTCATATTGCCTGTTTTTCAAGAGGGATCACGACAGGAAATTTCATGATTTCTTTGATAAGCAATCTCCAACTTATGTAGTAAAAGTTGTAATGTCTTTATTCATCATTCATGCAGGAATAAAGAAAGAATAAAACAATTAAAGAGATAAAATAACGTGAAAAAGAATGCGTCAGGTGTAGCCATATAATGCAATATTTATACTTATATACATTATAAGAAGAAAACGACCAGACCTGATGGAAAGTTAAGCTGTGCAAGTCTTCATATGAAACGATGCGAACACAACATTATAGAAGATACATGCATATATGGGGTCGAAACTCAGAATCTCAGTTGAACAAGGTGCAAAAGGATTGAAGGTTCAAGCAATCAGTTCGATTCATGAATGTGGTTAAATTTTGCGTATCGACTATTCTTTGAGGTAACTGATTTCAGATTCGGACAACTCGGAATTGAAAGCCATGCAAGACCATATCAACTGCGCAAGCTTTACGAGCTCTTTGAAAGTCGTAAACATGACGCTCTCGAGCAGGAGCTAGGTCGAAGAATTTACCTAGTAGAACACTAGAAAAGTCTGGGATGATGCGGTAGCACAAGGCAAGGTCGAACTTAACTCTTCGATATTCTATGGACTGCAAATTGAACACCCTCATCACAGGCAAAATCTATCCGCCACAGCCGCTTTATTTTTTTACGCTGTTGTTCTTGACTTTCTGGGGTTTCCGTAGCGAATTTCTGGCGAATTTCCTCGTGTGATGAAGCAAATTTTCAGATGACTATATCACATTAGAAGACACCCCAAATTCAGTGAAGTCCTATCCCTCCAATTATTAACTTTAGAAGGAGCTAATTCCTATCAAAATAAGAAACTCTTTATTGTATACTGCCATGTAGATTAATGGTGGGCGAAAGGGAATGTAAAGACGGTAGTCAGGTTTATGACTTTCAATCAACGTTATCCGGCCTAGCATCTGGTAAAAGATAACCTTTGTCTTGCACGCAACCGAGAAGAGAGAGATATCTTCGACTATATCCTGTGTAATCAAGACCTTCCTTATTTGTCGGTTTAAGTTAGAGAAAAGTGGAAGAGTGGAGGCGGAGGGAAAGGACGGCTAGGGAGGAAAGGAGGATGAATAAACTCTTTTGCGATCCCCATATAAACCGCTATGGCTTAGAGGATTTATAGATATGGTGCAGTTACCCAACATGTCCGGCGACTTCGCTCAGATGCAGAGCGCACTCAGGCGACGATCTAGTCGCCATCTTTTGAAATCAACTACGCTGGACACTGGAAAAAGTGAATAAATGAGTGAATAAACAAATAAATAAATAAATAAGGCAAGGAGAAAGCGAATGCTTGCAGCCACTCGTGCGCCCTTCAACCGGAGTTTATGACGGTGGTAGTTTCATCTTCAACACTTCTAATATTTATAACTGTCGAAACATTGAAACTGCCGAACTTGCTTGAAAAGAACATTGAAGGATGTGCACAAAAGACTCACAGTTTGGAAAAGACGTCTGAATGATCGACTGACGGAAGCAAGTCGACCTCGTTCTTTCACCTCCAAATGACCATAAATACGTCTTGTTACATCATCAGATAGCAAGTTAAACATTCTTAAATATGAAAGCTGTTCATTTTACGATGGGAACAAGTTCAACAATCAAAATTAGATCTCTGCAATGTGCTGTCATCTAGTTTGGCGAAAATGATAGTGTAGAAATCGCTAGGAAATTAATACGACATTTCGGCGATCTCCATTCGGAAGAAATTAAAGTCATATATGGTCAATCAGCACCTCAAGATTTTTTCGATAGTGCGTCTAATGCGTGCAAATTACTCATATGAATAAACACGACATAAAATTTTGTTCACCCGTAGTGGAAGAAAGTTTAACCATTACCCTGATGCCACAATGATGAAACGAACTAAAGAAACCGCTCAAGACTGATAAACGACGAAAGAGTGACAAAAATGCAGCAGTAAGTCAAAGGAAGTGGCTTGAGACATGATATGCGCTTTTGCTATTCACTCATTTCACCGACCACCGAAAAATAAAGTATGTGGAATAGCGCAGTTTTACATTTCAAGCGATCCGATGAACCAAAAAATTCTCCCATAAATAACATGTTCTCATGCATTTTTGCAAATTCATTTCATCATCGCTCATTATGGACAGCTGCTCTGATATGCATACCTATATGCGCGTGTCCGTCCGTCTACTGCCTCTTTGATATGTTCAATTCGAGAATCCTTGCATTTAGAATTCGCCAAATTTCATACGCGTCATTGTTCGGTCTCCAGGCTAATGCAAAGGTTGTTGCCCATCTCATCCCACCAAACAAAACTGTTCAAGTCGCTTTGTGTTTCGAGACGCTTTAGTCTGTGGGAATCCGTCAAATCTTTATGCAAGTTTTCATGCGCTGTAAACTACAACTGCAAAACTTCGCCGTCATGAATTCAATGGTTCCCCGGTTTAAACAGGCACGAAATTGCAATCTGCAAATCTGCAAAGCAAACTTGCAAGAATGCATAGAAAGCAGTGAGGTAATGGTATCGAAAAGGTCAACGGCACAGAGCGTTTGCGCCGTTTTCTCTCACACTTGGTTGATACAGCTGCAAGCTTGTTTGGTTGCAAACGGCGCCCTGACCTCTCAAGTTCGCGTTGTTGCCCCATCTCATGGTCACTTAACCAGCTTAATCCGATTCTCTGTTATGATGCATAGAGCAGCCGGTTTTTTCAAACGTGTGTGTACATTTCTGAACAATACCCCATCCTTCAAGCGTCCTGAAAGAAATGCACCCCCTCCCCTTCTCCGCCTTCTTCGCGCAAGGAAGCTACCCTTGAATATTGTTCTTCAAGTGACCCTCATTATAGAAGATCTATCGCGAATCTTCACGAAGAATCGATGATTCACGGCACAGAATCGCAGGTATTAGAGGCGAGCAGTGCCGGAAGCTTCATTCATGGCATTCTGATCATCGCCTCTGGCCAGAAATGGCGTCTGGTATCTCTCGACAGCAAGCGTCATGCTCAGAAACTGCTTCAGCTCTGAAAATGCTGTTGCCTCGATAAGAAGCAGAAGCTAACGTGGAGTCGACAGTTGGTGGAGTGCTCGCAAAAGCATGAAGCAGGCTCTTACTTGCTGGCCATTACGACTTAAAAGTGAGACCGATAAGCAAGGTGCTCGCAGCATCGACCTCGGCAACCTTCGGGCGTGCGGTCCCGACTAACGAATCAGCGCAACATCGTCGAACTGATTTTTTTTTTGTGCTTCCTGACGACGACGACGACGACGACAGCAATGATGAAGACCGTATCTTGCGAAAAACAAGGACAAGCGGCGAAAAAAAGAGTGAAGGCTTCAAGTGGAATGCAACCTTCCCTTCCACGCACCTTTGCTCCAGTATCCCACATAAATGCAATAGAGAAAGTGCAACTCTCCGAAACAACGTAATTCTTTGACAAGAAAACAGTCGTGGCAGTGAACCGAAACGTCGCAGCAGCAGCAGCCAGCATAGCAACTGAGTGTTGGCCAATCGCATCCAACTATAATTTCCACTCAGCCCAGCCTTGTCGAGGCGACTTCATTACCATGCCAAATGCACCTGTAATGAAAGTAAATTCTATTCTTTCTTACTTCTGCCTTTGACTGAATGCATTTCACCTTGTCCGATCGTCGCTCCGCATATTCAACCGATAGACGTTTGAAAATCTTCTTGAGCATTCAATCCAAGCTCTGTCATTCTTAACCTATCCGCACTATTTTGCCTATATTGACATAGACAGCCCGACACGTAACCATGTAACTAGCGGCGTCGAAATCATCGAAATGCTGTAAATGCGATATTACTTAATCCTCACTTCTATCCATCAGCCAGCATCACCATTCCCCCTCCCCCACTCCCACACACACTTTTGCCCGCAAATGGAGGAATATGCACTTGCGCTGCAGAACATTCCCACCACTTCACAAATGTGTTCAACCATAACTTATGCTAAGTCGTTCAAAAGCTCACACTTTTTTGCTAGCACTTAATGGCTCAAAGACCTCTCATACAAATATATGGCTAAGTCAACACTTGCTTGCGGAATTTCGCTAGCAAAACTGTATTAATTTTATTGCTAGGCTTTCCAATTAGACACAACACCTGCTCGAAATGAAACGAGTTCTTTGCTTTTGAATAAACTATCTCTCCGACACAACTCTAACTTAGAAAGTTGCTGATCCGATCCGCTCCATTGACTAAAACTATGCACTCGTGAATTGACTGATATTCTTCATGTTTTTTAATCCATCATCCTTCTACATATAAACTGTGTTCCATATTCACGATTTTATTAAGCAACACATTAAGCATCAATGATTCAATGCCTTTTATTCCAACAATAACAAATGAGAACGTCGATCTCCACGAACACAAACAAAAGAAGAAAATTTGGAGGATAAAAAGGTATCATTGGGAAACACTATTGCTGCTGCTGGTGCCATTATCTTCAGAACCTGTCCCCGAAATGGTACTGGAACCAGTCCGGCTTCGGTCCGCTCCATCCATTCGTGCTATACTGAAGCGTTAATTTCTCAGATACATGTGAAATCTTTAAGCTGAACAACGCGCTAAACGATGCAATTGTCGCGTTAACGCGAAGCGAACGTGATCATTCACATTTGGTGCGGCTAAGAAACAAGGCTCTTTGTGTGTTACGGCATCGTGTGGCCATATGGTATCAACAAAGGCCTGAGGAAGTGCCGCGAAAGTGATAATGGAAGCTATTCAGCTAAATAAGAGAACGGGCAGCGAACGGCTAAAGGGCATCTGATTTAAAGCCTCCGCTGAATGCATGAATCTATGACTTCCGCCGATGAATGGACGTGGTCGAAACAGACAGATGTCGAATCGCGAAAATCTTGCACTTTCTATTTCTATTGAAGATATTTTCAAATGTGAAAATCTGGCACCTGCATGTACTATGTGAGAAGCTTCCTGTTTATCTCTATTGAATGGGTGTCTCAAATGTGAACATCTGGCACCTGCATGTGCTTCGGTAGCCTATATAAGCGTGTGCTTAATGGTTGTTAGGCCACCCCCCTTTTTCCAATCGCTACATGAATCGCTACATGAATCCGTCAGTATTTGCTTGTTGTCGCAACATTGTCATCATAGTCGACAGCAATCGCTAAAGAGGTATTACTTTATCATCAAATGAAAATTACACTTTCTACAAAGAGTCCACTATAAAAAATGGTGTAGACAAAAATGGTACATGGTAAGGGGTAGACTTGACTAAAACATAAAGCCTAGAAAATACAGAGATCCCAAGTTTCGATTAGGCCTACAGGAAGATGCTTCCCTTGATGTCCTAGCAACGTCAACCCCATTCGAGTCGCAAAGTACCCCTATGGTTCTAGTTACCTTAGGTAAATATCCCAAGCATGTGATCCGACACTATGTAAGTATTCGAAACACCTGCAAAGCGCGAGTGATATACTGCCACAGGCGATTGCACCACGTCATGGCTCCTTGTGTCTAGTAGTGCTTGGAATGGGCCCCCATGGAAAAGCGCTCCCGCCATGTGAAATGATGAATCGTTCTCCCGCGAGCGGGTTGAGTTCTCAGAACCCCCCTCCCTTCGAGGGAGGAGTAGTCCCGAAGAGCGAGGACCCCCTCTCGGGATTGGTACTATCTTGCACACCAGACTACTTCTCCGGCAGATGAGGTTCTCGCGTCATCAGAAGCCAAGCAAGTAAAAGAGGAGAGCAGAGGACAGCAAACAGTGGAACCCCGGCAGTAATAGGTTTTTCGAGCATAGTGTGGATCATTCAGGCCTGCATTAGTTCTATGTCGCAGAAATTCTTGAAACGTTGTGAGTGTTTTCATTCATCTGAGACATGCTTCCATTTCAAGTCACGGGTTTCCATTATGCTTGTTAATTGTATTCATATTATCTCGATATCATCTTTCATGATAAACTGTTGTTTCTTTGATGGCATGTGCGCCATGTTTCTCATTCCCGTACACTGCATCATGCAGTTTCCTCGTTTCTGTGACTCAGTGATTCAATGGAGAATTTTTTTCAGCGTGCGACCGCAGAATTTGCACTTCTAACGTCCCTCACGGAGATGATAAAAACCACTGGGATATCCGCGGGGTGGGACATTTTTTGATCGCTGGAATCCCAATGATCCGAAATTTATGACTCATGTTAACGCGAGGGCTCTCGCTGGAGGGAGGAGGTTGCTGGTGAACTCCGAACACTAGTGTGGAAGCATCACTGAGCTTGAAGAAGGAAGGAACTCATAAACCGATAAACCTACACTTCAATTAATGAATGCGAATGTTGCGGGGAGGCCGTGCGCAATCCTCGTCTACGATCTGAAACCACGAAAAGATAATGGAGCACCTACGGCAGTTACCATTTAAAGGTTATTAGTGCTCTTTGCGATGGCAAACTGTGAGTCCGGCAAAACCACCTGCCGCGATTAATGCGCCCATGTCAGTTTACATCGGGCGAGGTGGTAAACCACGTCATAACAATACCTCGCTTCTGCGGCAACGTTTTGTGGCATCGCATTGTCGCAAATTCATAATGCAACCCACATTTGAAATGCAAACGCACACATCGCATCTATAGTCCAGTGGTTCTTACCCTCATATAGGCTGTCAAAAACGGAAAATATCAATCGACGGTAATTTTTGCTCAAATGCGTGATCATTACCAACCGCAGAGAATTTCTTACCTATTTCTAACTTAACGTGATCTTGACATCATTACAATTTATGTGAAAGCGAAGAACCTGTGCTCCCAATTCCAGCAGACCTAGACGTCGACGCATTTCGAGATGCCTCACTCGAGATGGCTGTATCCATCAGTTCACTAATCACGCAATACCACTCCGGCAACTGAAATATATTGATCGAATCCGCATTTCGAAAAACTCAGTGTACTACTAAACTAAATGGAAGATTAAATAGTAGCATTATGGGAAGATTTATGAAGAAACAAAAGGTAAAAAGTCATCGACGCACCAAGCAATGAAAAAAAATGTAGAATAGAAGTTACTATTGCAGCTCAACCCTTGGCATATAAATAAAACGATTACATAAAAATTAGATCTCATGATATTTCTAGTGTTCAATCGCGCTAACTCGTAGCATACAATAAATCATTCGGCCTTCATCATAGCATTCTCTTATTTCCAAAATGAAACAATAACATGCTCAATAGCATGATTTGCGCTCCATCAACTTATAATATACGTTCTCTCAGAGGAGTTATCTCAAACCTTTCGAAGCACTGCAAAACTTTAATGAACGATACATTACCCAAACGTTCGCTATCGCAATCGTCAACCAGCAATCTTCACATTCAACTCTATGCAAGGGCAAAAAGATTTGAAACTACAGATGTTGCAATGGAACACAGTACACGGACTGATATTGCTATGGCAAAAACATATGCTGCAAGGAAATTTGCACTATGAAGCGTGTGCAGCTAACATACAGTAGGCTGGGCAACAGCGTAAGGATGATAAGGTTTGCTCCATATGGTCTGTGTGATGAGTTCACTTCTGCCATTCATCCAAAAGCTATCGACTATTATATCGTAATTAACACAGAAATGAACCTGTAACAAATCATTACATCTATAATTACATCCAAAATAGCGAGATATTCAGAGACATACCATTCAATTATATGCTAAAAAAACTAATGATCTAAAAATTTCAGCTTTGCTGCACGTCTGTCGACTAATCTGCAAAGGGTGAATCTCTGCGCGATGATACGAGTAATCATCCTCGCGAAATGCGATTATTTCCTCATCGATATGGAACGGAGAGAAAGGAAAGGAGTGCAGATACGTTACAACTCTCGCCTAATTTCACATCACTATCAATTGTTAAAACACTCGCAATATGTTGCATTCTAAAAGAGAGCGCATTTATTACTTTATGCTCCAGGGTAATTTCTGTGGTCTTGAACGAATATCCGTCTGAATTCACCCCCACCCTCCGCAGCTTTCAGGCACAAGTTTTTATACCTCGAACTCCTTCCTAGAATCATTTGGTGGTACCATCATGTACCTCTATTATCCTACTACACCTAAAATACAGGACCAACCCACTTGATTTCATTAAGCCTACTACACACGACGATATCGGATGACCTCATTCTTTTCGCCACTTCCTCGTCCGTGGCATTTTGCAAGACGAGATGATGCTATGCCTCAGCATCCATGTTTCGCCACCCTACAGGATCGCAACAACGGAATAGAATGAGAGATATATGCCCAAAGATGTTCTACTGTCGCCAAATTTATTCCAATCTGCTCAACGTCTTCGCAGCGCTTCCTCATTTACGTTGATACTTAAATTTGGCTTTCGTCCAAATATATCTATTTTTAACCAACTTAGATTTTTTTGCCATCAGTTGCTACTCACACTGGAACAATTATGTCAAAACTATTAGTAAGTCGATGCAGTCGTATAGTAATTAAAAGTGAATTAAAATGCACTTATGCATCATCGCAGCTAATGTGTATTAACGGAATGGCAAAAAAAGAAAGTCGAGATTAAAAAACGAACCTTCAATTTGAAGCCTTTTAATTCCTCCTCTGCTTTTAGCGATAAACAATGACTTTCATCATAGAGAACCAAATGTTCTACATTTTGAGGCAGCACATTCTTAATGAACACCTTCAACTCGCCCATGTCAGGTTTTGAAACGAATGCTGCCACTGTTCGTAACCAAGATAACTTGTGCAACGATGGATATCCGTTCAAGAAGAGCCTCTTGTTCGTCAAACTGATTGAAAATAGCGAAGGCGGAAGACTTAACGACGAGAGTTTCTCAAATCGATCTGCAATGACAGAAAACGTATACAACATGGTTAAATATTTGTCCGTATTTTTTAACAATTGTTAGAAGAACTGCAAATATAACGCAGACAAAAATTCTACGGAACATCTTAATAAGAAGATATTAAAGAGGTATGGGATGGGCTGAACGCGTCGATACTTTTCTTTTCAACATTTTCACTTCTAATGAATTTTGCGACAGCAACGAATGCCGTTAAAACAATCTACACCCCACTTATCCTCTTCCCAACTGATGTGAATTTGGGTGCCGGCAATCAAACACATCAAAATATGGTAACTTTTGTGCCTCCCATATCAGAAAGCATCATATCCCGCATTATTAATATTTCTGATCCCGTAAAAGTGGGGAAGCAGCCGAGGAAGCAGGCATGCGTTATGCGTCGGTACTATAGCCCACTAAATTAAACAGTTATTCAAATATGCAAATCGCCTCGACCGCACAAAAACTAACGACTAAACGTCCTCTGTCTATAAAATCAAGCGCCCTCAGAAAGAAGTCAAAAACAAAAATAATTCGCAAACTTTGTGGCATTTTAAGCGTTAAAAACTCAGATAGAAGGCAATGAATCGTAACGAGTAAAACCTATATTTAGAAAGGAAAACGAAATTTGCATGAAAAAGCCGATTCGTGGCTGCTCATTCTACAACTTCAATCGTTTGGATGCCGCGTTATTATTATGGCACTAAAATTAGGAGAAAATCGCTACGGCGCAAAGCACAATAAAAGAAAATGCATTCTTCTTTCTAAGCAATTCGACTAAATACTCCTAATCCCGATTCGGATGTGAAAGATAAAATTTTGCGATCTTCAGTGATACTGCCTCAATTAAAATTTGTGAGACGGTTTATGCAAGTTGTTGCAAGTTTACGAGTTCTGTTGCAACAGACGAAACTATTTCTAATGCATAATCAATATCATTTCGTTGTTTCGATCTTCTATCGCATTCCACTGTGACCATACGTTATTGCCATAGTTTATTGCAAAAATTAGTACAAAATGTGAGCTGAAAATAGGTGTAAATATGGGGGATGCATATTTCGCGAATGAAACAAGGATGTATTAGTTAGGAGTTCAATTACCAACGTATCCCAGCTCTTCTTTCAGCTTTAAGTTATAAATGCCTCGCAAGTTAAATCAGCAATTCTCAGATTATGCACGAATGGCTCATTTCTCCGCGTTCATTTTGCCATAATCGCTTCCTTCTCATTTTAAATCTTGCCTTTGTTGTCTCCATATTGTCCTCCTTTATGCAATCACTTTGATATTTTCCTCTATGAATTTTGGCGAATATATGCGAGTAAAGAGATAAATTAAGAAGAAGATTTGTGCGTTTAGATCATGCAAAAATTAGGCCACAATGATGCTCTTCCATTGTTTTTCACGATGGCTTCCTTTACGTTCCTTCTCTCTCCATGCTACTCAAATAAACAGTGCCGACCCATTGAAATGCTTCAATTATCAGTTTCTAAACCTGAAGACTTGCTTTAATGAAAATAAAACGAAACTGCAATACAAAGCATTCTTATCTGTAAGTTATGTAATATTTGGCCATTAACTCTCCAAAAAAAGAAAACGTCACTAACTGAGTGCATGGAAGTAGGTATCCATATCCTGAGTGTGTACCAATGACCCGATAAGGCATAGCGATGTCATCGTTTTCGCATACTTGAAGCTCAGTACTTCAAGTGCCGCCGAAGTCACTGCCACTCCCTGTAATGAAATGCTTCTACTATTGTGTGCCCTTATGTGCTTTTGCATAATTTGTAAAATGATGCCAGTGCCAGAGCCGGTAGAATGACGTGATTGCCAGAGCCGATACGAGTGTAAACTGGATAACTGTATAGTGATGTTGAACTGTTGAGTACGAAAAATCAAAGCAACAACTGTTAAGCTTTTCAAATAAGACATGGGGGCCCATCTGCATAACTGTGACTTTCTTCGTAATCTTTTGAGTCACTTATTCAAGACCTTATGCAGCAAAAATCATGAGTTGTGGCGAGAACTGGCAAACAGAACAGAGAAATGACGAGATTTTAGCCTCCCCACATACTCTCCCTCTACCCCACCCAACCTTCCTCTCTTCCTCAACCGGAACTGATATTGCTTCGCTAGAAAAGCTATTGCAATGCTTGGTATGTCGATCTAGAAGGAAACATATGTTTGTACTTCTTTGCCTAGATCGCCTCTGATACCTATTGCTACAGCATTCTCTGGATTTCCTTTATTATGCGTTGCATAAACAAGTATTGATTGGAAGTTATGAGTTTGAGAATATAACCAATGAAACGTTTACTTTTATTAATATCCCTTTTTTTAAAACGTTTAGAACCTATACGTAATATGAAATTAATATGAGAAAGCTGAAGCGTAATATCTCAACGAATATTCAATAAGCAGAAAATATTTCAAGTACAAGAAGCGTATCGAATATATGTGAAATTATACGAATAAAAAGAATGACAATATTGAAGCACATGATTTATTAATTTATGCCATTCGATGCAATAAAATCGTATAACTTTACTCGTTTTCGCTTCGAGAAGGATTTCAAATCAAAAATCTCAAGTTAAATTCGCTATAAATTAAAATAAACACAAACCTGAAGTTTAACGTTCGAAATGTTCGTTGATGTGAGATTCTCCACATGATGAAAATGTAACATATTTGTGTGCTTTTTCTCCTCATTATAACGTTGTTGAATATGCAAAATACGCAATTTAGGCAATGAAAAAAGTGCCTCAATAGCTAAACAATATGTAAATCTGAAAAAAAAAATTGAAAAACAATTCCGAAAAGAATGATCGAGTCTTTTGAATTTAAAAGAAACAAAACAAAAAAACAACTATCATATATTAGATAATTCGAGAAAATTTTGTGAAGATTTTAATTTTCTCAACGAGCGATATATATGAATGGTGATATTCACATGCATATTTCAATTTCCCTCCTATCATGTATGCATATTTATCTGTTCCATGAAAGCAATTAACTAAATGCATTCGTTATGAAGCGGAAAACTAATAGTGCATGATCGGTGCAAATATTTGTAAGATTGAAACCTGCCAAAGAGACCACTCGGTATATGCAATTCATCGATGTTGGTCATTTGTTCAAGTAACTTTGGATCGATATCACGTAGAATATGCTCATCATGGATGGCCAACTTACGGATCAACGGACATCGCCTCAAAATTGCCTCCAATGGCTCTTTCTGCAACGTAAATAGCACATCTTTCTTATCAATGAATGAAGCGTTTCCTTTATTGCCATCAAAAAGACCCCTCAAATGCAGTAGTATCGCATACTTTCAGCGCATTCCGATTTTTGCGCCAAGACTATTTTTGTAATACAGTCAACCATCTCGAGAGTAATCCTTGGATTCCTCACATCTTCATTCATTCACTCAGGTAAAAACATCTCAAACGTAAAAAGGGAGAGTTAGGCACATCGTCAACGCGAAAATTTATTGAAAATCCAGAAAGCGATAAGCACTAACAATCGAATCGGGACAAAGTGGCTTCTCGATCTCCATAACGAAATCCTCGCCAGCCAACGATGTGCCACTCAATCGTGCTGAACAATAAAATACATCGTCCCACTGAAACAATTAGATTATCAACGATATGAAAGAACTTACCTGCAAGCTAAACAAATGCGAAGGCATGTCCGAGGTAAGATATGCTCTTCAATTTCCGAATTTTGTAACCTGCGCAATCCTCACCGACAAATATGCCTTTTTCTTTTATATTCATAGTTGTTACTTGCTGAATGAAATCGCTCATCATTTTTTTTTTTGAACACTGGTCCGTTCCGAAGTTTTACAACAGACATAAGAGACTTGTTTGCTAGGTGCGACTCGGAAGTGCGTAGATTTTTAAAAGCAATGAAAGCTATGAGGTTAAGGCTTATAAACGAAGAAAATTCGGTAATAAAAAACAGCAAGTTTGATAGTAATGCCCAACAGCGCACAGCAAGAAAATACATATAGTTTTCAGAAGGCTCATAGGTTGGAAAAGTTGGTCTCGCATAACGGGCAGACACGCCGATTCTACACGGGCGACATGGCGCAACGAACGAAAGATGTGATAAAATAGCCCTTTTGTGCACAGAAAAACTTGAGTGTCAAGCATATTGATTCTGGACGTCTGAAGAAGGATGTGGCACGGAAGAGATGACAGAAGGTTGAAAAGCTCCGCGCAGGCTGAACGAGCGGTCCTAGCAATTTACAAACTGTAGCATGGCTACTCCTCCTTTTCCGATCATCCCAAAAATTTCTTTTGAATTCTTTAGTTCGGCAAGCTCTTCTCCCTCCGAATATACGCACTTAGCTGTTGAAAACTCTGCGCTCCAAACGCCCATGCGAAATTAGACAATATTTGCTCCTGATGAGCTGGTGCACAGATGGAGCTGAAAAAAACGACTGACGGTGAAAAAAAGTGATCGTAGGCGTCTATTGACCGATGAGAGATGAGCTCGTTCTTTCAAACCCAGATAATGGAAAACCCGCCTCACAACGTCGTCTGATAGCCGATCGAACATTTCTGCAACAGAACCTGAATCCGCGGAAATCGACCGAATACAGAAATGAACATAAAAATGCAAGATTTCATCTGTACAGAATTTCAGCAGATATTAGGTAGGGTATAGATCACTCGCATTGTGTTAATTTATCGTTAGAATGGAAAACTCGGTTTTCCCAGAAGAGACTTTCACTGCAAGTGTGCTGATTTTCGAGTGTTTAGTGCTCTAGCCTGTAGAAGATCATACAAGATGCTGTCGTGCATGCTCCACCAATCCCTCTTCTCTTATTCCGAAAAAAAAAGAACGATTTTCAGCTTCTGTTTTATTTCCCTTCCGAGTTTATTCACCATCTCTACTGTAAAATTTGTTTTCGCCTCATCAACAGCGATTTCAAATGGAACACTTTTATAGGTATAGATTTGTTTTATTATTGAATTAATTCTTTCAAATATTTTGATAGCACTGGTGATGCAAAGAAAAGAATTTGCACTTCTATAGTCATCTATAAAAGCATCAACATAATTGGGTGCAAAGGTTTTCACTTCTATAACGAATTTTTATCTCTACCATCTATGAAGGTTTATTTTCATTCTGCAATTGCAATATTGTTGCCCCCGGACAAGAGAGAAAACTACTCTCATTAACATTTTGATGTGATCAAAATAGTATAGATAGAACTAAGTAAACGGAAGTAAGTATAAATTAGGTAACTGTAAATAAAGCGATGATAAAATTAATTCCGGCAACATATATTTAATTCCTTCGCCCCCATCTCCTCTTTCCTTCGTCCCGTTTCCGCCCCTTTTGCCCCTTACTATACGTTTGACCGCCTCTCATCGTTCTGCTGTTTTTTTTTTTGAAGCATATTATAACGATGCTATGTTATGTTCATATATATGCCCGCTATTCGTCCATTCAGTAACTTCAACTCATGAGGCTAAAAATCTATGGGAATGAATATTTCGTAGGTGTAAATTACAAATAGAGAAAGCCTAATTTTCTTCACTAATCGATCCTTAATATTATGAGTCGTATATTCGATGAAAATATGAAAATCTATGAAAACTTCAAATATGCGTTATTTTTGTTGGAGAAGATTCTGGGCAAGCAAAATATCCTTGCAAACTCCATAGAAAGAATTAGTAAGCAAGAGTGTGGCGAGGTAAAAGCGTTTTAAATATTGCCATAGACGAGCACAACACAGACACTAAATATAGAGGAAACGATTGCTGGCACGTAGAGGAAGTTCGTACCTAATATAGATCGAGCTTGAATGAAGCTAGGCAACTAGAATTGATGCACGATGAAACCATATGCCATCATACAACTCAGAAAGATCACGAACCCTTCAATAAGACCCTCTCCTCAAACGATCTCCTCATCATAGATTCTAAAGTACGTTCAGTAACATACGATATTATTGAAGTGTATACACGTGTAAATTGCTGTGAAAGCATGCCATTCGTATATATCGCATTTAGCATTTATATATTGTTGCATATTTATGAAATACTACCACTCTAGCCTCTAAAAATTCCACAAAAAACTCTTCAATTCTCAAATAATTTTGAACTATTGGAAAAAAGAAGGCTAAATACCACTGTATTGCTAGACATCGCTCCATTCGAGAGTAAGAGTTTCTCTTCTGAAAGCGAGCTAATCTATGCTGATAAATAGTGCCAATATTTTATTCCGTATTAATTTCGATTACCATACACCTAGGTATCGTTCCATCATATGAAAAAAATCCTTGAAACAATTGCTGAATTTTGCAATGGCATGCAACCCGTCTATTATGGAGGATGTGATATTAATCCCGATTTATCTTCCATGAATGGTGTTGCACATTCGAATGATTTCATTGGGATATTTTATCGTTAACCTAGCTTGATCAGCCTAAATTAAGCGTAGGGATAGTATACTTGAGTCTTCTCTTATCAGTGACTCCATTCTTATAAGCAATGCAAGAGTTAAAGTCAATTTCCAAAAAATTAGAATTTGTTCGAAATAAACCCCATAATCGCAATTCAAAATTCAATTTAATACCGAAATGTGCATAAATACAACTAGCTTAGAGCATTAAGTATGATAACATATTGCAAATAAAAGCCTGCTATCAGTTGCAAAAAAATAACACAGCAATCGTCTAAATTTTTCGGACGCTTATGCTTCCGCCGAGTTTAGATTCGAGATTTCGATGTTAAGTTTGTTCCTTTTTTTTGCTGATATCAGCATGTTTCAGAAACTTTCAACTAAAATGTTCAAAGTTAGCATGTGAATATTTCGCGTATGTTACAGCAATATTCTAGAAAGACTGATCTAAGGCTGATATTGCACGATGAAATTTTAGTACTCTTCTCAAGTTTAGTTATCGTATCGCCCTCTACTTTCTTTCCAGCTTTTTCGAAGAGTTCAATAATAGTTCATTCGAGTCGCCTTTCACAGCATCCTTTCAGGACTTTACGACTAACATTATAAAATCGGCCTTTAAATGTTTGATTTACAATCATTGTAATATTTCGATACTCAATTTGTTCTTACTCTTTGCTATATGAATACAAAGAGTTTCTTTGCTATAGCATTGAAACAACGCTCATATTTGCTAGACGAAAAAAGTATCGGGCATCTTATTGGAAAGAATACAAGAAACGAATGGGGGTAAAGTTTTCTTCTCCTAATTGCTTCACAGGGGAAAAAATTTTCACCGCCACTGAATTTCTAATTATGACCTGAAATACTAGATCATTGCAAATGCAGAACGCCTTTTGCTATAGTTTAGCTTTATTGCATATCGTTACAAAAAATTTGTGCGAATGAAGCGAATTTCAGCAGAAATAATTGTTACTGCATGCGCATCGTCATTAATTTTTACGTAATCGATGAAGATTACAATGCATTATAATGGAATTGCTTTGAAACAGGAAATGAAAAACATCGATGAATATGCAAATCATTTGATGCATTCAAAGGGGATAAGACACAATTTTCATGCGGTACTGATGGATGACCTGAGGAAATTCGCTGCACATTAAATATAGGTTGCTTTTGCAAAAATTTGATGCAAGAGAGCATGCAATATTTCGATAGCAAAGGGTATGAAAAAAAAATATGTTGAAGTAGCGATGGGGAAAAAATTGACAAACATTATTTTCTCAATATTATTACCGAGTAGGATGGTGTTGTAAGGAGTAGAGGATTACTGCAGTAATTATGGATTTACTTTATTCGTTAAAGTCTTAGCGAAGGAAAACATCCAGAAGAGTATAATAATGGAGCATTTTCCAGCTTATTGGTACTGTGTCATACAAAAAAAGGTGCGAACTCATTTCGGAATCTTAACAGCTGTTATAAAGCATACGTCAACCCGGCACCTAAATGACGGTCATTGCACAGCGTTCTATACGATTAGGTTACTGTGCCTGTATTTTTCATGTCATGATTGTTGTGGTCTCTTTATTTACTCTTTTTTTTTGATGCCACGTCAAGTAGACCTCCTGATATTTACCGTTAGACATAGCATATTCTATATGCACTCAAAAACTTTGTGCGTGTTGAAGATAACGTATTCATTACATAAGGACATTTACTTTAACTGCAATTGCCAATAAACACTGCCTTCTTGTCTGCTATGGCATTAACAGAAAATAGAAAGGTGAAGAACAATTGGAGTTTGAAAAAGAGAAGCCATTTTCGAGTATCAATAGGTCGCTTTCTAATTGCTCTCGCAGCAGTGTTACCACTGCGAATCGCGGAAATCTATAAACGAAAGATCGTGACCTCTGCAAAATATGTGACTGCTATCGGGAGAAACGATTGCGGGTAGAGCGAATTTCGAAGCCCTCAGAAGCGATTTGAATGATGGACGGTTGAATAGAGAGATTGCAAGAATTGATTAACATGAGGTGTTATGCTGTTCATGCTTAAGCTAAAGAGCAAGCCATATTTCACTCTGTATGCGGCAATCTTTCTCTTCAGAAAATTCTTCATGCTGTAATGGAGCAACTAATGGCATTCACAAATATCATATCGGTGATATTGACAAGAAGCGATTTTTTAATTTGTTACTAATGTTTGACATTGATGGTGTTTCTCATAAAAACATCGAAAGAGCATTTCATCATTTAGTAGTTCATTAAATTATGGCATCCACTCGGCTAACAACGAAGAAACTCAATTCGAAGTTATATGTCAAGCGGTTACTTTTACTGAATAGCTTACATATTTGTTGCTGTTTTTATGCTTCCGTCAAATTTCTAGGAAGTAAAATTTTCTCGCCAGCCTTCGAATTTTTCATTTATTCGAGCGATTTTCGGCGGATTTTTTAACTTCAACTCTCGAAGCAGTTCTTTACGAGGCAATAAACATTCGCAACTGATAAATTCATTAACGTGGAAAGAAGCATAATTTTGCCACCTATGCTCGATCAATTATTACACTTCATTTGTATGGTGACGAAGCACTTTTTTCCACATTTTGAAATTTTCATTTTACATTTTTTTGTATTTATCTTTCGATTTTTATGAGAGTTTTAGCATTAATTTGAATTTCCAAAAAGTGGAAAAGAGTTTCTCGATTTAAAAAATATTTGAAATTTTTTTCGTATGCAAAAAAAAATTTTTTTTCAACTGCATTGGCATCCTTCACTTATCAACTTTTATATTGAATCGTTTATACCGCGAAAAACTTAGGTGTACTTCCTTAGAATCACATACCTTAATTCCAAATGGAGAACTATGAACGCAGCATACAACCGCTCAATATAAAACCAAAAACGATAAATAACTCTACGCAACGATGGATATCGACTATAAGATTAGAAAAAACAAAAACAAAATATTCGAATTGAAATATTGAAGTCGTTTTCCAATATGATGAGAAATTTTTATGCTTGAAGATTTCTTTATATTTTCCAATCATAAAGAATTATAGATTATGATAAAGATGCGCATCTTTAATGCGTTAAATGAAATATTGATAAGCTGATAATATTATAAGCGGAGAGATTAAAGTACACCTTTTTTTTTTCTCATTTCAACGCATGTTTTCTTCACTATATGTTGCATAGACATTTTTTTTGGTCATTGTACCTTGATTTGATTATTTTGTACGATGTTATGCCAACATTTCCGCTGACATTTTCCAACTTTTGAAGTCTTTTTTTTAAATGGAAATAGTGAGTTCGAAAAAGAATTTTTGCTTATTAAATAAAACGTTTACAGCACTCAATTGTGCTAAATCTTATAAAACAATCTAGTGATTCGTTGAAAATTTCTACGATCCTCTTATGCATGAATAGAACAATTAATGCACTTGATAATTAACGTCGAATCATAAAATCTTCGCATAAAGTACAAATATTTTCTTTTTAATGCAAAATATTTTAGTAAAGAATTCACGTACAATTTTTCAACGTACAAAGCATAGCAATTTGGATTCGATACTCATTCATTGATGGGTAAACTAACTGTTCAAAAAAAAAAACGAACAAACATATAAAGACTATGAACATAAAAGGATGGAACTCAATGTTTCAATCACCTCATCATCTGAATTGCTCAATCTGTAAAAAGTTTACGAGATTTACAAAAATAATACTTATTCCTAGGAACTTGACTGCTAAAGAACACTAAGTGAGACATTCAGTTTTCGAATCGAATGGATCAAATCGAGGTGTAAATTTTTGGTCTAACAGCTGATTGAAATGTGAGAGTTTCTATTTCCTTCATTTCTCCAAAGCTTCTCTAAGCTTCTTTCATTTCTCTAAGCTTTCATGCATTGCTTCCGTTTTTGTTTTTTTTTTTTAGTTGACGGGTTATTACTATTTCATTTACTATTGTGCTTATATGATGGGAATGTTGTATTTAAATGATGACATAAAGAAGAGTACAAATATGGTGCGTAAAATATTTCTACCAATTTTTCTTCTCATAAATTCTATGGCCATACTCATTATATAAAAATTGGCGTTAAAATGCGAGCCAAAACCATCATCAAATAAATAAATCCTCAAAATGTAATATATAGCCGGAAAAGAGCCATGAGGTATTTATATGGCGTATCGCTTTATACAGATAAAAATCAATCAGGTAATGCGTAAATGTAGCACACCGGTACCCAGCCAGTTGTACCTTCCGAATTTCGGCATTGCCACCAAACGTTCTTCTGCTGTAGAACCTGGAAATAGAAATGAACTAAGACAAATCTTCGATGATCGATAATGCGTGTAAGTTTCATGGATTTTAAGCGTATGCGTCACTTTTCCAGTTACAGGTTTTAAGGGGAGTAACAGAATTGAATAAATAAGGACCCTTTTTTGAATGACGATCTCTTTTCTTTCAACACTCGAAGAGGGATATCAAGACAAGGATTGCTGAAATTTTATCCCCTTCAGTGTTGTCAACTGTTACCTGAAATTGTTGAGTGAGGGCGTACTCGTTGATTCTCTATGCATTGTTTAATTGTAATTTAACGATCATTACGTCCATAAAGACATCTGAATTGTGATCATTGTACACTCATGAAAGGCATCCATATGCAGCTCATAAATTTTATGACGCATCACGTTGTCAATAGTACTAAGTGTACAGTAAGTTTACATGGCAATTAATGCAGAATATTTCCCATTAAATGATGTATTTTGTACCTTCTTTTATAGACAACATACGAGTGCATTACGCAATGAAATGCTATATTTTTTTTACCTGAGGAGATTTGCAGTTATAAAGCATTTCAGGTAAATTTGAGATGATATGAAAAGGTTGTCATGATCAGTGATTATCATCAAAGCGCAATTTCAGGTAATTCTTTAGATCTTCAATATTTATAAGCAATAAAATTTTTCTAATTTGCATGCTAACTAGCATATCGTAAGAGGAAAATAATGTGACTCTGCAATTAGATGATATGAACAACTGTTTTCCGCTAATGTGTAGTGTGACTATAACGTAGCAAACCTGTATGATTTCGCCTTGTTTAACACTGAGCTCAGCTTCGTTGGCACCTTCGAAATCTTGAAGTGCCTGTGCTCTTAATTTCATTTCCGGTGAAGTCTGCTCCATTTGTGTAGGATCTTTTTCGGTTATCTCAATTTCCTCCCTGAAAAATTTTTTTTCTTGAATTAAATGAATCTACCATGTGAAATCGTTCATTTTAACTTACATTTCAATTGAAAATTCCCTTATTTTCTAACAGACCAGGAAAAAATTTTTCTGCGATTTTCATTAGTGCATTAATGCATTTTGCATAAAAATACATAATAAATCCATGCATAGCATGTTTGATTTCATTTTTAAAACGTTTATAAAAAGTGACTAATAAACTAATAAACGAATTAAAATGACTAACTCAGCAGCTCGTGAAACATATTCATCAAGTAGCTCCAATTCGGCGAGAACATCTTGTTCTAGTTTCTCAAACGCTTTACCGTTAATAATGACTGATGACTCGGAAGCTTCTTTATGCGAATGCCTGAAAAAAAAAACTTTATTCACTGCTTTGAACGATTAATTTAATCATGATTCATACACTGTTTTATTTGCACATTGGAATTTAATATAAACCTTTCGCGTATTATCCATTCAAAGAACACCTCACGATAGGGGGTTTAAAATGAAGGCGAAAAAGGCGAAGGCGAAAAACTAATGTCATCTTCAATATTTTAAAATGGAAGATTGAGAAGGGTTCATTCACCGATAAACATAATCGTCGATTAGAAAATGCTTAAATTGCAAGTATAATGCTTCAGGCAATAATTTGACCACAGAGTACGCATGGATCGTGTTGAATACGTCAATAGAATATGTGGTTTCTGATTTGATGCAATTGTAAAGTTGCGCTCATATTATTTTTACACCGCCATCTTCTAATTTTCCTCAAATGAAATGCTTTTCTCATCCTTCAGATCTTATTGATGCTTATGTGCTCATGTTTATTGTGGTGCATATCGCCCTAATCCATATCGCATTCAATGTGGTCTCAAAAATTCCCATTTAACAGGTGCATTTACTTGTGTTCGTGTCTGTGCGAATGTCTGTTTTTGCTTACTTGGCCGTCCGTTACCCCCCCCCCCCCCCCTTTCCGTTCGATGATTTCTTTCTACTCAGAAATCATCGAAGACGAAGTTCCGAGAACTGTTGCCTAAAATCTTCATGCACACTTTTCGAAAGCAATGAAAATGGTCGGTAATTGTGACTCAACATCACAACCTTTTCGTCCTTTCAATGTTTCCATTCTTTTCTTCTTATATTCTGCTCAAGCATTTTAGGAATGGTGTCACTCTTCTTCATCCTTTATCTGTTGTCTTGATCTGCACCGTAGAATAGTAACCAAGCTAATTTCTAAAAGCGCACATTAATTTCAAATAATTACATATCATATCTGTGAATTTGGACGCAATTTTCCATTCATTGGCTCACATTTTGCAACACGAAAATAAATAAATCGGAAGAATGGGAGTTGAAATGAAAAAATTATGCTTTATTATGTTTCAACACTCCATTAAAATGCATTATCTGATGAGGTGAATTCCAATAGTGCCGCATTGTTTCAGCTTATCTAGCATAATTTTCCACGTTTTCTTTTCGAAAACTATTAAGCATATTGAAAACGGAAAATTTTTCTACTTGTGATGAAAAAGAAAATAGAAATGATTTTAAAAAATATATTTTGCGAGTATAACTTCGAATACTAATAACATAAATTTTTAATTTTGTTTAATTTCCTTGACATAGACTGAAGACATTCAACGCTCTTCCTGGTTGAATTATGAAACATGCGTTAGAAACAACTTTTGCCTGAAAATGCCCATATTGCATTCTAGTATTTAATGCTGATCTATCATTCTAGTATTTGATGCTGATCTATGGCCTCTTCGAATTTATATAAAAGATGGAAGATCTCATAAAAGATATCAGTTACTGCAATCTATATATTACCATCTGCTATTCTGGACATTACAGTAAGCAAGATTTCGTTTCTGTACTTTTATCGATGAGAATGGAAAATATGCGTAAATATCTATCGTAATCGCATTCACGAGCAAACAACGAGAAAAACAGCAGCAGTTTGTTCGTTGCCGAAAACCTCATAAAAAATAATTGCTGATATTCTTTCGCACTCTCTATCAATAAGTACAGCACAAAACGTTTTTTATCTGTAGCACCTATGTGATAATCAACCTCCTTCTCCTTTCTTCCGCAGTGAATCAACCGTAGAATTGATGGATTATTGAATATAAGACATAGGATCCTTCTCTTCCTTATTCCTTTGCTGTCGGCATGATAAAAAAAGTGAATAAATAACTGTAATTATTATCAGTGATCGAGTAATTTGTGTGCAAATAGAGGTACTTCAAAACTTTCACATGGAAAGTCGAAGTCTTTATTTTTGAAATGAAAGTAGCAGTATATACAGCAAGTGTCTCCTGAGACATCTTGCGCTAACATGTGGAGATGACGATTCAAGGTAGAAGTTGCTTTCTCAAAAAAAAAAAAATTCAAATCTGTTGGAATGAGTCACCTGAATATCACAGTGTTGGTGTGGCCTATCAATTAAATTGCTAACTTTTCAAATTCCCGTTCAATTTTAGGAGAAACAAGAGTCTAAAAAAATGCGCCACGAGGAAGGAAAGGCAAATGAACTGAAAATTTCCAGAGATCCCTCGTAGGATGGCGTTTGAAGCGTGCTAGGTCCGTTGACGTTTGCTGAACGCTTTTGTCAGTGAAACCACTGAAGGTTTCCTGACTCAGAGAGTTGCTGTCACAATTTTTTGAGTCCAAATATGCGCAACGTTAATTGGTTCAATTATAGCAGCAAAGGTAATTGTTCCACGCTGCTCCCTCCGAATGTGAAAATGCCGTAACGGCTGACAATCTCCCGCCTCTTGGATCATCCTACAGGTCGCGATGTTCTCTCTCGAATCTCGTGATCCATCTATCAAATGCGGTGTTTTTGGGAAAAAAAAAAGAAAAAGAAGAAAGCCGCTACTTCGACTAACTCAAAAAGGTGGCATCAAATTTCTGAAGAAACTTGAAATTCTTTCATGACCACAGAATTGGTTGTTTCCCATATGCATGAGGTATAATATTTTCGACTTTGCTATACGCTAAAGTTGAACATCACCTGAGCAAGAGCTTTTGCATCCGAGCAAAGTACAGTATAGAACGTTTCTAAAAACTCTTTGGAAGGAGCCAAATATTTCATAAGCATTCATCGGTTTAAGCCAGCTTCTATAATTGTTGATGGGTACTTCATGAAGTTGGACTCCGTTGTCCATCAGCTTCAAAATCCACTTGGAGAATGCGGCATTGTGCTACGAAACCTATTTTTTGTCAGACGCGAATCATTATTCCACTTACGACTTTTAAACGTTTCAAAAACTTTCTCACACGCATAAAGCAATAAATGATGTGAACGAATACGCGATCGCTATATCACAAAAGGATGTAATGACTTTCAGCTTGTTTCACAACTTTGAAAGTAACTGATACTATCGACTTTCGAAAAGACTGAAGTAGATCTCAAGGTAAATTAAGCCGTAGGCTGTTTGTCATGATGATATGTTTAAAGCCATCATATTCTTGCTCGTAGTCATCGTTCTTCAGCAAAAAAAAAAAAATGGAAATATTTATCAAGGAGTTGTATAAAAATGAAAATAGAAAGGAAAAAATTGTCTCAACTGGTCGTCGTAACATAAAGAAATACCTTCTAATGCATAAACACGCAAAAAATTCAGAGATAAATTCATAATATTTAGATATTTTGTTGAAATCACAAAATTTAATTGTATTTCCCTATACGATTTGCTCATTGAAGTAGAAAATTTACAAGTTACTTTTCTTGATTCCAAGAGGATATGTTCGCATTGTTTGTGCATCATCTGATAGGATAATTAGTGATATATTCTGTTGAAGTTTCCGATAAACTTGCTTTGAACGGAGCAGGAATTATGGCTATCATCTACTGAATGGACCAGAAAGCATGACTATACTGTAAGAGATTGAAGTTATAAATTACTGTAAAACTGTAATAGTTGTAAGTTGTAAAATCACCAATCACCAAAATAAATGCAATATTATGAGTGCATTTTCACATTTTAATTGGTTAATCATTTTTACAGCATTAAAACGATCGAGTTTTTACTAATTACCCCAAAAGTGAAAATAAAATAACTGTGGAGATTAAATCTGACGATAATAGATTTCATTGCTTAAGGAGCTAACAAATATGCATTACACATTCCGTACGATATTAAACGCTCGTGACTTGAAAAAACTTCTATCGCCGTTTATTTGGGACTAAGATCATTGTAATGAACGGAATTGGGGCTTGACATTCGCCAATAGCAACTCCAATCTATGTGCATATAATGATGGCGCTTTCAGTTAGCGGCCATATTTTAAACGCTCCCAATATTCAATGAAACATACAATTGTGAAATATATCACACAGTACGAATTCTTTGAAAGCTGCAAAAGAAAGCGTTCTTCTCTTTTGTATTTGAAGGAATAATGCAGGATAAAGTTTTGTAGAATTTTTTTTAACGCAGCATTTTTATATGCATTCATCTATTTATATCTATTATTCGTCCGATGATGCCGTCGATGCATCAATTTATGCATATTGTTGGCCTTTTTTTTATTTGTCTTGTAGCTTCAACTGAGGAAGCGTTGAAGACAAAGTTATGAATCTTTTATATTAAGATAGCAACATGCTCTAAGCAGGGATTTTCCAAACTTTTAGGCTTATCACTCTTATCTAAGAGAATTTACGAGCAATCATTCGAATTACGAAATTGATATGCAAGTTTGCAACCAATGTCCATATAACTTTCTGTTTTGCTTTCACATGATTAGCTAGTTTCATAATGTTTCAGCAATTGATAGAATTTACGAAGTAATGCATTCACAATTTATTCGACACTTTCACCTATCGAAGTACATAGAAAGCTTATTTCTTATAAACTCTCTAGTAATAAATTGAAGACCGATCCGTATAAAATGCATGATGCCACTTTTTTCATCTTCAATTATGCAATAATTATCTGCGAAAATTAATAAAATCAACATGAAGTATGGCACAAAACGTTGTTCGATGATGTATACTATACGCTGCAATTATTTTTAAAATATATGACTCTCAACTCTGACTGTGCTGTTCTTGGATTTACGCTACGGGTCAAACGAAAACCAGAATCGCCAAATCGTTTGACTTATTTCTTCACTTACCTTTAAAACGTCGAATTATATTTTCTGCTGCAGTAAAATTGGATGTTTGTGGAGTGAAATCATGTGAACAAATAATGCATCAATTAGATCCCTTTATAACATTCTATCATATAAAATCACTGCAAAGTATATTGCTATAGGAAATGTGAATTGGTGAAAACTTACTTCGTGACTTCAGCAGCTTCTGCTAACGAAATTTGCCCTTCATTCATCGCTTTGCAAATCGGACATTTCTCACAGGACCTGTATCAACATTGAGTTTACGTGAGATTTATCAACTTTCCGCACAGTGGCAGCAATATGAGCTGAATACAGCAATATGAGCTTATAAGTTATTTGTGGGTATATATATATATATATATATATATATATATATATATATATATATATATATATATATATATATATATATATATATATATATATATATATATATATATATATATATATATATATATATATATATATTTATTTATTTATTTATTTATTTATTTATTTATTTATTTATATTTATATCTATATGGGTGAATAAATATATAGATATGCACTGAAGACAGAAAAGCACATCTGAAAGCTTCATGACTCCAAACTCATAAAGCGCTATGCTTCTGAATGGCAAAATCGAACTAAACTTATGAGATTCCGGATCATGAGAAATTAGAAGTTTCTCTCACTCTCGTGAAGTTAAAGTTGAGAAAACTTCAGTATGCAATGTAGCATGTTGACAAGTGATGGAGGAAATTTCCTCTACTTCTTGAAACGACTAAATTCTCGTCGACAAAAGAGGTTTTAATGCAGTTTTTTTTTTTTAAAATTTCGACTATGCAGCAAAATAAAATAATCTTTAGCGATGCAAAAGGGCGCAAAATAGGAGCGTGTCACCATGCCACTGCCTTCAGTTCTTTTCATTTTTCAATTTTCTTTCATTCATAAAGAAAATTTTCCACTTCTCATTTGTCATTCCAAAACCAAGCTTTTTTTTTTCTAAATTGCAATCATTTGCTGTTTTACAATATGGCGAATTTTTTTCTCTCATGAAATATTTTTAGCAATTTGAAATTCCAAATTATATATTGAGCGATGAATTGTGTTCCACCCCACTCAAGCAATTTCTTATCTAATAAACAACAGTTTTGAATGCTATTATCAAATTGAGTTTGGTTTGTTCGCCACTATTATTTAATGCTAGCTGAAGATTATTACATTGATAGGCACTTTAGCGTCACTATCATCTCAAAAAAAAAAAAAAAATTAACGACTATAGGCAATCAATCGAGATGACTATATTGTTGATTGCAAACCAACAATTTCTAACCTCATTTTTTACGACATCATGCTTGTTGAATTTACACAAAACGAATTTCTAAATGAAAAAGAAAAAAACGTTTACTTGAATGAGTTGAGCGTATCAAATCGACGATGATTAGCGACATGACGCCTGAATGCCAAATTATCACCTGCTCCAATCTCTAAAAAAAAACGACTTAATATATATTTTGTGAGTGAAAAATATTTTTCAATTAAAACTAACTTTATTTGCGGATTTATTCATTGAATTTCTAAAGACAATAGAGAATTTCAATGAATAAATGCCGAAGTTTTTTTTCTTTTTTGAAAGTTTTCAAAATTACTTCACATATCTAGTGAATTAACACTAATAACCAAAATACACTCGATAAATCAATCTGAATAAAAGAATTAATTCATTCGTATGATGCCTAAGTTTATCAATATAATGCAATTCACATGCATTTCTTCGATGATTTGCATTTGTATTTGCATTTTTTTTTTCGATGATTTGCATTTCTTCGATGATTTGCATTTCGATGATTTGCATCATAATATAATTCTTCATTGCATTATATTTCTTCTTCTTTTCTACAGGTGACCTTTCATAATGAAAAATGAAAAGACGCTAAGAAATATCATGAAAAAAAAAACTTTGAAAATGCTAAAATTTTGTTGCAAAAATTTTTACATTATGTTGCGGTTGAATTTAGAAGGATATACGTGATATCTGCATTTTTTTGCAGTATGCATCATCATATCCAGGTCGGTTTAAAAATAATAAATTTAAGAATTCGTCCATCTTAAGGTTTTTATCAAGATTTAAGCGCTGTTTGTGCTCATAATATAGGAATTAATCGAAGTCGGATATTTTGCTATAAGGATACATTCATTTCAATGCTCAGACATTACAACTTTTCAAGAACCAAGTTCTTGCTGCCATTTTCTCTATCATTTTCAAGAACGAAATCTGGGTTCCGCTTTGCTGCCATATCGAACAAATTCAATAAACTCGAATACCTCTTGATAACTTTTCCTCTAAAATGGAGAGATTTGGGAAGATCGCATTAATAACACTGAGGAGGTTCTGAATACAACAAAGAAATTTTGTGTTTTCCATTTTGCGTTTTATTGTCATCAAAGGTGATCGTGTTATGCGCTGTGTCTGTCGACATTTTTCGACGCTTAGATAGCAGTTTGGGATTTGGTATTTTGAGAACAAAGTTTCGAAACATTCTTTTGCACCGGACCGATGCCTGAGAAAATCGCATCGAACATGTCCGTATGGAGATGGTCACTGGCTCGGTCGATCGTGAAACCAAACTTGGAAGAGGTGGTTGCAGTTCAAAAACGCAACAGCAACTATTCGGCATGATGCTGTACTTACACAAAGAAGTGCAGTCAAAGATCGCTACTAGCAAGTCGTCAGCCCCTGCGCAACACCTTATTGACGGCTGATGAGGAGAAAACATTGCGGCGTCATCGTACTTTCCGGAATCGAAGATTCTGCTGCTTAACATTATCGAGACCGCGTCACACCCGACGATACATAAATTAACGGAATCTTTGACGAACCGAATGTCGACATCATTCCGAAGGAAATATTCCGCATGAGTCTGCACGACGAGAACAAACGTCGTCCAATAAGTAAATGTTCATGATGTCACATATGTCTGAAGCGTACTCAACATTTCAGAGATTCTTCGTACTTCAGCAATTTTTTATTCGTTGATTCATCCAAAGTATCTTTTTGATGCACTGTATGAAAGAGGAAAATCTTGTCAAAAAACTGAGTGTGTCATCTATTTGCGGCGTGTCGGCAAGACCGCGATACCGAAGCAGAAATGGTTGGAGGCAAAAGTCAGTGACGTCCGTTTGGGAGGAGAGACCTCACAAATCTCTAACATCCTGAGGTAAACTCTTGGCGCTTCTCATTAAAACGAAACGTTCGCTACAATCATCTCTTCTTCCATTCGTTGCATCTTTGCTAGCGGAAACACCCGCTGTTTCAGAAGAAAGCTATCGTCCGATTAGAATGACCTCCTCCGTAATATTCATCAGAGATCTCTTTCATGCGAATCCTCGTTGAATATGAGAGTGCAGATCGTCATTGTATATATCGATTGTGCTGAAGCCTTTGATATGGTCTCTTATGAGAAGCTATTTTCGAAACTGGGAAAATGTGGAGAGTCATTGGCTTTTTTCCTAAGTGGACCAGAACGTTCTTATGCGAACAAAGTTTTCAAGCGAGAATTGGAGAGAGTTACTTCGCTGTCCATCCAGTTCTTCGTGATATGCTATAAGGAAGTTTTTTTGGGCCCTGTTCCATTTCTTCTATACATTAACGACAATTCCGGAAATATCTGAACAATTCTGAACTCTTCGCTAACGGTCCCAATATTTGTCGTCTACTGCAGGATTCTGCCAAGGACTTGCATATTCTGCCAAGGCAGCAAATACCCCTCATGGAAAATGTCATATGGTCCATATAAACTTTAGGCTCAAATGTTTTCTCAAGCCAAGAAATTAGGGTTTTCTACTGTAGATGTTCATGATCTTGATATCATAATCGACTTTAAACTTCATTGAAAACTGCAGTCTCCCATACTTGTTGCAAAATCGTCGAAAATTGCAAACTCTATTTGTCCTCGCTTTGCCGACCCATTTTGGAAAAGTGCACTCTTGCATGGTCTGCTTCTTATATTCTGCCATCACGGTGTCAAGAATGTCTAGAAGCGGCTCACCCGTATTGCTTTCCACAAGATTTGGCTGATACCATCACATTACACCATCAGGCTAAAATCTTTAGCTTGGTATCATTGGAATACTGCAACTTAAATTTGGCTTGACTTTTCGGTACGAAATTATGTTCGCCTTTCTGACATCCGCTTTCAGAAATAATCGATTTGAGCCCTCTCCGTGGCCGGAATGCGCCTCAGTCTTAGCTCACAAAAACGTTTTAAACTGCAGACAGTGTTCTGCATAGTTTCAAGTTTTTTATGTACGAGCGTAGGATCTGCTTCCCGCCGATGTCTTTAATGACCCATCCCTTCAGTTTCAAATCTGTAGAAGAGTCGTTTCAACTTACAAACTATTGCTGCACATATATATTAAATGTTATTCGCATTAAATGTAGCTTTGCGAGCGCTCTGCTTCTTGCTGTTCATGCATATGTACTTCTATATATTTTCTCACTTTGGAAGGCTCGAATGAACAAGTGTACAAATAAGTAAATATGCGACTGGATAAATGTACAGATAAATAAATAAATTACAAACAATTGGTCAAATCAAAACCCACTTCCAGCACTCAGCTCGGAGCTCACGGCAAGTGGTGGCAAAACGGGAACTCCGCCAATTGCCCGAATATAATCGCCCATGTTTCTTCGAGGTGCTCGTTCTGGCTGTTTTGGCATCATGTCAATTCTGTATTCGTATTCGCTTCCTCGTACTAATGTTTGCGACGGTGAAGAATCTGGTGATTTATAGGTGGTACCATGCTCGATCATGGTCTGTGGTAGACTTGTTTGCGAAGGATTTAATAGTGCACCCTTAGCCGGTAATGTTGGCCGTTGTGGAACATGCGACGACTTTCGAATACCATCAAAGGACTGTTCTGCAATGTCGCGAGAAGCTGTTTGGATCGTAACTGTCGATGGCGGAGTGTGATGAGGGGATCGTTGCACGGTATTTTGAGACGATATGGCCTCTGACATGGATGCCTGTGGCGAGATCTGTTGACCTTCAAATGAAGGAATAGTCTCGTACGCAGGCGAATCAGGAGTAGCCGGTGTTAACTGTTGGTGCGGTGAATCATGCGACGAATTTGATGTGTTCCGGTAGAGGCGTTGCTGTGCGGCATCGTGCGATGCGAGTGTTTGAGGTGGGGTAGTATGTGGAGATCGACGATGCACGTTATCGTGGAGACCACGCTTTGCGCCACCATGTGATGCAGTCGGTGGCGGCTGCTGAACCGGACGTGGTGGTACTTGTGATGAGCTTCCATAAGACAAAGGGCGTGTAGCGACGTTCCCCTGATTGGATCCGTATCGCAAGAGACTTTGTTGCGTCTCAGTGTTTTGAGGCGACCGGCGTAGCCCACGTGGAGGGATGTGTTGCGTGGGTGCTGATTGCGGGCGAAAATTGGATGCTGAATTTTGCAAACGATCTAAGGAGACATGACCCCCAGAACCGCCGTCGTTTATGTTGCTGCTTCCATGGAAGTAGCTTTCATCAGGGGATTCAGGCGGAGGATACGCTGGCTCCTCCGTAATGCTAAAATCGTCATAGTCTGGCGCCGGTTCATAAATGCGACCCACATGCACAGGTAATCTGCAATCACATCATCAAATGGAGAATTAGAAAATTCCTACATTATAGTTGTAGAATTTCGGACTGAAAATCCCACCAGCGTATGCTTTTCTATGCGATCAGCATAATAATGAGGCTAGTACGTCAAATGCAACTGGAACGTAACAGCCTAATGTTATTTTAGTGTCTTCAGTTAACTAGTATACTGAAATACCCTTTCATTAGTCTCACGTTAATTAGGAAAATTCACTTGTATTTCTATTCGAACTTCCGTTTTTCTAAGAGAATCCGCTAAGCTGAAGAGAAAATAACTTTCACCATCATTTATCTTATAATTCATTTGCTCAAATTTTTGCTCAAACAATTATGTTTTCAGCATATTTTGGCATTTCCGAGAAAGAACGTCAGAAACACTGCAGCCATCATTTTGTCAGAGTTTTTGAAGACGAATGCCTTTGAAGAGCAAATGGACTTTTCTTGCGAACAAAGCGTATTCGTAAGTCTTTAAAAGTCGACAAACAGAGATATGAAGCGGGAAATTAGCCCACATGTATCGTTTCACTAATTTTGTAGTATTAACTTTTAGGGATCATGAGTTAAAGTATCGCTTATGCAAATCTTTAAACGCTCGCATGTAAAGATCATTCATTTTCTTAAGGTAAATCGAAATTTCTATCCCCATTGAAAAATTACTATAGATTGAAAACTGAAATGTAGAATGCAGTTTAGATATTTATTGGCTACTAGAAATTTTCAATCCGTTTAAACGCTTACCATACAAGTTTTTTTGAGTTTTCCAAATTTTTTTGTTTCCGAAAGTTTCTAAAATCTTTTCTTCCAGGTTTCGTCATCAATTAAGTTAACGAGTTCGATACATATATTCTTGAAACACTATAAGTTTATGTGCATATTGAAACAATATTGGCTTACCTATTCATTCTGGACTGTGTAGTTCGTTGCATTTTGCTCAATAGCTCACACCACTGTAAGCAATCTTATGCGTTCTCTTCGAATGAAGTGTTTCTTTATCTAAAAATTAAGTTCTTCCCGAGATTTCCGAGGCGGAATTGCTTTGAAATTGTGCTGCGTTTTTGCACTAACAGTTACATTTATACGCAAATACACAGTATATGCACATAACGGCGCACGCGCAGACACATAAGAGCTGACATATAACCACACAACATAGGCAGAAAAACGTGCAAGTTTGTATGCGTTGGTATGCGCGCAAGTGCGTTCAAACGTTGATCACCAGCACGTAAGGACGTTGACTTCGACGAATGACCACTATTTTGGTGACGGGAAATGAAACACCGAAGTAAATAGCGACGTTGATAGCACTTTGCACTTAAAATCAACAAACTCGACCAGTGACCTCGTCGATCCGATACTGCATCAGATGCCTGAATACGCTATGTTCGTCATGCACTTGAGGAGGATTGCTCCTTAAATTCTTATATCCATTTGAGTGTAGCATAGAAAAGTTGAAGTAAAGGTCTCAAACTCTAAAAGGAATCTAAGAGATGGAGAAGTGATGACTGTTACGGTCACTGTTTTTTAGGACGGGTAGTTCACGTCGCAGTTCACTTAGTAATCATAATCAGTATTCATTTCTGTGTCAGTAAAAAGGATATATCAAAGTAAACGGAGTTTTTCGAGGAAAAAGCACATTTGTTGAGGATTGTTGTGAAGTAATCACTGACAGGAAATTTAGAGATTAATGGCCACCACATGCATAATGTTTGACGACTAGTTTTAAAAAATGTGATTTTTCTGGGAAAATTGTTTCTATAATTTCCTTGGTTGAAGTGATTTCTGGGTAAGCTCAAGTTTCGGTGGAAAGTTTCAGCTATCTCGTCAGAAATAATGTTGGTGTCAATTTTACAACGCACCACTCATCCCGCTAATATTGTGATATTCCTATGTTTTTGTGTTCAAAAAGTACTGAAAAGCTGAAATAACTGGTAGCATCATAATGATAGAAAAGGAGCATAAGATGTATTGCACACAAAAGGTTGAGTTTGCAATGGTTAGTGTTTTGTTTAGTGTGGAAGCGAAACGTTTAGTAAATGGTGGCCTTGCAACAGCTTTGTTATCGACATCGTTCCGAACGAAAACGGTGATAGAGCTTTATGAAGATAACGACTGTGCTGATTTCTCACGTTTTTTTCATGTCACTGCCGATGCACTTCTATGACAGGTAAGACTTCAAAGGCCGATTATGAAAAATTGGTAGAACGATTTGGAAATTTGAGGCGATAATTGGTTGAATGATTCAATCAACATTTTGTGTGCGCTATTGGGAAACTACTTCATTCTGTGGTATACCAGCACTATTTACAAGGTGCTAACAAAAAGAAGCTCGACTATGCTCGCAAATTTTGAGGTAGTAATTGCCTTCACTCAGATTTTGCCTTCATGTAACAGTCTCTCTCAAATTTTGCCTCAAAAATTTCCGCGAATCTATTTAGATCCTCAAACCCAACGGATCCCCGACTGCGCCAAATTTTTCCTATGCGGCCTGGATCTCCTCTGTCTTGTTGAAACTGTACCCTTTCCACCAGAGTTCATTCAAATAAACTAGAAGGAGTCGAGAGTGCCTAGATTAAGCAACAACGGCGCCAGCAACTTCGTGAATGGCAACTCGATGACTGACACGAAATAATCGCCAAATTCCTTCTCTGTCTTTGGGGAGGAAATGTTGAGACTTTTTTTGTTCTGCAGCGATCTTCGCCCGCTTTTAAGATGGAAATTTATTTGAAACATCAACGTCGGCACGCATGTTCATTACCATGAGCTTAATCAAACATTTCGGAGGCATCGCAGATTTTCAAAGTTCAGCAGAAAAATTCAATGTGATTTCCTCCTCCATTTCACTGTTGAATCACACTAACGCACTAATGAATGTGTGTCGCGAACGTGACAGTTTGGCGCCACCTGACAAATTGATGCAAAATGCCTGGTGCATTGATCCCTAAGACAACGAATTTTATCAACAGCTGTGGCCCGATCGTCGCGTAGGTCGCAACTTCTAATTGATTCTACCACTTGTGTGTGCGTCTGCATGCGGCTGTATGTGCGCCTGTGTGTGCATCAGCGTCTGCGCGTATGTATGCTTGTGTCTGCGCTTGCATATGTGCAGCGCATGCCAGGGTGCACGTATGTGTGCGTGCGCTTTTGAGCATGTGTGCTCGTGCTTGCAAATGTGCGTGCGCGCATACATATACGCATTCTGGCGCGTCTGTGCGCGCGCATGTATGTCGGTGCGCGCATAATTGAATGCGCGTGTACATGTGGACACATGTAAAGGCTTGCGCGCGTATACGCGCATGTGTCTGCATGTATGCTCACTCATGCGCGCGTGTGCGTATCATATATGCGTTTCTACATGTGTTTGCTGACGGGGAAAGAGAGGCGGAGAAAAGAGATGGTTATTCGATTTGATGGGCATAACCTAACACAAGATGACCTGTTGGACCGTTTGTCATGTTAGTATGTTAATTTCTACGGAGTTTTTAAACTGTCTAAGAAGTGCAGTGCCCTTTGCGACAAGCATGGTCGAATGCAGTACCAGGTATTTTTCTGCCTTCTTAGAACCATAAATGAGCCTGTTATAGAAGGTTGGTTGTCATTCTGAGTCAAAATGGACTGTATTATTGCGTGTTTCATGTTTCTTGGAAATCGACGAAACATATGTGCTTGCGATCAAGACTGCTAAGCCACACATCATGCAAACCTGTATACTCAGGATCAAGACCTGAAAGCGCGCATCGTGCCTTCTCTTTTGACAATTTTTTCGGCATTATTTACCGCCTAATGCCTTAAGATGCCTTAAAACTATTTCTTTGCTGAAAAAAGAACAGTGGTCTATGCAGAAAAATGAAAGCGGCTGATAGAATGAATGCGTTTAGTTGTTAACAAAAAAAGTGGAAGAAGAATTTTATTTGAGCCCTGCATGTTGCTTTCCGCGGAGTGATGTTACTCTGCCTCCTGGCACACTCATGCTCTCAAGCTTTTAACAAATACGCTCCCATAATTTCTTCTCTAATGTGACTGTTGGAACAAACCGGGAATCACGCCAGCGGTGAGGCACGGCATCACTTCCTTGGTAGGTTATCATTATTGCGAAGTCCGACGTAAGGTGTGCGTCGGATAAATTGCAAAAAAAAAAGATAAGTGCATCCTTCTGAATCGACCGCTCGATTTTAAAAACTATCAACAAAAAGGATAGTATGCAAAGTCATCAATTCAGAATAAACCAATCGCATGTGCAAATTTTCAATGAAAGGCTTATTTTCGTGTGGTCATAAATTTATAGGCAATAAATTTCATTACTCTAGCTTCTGCGATTCCGCACTGAAACTGCCTTACAGACAGACAGACAGATAGATAGACACGCATATGCGCATGCATACATGTGACGCCGCAATGATACATGAAAAAAAAGGCATTGAATATAACAAAATATGTTGTCATGATGCGTAATCCTGCAAGGACGATAAGCAGAAGAAAATAAAAAAGAAATGCTTATATATTTCATATCGGACACAAAGATCCTTTACGATTCTTTTTTATTGAAATCGTCTGTTATATCTCAACGAAATGTTTGTTATATCTTTTAAAAAAAACGGACATTTTACTGAATCCTTATGTTTCGTATCCATATATTTGCTATGTTATTCAATTATTGCCGACGCCGATCTCTTTAGCTGCTTGGTTCGCTTAGGCTGCCAAAAATACTATTTCAATGCTATACTAGTGGTTTAGGAGATCGTCTCTAGAAAAGTTTCCGAATTTATAGAGAATGCTATTGATGTGGGAAAAAATCTCCCTTCAAATCAACAACACTTGGAGATTATAACGAAACATTCATAAAGCTTCACTATATAGAAGTTCTACTCATCAAATATTTTATATTCGCTAATGCATAATTGTAAATGCAAACGTTTACAATGCAATTGTCCTCTCAAAATCTTATATACGCATATATTCGATTGTTAATAATATGTGGAAAGACAATATAACACTCTCTTCAAATCTTATTTCAAGGTAAAATGAAAAATTAAATTTCGAGGTTGAAAAAAAAATCGATGACTCGGATGAAACGACCGGAAATGATTTCAAGGAAAGCATTAATAATGAAAGAGAAGTACACTTTTCAAAGAAGTCCACAAATATTTGAGCGCATTATGCTAAAATATGGAAACCAAATGAAAGAATTTTGAGAGAAGAAGCTTGAAGAGTGTCGATTGCAAGAACAGCGCTGATGGCGACTGTTCCGTCCGTGGTTATCGCCGACTTCTGACTGGGTGCGCTATGAAATTGCCGAGCGTTATCAAAATGTTACTGCCGATTTGTGATCTCAATGACAAACACAAAACGCACACTTCAATCATGCAATAACTGCCTTCATCTTTTCTGGAAGCTAAAAGTGATGTATACATTTAAAATCAAATATAATAAACAGCTAAGTAAAAGTTGATAAATACCTTTCTAACAAAATGCTTCATTGAATAAAACTGATCAATATTTACATTCAACGGATCGCCGATTCTTCCAACATCATCATTGTTCCTCTCTATAAAAATTCGAGATGGGAACGAAATAGATGAATTGAAAAGTGAAGAATAATCTAATCATGAATTTGTGCTTAAGACTCTCATTTCTTCAAATAAATGCCATAGAAAACTCTAACACTAATCTATCTTCGAGAATTGAAGTTTAAAATTAAACAAATTTGATAATGTCTTTGATTATTTTAAACGTGGAATTTATAGGATCGGATTACCGGAATCGATAGAGCAGCTCATAGTTTATCATTTTATATGCCACCGATACTTAAAAGTATGCAGATGAAGGGTTATAGTGGAATATTATTGTGTCGAATTGTACTATTTTATCAAAATCTCAACTGTTGCTTTTGTAAGCGCAACTTTTGTGCAATGCGCTCGAGTTATGAGTTGCATTATCTCTTGTTCCATGAAGTCTTAAATCTTCAATTTTCTTTGCTTTGCATTTTTTAAAGCATTTTTCATTTGTTTTGCGCATCCGTTAATCTGCAACTATAGATTGCATTTAATACCGTAATGTGTATGAAAATATGAAGAAATGCATGTGATGCAAGTATTATGCAAACATTGTGAGCAGTGATAACCCACTCAATTTTCGTGTATTCTACGCAATTATTAGCACTTACGTTTAAACTAGAATCGTTTTTTAAGAGACGAAGTGGGAATATGTGCAATAAAACAGCTTGAGAGCTAAATTAGAAAGCCATACTATAAGAAAGATTGTCTGCGCGTATAAGTGTGATGTCGCTATCGATAGCTCATTTGAAATTATGTTGAATTCTTTTTATCCATTTGAGCTATGAGTTGCATTATCTCTTATTCCATGAAATCGTAAATCTTCAAATATTTTATCGGCGTATCATCACATCATTCTTTGCACACGATTCATTCCCACTTTGCAGAATCGAACTATCAAACATTTTCCTGAATATATCGACGTCAAACAAAAGTGAATCGTTTTGTCGGTCGTGTCTGCAGCTATAAACTCAATGAAACACTTATACCTTTTCTGTGGAAATATGTTTACGTTATGGTCTCATTTTTAGTTCTCGTTTTTTATTAGGTCTGAAACGATGTGATTTAAATCGATGAGTGGCTTAAAAATTCAATAGAATTCCACTAAAATGTTCTCACACATTATTGTAGTCTACACTGCTTCCGTGATCTTATTTCATGCTTTGAAGAAATTCAACATTTCCTATCTTCCATCGATCACAGATAAGCAACCTGGCAAATCTGAGGCAAATCATTTCCAATTGCAACAATTAAATGTGAAAGATTCTACCGCAGATGACACATATACAAGAGTTGTAAAACTTATATTTCCTATGTTTGCTCAGAATTTCACACTGTACTACTTTTATATTACTTTGTATACACGAAAAAGTTGTCACATAGCATTTTGCTCGTGATTTTATATGCAGGTAAGCCACATAATGTTTGACGTCTTCACGTGCATTGTCGCTTCTTTGAATTTCAGCGCATGTGCACAATGTTTTCAAACTTTATGGCTTTGTTTTTTTTGGCCTTTTTTGGCTTTTTTTTTGTTTTTTGGCTTATTTTATGGACGTATAAATGTTTTGTTTGATACTCGACATTTTGCCATTGAATGAAATATTCAATTATCTTGGCATTTTATGTGAGTGTTTTTTTATTAACTTGGTGTGTGCTTTTGGCATTTGCGTTCAAACAAGTTTTCAACAAACTTTCCTGAGGAAGACGACATATGATGATTTCTTTCGATGAAATAACACCGAGCCGTGGAGAAATAAGTCTTCATCGGGTCCTATTTCACACCATGAAAATATCCAACAAACGAAATATTCATTCCCCTAAAGAACTTGGGAAATGATTCAAACGTTGCAGGGAAACTAATAGATATGAAGCAATGCAGTGCTGAACGAAAGTTGAAAATGAACGTATGAGAACGTTCAATAAAAGCTTGAATGCATGAGAGGCTACCATATAAGGCAATATGTAGAAGATCGTAGAAAAAGTTCGACAAGCAAAAATAGACGCAACAATTTTGATAAATCAAGAGCATATTAGCACATGAAATAGATATTGCATCTAAATGCATAAGGATCGATATAATATTGTAGGTGATAGTTTAAACAATCAAACAAGCGGAATATTTTCGGAGAGAAAACTGACCATTGTCCACAACCAAATAAAATTGAAGTATATGCTATATTCGGAGTGAATGTTAAGAAATTTCATGCCGGAAATTTCTTTGATAACGTGGAAAACTTAACGTCCACATTTATATTTTGAACGCGGCTCCTATATATTTTGCAAATGAAAATGTTATATTGAATGAGATGATAAAACAGAGAGGATCGAAAAAAAAAACAACGAAAGAGAGATTGTCGTTGATTGTGCGCATTCGTTGAAACAAATAACTTGAAGATATATATGGGAAATCCCAGTTTTTTTTTTCCTTCTAATCGATAGATTCGAGTTTTTTGTATTCATCAATGATACGTTCAAATGAGTAGCTATTTCAATATGGAATTAATTTTTGACATTATAGCGATACGCATCTGCTGAATTTGCGAAAGCGTAAGGCGATTAACGACAGGTAGCAAAGCTCGAGCAGGTGACCTCATTTATGCGTTAAATGGAACATTTCTGTTGGGTGTTGTCAATGCTTCTAGTGGCATGAACATTCGATAAAATATTTAAGACGTAAAAATGTCTTTTCCGCATACTCCGAAGCAATGAGTGATGTTGGTGCTTAACATACGCATATAAAATTCATTGTGGCGACACTAGAGATTTGGATCCGCGAACGATGCCGGATGGCTTGCGTCGGATTGCGACTCCTCGCGATATTTATTACAAACAGAGCACGAATATTACGAAACAGAAGGAGCAAATAGATACCGCAGATGTGGCGTTGCAGTGGGGCGCCAAAACTGCTGCCGGAGTCGGTCACCAAGACTGGCACTGCACTCGGCTGCCTAAGTTGGCGTAGTCGGTAGCTTCCAAAAATCCCCTGGGATTGCGCGCCCTTGCTTTATACAGCGACTCCCCATTCATGAGGAGTCGCTATGGATTAGGAATCGCCTTTTTCTCCGCTCCATGAATGGGAAATAGTTGTGGATGGGGAATCGCCTTGCCAGCTGCTGTTGTGCTGATTCAGCAGCATCCCGTTGCTGCTTGTTAAAGGTTTATTAATTCTTGCCGCTTTAGTGAACGCCTGTTACAAACAGCGTCACACCTCTGCTTGCAGCTACAGCAATGCATCATAAGTCACTTCACCTGGAAGGGGCATCAAAAACTCACGTGTCAAACATAGAAAGACTCATCCTGACAACCGAGTGAACTGTTAGCACATGGTTCCATCATTTGCACATAGTCCTTTCCAGTGCTCCCAAACATCTGCACATCTATAAATATTCAAGAAATGAGGCGCTTGCAAGGTTTCTAAAAACAGTGAAACCTTTTTGAAAACATTGGTGGTCAGCTCCAGGACATCGGATTTTCAATCCGGAATTTTCCAGTCCAATACAGTTGAAATCCTGGAAAAAAAGCGAATGAATCCTCCATCCCAGTGTAAACTCATGGCAAAAAATTTAATAGTAAAAATAGGACCGCTGCATCCTTTCTGTTTTCATAGGTTTCTCACTCTAACTGTACTATTCATTCAAGTGGGTTTTTTCTTTTTGTTTGGAATTCACCTTTGCAAAAACCTGTTGAGAGCATTATTTTGCACATATCAAACGTATATACTGTATTATGGAGCACTTCAACAAAATGTGGGTATATACAAAGTGACACCTTCATATTTTGATAGACTTGACCCTATAAGATTTTTGTTTTATTTATCCAATCGCAGTGGAAAGAAAATCCAGTCGAATGTAGAATGCACACGAATTTCTGCCATCTTCAAACGCCTCTTCACTTTTTCCGTCTGATAGATTAACGTGAAATATTGCATAAAGCTTAACTTTTTGTATGCAAAGTATCCACCAAATTTCGCAAACTCTAACTTCAACGTGCCTTGAGTCGAAGTAACCATATGATTATACGCGCGCAAGTACGCATGCGCGGAAGCATACACGTACAGTCCTACATTTAACGCTACAAAATGCTTGGATAAACATTCGATGAGCGTCGACATATGAAGAAGTGGAATTAACTTGATGCATATCTGCAAATGAAACTAGAGAGTTGTCAAAAGGGGTTCTGATCATCAACTAGCAAAGGATTGCATTTCGGTTTAAGTTCGACGTAGCATCTGCGCTAATGCCAAAGCAAACGATCGCGGATACAGTTTCGGCCGCATTTGAGCATCGTTTTGGCACAATAAGGAAGAGAAGTATTTAAAAGCCGTAATGCCCTAGAGAACCGTTGAATGACTCGAAGAATGTAGGCTTAGAATCAAGAAAGAAAAGTCGCCTTCATACGCAGATAAATTTAATATTTATGAAGCATTTTTTTTTGTGATAATGGTCTCATAGCAGATGTCTTAAGAAAATATCATCGATAATCATCCACATCAATTTGTTAACTGATGTTGCAATGTTGCGATCTTTAATCGAAAAGTGCAATTATTATTGAAAATTCTCTTCTCATTCAATATACATTTGTCAGTCAGTCAATAGGCTCCAACTAAGAACATCCGTGAATGAGGTGAAAAAACATATTGAGCTCGACGCCAAGTCTAAAGGTTAATTATTGAATATTGGCGCTTTAAATGTCGGAGTTGTGACTGTGCTTTGTTGCACTCGACGTTTAACTCCAGGTAAATTTAGACTGTGGTTTAACGAGAATGCAATTTAAAATATGCCCTATACTAATTCATGCATGTTATGGATTCGTAGCAAGATAGAATACTTTCTCGACTAGATTAAAAGTCTTCTGTGCAGGTCACAAAGTGATGATACTAGTTCTTCGACTGATTGTTTGTGCAAATACCTTCATGCGATTATGGGTCGCTTCCAATCCGAGTATTACTGCGGTGCTAAAGAGATCCAAATGAGTAGTGTTGAGTGGGCAAAATCAACAAAAGGTTATGACAGTCGATAACTAAAGATTCCGGCAGCTGATTTCACCGTGATGCGTTGAATTCATCAGATGCGAATCAAAGATAACAAAGGCGGAAATACACATTACCATTTACAACCGATTCGTTAATATATGACGGAATCGATGTTCGTCGCTGCAGTGTCCAATAACAACAACAATAGCAAAATTTGGCACAACAACGATCACACTACTGCACATTTTAATGAATGCAAATCACTCGGCTATATGTTAAAATGGTGACCATTATCAGCATCATTCATTATCACGTGGTAATTTATATTCCATGCAAATCTTAGCATATAGTCCTTTAAGCTGCTTAGTAGGTCAATCGAACCGAAAACCAACAATCCAAAATCAGGTATTTTCCAAAAGTCGAGTGATTCTAGGATCAATCAATTATGCATACACCAATTGGTGCCTTATATAAACTACGCTATTATCGAGGCGGTATGAACGTCTTTGTTTCTGGTCAATGATCATAATTGCTTCTTCATTCAATGAGCCGATTTCTTGCTCAGCTGCTCAAATATTTGTCCGCCCGTTAGGTAAATATAATCTCAATAATATAAAATGTTCTATTTTTCTAAAATAACAAAGTTTTCTGTTTATCGTAAATCGATACTACATCTATCATTTAGTGCTAAAAAAATGAGTAGGACATCAATCTTTTTCAGCTCAGAGGTTGAAACATTTATACATAATAATTATGTGCATAAAATATGATCGTTAATCAAGCATTATTCCACTTCATAATAGGTGAATTATAGACGCAAAAATGAGTCATTTGTTGTTCTAGCAGTTTTGTAGCGCTTTTTTCTCGGAAAATTTTCGAAGGACAAATGACAATTCTCAATGCAAATATCGAATCGCTGAAACTCATGAATTTAACGCTTTCTCATTGTTCTCGTCGAATTTTTTTATGCTTTAATAATTTGAAGTTTATGCAATAATTTTTTTTCATTGAGTTTTCAATAATTAGGCTAATTGATAAGCTATTTTCACTTTATTTGACGTATTGCAATATTGAATTTTGATGATCCGTAAATAGTGTTTTTTTTAATTGGTACCATAAGCTATAAAACGTTTTTCTTCTTTGAAAGCGCAAAACAAGCCCCGTTATCATGTGCTCAACTATCCGGAAATTTCCTATCTCTAGCAACGTTGTTAAATTTTATTTCGCTTAGACGCATTTTTTTTTAAAGCGCTCAAATTGTGTCGGTCATCAGAATTGCTTAAAGACTTCATAAGTCAACAAATTCCATGAGTGGGAGTTTTCAAGCAGAAAGATGCAACTTTTTTTTGGGAATTTTCGAAAAATCTTCCATCAATGAGCACAAAAGGAGTTATTTGCGACTAGACTTTCCGATCATTGAAAAGAACCATTTTCTGCAAAGAAAATCTATTGATAAGTTACCTCTTCTCAATGAACGAATGTGGAAATTTCTTCGAAATAAATCGTAAAATTTTTTGTATTTTTAAGGAAATCATTTTTGACATATTTCTGCTCGAAAAACCGTTCAAATAAAATTTGATTGCGATTGAAGTTTCGACTACGATTTTCGTTGATTTGCTCATTTAGATAAATACTAACGAAGTTCAGTCGTTAATGAAATCGATGAAGATCTGACGATACCAAATAGCAAAGGTTTAGAGTTCACAAAATATCCAATCGAAACTAAATTTCTATCGCTTTTCATGACTTAAATCCTCACCGATCGAATTGTTACTGATTTCTCGATTGATTTCTTTCATGCGTAAGCATCTAAAAGCTTTAATAGATGATTTCCTTGTACTGTAATGAATATGCACCGTTATTCCATCATCAATTGCATCACTTCCCTATCCAATCGAAAGAAAATTAAATGCGTTAAATATGGACACAAGGAAGTTGAACATTAAGCATAGCGGAAACGTAATCAACAGAGAATAAGAAAATCATAGCCCACCAGTGAACAATAAATAAATTGAACTGATTCGATCATGTTGGTATTGTAAAAGGAACAACGATTCATTAGGAAGACGAATATATCGAGAGAAGAATTTCAGCAAACTGTCAGGAAAGTTTTCACTTCGAATTTGATCAAAAGACAAAAGGATTGCGATGAAGGAACACTTCGTGTGTGTTCATTTATTCGAGTGGAAAGTTAAGAATGCCTAAAATATGGATGCATGAACAGGAATTAAAATATTCTTCTATTGCTGCACTTCAGATGAATGGCACTTCACACACTTTTCATTTAGACTACAATAGAAGTATGTGAAGATAGGGTTAAATCCATATAACTTTTCATGTTCATTATGCTTTGAGTAACCGTTAGGTTTCAAATTCGTTCGATTATGATGCTATACTCTCGAAGTAGTACACATTAGAGGTATCGATTTTGTATGGTAAGACGTAACGCCCGAACGGAGCCATTTGCTTATCGACATTGTGCAGTGGGATTGTTGCGAGAGCTCAGTAAACAGTACGTATTCCGTCGCTTCACTAGCACGTTCAATGGCCCACACTCATCGTCACCTTCGAAACGCTACACCAATCGTTCATTTTGCTATTTAATTCTCATATTCATTCATTGTGTGATTAATCGTACCTAAAATAATACGATATTTCTCTATGGAATTTGTTCACTTTTGTTTGTAGTTCGATAAATGTTTTAACTAGTCATAAAGAAAATATTTTGCCTCTGATTTTGTGGGAAAATGTTGTTGCTCGTCGTGATGTGTACATAGCGCACCGGTAGCGCCCTAGAAATCGCCGAGATTGACAATTGATGGTAATCGGTGAGCTGTCGTTTGAGAAGCAAATTTCAATCCTTTCAGGTCTTATCTATGTGGTTGACATAAAGGTAATACTTTAGGTGATATGCATAATTGACAACCTTTCTAATTACTGTTTTATCAACGAAATAATGATTGGTATTATTATAATTATCGCACTGAATATCGCTTTCATAGATTTTTCCATGATTGTTGTAGTACTCGAAATGATCAAAATAATCATCTGTATTTCCTTAAAAAGTGAGGATATTCAGTTCGGATCAATGTGTTTCTTTTGAGGCCAATTTTTTGCTATTTGAATTTGGAAAGCATTAAATGATTGCAGACTTCGAAAGAGTTCATCGTGCTGGCTGCTTAAATTCAACTAGTAAACGCCATCTTTAGTGATCGAAAATGCAAACGCTTTACATATTTTTTATGTGAATGCCATGCTTTTGTGCATATACCTGTGTCTTTCTTTCAGAAGTTTCAATCCCGTAACCATCATGAAGTATGATGGATATGACTCTCACCGTAGTATGACCTCATGTAACACCTTTCAAGTTAATCCACCGATTCGAAAAGAATGATAGGCACTTGAAAATGCCCAGAAATTTGCTTAATTTAGAGCATTTTGCATAAGGCAAATCATTCGTACAATTATTCCTAGCAATTACATTAAACATCGATAGGAAGCTTGTGCGAGCGATGCTCAACCAGTTGAATGGTGCCATACTGCGCATACCTTACTACTTGCGAGCGCTTATGGATTCATGTGATGACTGTAATTGGGAAAGCGCACTTCATGACTCTACGGTTTGTTGATAAGAAAAATGACAAAATAAGGAAAATTTCATATTCTATCAACCCTCTCTGTGCCTTCCATTCTTCCCCCCATGTTTATCTTTTCTAGAAGAAGTCAGAGGGGAAAAGAAGGGAGCACATAACAGCAGTAGCCGATTTGTTTTGCAGCTCCGATCGGGACTTGCCACAAGCATGCTCAGCGAGAATTCAATGTTGCTGAACTTTCCAAGTTGCTTTCTTGCTTTCAAGTTATCGCAATGCTGGAAAGAAAGTCGGAGAAATTGTCTAAACATCAATGCCACCTGCTTTCCTTCTATAATGGAGTGTGCCATCGTTTGCGTAGCGAATGACTCAACTCATGTCACCCACCTCATGGTGCCATATCATCGCTGGTTATTTCGCTGTGAGCGATAACGAAAAAACATCAATCTGTGTTAGCTGATGCAAAACGCGAACACGTTTTTCGTCAATTTGCCCATGCAGCTTACTTATGCACGAAGAACCGCAATTTCACTAACTCTATACATTTTTTGCCTATATTTGCTTTCAATGATTTTTGCGTTGAAATTCCCCAGATGGTGGTAATGACGTTTCAATTTCAGTGCCCCTTTCATAATTCTTTCTGCATTGGAACACTTGATTCAAAAGTGCGTTTCATATGCATTATTCTATTCAATAAATTTGTTTTAGTCTTTTTTTTTCATTTCATAAATTCCATCGGGTCTTTATGTGTTGTCGCATTACCTTTATCACCTGCCCATTCTCAATAATCATTTACCTCCATGCTTTCTCAATTCCTTCCTCTTGTACACATATGCAATTTTTATCAAAAAAAAAATGCTCATTTGATAAATATTCACATAACTGTTCATTTTATTCAATAGTCACTTCTGATAAGCTTTGGTGTTTCATCTTTTTTACTCTCAAATGTTTTTTTAATGTTTTTCAATTAATATTCAAAAATATGAAATTGCGCATTTTTTTTTAGCTAATAGGAAATTTATCAATGAATATAGATGACGATTTTTTTTTGTTGACACAGTCACAATTCTATCATATATCGATTCGTTGAAAACGCATCAACCCGATAGTGAAAAGTTTTCATATGAGAGCAACAATTCAAACATATAACGCGTTTAATATAGCCAAATATAAATTTCTTATTCCATTATAATCATTTCTAATGCGTTTTTGTATGCGATTATTAGGGCGATTAGCTATAAAAACGAAGAGGATTTATTTCAAGAAGTGATTTTATAGAAATTCGGTTAAATTTAAATTGCATCAATCGAATCAACTGCGCTAAAATTACTAACAGTGTTGTAAGCTAGCTGCTGAAATATTTTAAGCAAAATAAGTCAATCGCCTGAGGCTAGTGGGATTCTATCGATATCGATATGCTTCAATAGATATTCTACTTCCTCAAGCATATGTTGGTTTTTTTTGATACCGCTGCCAACATTGTAATAAAGTAATATTGAATGTAATAAAGTAATATAGAATGAATGTATTTAGATATGCAGTTAATTGAAGCAAATGATCGTATTCATGATTTAGTCATTAGGGTCAAGCTGGCATTGCTACTGTAATCGTTTATTTATCGGACAATCAGATAAACAGTCCGAGGAGGTTGGTGGGAGTTCATTATGCAGGTTGAGTAACTTGGGTACTTGCTGAAGTTTATATTCGACCAAGGGGCTTACCACTTCTCTTGGTCAAAAGAGGTTTGAGTAAAACCTACGGAAGAATGTAAATTTAAAGCAGGCTTCTATAAAGGAATTCTCAGGAAAAGACTTGAATTCATATAGAAGAAGTGCCAAACTGAAGAAAAAAATCATGCAACAATGAGTCTTGCAAAAAGCGGACAATACTGAGAGAGGCAGATTTCGGAAAAGGGGGAAAAGATCTAAGTGAACTGCCGTATTTGTCTTGGAGAATTAAATTTGAAGAACGGCCATTTTTTTAAATGAATGTATCAATGCAGAATAAGGCGAGGAAAAGGGTTAGACGCGAGAGAGGCTATCAGTGGAGAGTTAGTTCCGAGAGCTCGAGTAAATATGTGATCTGCTAGTCAACTGTTACAAATAAGGAATCAACTAGCCCTCGAAAACTTATCCATACAGGGATATTTATAGCTTAAATGGGGCGTCATTCTAATGCTTCACATGTATAGAACATTTCGCTTGCACATTTATTTCATTGCATCGGCGAAGTTTACTTGTACTTCCACTGTATTCTCGAAAAGAAAAATATTTTTGCAGATATACTCTGGGGAATTTGAAGCATTTCTAAATGGGATCCGAATATGTGAGGTCGATCCATGGAATTATTACCGCCGCACAAGTGGTATGAATAAAAATTGCCATTTATACGGCTATTGAAGAAGATTTAATGCGGAAAAGTGAAAGAAGTCGCTCAACTGCGCTCTTCGTTGGCACATAAATTTGGCCAATTGGCGTTTTCGGTTGATCATGAAGAGGAAACAATAGTAACAGTTTTTATTTGGCTAAAGACGTTTGTAGGCGGCTTCAATTCTAATTATTGCACTAATTAAATAACATCAATTCCTATGAAAAATCTAACAGTCTTTTCGTATGCGTAGAACCATTGATTTTTGTCACATGATCTTATAATCAATTAATAATGAATGCAGTGAAAATGACTATTTGTTAATTTAGATCCTTGGTTTTGTGGCAATGTTTGCGAGTTCATTTATATGGGATCATACAAACGTTTATATTCAACTTGGATACAAAGGATACGGTTGGCAGACTCTAATTCTCGCAATTCTATTGCTCACCTTTCTCATTGCAATCGCCATTTTGGCGTCGCAGGTTGCTGGTCAAGATCTTCTCGCCAAAATTGGCAAGTTCAAGGTACGTCTGCACTTTTTATCCGCTTCTGCAGGTTTTTACCGGATATATATATATATATATATATATATATATATATATATATATATATATATATATATATATATATATATATATATATATATATATATATATATATATATATATATATATATATATATATATATATATATATATATATATATATAGCCTCGGTGAACCTTTTTGAACGTCGATAAGGAAGTTTCAATTTCTCAACGTCTACCTATGAAGTATGATAGGTCTTTTTTTCATCGCACGTCACTAATTATTTGAAGATATTTGCTATATGAGTTCACTTACCTTACTTTGAGACTCTGTGCTTGAATATTTATTGCAACTGCAGATTCCACGTCTGGGTGAAATGAAAATTCGACTGTTGAAATGTTAAACATTAATCCTAATATGCATAATTTTATGTAATAAAAGCATTCTTTTCGGTTGCTTTGAGCAATCGTATGGGATATATAAGATCTTTCTCAAACAAATAAAATCGTTTCAATAATTCTACATTACAACATAACACTTAAAACTGTAAAATTTGTTCCTTTAATATTCATAGATGATTCTTCATGAAGATATTATACGCTAAGAGATTCATATTTAATGAAACCATTAGCTGAATACTTCTAAAAATGAAACGAATGTGGAGAATTTATTCCATATATGTTTATATAATCATTTTATTGCTATATAGTTTAGCGTACTAGTTTCAGTTGTTGATTTTATACGCTGGATGCTTAATTCTATTGATAATAGCTGCATCTCTTGAATCGTGGTATTGTAGTCTCTCGATTGGTAATTCTCTTTATCATGCTCGTTTCATCATCGTCACTGTGAGTCATTCTTTTATTTCCGTTTTATTGTCCAAATTCTTCAAATTTTTTTCCACTTAGATTTATCTCAAACCGAGAAAGAAGTTAAGCTTCTTAGAAAGTAAATAAATTCGCATATAATTAAGATTATCGAACGGAAATTTGATATTTAAGCAAATCGCATTAATTAACATTTTTTTTCGAGAGGAATTTCAAATGTATGAAAAAAAGTTTTTCGTTGAAAATTTTTTAAACGAGATGAAAATGATCCCATCAATATTTTATGTTTCCGTTTCGAGATAAGTATCTCATGTTGTGAATAAATTTGCATATTAGATACGAAATCAGTTTAAGAGTTTTTAGCATGGTCATCTTGCTATTAGATCATGCTATTGGAACTCAAATTTCATGCTGATAAAGAGTGGAAAGTTTCATGGCCCTAAATGATCGGCAATAATATTGCAACGATGGTCTTCAGCATTCACTTAGCACATTGGCCTGAGCAGAAAATCGCAATGCTACGCATTCAAATACTCTCACCATGAGGGTCGCAAAAAAGACTCTAGCTTGTAGTGCTTAGAAGAAGCGATGACTCAGAACCTAGTTTCCTGGCAATATGCGGATAGTAAACTGCCAAAAAAAAACATAGCTTTTTTGATCCAGCTATCTATTTCAACTTATTGTATATTTAGTCATCCCGGTGAACAAGTTTCAAAAAAAGGTTGAAAAGCAATTAAAATTAACAGGATGGTACGGATGGAGCAAAACTAGCGAGAAAGTGAGTGAACGTCATTTGATTAGGAAACATCCATTTATGCAAATTCAACGATCGCTGAATGAAGCCATATAAAGTATACAAAACCAGTTGGCAGGACATTTAAGAAGAAATTCTCGAATTGAATGCTTTTTCAATATGCAATATTTATGCAAATCCTTCAGTACTTAACATTTGCGCGGATCAATATGTAAATACTTCAATGCTTCAATATCGACACGATGCGCACATGCTTGATTCATGCCTGGATGAAAGCAGATAGATTATTTTATAGATTTATCTGATTAGAGCAGACTGCGTGCAGGTGTTTTCGAACCTGCGATCTTCTGGCTTCCGGAAAGATGCTTTAACACTGAGCTATGCTTTATACTTCAATTTGCTCCCGTTCCCCTCTGCCTTTGCCACTCTTTGCTCCCTCTATTATTCATGGCTATGGGCATAACACAGAAAGCGGACGATGTTGATGTCAGCGAACGATGTTTTCATTAATCATCAAAAAGTGATAATTTTATGGATTGCCAGAATTTTATGCGCCAAACCTATCGAAAAATATGCTGAGTGGAAAAAAAGGGAGATTGACGCTGATATCCTAGAAATGATAAGGGTATAATCGCAGTTAAAAATATGTGATCAAATAATTCAGTATATATCTCATAGATTGGAGTATTTTAGAATTATAATAGTTTCAACATTTTTCATCGTTTATCAATAATGGTGACAATCTTCTGACTAAAAATTCCATAGCATTGATCATTGATGCGTTCTCCTAAAGGTCTTATATTATAAGCAAATATTCAGATGAACATCGAATCTTTCAAATATATTTCATTAAATGCATATAAATAATAATAAATCAGCGATGTATTTCAGGTGCTTAGTTGGATACTCGTCCTCTCATATATTGTGATGATTCTTGTTACTCTATTCCTCTCGTGAATAATTTTCTGAATCCGCTTGTAAATTTCTCATATATAGCATGAAATTTGATTTGATTACCACCTTCAAAATTATGCATGATATGTTGATCTAACGGGGTGTGGATCACAAATTTTATTCGATTGATGTTTTTTTTTCTCAGTATTTCATATTGTTGCAATTTTTATTGTTTTTTGTTTTGTGATATTTTTCATTGATGTCAATGTTGTCTTTTCGGCTAGATTTTTACCTAATATCACTTCCTTATGAAAGAATCGGTCATAACGAAAGAGGAAGTAAGTAAACGAAAAGTATAAAAAATGAAATTCAATTCCCTCATAGCGTCATAGTATTGCGCTATTTCTTTAATCGTTTTTTACTTCCTTGAATTTCGTTGAAGATATGCTCGCTTAACAACAAATCTTATGCTTCAAAATCTAATTTATAATTAAAAAAAAACAAGAAGTTCGAAATTACTTCGAAAAATTCGTTGATTTTTCTTTTCCATTGCAATGTTTTATTTCTATTGTGTAAAATAGAACGTAATGAATGCGTTTTGATGAATTTCATCGTAGAAATTTATTAGTTACCATGAATGAATGAATTCACAATATGATCATAGTTGAACTTTCACATAGTTTGGAGTGGTACAACGATAGTCGTAATGCACAAGTTGAACTTTGAACTTTTGATCGATACTGCAACAACGATTGCCTAATGCAGATTACTAGTTTCGATTTTATTATTCGAATGAAAAACACAGCTTTTATACCGAAAATGTTTGCATTCAATCATAATAAACTGATGACCATATAGAAAATGATCTCAATTGGCAGCAGTTATGGCATAAACCTTGCCTAAACGAGTAAGTAGCGATGAAAGTCTCAAAAATGGGCTGATCCTAAAATTGAGTAACGCTCATAGAATGGTGTTGTTTTAATATATTTGAGCAATGAAGTCTATTGAAGCAAGTGAATGTTCATATGCAATAATACATCATAAATAAATAATGTTATCTTGATTGAATGAAATAGAAGTGCTTCATCATTTCGTTTTTTACTCGTCATTGCTTTTCCTTAGAATTAAGAACTCTTCAGGAAAATTCACCATTTTACAAAGGTATTTCATTTATTGTTGGGTAAAATATAGCAAATGGGAAAGTGAATTGGAAGTGTTGACACGATACGATAACAAATAAATTAAAGAAACTATGACCGATTGACATGATCGATAGTGCCGGAAATGAATCGGGTCGATTTCGATTGTGATGAATTAAATATGCTGTCAAGATGGCAACTGTGGATATAACATAAATCCTGGTGAAATCGAAAGTAAAAACATTTTAAAGTATAAGCTATACAACACGTGCAAAAATTTGTGCGTTTATAGCTCGAAGTTTCCTCATTATACGATACGCTCCGTTTCAATTTCGCTCATTGAGTGGTCATTACTCGATGCAATGCCCTCCCCCCCCCCCCCCCCCCACGAAAAAAAACAAGTGAAATATCATAAGAATGAATAAAACGTTGTGGCTAATCAAAGCGCTCAAATGAATTTGCAAAATATTCGTTTGAATATTAATTTCTTGGCGGATTTCTTTCGCAAATTTTATCGCTTGGTCATCGTTCGCCTATTTTTTTTACATATTTATTTGTATGTATGTATCTATATGTTTCTCTCTGTCTTATAATTTCAGCAGCAACAGGTGAAGCCAAATTTACAAAAAATTTGCTGGACATATTGTGCCACTAACATGATTTCACTAATTCATTAAAATCTGACTATATTTACTCTCTGAATAGCTAAAGGTTTAATAGTTGGAAGTATCATTGTTCCGTTTCAATTTTATTTCCTCTCGCAATTTTTATCCATCGTTTAACGAGACAAGGCCCATTTGGGCAAGAGTTCTGACACGTTTCAGCGTGTAAGCGGCACTTGGCCCCTGAACAAAATGCCTGTACCATGCGCTTGAAAAACTTTTGTGTTACAGGAGATTATTCCTATTTATAGGTCCTTGACAAAAATTTGAAAAAATTTGGAGAATTTCACGCCCACCTCCTTTCCCCGCTACATACACTCAGAAAAATTCAGGTCTCATTAGAATCCCTAGACTTATGGACGTCTTCTCATTGTGTATTCACTCTCTTGAATCTATCATTTCTATGAGGAGTTCTTAGTTCGACAAGATATCTTTAATAAAAAAAACTGTTGTTAGGATATTTCTTTGACTGTTATTCTATTATCGCTTATGTCTTTGTTGATTTTCACGTTTGAAATAGAAAAAAAAAACCGTTGAAATGGGTTTAAAATATTTACAAAAGCCAAGATCCAACATTAGCACGCAATGTGCATATGTCGCATATGATTCCACATTCAATTACAGAAATGAAAAAAAAAAATTAATTAATGATATATTTGGCATACTCGCTTTTGAAATTAATACTGATAGATGAGCAACTTGAGTTGATATCAAATCGAGTGGAAATTATGGAGCGAGTAAATTGTCATGCGATGAGTGAGTAAACTCACCACTAAAACAACGATACCCGATTTGAACGGCAATAAGTACTTTGCTATGACGTTAGAGGAATGATATGGCAATGCAATTAATCGAATAGCTGCAAGTGGATTGGATTGACGCATTACAACGGAAACGCCTAAAGTTCAAATTTTGGTCATCAAAACCGAATAAACAACGTGGAAAATTGATTTCAAAAAATGAATTTTTGACATTTTCTGAATTGAACAATGAGATGAATAGGCCGAAAGAAATCTATGAATAAAACAATTTGAAATAAGAGAAGACGAATATTTGAATCCAAAAAAAAAAATCTTTGGAAGAAATAAAATAAATAAAGCAAACATATATGAGCCATTTTGTTGACATCCAGAAATCTATCGCTATTTTTATTATCATGTAACTTTTTGGTATGTGTATAGCTGAGCACATCTGCGTAAAATTATGAATTTTTAATGAGATAAATGATCGAATTTCTCGACTTCAACACACTATGAAACATATCACTTCTTCCGCTTTGAAGTCTTGCAGCAAACGTTTTCAATTATTTATGTCGTAGTTTATTATCAAATAGGTTTGCCAAATATATCTTTAATAGTTATGTGCTTATTGAATTTATTGAAATGCTCAAGATAGTGAGAGGCATATGTATGTAAAAGTAGAAATTCTCATGCGTCAGTATCTTTCGGTGGTGAGAAAAATGAACGACATTCAAATCACCCGGTTGTGTATCATTCTTTTTCGCTTTTATATATATTATGCATATGCATGAAACTGTTGATAAGCATGAAATTATACGCTATCGACGTTAGGTTTCCTAAAAATTTCCTATGTAAAGACCATTCCTCTTTTATTTGTTACAATCACTTTCTTTTATAGAGTTATGATCACTTAAAAGTGTTACAAAAATTGAAAATCAATCTTTTCTAGGCGTTTAGCCGATCAAATAGCTTTTCAAAAGTATTTTTTTTATTAGCTGACTATTTGATCGCTCGATTTTACCAACTGATTAGAATTTTTCTAGTTTTTCGATACTTAAGTAGTGATCAGCCGCGATGAGTTTCAAAATATTCGGTGTCAGACTTTATGGTAGATTTTCCACATTCATAATTCTTTTCCTTTTCTCTTAACTGGTGAAAAAAAATCTGATCAATAGATTTTGATAGGACATAAAAGTGTCTTATGCATTTAGCAGTATGGATGTGTGTGCACTTGCATGTAATCACTTTCTTGATAGAATACAAACTGCATCGGTGAAATTAGTTTTTCGATACTTTGGTGTCATCACTGATCATCGGTGGATGAGACGAAAGCTAGTGGAAGGATATAGCGTATAGATGGATGTGTGTGGATGGACGTTTGTGTGAGGGTAAGCAACGCACAGTTAGTTAAGCGGCCACATCGATCGTCGATGGGTATTCCTTTTCGCACGAATCGACTGCCTCCTTCACCAAGAGGATGCAGCATTCTGGTTCGTGTCTCGGGAGTCTGTTTTCATTCAGAATGCAATTTTGTGGTCAATCAGCGCCTCATCTTGTTGTGCGCCTCCCATCCTTTTCCCATTATCCGCATAGTGCAAGTGCGGTGTCTTTATTTTGATCGTTGTTCTAAATGAATTTTGCATGTTCCCGTACAAATTCCACAAATTTTCTGTCACACCACTTTATCGCTTCGTCTTATTTTTCTCTTTTACATTATGCATGTGGCAACGAATAGATCGCTATAGTTCTACCAATCATTTCCTAGACACAAAGATGATGCGAAATTAAGGAAGATTTTGAGAGAAATCCAAGAAATTCAAGCAAACAACATTCATGACTACGAATGTATAAATATGGGTCATTTATGATAAGCCATGGAGATTGACTTATTAACTACCAAATGCCTATAATCTATTCTTACCAAATTTCTAAAATCAATCTGGTAAAAATTTGCCCCGTTGAACGATTAACAATAAAAATTTTCAGCACTTCAAGTGATTTTCCATTAATATCCATTTTATATAAGCTAGAAGATTGTTATCGATGAGGCATTACTCAAGAAAAGATTACGTTTTCGCGTTTTTTTTTTTTTGAAACGTTAGCTGTAAGAAAATAATCAAATATTGAAGAAATAATTTTCACAAACGATCGGGCAGATTATCTTCTCAAATTGTGTTATGTACAGTATGAATCAGCACCTGAATCATTGATTCAAGCCAATATTTAGTTTTAGTTGAATCATTCGTTGCGTTTCCTTCAGCCGTCGATTTTTATGACCATTAAGAACGAATGGCTATTCGCAATATTATCGCCAATTGTAGAATTCAATAAACAATTAATGCGAAGATTTCAGTCGTTCCACAAAGCATTCAAGCGTCGAATTTCATCATTTGATTATGAGATTTCAGTTTCTAGTGCTTACCAGCAATGCTTATGATATGAAATAGTTTTTTTTTTTCAATGGATGGTGTATTTCCCATTCGTATGTATGTCGTATCTTTTGCTAAATAATCGTGTTGAGCAATCTCATGTATAATCGAAGATTAAAGTATTCCACCACAATTACACTCTCAGATTTTTTTTTTGCTGTCATCTCTTCGCATTCAGGTTCTATTAAGCAATAAGCGTCTACGCCCGTTTACAGTAGAGTATTTGAGTGCAAATTCAAATATATCAATTGTAAATGTCACCCATAATCAAGCTTTGATATTGTTGTCACCTTGGTTTTACATTGATGAATTTCTGTGTGAATCTAATGCTTCATTGATGAGTATATTCTATAAAATTGTCGAACACAAATTTGTCGTCTCTCGTCAAGAACAAATCATTCGTTGGGCCTATAGCACTATTGGCTATCGCCTCTTATTGAATTCTTGCCTCGTTTCATTCACTTTTCGAGAAGCGCCGCATATATTGGAGAATTTTTTTTTAAATAAGAGAATAAATGCATTGCTCGGTTGGGCGAAATTTTTTTTCATGCATGAAATTTGCGGCATCATATCATGGTATGTCGTTTTACGCTAGCGTGTTTTGGCTCAATGCTGATTTCAATGTTTCGATCTTAGCACATCGTTACTAATTTTTCGCTCTTGATGTATTTAAGCATATTTATAAGTAATTATTCTCAGTATAAACTTTAGAGGATATTCTCATATAACTAGGCGTCCATAATTCATCATAGATAATTTAGAAAAATGCCAAGAATACGTCGAAATTTGTGTTTCTAATTCCCACTTAAGTAATCATAGATAGGTGACCTCTTTAGTAATATTTTCGCACTCATCGTTTTAAAGTTTATTAGTTCAATCGCTCTACTATGAAATAAATATTAGGAAACATTTCGAAACACTCGAGACTGACCATATGTAAATTTTTTTTTCGGAGAAAGTGATTTAGGTGAAGATTTCAAACATTCATTTAAATCATCAACCATTCGAACGAAATAGATAATCATACTCATGAAAGATATTTCCTATTGAAAATCCATCAAAACTTGATTTTAGAAAAAGCGTTTTTTTTGGCATTGAAGCCATCGAAAGTACTCATATACAGTTATGGAAATAGCGGCCATTACAGTAAGATTTAATAAAAATTTGCATAAAATATATTATATGAATCTGAACGATTTGCTAATGAGCCGTTTTTATTCATTTCTTAAATTTTCTGCCTAGATAGGAGCACTAAAATCATTGATAACAATTTATCAACTTCTTTTCTTGAGTAATGAAGAATTCTATGGAATCGTTGTTAGCCATTAGTCAATATTTCTTTTCACAACGACAAATATTTGCTGTATAAATAACTGAAGGGAATTTTGCAATCAAACAAACGAATGATTCGAGAATCATATTTCTTCATTAAAAAATCAAATAAAATACAGGTGATTTCCTCGAAAATTGACTTCTCTTTAGTGAGTAGAAATTTTCCGCCTTATTTTGATGCTCTCTTTTTTTTAAGTAATACTGAGGTGAAAGAATTATTTTAGAATTGTATGCAACTTTGATTTCAGTTGAAAATTTTGGCATCGAAATAAAATGGAAAAGATTTTAGACAATTTGCTTTTCATATACTTAGCACTGATCAAGTTATAACACTTTTAGCTGTATTAGTTATAGGAAATGCGATATTGAACTATTATACGCTTAATGAATTGGTTAATTAGTATTGAAAAGTTTTAATATAACTTTGTAAGTGAAATACAATATGATAAATATAATACAAAAATACAATAGAAATATAAAATATGGTAAAATATATTTAAAAAATCACATAAAAACCTTATTCGGATGATTAGAAGCATAGAAATATATACTCATTAATCTTATTTGGTTATCTCTTAGAAAATCTAATAAAAATTGCTAAACAATCGCATGGATGGGTCTATTGGATACTCGACTACAAGTGACATGAAAAATAACGCTCATAGTAAAATTTTTTTCATGCATATTTTCCAGGTAATCTAGTTCCGCTTACTCTCTATATTTCTAGTCAGTTTTTTTTTGGTGCTTTTAAATTCTTTTAGTTGTTTCATTTCCGCTATTCTTTCATTTGTACATTGATTTATAAGTCGTATTTGCATTCTAGTAGATCATCTGGAATGGAAACGTCTCACAAAAATATCTCTGTGGATCATAAAATGATAAAACCAACATGAAAAAAACCAGTTATGATGGAGTGAATTTAACTCATATGATAGAGCGAAACCTCCATAGCGCTACTTTCGATGGCTTATTACTATATCCTTTTAATACTAGCATGTTTTACGCTTTTTGAAGGTTACTTCGATGTGGTTACTTGTGATTTAGAGAGAAATATACTTCAGGAAGCTGAATGAGAAGTTGAGAAAAAAATATAATTTAAAGATGAGATTATATACTTATTGGTGGTTGTAGCCAAATAATCAACCGATATTCATCATCAGCTAAATCCTATCAAACTTAACGCATTGATGATTTTGATATTTTTATTATATATTCAACTTTGCATGAAATATTGCAGATTTTGATTTAAAATTTATTCTTCATTGACAGCAAAAGAAAGCATTTCTATTCGAGGAATCAATGCTGCAACTGCGAATATTAGGCGTTAATTTGTAAATCAGAAGTAAATGAATCTAATATGATATGCAAAATTAGTACACTTAATGAAGCGGTTGAATTATCTATTCACTTGTGTCGTTGATAAAACATTTGTTGTAGAGTCAATTGACGAGAACAATGTGGAATTACTTTTCCCCTATAATCTAATTATCATCTAATTGTGTTTCATAAAATAAAATAATATAGCGCCGAAAAAAAAAAGAATGTAATTGAAAATTTTTATTAAATCCTTAAAATTGAATAACTTCTGCAAATAGCTAGATAAACTTTTGCATATATCATTAAATTCTTTACTTCTTCTAATGTAAAGATTTGAGTGTTGACTTAATTTGCATATAGGCCTTCTATGAACTTAGTCTGTAAATTTCCGTTTATCTAATAATAATTCGAATCGTTTGAGTTTGTGAATGGATTATTTTCATAAGCAATTTTCAATAAATCCTACATTATCGGACAATTTTTTCACTCGTCATCGAACGGTAATTATTTTTACAATCCTTTGGCATACTTTAAAAAATGGTTTTCGCATAAACGTTGCCTATATTGCCTTTTTTTCCGCTATTTGTAGCTATCTAATATGATCTATACGAGACAGCTGAATTGCGAATAATATGTGGAAAGTACTGACTACCATCAATATGTTGAATAGTTATTCTCCCATTTTGCTTAGTTGAAGAAGTGAATTCTCAGGTGATTGGCGAATGAAAAAAAAAAGAAGTCAGGTAAATCGGCTTACTTAGCTATTCGACTTTCTCTTTTGTTCATCGACTGTCTCAGAATATTTTTCGATACGATGTTTGATTTTGAAATTTGTTTTGACGCACCAAACAACAATATATCGTCACCCTTATCTACCACAGTTGATCAACAAATGCTTTATTTCATTCGATCAAACGTTCATTTCATACAAAACATGAAATTTCTACCTGTAGAAAATAGGATTATTGCTGACAGTAGTGATGCATTGCTTTCTTGATGATTTATGCAACGATTTTTTATAGATGGGTTTTATTTTGAAAAATTATAGTAACGCATAAAATCGGGTGTAAATATTTGCCAACTGGAAAACACTTATCCAAGAAATCTACAAATGGGAATCGAGAATTTTTTTCCAAACTCTGAATTTTATTTGGATTATAATTTGAATCTTTTCGATAGATCTTTGCTTATTTCCGATGATCTTCTCCATTTTTTTTTTGTTACTTATAATTTGATAACGAATGCTATGATAAATTGATATGGAATGCTATTTTTAAAGATATTCATGTCTTGAAAGAAGTTAAGAATATTCTTGTGCTCAAAAGTTTGAAAGCTTCAATATTGCTCATAAAATTTGCAACCGCCGTTCATTACTTTATATTTGTAAACATCTGCGAAAAGTCTAATTGATATTTGAGGCTATAGAGAAAATGCATTGAGGAAAATTTTCAAATTGTGATAGTAGAATCGAAGAAATCGAAAGCATCAAATTTCTACTCTCATGTATATCAAAGATCGGCGATAATGAACACCGAAAAAAATATTGAGCTCTATTTGTTGAAAATGTTGAAAAAATTTAGAGATTTTTGAGGAAAAATGAGAATAGCAATTAGTATAGACGCAAAAAAATAATTAGAAGCAATATCTTAGGAAATACAAAACAAATGAAAAACTAATGTCGAGATTTCAGCAGTAACGCCAACTTATAAGCCATGATTTAATGCGAAATTATTTTAGAAAACATTATCGTTGTGCTGAAAAACTATAGTTACACAAGCGGAGAATAAGTGGCTGGTTGTGAGCAATCATAATGCTTGTTATATACTGCCTGATCATTCATAGATCGATAAAGAGCGTTAAAAAAAACAAAGAAAAAAAAAGGATGTAAAACGTTTTTGATTTGTAAGGAAATAAGGGAGAAACGTCTCGGGAGGCGTTAAGATGATGAATGTGGCTGGATGGCTGCCTGTTGCTGCAAGCGTTCATTTGTGGGCAGCCGTTGTATTTGAGCATCGCCAAAAAAATTTAGCCGCTATCCATCACTGATAAGTCTACTTCTTTTTTTTTCACGGGTTCCTCTATTGAGTCTTTCACTTTTCGATTTTTTATCCTTATCACGTAATGACATTTACAAGACAAAAGAGATTAGTTATTTTGCTCTCGAGTACATTTTCGAGGAATCTATTTTCGAAATTTCTGAGTGCGATCCTAATCATTTCTAACAAAACTTTTCCACTTTCATTGAAGAATTTCCTATTATCAAAGTTTTTAGATATTAATTCTTATTGCTGATTGCTTTTCCTAAAATTTCCATTCTTTTCCCAAAAATTTCCCAAAATTCATGAGTTATCCTCTTGAAATCTTCACAACTGTTCGATAGTATTTATTAGAATCTATGGAAGTTGATGATGAACTTATTAAATTATACAAAGCAAGAATGCATCACCTAACAGTAATCCACGACAAACAAACGATTTCTGGATTTTTCTCTTTTTTTCCTCGATGCGTTGATTTATGTGAAAGCTCATCTATCTGCCTAATTTCAACTCAAAAGTCATAATATAGCCATGAGTTTTGCTTTGCATAACAGTGAATTTCTCTGTTCACTTTCATTCTAATCAATTTCAATTCCACTGAAGCGTTCCTTCAGTACTAAGTTACGGGTAATCCATTGAGCTTGCTGATGGTCGCATCCAACTCTTGTGCGAGCCTAATAATGGCCGCTTTTTTAAAGATACTGTAACATCTGACTGATTTTTCCGGCTGCACAGGTTTTATACCGCATCTGCTTCCTTGATGCCCTTTTTCTGTGCTACCTTTGTAGATAGTTTCAGTAGATAATTTTCTAATCTCTTCAGATCTAATGCATCGAGTGCATTTGAATATTTTTGCTGATATTATTCAGCTTGCTTTGAAAGCTGTTGAAAAAAAAATGCAGCAGTCAGCTTAACATATAGCGTAGCCGTTGGTGGTCAAGAACATTGTTAGCTTGGAGACGTGAGCACTCTTGGGACAGGAAGCATCTGCTAAGCTAAAGAGGCATTCAGCGTACTTTTCGTAGTCGTATGCAATTTAATGGCACTCTTTGATGACATCATAAAAAGCAACCGGAAACGAAATTGAGTCAAGGTCAACGATCGCGAAGTGAACAACGATCGATGAAAGTAAAAAAAAGCGATAAAGCAAGATTAAAGCCAAACTTTCCAATGATTTTTAGTCTATGACTGTTTATTTCTCGAAAATATTCATTTGTTGATGAGATCGTCGGTAACAGAGTGTTGTCACATTTGGGGTTCATAAATACTAACACTTAAGTTCTCTAGCTAAATGCTTGAGAGTTTTTTTTTGTTTTACTAGCAGAGTAAAAATTGTGCGAACGTGAGATCGAGTTTAGTTAGTTATTTTCTGAAATCAACGCGATTTTTTTAAATGGTTTCTAATTTTGCATCTCTAAAACGAATATGTCGGCGCCTTCTCTGATCTGATGTGTATCTGTTCATCCGTGAAGTATTCATATAATATAGGATTACATAGCAACTTTTTCATCCATGTTTTGTCTGAAAATAATCGAGTTTTACTGAAATCAGACTTAAACAGTTGTGTCAAGACAAAATGAATCCGTAATGGAAGACATATAAAAAGTGTTTCGATCAATTATTGTCATTATTATTGTTATTATTATTATTATTATTATTATTATTATTATAACTCCTATTATTATTAATCATTATTATTATATATATGAAAGTTTTGCAAGATGCTTCTAGAACATTGACTTAGAATAATGTTTCTCCGATGTTCGCTTCGATGTAAGGTTCACACTGGCTCCCCCTTGAGAACAGTTTGTCCACAGTCATCAATTACTTCTCAAGAATTGCAGAGAGAGCAACATAGTTGTTAGCTTTCAAATCTGAGTTGTCCAAATTATGGAATCTCTCACCGCAAATAGTCCTCTATGTCAACTATCTTTTCTTTTTTAAGGTCAATGTATTTGGTTTTTTATTTCATTGAAATCTATCTTATCACTAAATGATCTCTTTCCGTTTATTACTTCTATCGTCTTCTAATTCATCATCTTCGCTAAAGTTATGACGTTAATAATGAAGTCATGCATATAAATCATTGTTTTATTCCATTCATTTTCACATGTTGTTTTGCAGTTTTTTTTTGTTCATTTATGAAGATATTGCTATTGCTATTTGTGAAAGCGTTACACTTTATGCGAGTCACCTTGACAAAACATTAGTTATTTTACGCAAAAATCGAGATAATTCCGTTTGTGGATAATAAAACTATTGAATTAGTCGGGAAATTCCTTTCATTACCTCACCTTTATCATATATAATTCACCTGAAAATAATATATACGTACGGCTAAAGAAAAAGCCACGTTTTGTATTGTGAGTGAACTAGATGAATCGTTACCATTCTCTTTGCATCATACGGAAAGAGAAGCAATAAGATTAGATCTCGAAACAATTATGTGCTAACGCCGCATTTTCCACTTATCTTCATTGAACAATCATGAGATGATGACCAACGAACGAAATATTGAGCGAATACAACGATAGTATCAGATAAAGCAGGTGCAGTTGATCCTATTCCAAAGTTACTGGTTTAACTTCATAGCCGCTAGCCAAGCTATGAAAATCTGCCTACTCTTTCGAAATTTTTCTAGGCCAAAAGCAAGCCAAGAAGAAACTCTCGACGAGTTTTTCAATTATCCTTAAAAGTGCCGACTTTACGAATAAGAAATTGGCCATAATTTATCATTTGTCCGAAAATGTTGGTGTATTTCTGATATTATCTAGAAAATCATAAAATTTCATCTGCAAAGTGTGAGAAAGATGAGCTGATTTAATGAGCTCTCAATAAAATCCACTTATATTATTTAAGAAAGGATTGGCAAATATATTTGATTTTTATTATGTGAAAGAAAGCGTAAAAGATGAAATTGCTTAATGCCGACAATAGTTTTCACCTTTAAGGCTTAAAAAAAAACAATGTTTTATAGGACAATTCATCGATGGTTGATAGGTTTCTGAATACAAACATAATTTTCTGATATCAATGAAAATATTCAGAGAATACAGTGCTCTTAGAAATTGAATTAATTCTTCCGCAGCCATTTTGCCAGTAAATTCACTCATTGTTTTGCTTGGAAAATTTCATCCTTTTTTTTTTCTCGTTTCTAACAAATTTTTTCCAAAATACGCAATGCACTAAACATCGTCTTCTAACCGGAATCCGCTCCACTCGTCGTTCTACTCTTAACCCTCCCCCTCCCATCATCATATGCATATAAATTCTTTGATCGCACATGTTGGTTTTGTAATATATGATCTCCGTTATGAAAATCTCGATTTTCGCAAGCTTTAACGATGGAAGCCATTCAAAAATGATGAAGATTTTATTTCCGCGATATTTTTCACACGACATTCTGCACTTAGCTGGATAAAACGGTTGATTTATGTCGCAATTTTAAAGGCGAATCATATGCGTGTTCACACATTTTGTCTATACATTAGAATCGTTCAGAATGCTGCATGTATTCGATGCAGTTTTGTGCTTGGACGCAATTTCGCAGTCACTTCATGAGGTACTCTGCGTATGGTTTGAAAAGGACCCTAAACGTTATAGAAACCTGCTGCAGGGAGTTATTAATCCATCATAGCATCGTAATTCAGCTTTCCACTTGTTTCCTTTGAATTTTTTTCGACAGTTCATTTGTAACTGATGTATTTCATAAGTCATGCGTGATAAATATCCCAGCATTATGAGTTGTCTTTGAAAAAAAAACTGCGTTTTTCAGTGTTCGTGAAATGCATCTCACGGTGCTGAAACGTCCGTTGGTGAGATTTAGTGATGTACATGGCGGCTATTTGGAAGGAGCTACGCTCACATTCAACGTAGAATATGAACCTGAACTTGAGGTGACCTCACAGGATTGGGTGGCAATAATACCAGCTGGCAGCAACGATCTCAGACAATTTGTCTCGTTTCAGGTTATACTTCATCGATTCTTTCTTTTTGCCACTAATAAGTGCAAAACTTTTCGCGCTGCTTTATGTACCTCCAATTTAGTGGAAATGCCATTATAATTTTTGCAGATAGCACCGATGCATAATGAGGCTTGTCGTCGCATGTTCGATGCGGACACAAATGGTAACGAAGCTCAGAGTGGAAGACGACCTCATACCCATTCGATCTGCTTTGACCCACAATTCGCACCTGTAAGTTTATCAAGTGGCATGCGAATGCCAAATTTAGCTACGAACTCTATGTTCTTCCTCTCCGACTACATTTTCTGCGTAGTTTCTCCTTGAATCGATTCGATTTTGTTCATCAAATTTTTTCCCACATCCTCATATCTATCTGTCTACATACATTCGTCTTTACTGACAGAATGCATCAATCAAGTAAAATCTGTTTCTAGCCTTATTTATAGATCTCATTTGCAAATATATTGAAGAAAATTCATTGAAGCAAATGTTAGTCCAACTAAAATTAATAAATATTTTATTTCATTGAAAACTCTTCTTCGAAAATTTTAGAATATGATTTCAGCAATGTTTTTCGAGTTGAAAAATCGTGTTATGCTTCTGAGAATGTTTGCGATCTAGATTTTTTTTTTCAAATTTAATTAGTAGTTACTCTTTGTGCATTGATTTTACTATTTTGCTATATTTATGCAGTTATCTTTTTCAAGAATGGTGCATTGCTATGGATCATTTCCATTCAAAAGCGTTGACTTTAATTACGCTTAGAAATATGCGCACTAGCAAACAATATTATGATAAATCGATCTCGCTAATGATAAATAAGATGAATATTCGATAAGCAATAGAATTTTTATTAATCGTAAATGTTGACAGCTCATCGCCGATGATTTTTTCTTTGTCGTTTTTTTTTTGCTAACAATATATGATCAGTTGTTTTCTGTTTAGGGATAATGATTTTAGTTGAGAATATTGTTTTCAAGTAGACAAGACTTCGCAACCGGAAAATATCATCGAAGGTATTCAACACTAATCACCTTCATAAATTGCTCTAATTGTTTATTTCATCTTTATTGAATTGAAATGTGCTCAAAGCTTGCAAAAGCCTAATATTGATATGTTATAGTTGTAGGCTTTAAAATATCGCATATGCCGCGACAATGGCGAAAAGAACTATTTCTGTTGTTTCAGCACCTAATGCCATCGTCGAGAAGATTTTAAATAATGCTGATGATGGTTGTGGCGGTGTGTTCTGATTAATAAATTCCCATATGCCATTCAAGAATATTTATGCGAAGAAGAGTCTTTCAAAAGGCTTGGTGATTATATGAATTAGAGGACAGATTCGTTATATCAGTTTGATGAAGTTATGGAATTTGAGAAGAAAAGCCTCATAGGAGGTAAAAAAAAAAGAAGAAGAAAAACGTAAAAAATGGTGAGCTTATTGAAGCAGTCATAATGCTTCTAACAATACCTCCTCTCTTTTATCAATGAAGCTTGCCGGTACTTCGATGTAGGTTGCCTATAGTAGGCGTCTCTCTCCTCACTACGACACATGCATCGGTAAAGATATTTATATTATGCACAAAGGCGCAGAGTTGGTACCAGGCGTCAAGCAGGTGCTTCCTTTAGAATAGGCACGATGTATAGGGAGGTTCTTTTTTGTGATGACAGTGCATTAGCATATCCATCTACGCGAAGTTTATTCAAAGCACGGTAGTGTTTGTAGTGTGGACGTACAATGGCTGGTTACTGCACTCATCACCATGGTCTAAAGGTTGCTTCTAGTAAGCGTCTCCTCATTGTGCCGGTTGGAAATTGCTTTCTTGAGATGTCAATTTTAGTTCTGTGATTTCAAATATGAAACTAAATAGAACGTGTAGACCATAACGTAGAACATAAGCGTTGCAATTTTGAGTGATAATAACCAGTTTCAAGCGTGAGAAAAACTTGTAAAAATCTTCATTACTATCGAAAAAAAAATCACGTTTCATATGAGAGGTGAAATAATTAGTGAGACAGCCGCTAATGCTCGAATAAAGATTCACTCATCTATTAAAATATAACAAATAAATTCATGTGTTTAAATGCTTATTTTATCATGAAGCAATAAATGGTTTATTCGTACATAAAGAAAACTTGCAATTACACGATTCATTTATTTTTATTATAAGCCTAATTATATTCTCTGCTTTAAGCGTTCAACTATGCATTGAGAGCGTGGAAAAATGGGGAAAAAAAAGTTAAGATTCATTCAATTGAAGATGAAATGTATTTAATTATCACTAAATTTTTTTAGTCAGAAATGATCACATATGTGCCCTCAATTAAGTTTACAATCAATAGTTTTTCATCTCTAACGTATCCAAGAATTGAGCTCTGCGCCAAATTGACATTAGAAACTGTCGCTTCGCGTTAACGCCGAAAAGAATGTCGTGAACGTAATAACACAAAAGTTGCTCGTCGAATACGTGTAGATCTTTTTAGATGCAGAAGAAGAATGCTGTACTAGGTTAGATTTTCTCCCTGCCTAAAATACAACTCTCAAAAAAATTTGAGGAATCATAAAGCTTAAAGTTTTTTTTTTTTCCATCTCCGATCGGCAATTGAAAGGATCACAACGTAATATGAAACTCGCTCGTTTTGGATTTCATGTGATTCCGTTGGCGCAATCATATTCCTGTGACGAAGAGTGCTCTCGTTTTTTTTTTTTTTTAATCTCATCTCACATATCACATGCGAAATTTATTCTGTTTATGATAGGCAAACAAATATCTGTAATGAACACTAAAATTACAAACTCCAAACTTGAGTCTAATGAAGGATTGCAGCTTCAAAATTATCTTTCTTCGAAGACACTAGGTTGACAAGTTCCTATTCGTCCCTGCAAGTTGAAAAGCATTTGCGGGAATCAACATTTCAAAAAGGAGATTATTTCAAAGGGTTGAAAGGAAGTGTGCCAAATTGCTGCAATCGAACTTGCCGATTCTCAAATGGAAGCATTCTTACTCATATGATGATTAAATCGTTAATGAATGAAATATCAGAGGTTTTTGAGAGCGAATATTCTCTAATCAATGCTTTCAAATGTCATACAAAAATTAATCAATTTACAAACGAACAAAATTGTGGCGAAGATAATTTTAAACAACAGATGGTTGCTTTGCGCATAAAATTTCACCCAATTAGAGCAGGATTAATTTTAAAAATTTTCGTCTATGAATAGAAAAGGGAAAACAGATATTCGCGATGATTCTTACAAAACGTGCAATAAGCAGTAAGCAAAGAGGTGTGTGCCAATAAACCTGACATGGCTACATAACAATTGTTTCTACTGTGTCCAAGCGGCTATAAAATAAGCTGGAAAAAAGGCTCTTGCAGCATTTGAATTTCCACAACTCATGAGCGAAACTTGAGTGACTTAATGACATAAAATCTGATCGACATGCGCCAGAGGAACGAGGTAAGCTCTAGATCTGGTAGAGTTGGAAGGTTGGGATCATATGGAATATGCGCATATTACTTTTTGTGCAAATCATAGCAACCTGCGCAATAAAAATCTTCTCAGGCATGATTTACAAAAGTTCGCCACGGTTAAGCATCATCTACGATAATAGCACTATTATTCGCCACATGATGATGTAGTTCAAGTGGGTCGGCTGCTCATTTTCTGCATAGTGGTTTTTCTGGATACTCTAGACGAAGAAAATTTGAATATTGCCGCAATTCCACTACAGTTATTAAAATTTATGACCAACTTTTTTGTAGTTTGCGATTCCAAGCTATCAGACGGATAGACACAGTACCAGCATATAACAGCGAATAATACATATAAAGTAATATGACGAGATTTTCAAGTGTATTTGCCAAAAAGAACGTCTAAAACCAGCCATAATTAACAAATCAATAAATCTGGAAAACGATCAAAAGTTCCTCACGAATGAATTTTGGAATATTTGACTCAAAACAAATTATCCTTATTATATTTTTATCGAAGCGTTTACCCATGTCACATATTAATATTCGTTTATCCATCTGTCGAAGCAATCTTCGATGCATAGTTTTATGAAAACCGCAAGTCAAAACAACGTGACTAAGACTTCAAACACTCTCACAACACACTTTACAAAGCGCTAACCAACAACATCCCCATCAAGATTAAGAGCAAATGACGACTCTGTAGAGCTTGGAACGGCGAATCTGAGCGACCCTATAAAAGCGAGCCGACAATCCAATCGGGGACGGAACAGTCGAACCGACACCGTACGAAACGCGGCAGCTCTCGTGCGGTTCAACATGGTGCGTTGGCCGGGAAAAACCATGTTGAACCGCACGAGAGCTGCCGCGTTTCGTACGGTGTCGGTTCGACTGTTCCGTCCCCGATTGGATTGTCGGCTCGCTTTTATAGGGTCGCTCAGATTCGTCGTTCCCAGCACATTTGCTCTTAATCTTGATGGGGATGTTGTTGGTTAGCGCTTTGTAAAGTGTGTTGTGAGAGTGTTTGAAGTCTTAGTCACGTTGTTTTGACTTGCGGTTTTCATAAAACTGTGCATCGAAGATTGCTTCGACACATCTATTTTATTCCACTTCAACTATTTCGTAACAATTTTGTGGGCGATTTTCGGAAGAAATTAGAAAAGAAAAGAGATGCAAAAAAATAAGCAAATATTCAAGTGCAATATTATAATGAAGTGCATGCGTCTTGAAAATGACAACTTTTGAGTGATGTGTAATGCATATTTTGATTGACATCTCATTGTTGCTGCAATCTCATCGTTGCAAATTTGAGCATTTCATTTGCGCTTTGAAAAGCTCTACGCAACAAATTTCTCTTATCTTTCATATCATTGTTTCATAGTCAATTTTCTTGAATTTCGAACAGCTTTTTTTTCCATATTGCTTTCGGCTAAATTCTGAAATTTCACCAAATTCTCATGGGAGAACGAAAGGCTCTCCTAATGACTCGTCCCAAATCTATAGTGGCAAATTGGTGTGACCGTTATTATGTTTTAATATTTGCAGTGCATTAAATGCGTGTAATTTTTGAGATATTAGAATGAAAGTGGAATAAAATTGCAAAGAGTGAATATCTAACGTAATGATCAAAGCAATATTGATTACGAAGCGATAATTTTCTCACCACAATACAATTTTCAGCCGTATTTTAAATACGCCACTCAATATATGCAATTATAGGTCAGATTAAACGAAAAAATTGCGCGAGTTTACAAATAATGTTGAAAGTTATTTTCATCATCAATAGAATCGTCGTTAATAATTACTTACAAATGTTTGACTTGGTAATTGAAGAATTTTTAAGCTCTTCTTTGTGAAAGCAGCATTTGCGCATTTACAACGCAAAATTTGTTTAGAGTTTTTTTTGAATACCGTTGAAGCGTTGCTGATTAAATTTTAATAATTGTAATCGTTATTTTAGCTATTATCATTAACTGATTATTGGTTATCGTTAATTAGCATATATTTTATGCCTTTTTCTTAATTTATTATCTGTCTTTGATATTTGACTGAATAACAAAAAATTATCGATATTCTCATATGCCAATGAGCGCATTCGATAGTGGAAATTTTTTGTTCTTTAATTTCGTTCTTAATGAAATTATCATTTTGCATCATTACTATTGAGTTTATTGAGTTATACACTTTACGTTCGCATAATTTTTCAAATTCAATTAAGGAATGCACTTTACATTACAAATCAATCGAATGCATTAAGCTTATACTCCAAATATTCCCATATTTGGAGTATACTCTTATACTCCGAATATTCCCATATGGATCCTGAAAGTTAGAGTAAAATTTGCTATGCGAAAGTATGATGATTTGAATATATCAATTATTTTTTGATTATTTGCATATGCTATTGCTATTAGCTCAATACGCACTATAATTCGCATGCGATCCTTTATCGACCGCATAATTTTGGTTTTATTTATGTTGTATTTTTTCTCTTACAATCTCATATATTATTTGAGTGAGGCATGAGATCGACTAGAGCAAATATTGATATCTTGCAATAAGTCCTATAATATGTGATCTTCTTGTCTATATATGTTTTTTATATTCAACTATATTTATATTTTATTATATTCAGTTCATTTTCTACTGTTCTTCTGCTGCTGTGGAGCAAGTGCTGTTGCTTATGTTCACAACTTTCATACACCATTTTTGCTTATTTATAAAAGATTACTAGAGGATGGGAAGGAATGGTAGCAGCGAAGCATAGAGAGGATGCACAGATGCATACTAGATAAGGTATGACATCGCCGCTTTGAAAGTTCCGAAGTGAACTAGAATAAACAATGGAGAAAACCTATTTATTTATATGTTAGTAGAATAGTATGAATAGAGCTTTTCTGATAGAAATTTTCGTGAAATTTACTTCAGCAATACTTAAGCAGCAAAGCCTCGCAATGCACTCAATCGCAGAGGTGCACATTTTTAAAGGTATGAGATGATATATCGATAATAGAAGAAAGACATTCGAACTTCTCGAACGGTTTCTCAACTCGATATAACCGATCTTACCTTTTCCGTCGTGGAATATAAATATGCGAAGATTTCACGTTTTAACGCTATTTGTTGTAGATAAGTTGATGATTTACTGATATTTAATACTGATAACTTCCATAGTGTTGTTAAATTAACTTACGGAGACTCCTTGCAAACTGAGATTACATACACAGGTAACACAGCTAATTTTTTTGGATTTAAGCTTATTTGTTACCTGCAACGGTGTCGTTTCAAACGTCTATGATAAGGCGGATCAATTTAATTTTGCAGTGAATAAATGTACTCAATTGGACAGTAACATCCCAACGTTCATACACAAAAATCTTATAATTTCTCAGGTCTTCAGATTTAGTGAACCTCATTTAAAGCAGATTTATTAATAAAAATAAATAAATGTAAAGGACTGCTTAAAAATTATGAAGATAAGGATTCCGGTGTTGCGTTAATGGAAAAATATGTATATATTGCATTAATTAATAAACCAGAATTAGCATATAAGTTCGTTTCTCCTAATAGGCAAAGCATTGAAAAGTTATTCAATAAAATTTTTTATGCACTTTAGTATCTTTTGATTTGTGCCTTGCTAATTAAAGGGAACATCTATGCATGTCTTATCTCCACAACTTGATATATACCACGGTTTATGAATTAATGATTCCTAAAATCACATTAGAAATTATATAGTATAGAGCATTTATATATTATACACACGCAGCACCTTAAACTATTACTAATTTCATATGGTATATTGGCATGGGATGTCTCAGCTTACTTTGAATAACTAATTAGAAGTCTCTTATAATGGTATTTTTTCATCAGTATTTTCCAATGAACCTCGAATGTTATTTGCTTCGAGTCGATCGATTCAACAGCTAGCATAGAGCATATGAATATTGCTCTACCCGCGACATTAACCTAAAAGCGATGACCTCAACATTGACGTTCACGCTTATCGATCTCACTTATCACTACTAGTATTGCTTTCGTTTACACTTCTTGTCTTATTATTTGACTACACGAACTTTTAGTTTGGAACTGTTTCTTTAAATCTTTGAATATACTTTTTCTCCAAAATATACTTCGACGATACCACAGTGGTTATGCTTAATTTAGATTTTATTACTCTTAGAATTTAACACTTCTTTAATATCACCCTTTCTACGGTTTATAATTCTTTACTTTTATATTTAATTTAACCTTCTATACGATTTATTTTCCATATATTACGTGTCGCATTTTCATTTTAAATTCCTTCTATTAAGCGTATTTCAATAGATCGCTTTGGTTCCCACTGTTTAACACTACATCTTATATTGACTTTTGAAAGTAAACTTATTTTATTTATGCCGAAATATATTAAAATTGAGTTGCATATAATATTCTAGCCTAGAGGGTAGTTAGTTCTTAATAACTAGGTAAATTTACATAAGTAAACGTTGGTTTGCAGTGATTTATTAGCCGCTGGTGTCATGCGGCCTTCTCCCATATTTGCTTTTATTACCTTATTACTGCTCGTCGCATGTAGCTTTTTCTCAGATGTATTGGGACAGCAGATTCTACAGTTTGTGATTTTTATGTTTATTATGCATTCTTAATATACATTTTATCTACAGATTTTTCCATTTCTTTTCCTTTCTATTCCTTTCTCGGCGCGCAATTAAGCTGTCTGTGCAATTCTCGTACTAACACAGTTATGCGTATCGTTCCGACGATGGCCCCGCATAACCCGGGTGCAAATGTCAACGGATAAGGGCCGAAAGTGGTCACCTTTTATTCTCGTAGGCATTTTATCTACATTTTACTCCAACAATGTTAACATCTAGTCTTCTAACAGTGGTCCATTGCTTCCATCTTTGAACTTGCGAAATATATATATATATATATATATATATATATATATATATATATATATATATATATATATATATATATATATATATATATATATATATATATATATATAAAATTACATCGTTAGGTATACTTTCATGTGCTTCCCGATTAGAGATTATTCGGCAGTTTTTAACGTCCACATATTCATTTGTTTTTCTAGATTATAATATCTAATTAAACACATATATGTATATAGTTGTTTCTATCGGTATAAAAGTTGAATATTTACAAAGGACTGTTTGCATTCCCCACACTTGTTCTTTTCTTTTAAAAAACAACAAAAATTGAGTTTTCCCTACTGTAGAGAATGATCGCAACAAATTAAATGATGTCCTTAATAGCTTTGTTTGCGAATAACGATACTTTATACTGGGTTGAAACAAACCATCCCCACATACGCTTGCTTCAAACAAAATGTTTTATGGCAGTTTAAAGTGCGAAATCGCTTTCACAGGATCCTCTCATCGATGGTGTTCAGTTTTCAGTGAAAATCAAACGTAGCCTAGTTAGTTATCAGTCTTACGAATTTGATCGCTGAAATGATGACGAATTTGTTGAGCAACAAACGTTGAATGTGTATGTTTGAAATATTTACTCGAACACGCAATGTTTGCCAAAACAAATCTCTTCATTTGATGTCACGCATTGAGTCACCTATCATTCAGTAATTCTTTGCATCATTTAGTGACTGATTTTATGAAATCATAGAGACAGGTGAAAGTTTATATAATCGCTTTTTACAACTACAAAACTAAGAAGAAATTATTCAAAACTTTTCTTAAAATATGATGATTTTATTTGAAATTCCAAACAATGGATACCACGATAAACGAAACTGCTCAAAATCAAGAACTACTGCCATAAAATATTCAAGAAAAAAAAGTTCAAATGAACCAAAGAATAATATAAATTTCCAAACAGTTGCAATTCAATGCCCTATTCGATTTCTTATAGTTTCATCGAAAACGCATAATTAAAAGAATAAATCCTCTCTCACTCTCTCTCTCTCTCTCTCTCTCTCTCTCTCTCTCTCTCTCTCTCTCTCTCTCAAAAAAAACACTAAATAAAAATGTTGATTGATAGAATTCAAGTGTTTATTTTTATCATTGAAAAGAAATATTTCTATTTTGTTACGAAATTTTCTAATTGGTCGTTCTTTAAAGAGCGCTCGAAAAATTCCACTTCAACTTTAACAAATGACTCATTTGATCGATGAATGATATCGAATTTAGAGGAAAAAGAAAAACATTTTTCAACTTCAATATACACAATAATCGATACAATTTAGTGAATGTTTATTGTCTTCAGTCAACATCATTCGTCTTTCTTCAACGCATTGAAATTGCAAAAAAATTTCACCTATTTTTTTTTTTAGTCTTTTCGAGGAAAAATTTTTCTCTCTGAATTATAATTCCAAACAAAAAATTTTTTATCATATATAAATCTTTAATTTCATGAAAAATTATTCAATAATAATTGTGTAATTCTTTTTGAATATTTAAGATCTATTTCAATGATAGAAATTTTTTTCCCCCTCATCGAATTTATATTATCTCATAACCTCCTTTTTATGCTAATTTTAATATTATCTCATAACCTCCTTTTTATGCTAATTTTAATATTATCTCATAACCTCCTTTTTATGCTAATTTTAATATTATCTCATAACCTCCTTTTTATGCTAATTTTATTCTGGTCTTTTTTTTGCGATGAATTTATAAAATTCATAATTTCTTATGCTGAATGATTAATTATGCTAATGTCAAATATCGATTCAACAAGATGCTTCCTATCGATTTTTTTTATTATACCCTCTTTGAATCGTTTCACAACTGATTTGCTTTGTTGAAAGCGGAAACTCATTTAAATAACACGAGAAATAATTAAGTGTTAGTAAATCTAACGAGCGAACTTGCAACAAAAGCGTCAACAAAACGATTTACATTTGCTTTGACGATGAGAACCTTTGTTTGATTTTCAATGATTGGATATTTCACATTTTTCAACAATCACGCGATCTATATTATACTAATTTTATTTAATTTAGTGCATTCAACACCACTATCTTATTAATAGTTTTCTCAGAAAATGTTTGAAATCCTTACTAAAATATTTTCAAATATATATTGAAGTGTTCATTTTTTCAATTAAAAAAAGAAAACCAGAGATTCAAAAAATATTTGTTTGGCGACTTTGAATGAAAAAATGAAAATGACAACGTTTATCTCACTTTGAAGATTTGCAAATGAGAAACTTTGCAGCAGCTTAGCGCACTCTATGAACGATTAATAATAGTCAAGAATCCAAATGAGTTCATTTTCTCAATGAATGTTTTCTAAACAATTTTGGGAAATGTGTATTTTTTTTCTCTGCATAAAAAAAACTTGAGAATATTTTTCCGGATTGTTCGAATTCCTAGAATTTAATGAACTAATGGCTTTTTTTTCATAGCTTAATCGATCAAATCATTTATGGTGTTGATTGTAACTCAAAAAAAAAAAGTTTTTCATAGCTGCGAAATTTTTACTCCCACATTGAATCGAAATTTAGAATTTCGATCATTGTTGTCGTGAAAAATTTCAACAACATTGATTCTGAAAAAAAAAAATTCAAACAATTAATTTCATCCATCAATATATAAAAATATAATTTATAGCGAACATATTGTGTGATTTATATGATAGTCCAATCTTTTCACTTTTTTTTTCGACATCTTTGCCTCTCAAGTATCGTTTCGCTCGTTAAGTTTCTAAATGAACGATTGAATTGCGAAAGAATTTAAGCATGAAACAAGTTGTTTTTTTTTTGGAAAATAACTGAGATATTCATTGCTCTTCTTCAATGAAAAAAAGGCGATATTCCAAAATTGCGGGAGAAATTTTCAAAAAATCAGAGTTTTCTATTGCAAAATAGTTTTTTTTTAATAATTCATTTTGGTGTTATTGAGTATTCCACAAAGAATTTGCGACGATTGTTTCATTAAATCTGGACTGATGAGTTTTGTTTCAATCCGAAAACTTTCATAAATTAAAAAAAAAAAAACTAAAACTTAGCTGAAAGTTGCAGAATGATTCTTTCATCCCGCTCGCAAATATTAGTACGAATCGATTACTTTCACTTCAGCAACATTTTTATGCACTAAGTAAAAACGCAAAATATCTATCTGAGTGTTGCGAATGTTATCTTTCTACCTTCTACATTGATCCGATTTGTTGTGTTGGCACATTCTACTTTATAAATACTTACACGAGAATAAAATTATACGAAAATTTTTCATTTTATTCCAAGCGATGAAAGAATAGGTGAAATGCAAATATTGCGAATTTAAGCACAACTTAATGATAAGCACTTGAAAATATTTGAAATATCTCATTGCGAATAACATCACAAGCACTAATCTCTTGTGAATCATTGCTCTTACAAACATTTAGCTCGTCGCCATCTTCGTACGCACGATTATGAAAACAAAGATATACCATTATTCTCATGGGTAGTTGTTCGTTCACAAGCGAAGTGCTTACTTAGTTCAAAACTGCCCGCATTTGTCTAATGCACTCACTACTACCAAAGCTTGTGGAGAATTTAAACTGGCTACCGAGGCGGATGTAACTTTGTATATCATTAAGCAATGTACCTTCGGAGGAATGCATGGAGCTTGTTGAGTTTTCATCCAATTTGTTCTGGATAGTTCAAGTTTGCTTTTCTCCGATCCATCTTGTTTCTTGTTTCGCTGGTGTGGTGATGCGTTGGATGGGAAGATAGCTAGCTAAACATAAGTGTGCTAGTTGCTGGTTATCAACTTGTGCGCGAAAGACCGAGTAAAAACCATTTGCGATGTATTCTCGTTCCACAGTGGACGGTTTTGGATAACTGAGACCATCATGTCCAACGTCTTTTTTCGGATGTTGATATGGCCCGTATCTGTAATAGTTGACTTTCACCTCCCAGCCAGCTGTGCGAGACATCCATGCATTTCGAATTTCTACCACATCTTTCACACATCAAACATCATGGACATAAAGATAATCGATTTAACAGGCCAATCTACGAAGCAAAAGGAGCAGCGATCTTTTCTAATGGACCATGTTTTTTTTGTGTTTCTTATATTTGATATTGCTGATACCATCCATGTCTGAGTCCTCAGTTGCCTGAGGCGTGTGTTATACTTGCAATGCAATTTCGGCCACAGAGCGGTTCTAAAAATTATGCAAGAATTCGTGGAGGTTGAAAAGGAGTTGTGATTGACCTAGGTTTTGACTTCTTAAACTATTTTAAATTAGCATTACTAAGGCGCATTACATCGGTGTCGCCTCATTGCATATATATATATATATATATATATATATATATATATATATATATATATATATATATATATATATATATATATATATATATATATATATATATATATATATATATATATATATATATATATATATATATATATATATATATATATATATATATTAGCTCACAATGACTGAAATAAACGTTATCAACCTCTTTTTCCACTTGATCAACCAAAAAAATGTTTGCATTTTACATTCGTCGAATGTCATTTTATACCTTTGAAGCATTGTTGCATAATTTTTTATTCGTTGATAGTTCATAAAAGTGATTGGGCGGGATGTATAATCGGAAAACACAACTTGTTCCGCCTTCTTTAACGCACTTCTGTTTGTGCTCAAATTCAACAGCGTTAGTTGACTTTGTGCGTGTTTCGAATGTTTTTGGAGGATGTTAAACGCTGTGGTAACTTCCAGTTGCATGCATAGAGGATTATGCATCATTTCATTAGTGTTCGTCTTCTCTCATTTATCGTTATTTTAAAACGAAATATTTGTTTATGCTATAGTATAGAATAATCGCTAATACCTTATGGAATGAATGCCTCTGATTAACACAATCGTATTCTATAGTTCGTTAGAAAAAATTATTGCAAATGATTTTATTCTTTCAATTAGAAAAAAATAAAATAATCTCTCTTAGTGTTCTCTTCTATTCTTTGCCGAACCTATCAAATATTTAACAAAAATATTTCTATTACCATAAAGTGGCTTATTTTTCATTGGATTTCACAAATTACAAATTTAAAAGAACATTAAAATAGACGAAATGCTTTTTTGAAACAAGTAGAAGCATTAAATCCGCAGCAGGGAAAATGCAGCAGAGTGATTTGATTAGAAAAAAAAAACTTTTGAGTAATTGCTAGACCTGAGGGCTTGAGGAAATTTCACTCTTGAATTACTTCCAAGAGAAATTGACAGAGCTCATGATTTTCATCGATCGTTGGGTAATTCTTGCAAATATTTTATGGAGATATGTATGGATATGGTCCATATGATTAACACACTCACCTAAATTGTGTTGTTAGCCTATATTAGATATGCTTTGCATGCAATCATATAGCCAATAAAATTTTGTGTACTATAATTCAGCTTGAAATTGCTGGAATTTGCGCTAAAAGCACTATTTAGTGACAACACCAAGAAGATTCTAAAAATAGTAAGACGTGGTTGGCGAGCAAACGAACAAAACTGATTGCCGAGCAACGCTCTTGCTCGCTAATTGCCTAAAGCTTGTTTGCGCTTTGTTTTCGCAAGGAAATTCTTTGGAAATATTTTTTGACGTATAACGGTTTAATTGCCAGCTGCTGCGAGTTAACGCAAAATCCTAGACAATTAGTGCATGGCCATCAAGTTTTTGAAAAATATAGAGTTGCTAAAATATTACCGTTTTGCGCATTTGAATCAAACCAACGTTGTTGTTGCCTAAATTCATATCTTATTTTCAAATTTATTCGATTGTCTTCGAAAATTCTACATTTATACGTTTGTCATTTACATATATTACTTAGACACATAATGAATTGTTTAATAATTATCTAAAATTATAATTGATGATATTATTTTCGCGTGTTCGGCAATGAATACTGCTGTCATTGTTCTCCGATGCTACTAAACTCTCGAAGGAAAAAACCCGCTAAGCGGAAGTATATCGCTACGTCATATTACATCCTTAGGAAACGTGACTATTCGTGAAATGCGCAGCGATCCGATGATAACGCTGAATGCGCTTCATTGCTTCAATTCAGTGGGCGTTACTTAATTCAGTCGCGAATTCTCTAATTTCATCGAAAACAAATAAAAATGAGCGAGATAAATAAGAGCACTTCTCATATATTTTATTTTTTATCATATATATATATATATATATATATATATATATATATATATATATATATATATATATATATATATATATATATATATATATATATATATATATATATATATATATATATATATATATATATATATATATAATATTAAGTGTATAAATGTTGTGGGCGTGTTACATATTACTTTTTCTTTTTAATACTATGTGATGTAAAGTAACTGCCACAAAGTGCTACGAATATTCGGGCATTTTTCCGGAGGTAAAATTACTCCTCAGTGACGATCCAAATTGAAATTGTAATACTACGAATAGTTTTCTATTGGCTTAAGTTGGAATTTTATGTGGACGACGTTGTGTTTAACGAGCATAACGATTGAAAGTGATTAAGTTTAACGACGCTAAAAACAGAAGAAACATAAAGTGCGATTAAATTTTTATTACATTCTTATTGCATTTATTTATTTCGTTTAGATATTTCAGTTTTCCGTTCAACGCAAATAAATAAATAGCATAGTGCAAATTGAGTCGATTCTAAATTCATTTTGCCGTAATTTCTCTCATCTAACGTCAAACGCGTTGCTATATTCATTCAAACGTTGGCTACATAATTCATGAAAAAGCATTAGAATGAATAGCGATCATTTTAGTGGCATATATGAGCTTATTATATTTATTCTTCTCTCTTCCTCATTCCAACATTTTCTCATTCACGAAGAAAGCAACTAAAATTGTTTGTGTTGAATAGATGTCTTTTCACAAAACATCTGCACGCTCTTCTTTTTTTTTTTTTCCTATTCATCAATTTTCCATTCTTTCACGAAAAATTTAACGCATATATACTGTGATGAGTTTATTAATGATCACTGCTGCCTATCGTTTGTTAACATCCAACCAGTTTATGCATATATGATGTATAATTGTGAATTGTTTTTGCGTTCAAGTAATATTCTTGTATTATCGCGATACCCTCAACAAGGAAACCAATGCATATGCTCAGCAATCGATCATCGCAGTCAGCGGTGAATATAAGGAAAACATTGGAACAAGCTAGGAAAACTATAGCGTCTCATAGCATTGGCCGACTCTTTAAGTTGGCCGCTTGAATATTTATGCGTTACTTGGTGTTGTTTGGTGATTTATAGCTGTATTGCCCGCATGAAATGAATCCACTACTGCACTATATGAGACAGAAAATGGATTTCACCACAACAGAATATATATATATATATATATATATATATATATATATATATATATATATATATATATATATATATATATATATATATATATATATATATATATATATATATATATATATGCTTGCGCACACAAAACACTATGTGTTTATATGCATGAGCATATAAATGAAATAAAAATATAAAAACATATATATCTGAAAACAGTTTTATGTTTATATCTCTGCGGTATTGAAAACCAAAGCCACTTCCTCATATTTTCCTGACCATAAGGATGGGCAAACATGCATTTCAAAAATGCATTTACTAAATAGTTCATGAATTGTGGAGTTCTTGGAGTGAACGAAGCTTTAATTTTCCGAGCTTTATTCTCAGGAGCTTTTCTAGAGAAGTATAAAGCATTATAAAAAGTCTTCAAAAGTTAACTCTCTTTGATGTGAAAACTTATGGCAATATTTTTTCCCCTTTTTTGAAATATGAACCTGTGGATGGACAAATATGGACTTCATTTTTGCCAATGCAACGTCATTCCTCTTCCATGAGGATATATCTTTGCAGAGCAGCAAACATGCAAAGTAATTTATGACTATTGAAAAGCAATTGGTTTAATAATGCCGAATTTTTTCCTTCATTTTCTTTCGAGAATTAATGCAAAAGTGAATAAATTCTCTCAAATAACAATCAATTAAAATAAAGCAAAGAAAACTTCTCTTCTTTTGGAATTGCTAAAGAAAATTGTCCAATTTTGCATTTGCTAGTTAAGTTATCGAGAAAGTTCTGAGAATGTCCTGAAATTTTTCTTCAGCTAAGCTTTTTCTACGCACTATTTGAACTCATATATGACCTCGTTTGATATGCTATTCAAAAATTTTCAATTCTATAGAGTTTGAGTTTTTGTTCTTTCTCTATCTCGGTCTCTTTTGCATGAATTATTACTTTTCGTTTATAGCTTAAGTTTTTCGACAATAATTTTCATTATCTTCTATTTGTCGGAGTTGCACAAAATCTGTTCGGTATGATTCCTCAAAATCTGTTCACTATGCAATATCTGAAATAAATCGTGATAAAAATGGTTAACTACTCTGCAAACAGTATGCGTTTAGCCTCTTTCTTACTTCATTTCTTCAATTTCATCGATATTTATTCATTTGTGATATTGGCAAAATTCATTTTAATATTTATCGCACGTGAAAACTTTTCGGTATATAAGCGAACTCGAATCTATCATTAAGGGAATTATATTTGTAAGTCTGCATCCACAACTCGTTTCGTTTCCTTTTCAACAAGAGAATAAAATTATGCATGCTCGCATTGAATAGCATCTGAATTCTTTTTTTTTTTAATGTGAACGTTATATCTTACAGAATACTTCTAAGATGAGTGCATGAGCACAGCATCTCAGTTGACATTTAGAATGCAAAAGCATTTTGTTCTTTTTTTGTTGCATCCTCGAATGAGAGAAATTTTCGATGCAATCGATATTCTTCTTCATCTCCTGAATCTGAGCTAAGTGATTCGATAATTTCTGAAATTGTGTGGTACTCGCTCAGATATTTCTCAAGCACAAAGCTAATTAAGCAATTTTCTGAAAGTAGTTTCTTCAACGAGAGGAATTGATTGAACTTGCATTGGTGGGATTTGATCCTCTTTCAATGACCTTCAAATCCATACAATTTCCGATTTTATACTTGGTGTGTATATTTGCGCTACGAATCGAACTTTTCATCGTTCTTCTATAATTGTGAAATGATCATTTCGGCAAAGATTTCTCAATGAATTTTTTTTTCGTTTGAATTGAATTAAATATGGCAAATTTAAATTATGGTGCTAAATAAACAAATCAGTAGATTTACTTTTGTTTACTTTAATCGAGAAAGCATTCATTACGAATAAACGTCTCTTCATATCACCACCATTTCCGTTTAGCTGAAGTTATAAGTTAGCGTGAAGGTTAGGGCTTAGGCTCGTCTCCTGCCCATTGGATACTGACGAGTCGATTCATCGTTGTTCCGCTGAAGAGGAGAGCTCTGATTGCACCACCCTCGTCCCGATGAGGCCCCCGGCCGGAGTGACTCAGTACGACGAAGGCAAAGAGTCTGCTGGGAGCTCTCTTCAAATCGACCGCGCAGTAAGCGATACTAAACGATGAATGTATATAACTAAGTCAGTAGATAACTAAGTAAAATGTTAGGTATAATGCGTCTGAATTTCGAAGTGTCGAATCCTCAAAGTGAACGCTGAAAATACAACAGACCGAAACAAATACACCCAAAAACATATGTATTATACGCAATAAATATATGTGAGCAAATTGCAAAGCACAAATATATGCATGCACAATATACAGATACGCATATATGCACATACAAACACGCACATAAAGAAAAGTTTGACATTTTGCTGCTGAAAGATATGAAAAGCGATTTCGATGCGCCCATCTGAAATAGCTGACCAACATATTCTTCATGTCAATATAAACAATAGTCGCAAAGACGACCGGTTTGAGTCAAATGGATATCGAATGAGCATTGATGATCATTCAACAAAAACGCATTGCCCTACTGTTTTCTAGTAATACTTACGTTCTTTTAAGTAATAAATGTATTTCGTTTTTTTTTTCAATTTTAGTAAACCAGTAGCTTCTCAATACAATAAAAATTGTTTTTTTTTGGAATATTAGAGCGAAGGATCAAGGACAAGAGGTTGGAAAGGAGAAAAGGAGGACAACAAAGTCATCATGAAGTTTGGTGAATTGAGGAGAACCTTGACTTCAGCTATTATTTATACAACGCTACAGGGGAAAGTGGTGATGAGTTGCTGGATAATGATAAGGCTATTCCCAACGATGTGCCTCCATGGAACTGCATTGTTAATTAATCTATTTGTGACGCACATCGTTGTTTCATATTTTATTACTAATAAAGAAAATCTCATTATCTTAACGAGAGAATATCAGTGTTAGGCAGCGCTTTATGTTCGAACTATCGGGCATCTGAACGACCGCGGATTATACCACAGCATTACTTATGGGTAGTTACAGATAGAAATTATATGATTGACTTGTTCATTCCTTTTAAAACATGATGATTATAGAAATTATAGTAGGCCGCAGGAAGTTAGACAATTGAAGAATGTTTTTCCATATTAGGTAAGTAATGGCTCATGATGAAATCAATGCTAGAGAATTCCTCGAATTGAAAACTTTCATTGCAATTAACTGCAAACAAGTAATTTTAATAAGGACGAAATATTAGAAAAAAACTTAATCTTTTTCACCCAATAATATTGGTGTACTTCGCATAAACCAAACATCAGAGAAATTTTGCTTGACGAATTTTAAAACGAGAAAATTTTGTTTCCGGCTGTGAAGAGTTTGGTCTATAAGGGAATATTTCGTGCCCTATTTTATTTCTCGCATATATTATGATACTATACGATCATATCCTCAGTGATACGAAACTCAATCTTGACGATCTCAAAATTTTCGATCATTGCTTACTACCTGGAATGTCGATATTCTGCAAAAAAAAAAAACGTTTATTACACTCGTCATGTTCTCAGAACTGTGGCAGTTAAACATCCCCGATCGATAATTGTTTGTTTTTCACACCTTGGTGGTATAATCTACTCTAAACTTCATTTGTGGTTGCAGTGTTCTATAGTCGCTGCGAAGCCTTCGAAAGTTGCATTTTGCATTCTTTACGTTTTGCAGCATTGATATATTGCGCACTATTGAAATGTTTGCAATACATACTCAGATTCCGTTTTGGAATATTGTACTTCTGTAAAGTCGTCTTTTTGATTTCGGAAGACAGATTATGAGGAGCCCTTCGAATCTCCTTACTTGTATTTTTTTCTTCGGAATTTTACTATGATCCATATCAGCCATAACGCTCTACCATGGAGAGAATCTTGCTTGTAGCAGTCAATGCGATAAACTTAGCTCAGTTTTAATTTGATTCTCAATTGTAAAATTGCGCGCAGGTTTTTCCCATAGTCCAATGTCGGGAGTATTTCCTATTGCTCCTACCCCATAGCCGATTTGGGTATCATTTCCAATTCGCCGAGAAATTATATATATATATATATATATATATATATATATATATATATATATATATATATATATATATATATATATATATATATATATATATATATATATATATATATATATATATATATATATATATATATATATATAATGTTTTCTGTACAGTTTTCAGTTCTATGTTCTAAATCTGCGTTTTCTGCTTATGATCGATATCATTCGTGTATCCACTCTTTCAGTTTCCTAAGTTTTGCTGAGTCTTTTGATCTCACAGTTGCTATTCCTGCGCAATGAATGCCTATTTGCTCGGACTCTTGCCTTTCGGGGGTTTTATGTTTTTTTCTATTCTTGTTCATGTACTTTTTTATAAATTTCCTTAGTTTATGGCCGTTAAAATAAATAAATAAATAAATATTCATCCCCTATCTGCACTGTTCTTTGTGCGTTCATTTTTTTATCGCCCACCTAATTACATTAGCTCAAGTTTTTTTTTTCAATTATTTAACACCGATCATACTATTAACTGTAGTTATGAGATCGTTTAAACAATGCGGTTTTTTCTGCTTGACTCAGAAGAAGCTAATGTTCAATGCCAAAAAGTTTTTCATGACACAATTTAGTGTCGTTCTCCATAAACTTTCCTTTTTTTCCTTCAATTTCAAGCATTTCTCGACGATTTCTTTCCTCTTTGCCATTGTCACTTTTCTACGCATCACGTCGCTAAGATTATGACTTACATCCTCTCGTATTTTCGCTATTTCTTCAACAGTGATTTAAAAAAATCACATATAGACCTATCTGGACGTAGCAAGATTCCAATAGAATAGATATGCAATCGCCAAATATTATTGACTTTATATGATTTTCAATAAAAATGAATTCTATAGAGACTAAATTCCTGTTTTATTTGCTGAATAGTAAGCCTCTATTCATGGGACCTCTCGAAAAATGATATTCCTATTTCGTTTTTTATTCTCTTTTCATAAAGTTTCGTTTCTTCTGTTGTCATTTCTGCATTTTTTTCCCCCCCCCCCCTTTTTTTTTTCTTCATCTTATAGAAAGAATTCAAAGTTCGTATATTTTCATTTCTGTAGTTTTATTCAATAAAATAATGCGCAAAATTTGCATTCGTTATTTGCAATAGGTCGATTCCTCAATTATCAAAACGTTTATCGAGAGTATTGTGACGGCCACGTCAGCATTTGCTAATGCAAACGTCAGCTTCAACAGGCAGATAAAGAAAGAATATTTGTTTTGTTGTCTAGCTTCAAACCCACTCGCTATACGAATAAGTGCCGATGAAATAAATACATCTCAGCAAGCATTTAACTCCGATGAAGAGAACACCCAGCTCTCTGAAAACGATGAGGGAAAATTTTACGATTTCTGAGGGGTTGATGCAATAACACGCAACGATATGCGATTGCATTTTCGGTTGGGGAGTCATCACTTAAGCGGTTAACTTTCGTAATCGCTAAATTGCGATAGGCTAACCCATATTGAGTTCAAAGGTCTATAGTTGATTGAGAAACTAAATGAATTCCAACAATATCTTCAATCTAAAGTTGTAAATATTTGTTGGGAATTAAAACAGATGCTTATGTACGTTAAATTTATATAGGTAAACTACCAGCATGAGGCAATTTTGAGCTTATTGCACAGATGTTTCCGAAGAAAAAAATTGGGTATTTGGATCTGTGTGCTCATTTGGGTTTGTCTCATTTTCTGGTTATATTATAAAAAAATTCAGAGATTTGTAAATTTATTTTTTTGTTTCCTCGGCTCAATCCATTCGTATTTCTTGATTAGTGAATGCTGCTTTACAAAAATACATTCCCTTCTAAGCACACCATGCCATCACCTTTTTCTTCCCATTTCTTTTTTTTCATTGCAGAAATGTTTGCGTTTCTATGGATATCGAATGTCAGTCGATTTATTTCATAGCTCAAACAACTAAAAATGCAGCAATCTTTTATCAATTGCTCTTCAGAGAAATTTTCCACAGCCGGATCGTTATGCAATTTCCCCTACTCTATAACATAAAATGCATTGACTTTCTGGTCTAGAATCCGCTAAAAGAAAAAATGGTTGAATAATTTAGAAAAGTGGAACTAGGTGATGATCGTTCATCGCTTGTGCAGAATTCGGTGTCGCAAACTCTTAATAGTTGTGCAATGAGCATTGAGCCGGAACGACACTTCTACTGTGAAGAATTCCTTCATATAGGTACATGCACTAATGCATTCTTGGGAAACGATCAAGCCGAGAGGGGCAAAAAATAGATGAAGAAGTTCAGCTCGATTAAGCCACGTCGTCTCACAAATAAAGTTCATAGTGAAATAACTTAACATCTGACTGGAACGCACCGAGTGTTCAATTCGACATTTCCTTTCGTCCCCAAGTTGGTGATACGGGCAATCCCTCGAGACGAACACTCATTCACGTGGATTGCACCGATAACTTCATGCGTTTTCTTTGTTATCTTTGTTCTTACGAGCATTTCGACGTCTCATAGAAGACCAGATCTATTAATCAGGAAATCCATACAGCTGCTTGCCCTCGCTTTTTTTGTTTTTATTTTCTAAAGAAATAGATATGTTAGCGAGAAATAAGAGTTTTTTTTTTGCTTTTGAATATTTTAAAAAAATTCAGCTTGGCTGCTGCAAGCATGATATCTTGGTCGCAAAATCTCACGATTTCGGCCACCTTGCAGTAAAAAAAAACGCTCGAAATGTCTTTGGAAAGGCCACTGCAGTCACCATTATTTCATTCTCTCCTTTATAAGTTGCGGCGGATTTTCTCCTTTTAATGATGACTCTCTAATATGAGTAATGGTTAATAGAATGAAGCAAATATTGCTGCACAGAACTCATTTAACACGTTTCACATATGAAATTTTTCTCAGAATTGAGAATTAGAAATGAAACGTTCGCGAGAACATCAGCTAAATACATGAAAGCCTTCGATACTAAGAAGGAAGTTCTGGATCTCATCACAGAATAACGCCTAAGCGGCCATTCGATCAACACTTTACCTGGATAATGATTTTGTAACCAACGTTCTTGACTGTTCTTACTTTATATAGCCACAATTGTTAATAGAGCATTTATACGACGGATTGATATTTCCACCGAGAACGAACGGATGCGCTCGGATGTGTTGTCTGCGCTTATCTGCATTTCCTCGTATCCCATTTTGACAACTGGAATGCGTTTCGATATCAGTATAGCTATTTGGGCATGAAATCAGCGAATATGAGCGTTTTTTTTTTTGTATGCTGCGGACTAGATTTACGAACAAAACGATGCCATCAGTGCTTTGCCAAATGTGTGTATTGCTTGTTTCGATCTCCGTCGATTATTTCGCACTTAGGTGATTCTGTGAAGTGGCTTCATAATGTTCCCATCTACCATAATCAACAGCAATTCTCATTGACTGGAGAGTATATATATATATATATATATATATATATATATATATATATATATATATATATATATATATATATATATATATATATATATATATATATATATATATATATATATATATATATATATATATATATATATATATATATATATATATATATATATATATATATATATATGCATATATATATATATATATATATATATATGCATATATATATATATATATATATATATATATATATATATATATATATATATATATATATATATATATATATATATATATATATATATATATATATATATATATATATATATATGCTATAGTTGATTCCCCTCCATCCTATTCCAAATGAGCTCATTACCCTTTGCATTTCAAAACTGATGATGATATATAAGGCCGAAACGATTAGTAAAAGTCTTTATATTTGCGTTTATTCAATTCTTTTTCAGTAACTGTTCCTATCATGTCCTAGCCGTCACTAGCAAACTAAATAAAAATATTCACTCAAACTTAATTTGCTCTTTCTTTTTTTCAGAGGAGATGCTGCGCTCTCCCAAGTTTGTTTTTATTCTTCTCGCCAATGTGAACAACGCCCTATGTACACGTGCCTTATCTCGTGATTACAATATTGGTTCAAAAATATCAATCATACTTTTTTCTAGAGGATAAATATCATTCCTGAAGTAGGACACCTTGCGAATGAAGCATTCTCGTTTCCATATATTTATTAAAATAACACATCGCTACTTTTGATCCGACAATTTATCTCCTTCGAGAACTTTGCGCGTTTCAAACTGTTCAAATTTTTCTATTCGCATATACTTTATAAAGAGCTCTAAATAGAGGGCACGAACGCAGAGTAAAGAGTTCTGTGTAGGATTTGTTATATTTACTAGTAGATGCGGCGAGTTTCGCGATTTAGCTGCAAGTATTGCTTTTTTAGAGCGTTGAACATTTTTGAACAAATTTAACAAAAGAAAGTTCGAATTAAATACCTTCCTATTGTTTGAAATGTCATCTATTTAGCTTTTTTTTTTGATCAGTTAATGAAGACAGCAGCCTAGCTATGATAAGCAATTAGTATGAGCACTAGGCCCCCATGTATTGTGCCTAGCAATCGTCGAAACCGGCGATATCGAAAAAGAATTATCAAATCTTCCCTCCATGCATAGCTGTTGAACGTTTCAGCTTTTAGCCCATTTAACTCATATTTATTGCGCTTTTGTTTATTGCAACACAATCCATTCGCTGGAAATACGAAATTGTTATCCAGGGAATTGGTGCAAAAATCGCCGTTTCTGCTATTTATTTGCGTTGCGAAGTGGTGACCCAATTTATAGATTGCTAAATTTTTCGACTTTCTATCTACAAAATATATTGTTCCTTCGCCATATCTATATTCGTATGGATTTATTTCTATTGGACCGTTTTTTTCAAACTGTTTCGATAAGGATGCGGTTGCAAAGTTTTTTTATTGCTGTAATGCCTATAAAGAATAACAATAAATCCTAACTTTGATCAGCTTTTACTTCGTCAAAATCGAAAAGAATTAAAGGTTCTCAAATATGCATGAAATTTTAATGCATTCTGAAGTAGGTAGGAAATTTACTTCACATCCGTTAGGCTAGAAAAAAGCGTATTCCATGTAACATTCGTATGAGCAGCTGAATCAGCTAATATCTGAATGCATTAATGTGCATTTTACATTAAGAGTTCGCAGTACATAGAATATCTCATCCAGTTAGCGCAGCTGCTAATATGTATATCGTGCTAGCCTTTCCGGCATTCTTCTCCACTCCTTTGATATCAGTCTATGACATGAAAAACTTGTTCACATTAAACGGGGGCTTTTTAGAAGCATATTTGTAAACCATAGCATTCAATAATCTTTTCTGCAGGAAGACGTTGCAATCTGTGCTCGAGTTTTACTGAAAAAAGCATTTTTAACCGCTTTTTGCAAATGGATTCACTCATTTAGGAAACATATCATCATCTCAAACGCAAACTTTTATTGCATTTTCGATTTCATTAGATTTCTGCATGAAATATTTCTACTTAAAACGATTTTTTGGACTTAGTTTTTCTCGTACACTGAATTAGCCATTGCAGCGATATATGGCATTTCAAACATGTGATTAAAATATTCTGTTTTTTTTTGTGGTCTGGAAAATGAGAGACGGCAATCATAGAAAGAGGCAAATTATCACGTAGAAGGGATTTTTTCTCACTCTCGAAGAGTTTGAGGAAATTAATCGAGCACAAAGAATGAGGACAAGAGAAACGAAGAGGCGATGGAGAACTCACTGAAAATATTTCAGTAGGTTAAATTTGGAATATCTCTTAATCAATGGCACGTGATTGTCAAATACAATCTTTGTTATGTGGCCAAATGTAGTAGTCTTTGTGGCCACCAAATATGTGGCCAAATTGAGCAATGATAGCAATATGCTATTATTGCTCAATTACTGATCACTTAATGATCATGACAGCAAAAAAGCATCAAAAATTATTTATATAACTATTTGACAAACTGCTTTTCATCAATTTCATATTTAGAGTTTTCGATAAGAACGGCAATTCAATATCTTATATGAATTTATTTTCCATTTCATTTTAGAAGCGAAAATTTCTTCTCATTATTACGTTATTTTTAGAATTGTGCAATTTTTCATGCTTTTTCACTACCTACAAATTGAATGTAAACTATCGATGAGTAAGAAATATGTATATCGAAGACTTGTGGTTGCTCAAAAAATTTGACGTTACCGTATGCCTTTGAATATAAGATCATTGCAGATGAAATCACTCCCACCTTGTGCTCTCTCTCTTAAAGGTTATAAATTGAAAAATCTCTCTTCACCACAAAATTCTTTTTTTTTTAATCAGAAGACGACTATTTTGCTGAAATTTGCAAATAATTGAAGGCCCCTTTTTCAGTAGGCAATGATCTTGAAAACGATAGAAAATTTTCTGATGGAATCAATAAAGAAAAAGTAGACTAACTTTCCATTCAAAGGAAAGCGATATTTTCTTCGAAGATGATATTTTCGATTCGTCGATGTCACGCAAATTGCTTCTTATGACTTTCGAAACAAAATAAGCAGTATTCCATATCATAAAACGCAATATTCATATATGAATGCAGATATGCATTATGAGTAATTGTTTTTTGAGTTATATTTGAGTTAAATTATTTGTTTATTTAACTGACATTGGTTAATGTGGCATGAGTATTTTTCGAATAGCAGCAACAAGCATATATAGGATGGGGGGAGAGGAATTGTTGCTGAAACCTCATATGTTCATTTAGAGGCTGCACAACAAAAAAGGCATCACAACTGTTTGAATCCGTCGCAAACAATAGCCATAACTAAGCCGTCAACTCGATTGCTCGTGTTAATTGGCCGTTTCGACATTACGAGATGCAGCATCCATCTCACTGAAACGATTTGAATCGATCGAACATTTTAATGCTGTCGCTTCAATCCTTCAGTCGTTAACTGAATCCGCTTGCAATTCTACCGTTCCAAGACTTATGCTTCGCATTTGCGCTTTATGGCGTCTGTAACTTTATCAATTTTTGCCACCCTCTAGTCATGATATTTAACAGCTTTTTATTTTTGAAGTATATTAGAACGACATCGAATCTGTGCGCATCCGTCTCTCTATGTGGCAGTTCTTACTCTATAGCTATTGAGCTTAAATTTAATGAATGTGAGGCTAATTCAAATCTGGATCGAGTTGTCGTCCATAAAAATTTCTATCTGTATTTATTAGATGATAGGACTAAAGAATTTTTGGCTGCCTAAAAGTCCGCATATTTTGAGGCGTTTGCAACCGTTCGGACATTAGAAATGGAGGAGAAAATGTCTTTTGACGAACATTAGTATTACATGTGAATGCATAATTATTCCTAGGCAAATTATGAAACAAATTATCCTCATTAAACGAAACTGTAAAAAGGTCAGCTTCTTTAGTACCTCTATGAAGTGATTCACTCATCGTTGTAAATATCTTTTGAGAAAACGATATCTTACTTTACAGCGAGTCGCATAAAATGTAATTATTCATACTTTTCTAGTATTGGAGAAGCATCGGCGTAGCAAAGCTTCCAAATGGAGTAACTGGTTGTATCGACTTAGAGGGGTGGGGAGGAGGAGGGGGGGAGGGGAGGTGATCATAAAAATTGCACAAGAAGATCAGCAGATTTTTTTTCTTGATGAAGATAGTTTTTAACGTTTTATTAATGATAAAGCAATAATTTTTGAATTCAACGACGAAATGATATATCAAATCGCAATTCATTACTTCAACGGTTAGCTGATAAAAGAATTTGCGGAAATTATCAGCTGAAGAGTTGAGAGACTGTGCTATTTTTGCATATAAAACGATGCAATTGCATTCGATTGTTGCATGCAATTTTTCGCAAATATTCTGTGAGTTTCAAAATATTTATAAAATTATAAATCGTATTTCATGAATGCGCATAATTTTTTTTTTTTTTTTTTGCAAACAATTCCTCTCTCTCGTTATGTTCGAGTTTTTTTTTTTTTTTTGCAATGGAAATTAGAAATTTTTTTTTCGAATATTTTTCTTCTCATTGCAATTTTGTGTTGAGTTAATTAACATGCCTCTAATGCTTCATCGTGGAATGTTCTCATTATAGAAATGTGTTTCTCATCTAAGCAAAACAGCTGTCACATCATTGGTTTTCATCTCGTTAATAATCCTACTTGTCTCCAGATGGATTTTCTTTCTCACCGTTTTATGCAAATTTGTCGAAAATGCGTCATTTTGATGTTGTGCTTATATGCGTACATTTGTATGTCAGCTTGCCTATTTTAAAGATTGGAACTGTTAGAGCTGAAATTATAAAAGTTTGCGGATATAATTTACACTACACGTTAATTGTTTTTTTATCAACGCTGAGATTTATTCATTATCTCCACAACGAGTTATAGACAGGCAAATGTCTGCCAGCTTTGTGACCCATTGATTTCTATGTTTTGCTAATTGACTTAACCAAAAAAAAAAAAATTGCAGAAATATACCAGCAAGACGTGACATATAGGATGTATTTTTATATAATGCTCATCATACTAACAAAAACAACAATTACAATATGATAGCTTCCTATAAATTTTCGCACAAAAAGATTCGTTCTTTTATTGATTCGATGAAATGCCGATCACTATAAAATGCACATAAATTTTTCTATCAACATATGAATGCTTATAAAGAGTTTCTTGAAATTGGCGAATCAACGTTAACTTATAGGAGGGGATTAACGTTATGATGGACGTTACACGTGCCATAGTTTCAGCTTCAGTAGTTCTGAAGTTGGACTCTATATTCGCGCAAAGTTGTATGATGATGAATGATATCAGGTGCGAGCTCATAGATCGGTGTTTATCTCTATGTTTATGCTATAGCTCTTGAACATAGGGACATCCGAGGTTTGAGCTATAATGATTGATACTCTATACTTCGTGTGGATCAATCAGGTTCAAAAACAATGGAACAAGCCTTTCAACGTGTCGAATAATTCGCATATATCAATCGGACTCGCATCCTTCACCACTCACTTTCTAAAAAAACGAACCTTCGGCTCTCACTAAAACCAATCATCTGATTTCAGAAAAGCGAATCTTTGATTTACAGGAAAAAGAACTTTCGGTTTTTTTTTTGGGGGGGGGGGGGGGGGAGGGAAAACGAACCTTTTGTGAGAAAATTCACAAGGACAATAGGAGTTCTTAAAATTTAAAGGCATTATTTTGCACATTTTGTTTATTTTTGGTAATCGCAAGACTATTGTTAATCAGATGAGCGGGATGAACTCATACTCTTCTCGCCTTGGCCTTCGTCGGGTTAAATCTCAAAAATGCATAATATTGTAGCATCTATTTTGCGTCAGTTCTCGCCTTGATCTAACTTCAGCCGAATTACTTTAGGCTGTTTGTTTGTTTGTTTTTTTGTTTGTTTGTTTCATTGTACAATCATATGCGATATGATCAAACTTTTCCACTACATTTCCACTCATTTCTATTATACATCTGTGTTATTTTATCAATTAAAAGAGTGCATTATTTTATTAATCGTTTACCGAAAGGATATCAAAGCATTGATATACAAATCTAGATTTTTCCTCCGCCACTATAAAAGTAATCGATATAATCTTTGAACGTTTACCTGATTCATTCGCCTAAAATTTATTACTTTTTCTTTCCTCGTTCATTTAATTTCTATTTTTCTTTACTCCTTTTATCGAATAACAACGGATTAATTTCCCACGAAATAAAGAAGAGAATTTTTTCGCAGGAAAAGTAGGTTAAGAACTAGAGAGGAATGATAGGATATTGAAAAAGAGAAATAGACTTACATAAATGAGTATTAACTCATAGATATTGGTAATCTAGTGCACAGCATATTTCTGATCATCTCAAGCGTTAAAACATCGATTGATCATTGTTTATTTATGACAGTTGGCTTCCTCATAATGATTTTCATCAAACGAATTTGATGAATTTTGAAGCGCGAAATAATAATACCGTTATTTTCGTTACTGTATTTAATTCCGCATAGATCATTTTTCAATTACATTACCACTTATCATAACTTAACGATGATTTAATAAACTTAACTGAGCATTTATTTGCGGTTTATTTCCGATTCGAGATACTACAAAAATATATTACTGTACTTTTAAAATCTTTGGTTTTTCTCAAGCGATTACTGAAAACAAAAATATTTCAGCTTATCGTATTCTTTCTCCATTCATATATAAGCGCTTTGCATTATGTAATTGTGCATTATAGAAAAGATTTTATAAATATGAAATACACGTAGAATAACGTATCAGTCTCGAGGTATAGAATGAAAGCATCTTATTCTGCATTACTGATAGTTAAATATGGTCTAAAAGGTTTAAAAGCTTTTAGCTCTTTTGCACAAGCAGTCGGCTGTTAACCGAGAAATGAGCTGTTCAGCTGGATGATGATTTTATTAGGTGTTTTTTTTTTTATTATTTCCGGTTATTTCGGTATGAATCCAACGAAAAGTTCACATTATTGTAACCGTAAAGACATAGCAGTCATCTAATGAATTAATTTGAAACTTCTTTTCTCCGTGCATCGTTGAATATTTCATATCGTTTAACGTTGATTGTGACATATGAGTACATCGAAAGTGCAATAACCATTGAACGACGCAATAATGCATTCATACGTTTGCAAAATTTCTTCAATACGCAATACTTAAGAATATGAAATGCGCATATTTCATCAACAAAGTTTGTCTGCTTGAATTTATTTCACTGTTTGACCTCATTTCTTGATTCCGTTTCTACAACTCTATTAAATATCTGCATTAGAATGAGATTGACAGAACGTAAAAATTTTCCCGTGATCCAATCTGAACGTCGGAGCACCTCAAACTTCTAGACAATTCTAAAAGTCTTGAAGGCTTCCTGAGGTCTAAGCTCGTGATCAGAGCTTCATGAGGCTTGAGAGTGCCATTGCCACCAAAAGCATAACGAGAAGATATATATCATTTTGATAAGGAACTTCAGAGATATGAAGCTTTGGTTTATGGCTTGAAAAAAAACCTCAAAAAATTTCTTTGCTCGTTTTGTCAAACCTAAAGAAAAAACACTTAACTAGAAATGAAATGTAATCGTTCTAATCTCAGGTCTAACAGAATTGCGTGTTCATTCACATTTCCATAAAATCAAGTGATGGACATTAGTAGAGGGCGTATCCTATGATATCACGTGTGCGCACTATCAAAAAATACAATATGAGGATGTATTTAAATGAATAGTGATCAATTCAATTCAATTCCAATTCATTACCAACATTCTCTTGCGGTAATATCCCATAAAAGGCGGACATACAAAATCCGCAATAAATTCGTCTTAAGCTTTCAATGATTGCGACTGAATTAACGTTTAGAGTTAGACTGCAGTCGTCTCATCCGATACGCTAGAAAAATCTCTCATAGATTTCCTATATTTGCAAAAATGTCTTCAATTTCATATACGATAATTCATCGAATGGAAAAAATATTCATGAGGTCATCATCATAGCATATCCTTTATCCGTCAAGGAGAATCAACTCTGATGAGATATAATATTGATTGTTTTATGGATAAGAAAAACTTGGACATTTTTAGTGAATTGTTAAAACAGCATTCATATATACCGCAGAACCATCGATCGGCTAATAGAGAAATATCGCATCAAATGCAAATTTCAACTGATTTCAGCTGATTACTGAAATACAACACTGATTGCGCTGTAATAATAACATTTGGATAACTAGTTAATTGCTTCTCGTTACTAAAACTCCAAACTTCTATGGCTCTGAATTTTTGCGTTCTATTCAAAAATTCACTCATATCAATGAAATTTCGCTCAGAAAATCTTCTTTTTTTTTCTCCATACGAAAATTTCTTCGATGAAATATACAATATCGTTATAACGCCTATGAAACTTAGTTCCAATTTGTTCTAAAATATTGCTTTATTATTGTGCTCATATGAATATATATTTACGAAGTTATGAGGATATCATGTTTATGTTCCATTTTCGTTTCAAGAAAATTGACGTCAAGATTGTATTTAGAAGTGAATCGATTATAGCGAATTGTTTTATATCGTCGAATCAGATGAAATATAAATGCGTATTTCAAATTTTTTTTGGTAATTTTTGAAACCGATGATCTAGTAGGTGAAATTATTTTTAAAAAAATTCATAAACCATTAGGTTTTTCTAGTATATTTCTTTACTTGCTTATGCGCTCATTTTATTTATCTTTATATGGACAGCATGGAATTGAATGCAAATATTTTTGCTCAAAACATATCCATCTAGCACATAATTAATGCATGATTATTTGCCTTGCATCGTTTTGTTTGCTTGATATTCGTCGAAATGAAAACCTTAAGGCTGGGATATATAATGTCTGCTTCATCTTGAAGTGCACTTCATGGTATGCAATAATTGAAATGGATTTCCTTTGTTTAGCATTATTTGCTCTGGTTTGCATTGTGTTAGCTGTTCGTCTTAGTGCTTGAAGAGTGCATATGGGCGTGGAGTTTTTTTTTTTTTCAGCGATTCTGATCCATCTCGTTATCCATTGCGGGAGGATTCACTGGGTTCTCACTAGTGCTTGGCATTTAGGATGAAGTTTTGTTGATCAGAAATAATTTTATTAGGCAACAAGTTGCAAGGGATGCCTAGAAATTGTAAGCATTTTTCACTGAACTATTCATGCGCAATCTGCATTGTAAACCACGTCGTTGTATGTCTTGTGTCACAACTTATTTATTCAAGAAATTTTCCAATTTCTAGGGGGAGAAATTTATGCCGAAAATTGTCTTAATTGCTGCGCATGTTTGCTTTATTTGCTGGTCTCTCAGTGGGACTCGGTGTAAATATTAAAAGATTTTAACGATCAGAGAAGCATTATATTATTTGGTATCCTAGTAGCGCTTATTCACTTTCTTAGCCGTCATCACGAAATCTGTGTACAAAGCTTCATTGCGCCATACACTTCACTGCGCCATAGAATCTCAGCATAAGTTGTTGTCGTTTTCTATGCCTTGCTGAATTTTTTAGAACAGTTGAGACTCTCTCTTCTCCTGTGATTAGAAACACCCGCAGAATTTTAGGCTTCGTGGAATCGAAAGCCTGTGAGAAAATCGATAACTTAGAAAACCATTGGAAACCTCTGAGTTTTCACGGCATCGCCCAGGAATAAGTGCTTCCGAGCTTCGATACTCCTATCCATAGAATTTTTTGTGGGGTGAAACTAGTTCCAGTTTCCGCCTAGCTGGAGCAAAAAGTTGAGGAAGGAATTTGTTATATGAGCGAGCCTCCGCCTCCGAAGCTTGCTTTCCGCTTTATTCAAATATGGAACTGCGCCCACCAATCATATATTCACTGCAGTACCGATAGGGTGAAGAGAATGTTGACATGAAAACAAAAATATAAGATGAGTGGTCTTTAAAGATATTTTAAAAACATTTCTCCTCAACAATAGAAAAGCGCCTTAGTGAAGAGAGTAAGAATATCTAGTGCTTGAACAAGAGCGATATTATTTATATTATCACGGTAACTACCCTCGCCGACTCCTATCACATACATCTTGTGCGATTTTGTTTCGTTACCCGCATTGCGTATAAGAAATAACCAACTTTTCCGTTGTCAACTGTGTTTGATTTCCTATTTGCTTCCGCTTTGTGTTTGGGATTCACTTTTTCTCTTCTATGAATATTCCCCACGAGTGGTAAACAGTTTTCCAGCAGTATCTACGTTTTTGCTCTCGTCATAATTTGTGACTTGACGTCATGTCAAGCGAAGCGATCTCTTTCATATAAAAATGGCTCGATTTTTTCCTTACCGTCATTTTCTAGTTGAATGCTTCCAAATGAAAGGCACTTTCTTCCAATGGACCAGACCGTCCCTCTCGCATGTATTCTCCTTCCATCGTTTCCACCTTTTCATCTGATTTGCTCCTCGTTGAAAGCTACACTTAGAGCCATTGTTGATTTGACAAAAGCTGCATATTCTCGAGGTATTCGGCACCAGCACTAATGCACTCATCCCAAATAACCTCAATTACCACATAGAGCAAATCTTTGCACATCGCATCTGATCATTTTTTAATTTATTATATTTTTACCTACCTTTAATTATTTTCTCGAACTTGCCAGATATGCCTTTGATTCTCGCTCATTTCGCTTTGCCGTTGCAAGAAATTTATTTCATCCACCTTTCTGTCGGCATTTTTGAAACATGAAGCGATTACTCATTTTCATGTAAAATTTGCAATAAAATTTTAATACCTGTTCATCATCTTCAAATTATCAACGTCTAATATCTTTGAAGAATTTCCTTCATTTAGAAACACAATTCGTTTATTCCCACAAAAAATGCAACTATTGGAAGCAGGTAATTTCTCTCCGAAAAATCACTGCATAAAAAATTCAAGTCTTTTTTCTGCCGTGAGAGCACTCAGTGAGTTCAAGTGATCAAATTTGGCTAATTTTCCAAATATTTCATGAAAGATCAATTTTTTAATGAAAAAATTATTGCAATCAATATTGCAGTTAAATGTTTCCTATGCAATATTTTTCATCGTTGATCTCAATGGCGATTGCAAAGAGACGCTAATTTATGCGTGTGATTTTGTAAATTTGTTTAAGTGAGGCTCTCTTTACGACTCGTATGCAAATTTCCATGAAAAATGGCAGGGTTCCAAAGTTCGTTTGCAGGTCTCTTTCACTAAAATAAACTTTCACGCTGTTCGTGAAAAAAAATAATAAACCTGCTCAATTAGTTATATATTGCGGGAAAAGTGCACAAACTTTAAAATTCATTAAAATTTCCGAAGTTTATTATTTTTATTTAGAATCATCGCTTCATTTTGTTTTTTCCATAGCAAACAAAACATAATCGTGAAATTTTTGTTATCCATCTGATCCATAGTAATGACATCCCATTGCACAGTTGTATCCTGTGCTACTCAACTGGAAAACGCCGTTATATATATATATATATATATATATATATATATATATATATATATATATATATATATATATATATTTATATATATATATATATATATATATATATATATATATATATATATATATATATATATATATTATATATATAATATATATATATATATATATATATATATATATATATTATATATATATATTTAAATATATATAATTATAATATATTTATATTTATATTTATTTATTTATATTTATATTTATATATATATTTATATATATATATATATATATATATATATATATATAATATATATATATATATATATATATATATATATATATTGCGCAGATTATTCTTTTCAAATCCTATTGCCCATTTTGATGTATTAGTGCATTATAAGAGTGAAAAGCGTTTCTGCAAAATAAATGGCTGCGAAAAAAATTCCACTCATATTGTTTATTGGGTGGTCTCTATTAAAAATGATTAACTTTATTTGACTCCTCTAGAATCATATGCGTCTTTTTCTTCTATTTTTATAGCTTTAGCGCAAGCATTTCTAACTTTATGATCATACGTAAAATTTAGGTGAGTGCAATACTGGAAGTTCGTGACGTTGTCTTCAGAATATGATTGCCTTAGAGAATTATTGAAACGCTGATATTGCAGGGTTATAGAAATGACTTTTGCTTTACGTTATCTATTTTCTAGTTTTGTTTCGCTCGAAATAATGCTCTTATTCTTGTAGATTTCTCTTTGAAATTCTGCAAACAATAGAACATTTTAAAATGTTTCATGTCAATAGTTTTTTGTGTTTTATTTATTTTTAGATTCAAAGCAAAGTACCACTCTCGTTGAAGGGCCGCCATTTTCCTATAAAGCATAGTCGATGGCCACTATAATGAAGAGAGTTCCTTTAGTGTGTATCATCCTTCAGCTACGCATTCCTTTACTTCAACATGAATAATGCAAACGCTAGATGTATTAAAAATGAGATTCAAATTGCGTTTTCTTGAGATGCTTCTAAATATTCTCCTTGATTCCAAATTAACTTCGAAATGCGTGTCGTCGAGACGCTTCTAATCCTTGTCCCTCTAATTTGCTTCTTCAATTTCTTCGTTGCAGATACCGGCACGACACTTCTATCAACTAATATTCGTTTCCGAATCAAGACGAGCGATCATCGGTCGAAGTTCACTTTTTTACGTCGAACCGAATAGGACGTTCGTCCGAGCTAACCGAGTGAGTTACAAATTTCCACACTGTAATTTAAAAATGCAACAACCTTCTTGCAACCCTCTACGAATAAATAAAAGTACTTTAAACGGTTTAAACGGTTTGGAACTTCTTTCGAGCTTTTTTATTTGCAATATAAACGCCTAACTTATATGTCAGCTACACATATATTTCCTTTTCCATGAGGATATTTGTACAGCATTCGTAACAAACGGTTCGTACGACGGTCGTTTCTTTCTTTTTCCGTCCATCGGGATGCGCAAGCGTTTATATGAACACTTTGAACGATCATCGATGCTACTTCTCATGGAAAAGTCAATATTTGGGAAACTTTTTTTGGGGGTGGGGTGGGGTGGGGGAGGGGGGGTGCTGGAACGCATTGACGTAATAATCAGCTAAATATATAAATCGGCGGATATACTGAACAGTGGATGATCTATCGTGCATATTTTTGAATATTTCATCGTATCAGTAAGATTCATTCATTACGAAATGCAAATCAACGAGTATAATAAATTAGGCGCGGATTTTTGAAAAGTACGTCTGAAGTTAAATTACTAAATTTACCTGTAAACTAGGGTAAGTTTATCGATTATTCGAGGCGTATAATCACTTTTTTCTTCTTTGCAATTGCAATCATTAGTCGTTATTTTTTGTTCTTTCCCTATTGCAAATTCTTAATAGAATTCATTCTTATAGAGCGGGTATTGGTTGGAGTGATTGTGCAATTGGCAAGTGCAATTGGCTCATGCAAATTTTATTCTCTTGTGAGGGTGATCGTTAGAAAACGATTTCAATATTATCTATCTCATTGCATTTCTCTTCTTTCAACGATTAAAAGGAAGCAGGAATTTATGCGTAAAGAAATTATTCGTTGATGAATATGTTCGACTAATTTTCTGTTGTCCTTTTTTTTCTCACTGCAATAATAATTGCATTAATAAATTAATTTCAACGTTTATTTATTTATTAGCTATTTTCTTCTTCAATAGAGACAAATAAAGCTGTGCGCATAATTCTATACATTAGATCACATCATATCTTTTTCTTCGATATGCAAATTTTTCAACAATAAAACATCCCATTTAATATTATTTTATGTAACAATTTAATTACCTAATTAATGAGTTGATAGAATGCTAATTGATGAAATATATTTTATAAAGCAGTAGTTGAAAGAAAATGCTTTTTTTTTTCCCATCTGTAAATCGATGCGTTTCCTTTGAAAATTGTCTTAAGGTACAACTTTCCAATACAAAAAAAAAAAAAGATTTCCAATGCATTGATGAAATTAGGATCTACTTTTCAATAAATACGTTTAGCAATCGAATTCGTCTTTCATTTTTATACGCCTTAGCAAAATTGCATCCTCTATAGTGCATTATAGGCGACATTATATTTGCTTATCTGCTTTTCCATTATTTTCAATTCGATAATCATTGAAGTAAGAATAAAGGAAGTTCATGAATATAACCTATCATCTGCATTCAGTGTTAACCCATTAAAATTGATTTATTAGCCTCTGAAATGCGCCTAAAATTGATGGACACTTAAATGCGCCTAAAATTTACCACCATCCGCCATATCATTGCGATTCTTTGTGCATTTATAATGCCCCCCCCCCCAATTTTGCAGAAACGATTATTTTTATGCAATAATTTTCGCAATCGGTCGTTCAGGTGAAATATGAATATGCTATTGAACATATTGAAAAATACATTTTCGCTTAAGGTAAAATTTTGAATAAATTTCTAGTGCATTATTGTATATCGTCTGCAGAGATTTGAGATATTACACAACTAGCTGACGTAATAATGAATAGAAATTGTCGAAAACTTACATTATATCAGGAGAACTTTTCCAGTTGTTTTTTTTGTCATTTCGTTTCCCGTGAATATTGTTCTGTTCTACGGCAATAACTCGTTAAATATTAAAGTTATATTCATCGAAAAATGTTGGCGGATTATTGATGTAATTGAGCAATTTCTAGAGAATATTATGCGACTCAATAGTGAATTCTATTGAAATTAGTTTTTTAAAGGAATTTTGGCTTCTTTTTTTGAAAATTTGGAGCTTAAAGCTATTTTTTATTAGCCTAATGTAGAGTCATCTTTTCGGAATAGTGTCATCAACTAATATCTATTCATAAAATAGTTACACTTATTTAGTTTTATAATTTATTTTTGCTATGTATTTTCATAATTATGAATGTAATTTGCGATAAACTTGCAAATATGTCAACTGTTGACTTTAATGTACTTTTTATGGGCTACTTTAATCCGTTAATCTTTAATCTTTAATTTGAATTACTTTTAGCTAGGTAATCAAATATATTGGCATTAAGGGATTCGTCGAATTTTACTTTGTAGATTTTTGCAATCGATGCCAATTATCCCCTTCCGAAATTTAGATAGTTGCAATTTTAGCCGTTAAATGAGGTTAGAGAAATCACAGAAGGAAATAATTTCTTTTCCGCATCGATTTTCGTCCTTCTTTTTTTCCCATTTCTGTAGCTGTTCGTTTCAATTCAATTTTCAACTGAAACAAAAAGATCACTAAGAGGAGGAAAATTTTTCACCAGAAGATGACCATAATTTGCGTTTTTTGTTTGGATGGAAAGATTTAGAAATAAAGAGAAACACTTTTCGTGCAGATGCGTTTGGAAAAATGAATGCATTTAATTTGTGGCATCTATGCCTGTAAAGATGAAAGTGCATTATCGTTGCTAAGTGAATTTGAATAGAAATTTGATGTTGATAGCTCTCATAAATAATACAATTCAAGAGCGTTCTATCTTCACGTTATTTACTGTTGCATTTGATATACAATGTGATCAGTCTCATTGCAAAACCTTTCCATTGTCATTTTAACTGTAATTATGAATCAATTGCAAAAGATATTTGCAAAAAAAAAAACGATGATATTTTACTTCACATTTATCTCCTATAAATGCAATTGTTCGAATCTTTGCTGTTAATAAAATGACCATTTTCTCTAGATATGAAATTATTGCACAATTTCTTCGATATGCAAATTTTCTATTCGCTTTGAATAAATCGAATAGTGAGAAACCAATTTTTTCAATAAGTATATTACACTCTTTGCATAACGTTTACCATAAAGTGACCCAATTGAAACCAAATGAATAAATAATGAATATCAATGATAGATCTAATGAGCTGAATAACTAACGATTCTTGTAGATCACCTGTATTTATTTGAAAATCAATACAGGTGATCCACAAGAATCGTTAGTTATTCGGCTTTTTGTTGAAAATCATCCAGTCAAACTTTTTTGTTAGAAAATGATACTAGTAGTTACTATTACGAAAAAAAAAGAATTGTATTTTACCATCATGAAAAAAAAATGAAAGTAGTATGATGTTTATGCAAATTTATATCCGTAGTGATGATCGTAGTTGCTCTTTTGGGAGCATCAGATACGAGTAGAACCTGGATATTATATTCGCATTTTATAGCTATAATTTATTGTAAATAAATTGAAGAAAAAATTATTGTTGCAGTTCATGTACTTTGAGTTACATTCCAGTCATTATCACTTATAATGAGTCAATAGAAGTATTAGTTGCAAAATTAGTTCCCCTTAAATTTATTCTATATTCTGGCTCAATAACTTCTGAGTGGAGTAAATATTTGTATCACAGTTATTATATTTGTCGATTTCCTCTGGGCCGTAAGCTTCTATTACTTTGTGTTGAGTAAGTATGCATTTCCGTAGTTTTTTTTTGAGAGTAGAAGGGCGTGATCCAGGACACATATTGTGCATGAATTTATATCTCAACCTATGAATTTTCCTTGGCTCATTTCAGAAGTATGATAATATATTTCTGTGAAAATTGCTGTCCTACCTAGGGATTTTACGAGAATTGAAGATGCATTTCGCTTAACAACCGAAACCGCAGTCAAACTCGTTGAGATTGACAAATGAAAGGTTGCTCCTTAATAGAGAAATCTCTTATTTCTGTTGATATTTGCATATTGTTTCGATATGAAACAAAAGAAGAGCGCTAAGACTTTCCTTTATTATTCCGCATGTAAAACGATGAGATTACAAGTCATCCCCCTTATAGTTTTGTGCATATCATATTTCCCTTGAACATTACGATCACTACGACTGAAGAGATTGAAGCGGAAATTCGAGAGTTGCAATTCTTTAGCTTATAAACTCTTGTTTCGCTTAACGACGATGAGTTCTTCTATGAGAGGGCTTTCTTGTGAAATATAATAGAAACCATCGTTAATGATTCCAATACTATGCTATCATACTACTAGATTAACCTCAGGGAAGAACATTTCCTATGATTGCATAAATATGGCACTGAATATAGCTTTCCTCTAAGGCATATTTATATAAAATCCTCTAAGGCAGGAAATATATTAGAATAATTAATCGTTTAAATGAAAAGAGATAATTAAAAATTACTCATCCGTATATATTCACGAACAATTGAGAAATTAATTCCATGTGGCATTTAAACAATATGGCAAATAATCGTCTTTGATAAGTCATAAATGGAACGCTCAGCGAAAATCCATAACGATTTTGTTGAACTAAACGAAATATTATTTTCGATTGTCAATTAGAGTGCCATATTTCGATGTGTTAGTTCGATTAATCTGTAGAACTCATAGCACTCATAGCTGCTTTTTTTTTTTTATTTTGGGATAAAATTTTATCACTCGTATGATCATAATCGATACGATTTTCTAAGTGATTGAAATCCATCATCATGATAATATCATTTCAACGATGCTATAGAAGGAAGTTTACTGATTGCCATATGAAAGAAGCGGATTGATATAGAAATTGTGCAATGGTAATTTATAATTGAATAGATGAAAGAATTTTTATGCATTTCTAAAAATATCTTTTTGCACTATATGAACGTTGCATCGTTCCATACAATTAAAAATTTGTCTGTTTTTTTTTTCCCGTTGTTTCATCATATGGAACCAAAAAGCACTGATCCATAAATCCAGCAATCGAGACCAATAGCGTTATTGATCTCCAAAAATTCATTTGCCTCCCGACTAGACGTATTCTGCATGATTTATGGGCAAAATGGAGAACCCCATGGGTTCCGGGCGCCTCGTTAGTCGCTGAGAACAGGTTTTAAGTTCCAAGCTGCAGACAGATAAAAAATGCCAATTAAGCTGATCCCATAGGCGTTGTTCCCACTGTTGTTACTAAATAGTTTCCCAAATGATGCGAGAAGCTTTGAATCCGCAATGCTTTTACGCTTTCCTGACCAGCACGTTAGATATCAATGTGCTGATTCAGCTGAATTTTATTAGTCCAAAGTTCGTTTCATGTTTCGGAACACGAGTTTGCGCTTAAGAGCTATTTCCAACTGTAAGCTGTATCCCCACTAGCAATGGATGTATCCGGAAGTCAATTTCGAGGAGTCGGCTCTTTGGCTGACTCTGGACTGTATCAAGAGGTCGAGTTCTTCAATTAGAAATATACCTGCTACTATTACTTTGGATACCCCAAACTCGAACGTCGACCTTAGAGACTCAAATTGTTTTCATCGCAAGTCTGACAATCGAGGCATCTAGTGACACCGAAAAACTTTCTGGCTCAACCTTTGAGAGGAGTGGGGAGTAGCGGCGCGACCACTTAATCATGTGACTGTTGACGGCAGAACAACAATTAGCCGTGGTTGTGCCTTTTCCTTATATGCTGAATCAATCACGGCGCAAATAGGCCTTTTGGGTGTCAGCAGCAGCTACTGTACCAAAACAACTTTATTCAAACACAACGACACGCCATAACCACAACACTGCGAACACTGCTATTCACTGCAGGTATCTGTGAAAACGATACAGCGCAATAGCATTGACAAAGTAAAAGTATCCGTCTCTCCGCTGTTGTGCCGTCCCACGGAGACTTCGAATGCGTTCCACCGGCGCGAGAGATTTTGATAACGTAACTCTTCCCACGAGGGGACTGTTGCGGGCAGAGAAATCTCCTTCGTTCCCGCGGGGAATTTGGTTCAATCACATCACATAATAGGGGCGCCCGTCCATACAATATTATATCCCAAAGGCCTGTTCATTTTTAATTTGAAGGGGCCTTTGAAAATCACAGAGCATTCACACCCTCCACGCGCGTGTAACTTTCGTAACCCCAAATTATTTCAGACCATTTAAATTACACTTACAAAGCATTTCGCACTTATCTACCCAAGTCATTGCATTTACCCAATACATCAATTCACATTTGACATCCCACATTCCTAAGTTAACTTAATCTACCGACGAATTAGGCAGATTTCTCTAACACAGTTGAGACGATCAAGGATCTCCCGTTGCTCTGGACTAAGCACATGAGCTAGAGTCAACTGAAACCTGATCCCACTGCCTAGCTGGAAGCATCCAGCTCTATTGTGGACCCTCGAAGATACCTTGGCCTTATCGCCGGACCGACCTAACTTAATTTTATCTTAGTCCTTCCACGACTTTCAAGCTGAACCCCAGAATGAGACGCTAAGACACCATCAGAGATAGGCATCGATGTGTTCGATGGAAATGACACCGATCAGATGCTGCAATACCTCACAATGTGTCATTAGTAATGAAGGCGTCCGAAAAAGTTCCGTTCGAAGGTGTTCTAGACCGCAAAGCAGTTCTGAGACCTCAGAGTTAGGACGCTTTCAAAATTCGACGGCCTTCAAAAGTCTTTCTACGATCGTCGACTTCAAGTGCCCCATTCTACTTTGAAATCCGAAGATAAAAACTTTCTCGTAGGGCGTCCATTTTTAGGTCCAGGAACTGAAGGCATCGAAACATCGAAACGGCTGAAATTTCGATCGGGATTCTCAGTTCCTCGAGGCCCCGGAGTTCACCTTCTCTCTACTTCCTGAAGTTTGAAACCAAATCTCGCCAGTTGCTGTAAAATGAATGATGGCTCAACAAATCGAGCAGAGATGCAGAGTGGGTGGTTGGCCAGCATAATGATTGTAGGTTAACAAACGGTTGCAGGTTCTGTGACTTCGCTTTAACTCGAAACTCCGAAAACTGCCTGGTGACCCAGTGTTAAAAGGCTGCCGAATCTACGGGGTCATGAATTGGAAAGGATTATGAAAGTCACTGATGAGCTCCTGATTTTGGAGATTTACTACTCAGTGGCCCCCTCGAAAATCTTTCAGAGACCCGTACTTTCGGTGCCCTGAACAGTGGTTATAGTCGTAGGCAAATAAAGGTGAGTTTACGTGGCGCCCAATTGGTAATCAGCGTTTCTGTGTTTCCCTTTTCAAATCAGCGCTCAGTATTATGATTGTATAATACTAACGTGAGCGCAGTATTGCTCTGTTGTAGTAAAAATGTTTCGTAATTCCCTAGTTACTGAATTCCAGTCCTCCCGCTTCAGGCCCCGCTTTTTTGGTTGCGGAATCTGCAATACGATCGCCTCTATCTTTCACCACGCATAGAGATGGCTGTAAAAGAGAATATCTTGTATTGAAAGGAACTCCTATTCAGTTTAATTTGATCTGTAGGCATACTCGAGTTTTCGAAAATGCTATACTATATTTCTGCAGACGCTTGCTAGTAATGGACACCCAAAAGAGCCATTGTGTTGAATCGGTGAAGCCACAGAAGTAAAATTAGAAAGAAGTCACCTCGCAGTTGACCGGGAAGCCGGTTCCTTGCCCAGGGAGGAGCCAAATCCAATGAATTGACTTTATCCTCTCCCACTGTCAGAGTCAGCGAAAGCTGATTCTTTTATTATGATGGCGGAGCAGGAAGGCAGAGCCGGCTTTCATACTCCACCGGAGTCGAATTTGAAGTTACCTAGTTTTGCTGAGATCACAATGCACTATTCATCAGTGCTTCAAGTATTTGAGGTTTGCGCTAATCGAAATTACCATCTCATTGAAATATTTAAGGAAATGAACAAAAACATTATAATAAATGAACGAGAAGCTAGCGTTCAGAAAAGATTTCAAAAAAAGCAAAAATTATGGCTACCATTTGTTAGCAATACGACCCTTAAAATGCACACATCGATCATTAATCCGCCATCTCCTTTGACGGTAATCTATAGGGGTTTGGTCGATCAATGTCTGAATTACTTTTTTCATCGACGTTCCATAATCAATTTTGATGTCATCATTTTATGTCTGTCGCGCACATTTCGAAATTCTTTCGTTGTTCCCTGGCGGCTGATGTCATTCCTCCTCCCAATACTTGCTTATTTAGTCTATTCTCCTTTATTAGATTACAGGCTGCTCTTGTAGTAGTTTTCTACCTTGGCAGCGGCTGTTTCTTTCCTTATGTACATTAATCCACCCTGAAATTTCGAATATTGTGTTTGTCCTTCTCAATGTGGCTCTCTTCTAATTCATTACCGCTCCCCCCTCCCCTTCCCCTTCAAACGCGATCGTTTTCTTTGGGTGCGTCTTCGTGCACATATCCTACTTGAATTTCATCCTTTTCTCAAACTGTGCTCGCTTATCGCGCCCGTTGCCATGTCTCCACTTCGCATGGGCCGCTTGCCTCTATTCCTCGAAATTAACCCACGCTTCTGGTCATCTAAAATGTTACAGTCCGTTAGGGCCGAATGCGAGCTTTTATGGCTTATTATCTTAATCTATATACTGATAATCAGCAAGACAGACGTCACCGCGAGAGTGGTGAGTCACTTTTCGAGTGGAGGAAGGGAATCCCGTTTGGATGATGATGATTTTCATTCGAGTGTTCACTCCCCATCTCCGCGAAATTTTCCCTCTACAGACCTTAGTTCCTCTCTTCTCCAAATGCTTTTACAGAGAAGCGCAAAATCGATTCAATTTTTAGCGTTGAAGGGATCGGCTTTTGTATTTATTTGTTTTACTGCTGTCCAATTGGATCAAAGACTGTTTCTTTTCGAACATGTCCGTGCCAAGCAGTACATCACCGCTCAGGCAGAAGTGTCATGAATAGAAGTACCACATAGAAAAACGTTATTCCCACACACACAGTGTTCATTAGAACCACTCGCGATCTTGTTGCCATAATATCAGACGCGGGAGCTGATAGATCCTTAGATCCTGAATCAGCTATCCTGAGATTTTTTTTCTCGGAGACGCTCTGAGATTGAATATCTATCTTTGCTCTAAATGTGCATTGTAAACCCTAATTTGAGGTAGAATTCTATACAATTTGAGAGCAAATATTGTTATGAATGAAAGACAATTCATGCTACATAAGAATTAGCTATTGAGGTCATTCATAGTCCTTTTTTTACCGAGTAGAAAAGAGAGTACTCGCCACGATGGGGCAGAGGGCAATGAAAATATGAGCATCTTCCTTACTTATCTCTCTACCTCTTGCAATTTTAGGATGCAATTTGTTCCAGGATTCAGTTTGTTAAACTCTAAACAAGCATTACTACCTGAATTTTTTCATAGGAAACTAATATATATATATATATATATATATATATATATATATATATATATATATATATATATATATATATATATATATATATATATATATATATATATATATATATATATATATATATATATATATATATATATATTTCGAAGCAGATTCACTCTCGGATTCGCCTATCTCTTGAGAGCTTGAAGCCTCTTTTTAAACCTTGCCAAATATTTTTCTCCAATTCTATAGCATTTCTAAAATTCTATTGATTTTTCAGTTTCTAATTTTCCATCTTTTTTCTTCTATGATTTCAGCTGATAGTTGAAGATTCTAAACGGTTCTATTTTCAGTTGAAAGCAATGAGAGACACTGTGGTAACGGATGAAACTCTCAATAGGAAACCGGCGATGGGTTCATGTTTGCTGAAAACTTGTAAGGTTTTTCTTCAACATTCTCAGTGTTTTGTTAGTTGTTTTTTTTTTTAATATATATATTGCTGAAAACCTAATTTGCACTCATTTTCTGAGAAAAAAAAAGTATTTTTGAATGAAATTAAAGTAAATTGTGTTGTAATTATCTCTAAATCAAAATTGCTTGTAATATTCACCTCAAACTAAATGGATCGGCAACGCAATCAAACTTATGGACAATTTCGGTTGCTTAAATGTTATTCTCTTCCTGCGTTTTGAAAAGCTCTAAATTGCGTTCTTGAGAGGCACTTTTTTCGAAGAGGCAATCATTTGTCACTATGAGGTAATCACAAAACACTCTCATATTTCTATGTTTCTCCTCATCCATTAAAAAAAAAATCGTACGATGAAATAAAAATAAATCGTTGAGAAAAATTATGATTAATCTTTAATCGCATAGATTTTCTATTTTTTTTTTCTATTCGTGCAATTCTCAATGAATAAATATGAATTATTTAAATTGGTGTTTGTAACAATATTATAGCGTTTGTTTTGCATAATAAAATTCTATAGCACAATATGTATCTCTTTCGAATATGTGCGCAATCTCTTATTGCCATCACTTCGATTTTTTTCACTATAGTTGAGTTTATGAGCAAGAAATATCTGATTGTTGAATTCAATCAAAAAAAAAAAAAAAATTCGAAGAATTTTTATGATTTTTGAAGATCGTCGTTTTTCGATTTTTTTTTTTTTTTTTTTTGCTCATTTCGTTATTTGTTTTTAAATTTCTCAATCGAATTGCGGAAACTTTTTCATATCGTTGTAAATTTCGCATCGAATTTAATGCAACAATCTTTTCGCATCATTTCAATATATTTTCGTCGAAAATTGTTAAATCGAATGTTGATAGTAAATTAAAAGAATCATGTTTGCTTAACGCTTTTTAATCTTTACTTAACTCATTTCTTTGCATTCCTCGTAATTATTTGAAATATCTGCTTAATTCAGAGCAATTTCTTAATGCATCATCTTATTTATTGAATTCTCAACAACATTCAAATTTACTCAACGAGCTTCAATTTCTTTGTATTTCTTCGATTTCATTATCATATAAGCTGTGTTTATAAAATTTCATGAAACGTCTAATTTGCAAAATCAAACTATTGCAAAAATTGCAATGTCTAATTGCAAATTTGTCTAATTGCAAAAATTCGAATGAAATTTTAAATATATTTCTATAGGCTTTAAGATTGAATGAGCTATTATTAGCTTGTTAAGCGTAAAAAGTCTTCATCACGATAGTCGACGATTGAAAAGAATAATTGCTATACTCGTTGTTATATTGGCTCTTTGATTAGATCCGAAACGTTTGAAGCGCTTTTCACTTATGCTCAAATGTAGAAAGGTTTGTAAAATGGAGTGTGCAAGAGAGGCGTGGATGAATCAAATTTAAATAATTTCAGTAAGCATTATTTTTTTTTAGCTTGACATAGAGGGAGTGAAGAAAAGACCTTTGTTTTACTACACGTATATTCATTACAGAAAGGTAATTATCGACGGAAGTAATGTTGTTTAATATTTGCATATTTGTTGTTTATTTGTTGTTTTGGATATTTTTATATTAACTTATATAAGAGTCGAAATATTCTATAAGCAACAAAGAGAGGAAAATGCAAATAGGAGTAGAATAGATGGGAAAAAAACCTTGATTGATTAAATGCAAATATTTTTCGCTTATAGCCACTGAAAGGAAACGTTGTTCGTTGATATATATTAGTATTCTCGACAATGCATAGCATTCAATGAGCGGAGGAACAATTCTATGCTGTGAGGGATTGCATTTTTAGCTCCTTACGATTCAAACACAATAAAAATTTACTATCTAGGCAAAGATATCTCAAACTGTTAGTTCGTATTTTCATTAGATTTCTTTCTTTTGTATTCTATATATTAGGGTTTTCTATTGCTTTAAAAATAAAACTTTTTTAAAACTTGATTTTTCAAATAGTAGGGCAATTTTTTGACGATGCTTAGAAAAGCATTTGAAATTCAGATTGAAGTACTGAATCACGAAAAGCAACAAAAACTATTCGACTCTTCTCTCGAGCATTTCCTGTTCACTTCAATTGAAGGTAGTGATCGAAATGGCCAAAATTTCTTCCATCTTCCATTATAAGCTAATCTTAAATGCTTGGCTATCTTATCTTAATTTTATCCAACGATTGCGGCCTATAAGACAAATTTGTTCAGCGTACTCAGTTTATAAATAAAGTTGAATAGGTTGTATTCATCGAGCAATGAATGTTTTCGATAAAACTGGAATGTATAGGGCGTTTTTATTTTTATTTTTTTTTTTTTTTTTTGAATTTACTATGCGAGAAGTTTGATCTACTGAATGCAACAAATCACTCGAAATAACTGCAATATGTCTTTTAAAAAAAATGCATGTTTCTAAGCTTTCTTCATTGTTCACTAATTATAGAAATGATCTCATCAGCGATAATTTTGCATGTATGCATTTATTTATACGCATCGATATGATAATTTTAATTTATTGAAGAAAAAAAAACGATAAGATAGGAGCTGTTGCGAAATATGCATAATTTCCTAAGCTGAAATTGGAATATAAGTTTTTCATAAATTTGCATAATTCAAACATATTTCGAGATAAGAAAAAAATTCAGCAAGAATTTTGCAATGAAACGAATTATTTAATTCAATATTGCATACATTCAAAGAGAATTTCTATACGGAAAGAAATTCATCATTAGAAGGTTTTGAAAAAAAAAAAGACACTCAGTGATATGAACGCCTTTTTCAAGTTAACTCCTTTCTCTCACTTCTCCTCTCTTTCCTTTTAGAAGTCGTGAATTTCATATTCGTCTCAAATATTATCTCAAAAAGTGAATATCTCAGTCGTTAATATGGCCTATTCGATGTGTATATCTGATTGTCCATTGCCCATATAAGTAGTAGTTAAACGCGAATCTATATAATTTAAAAAATGAGGAAGCAAAAAAGTGTGATATAACAATATTTCCCATTTTCTGGATAGTCTGTGGAATAAGAGCAGTATAGTCACCTCATTCTCATCCATTTTCAACACTTATTGACCGCTTAAGTTTAGGATCAGTTTTACGCCAATCCATGATGTAATTTTTGAACGTCCATCAAGCAAAATCAGCTAGATGAATTAAACGAAAGTGGGAAAATTCATGATTCACTTGAAACGTCATTTATTTTCGTCTTTTTTCATTTACTGATTTCCTTTTTCCGTTCAGATGCCAGAATATCTCGTTGCATAGTTAGGCTTATGTAGTGAAAAGGCCTCTCTCAAGCACGAAGAAGAATAAGTAATGGGCAAGCACGCCAGATGAGCTGACACGAGTAACTATAGCTGTAATCCGTTCATCAGAACAACCACTATCACTAATTGCCAACGAATCACAAATGTGCACAATAGTGCATGCGATAGTCCTGCCGATCTAACCGCTCGTGCAATTCCCATGCAAAAGAGCCGTTTTTTCTGCTCATCCGTTTGTGCAATGCGACCCTTCAAATGAAGAAAGTGTCACGGCTAGCTATAAAATGCGTCTAAATTTTGGGGCACGTTAAACAATCCATAATTCTTGAAGAAAGTGATCGATCGTTATTGAGATTTTTAGCGTTGTCTTATGTTTCAGATTATTACAGAGGATTTCATTTCATCGGCTGTTATGTTTCCACAGTTCAATTTATTGTGCGCACGGACACACGCACCACATATAAGCATGGAGACGTTCTTGCCATGATTGGGCTCAGCACATACGAATTTTTGGAGTTAGATAGTAACTTCGACAATTTTTGTAGAAAATATAAGAATTTTCGCTTTTCTGTTCAAGTGGCTTCAACCTGTGAAATAACGGCTACCCCGAATTTAAAATTTCTTTTTGAGCAGCTCATGACGAAGCCGGGAAGTGATCTATCCACTTCTTGAGTGGAGTATTTAGTCATGGTTCGGTGGCAATATGAGAGCGGTATAAATTGAATCACGCAAGTCATACGACTTACCCAATGTTTTCACACTTGTTGGTTGCCATCTTGTTCATAACGTTTACGCTGCAATGCTTTTAAGCTAGTATGATTGTTGATCCCTCTAGCACTTTTATGGCGTATGCACAACTAAAAACATCGTTCTATTCGCAAAGAAATTGTAATATTTTTTTTTTTGGAGTCCGGTTCGTTTGTTAAGTTTTGGGTCTTGATTTGCAAGTGACCGTTATTCTTCAGTCAATTCTGCCCCATGCATTCTATGTGCCACATTGTATTGGAAGAAGCGAAAGAATCTCCCAAATTATCACATGTGTACTATTGCAAACCCATTTGTTCCGGACGTCATGTTTTTCTCTGTTCTCTTTAGCACACTTGTCCGCATATCTTAGCTCATTGAAATGTTATCCTTTTTTACAGTGCTATTGAGTGCATATATAATAATTATTAATTACATATTAAGGATTTTCGAGGCAAATATGTTCTATGTCTGAAATGAATTTCAGTATTCCACATAGTCATGCATTATTAATTAGAAAACTAAGAAAACTCCATTTCTATTTGTAAATGAAAAATCTTGCAGCGTGCAATTTGCATTCGAAAAATGCGCGACGCGTATATTCTCTTTGTGTTTTATGAGAATACGCAAATATTTTAAGCGACTAACCTATATTTTTGTAATTTAAGAAGAAAAAAAATAATGTGATTAAATGCAATTTTTTCTTTCATAAAATATAGTTCAAACTAGTGATCTTGAATTTAGTCTTTGAATCCATTCATCAATTTCCCGATAAGCTTTAAACTAGATCAGTTTAAGATTTCTTCCTCCTTCAAATCCCGTCTCCTCTTCTCTATTCCCGCTTGCCATGGAACAGAGTTTTTATTCATCAATTTATGCAATATTTGAGATGATAGTTCATCTTTGCGCTAGGTAGATTTGCAAATTGCTGCACTATGCTTTTAAGTTGTCTATCACGCTATGGAAATTTTAATTGTATATTCTGCATGGTTACCTTTATAAGTGACGTTTTTTGAGTTTTATTGCTTCGATATTGCGTGCTCTCAAACAATTAAATGCTGATCGCAAATTTATCGTCTCTATTTGTTAGATTTAATCATTCGATACTCCATCCAATATTAGTATATTCAAGGGACGGAAGTCGATTCTACCTTTACGGAAAATTTTACTCTTTACGATCATATTGCACTGTACCACTTTCACTGCTTTCACTGATGATGTTGATTGCTTTTATTTATAAACATATCTATTTTCATTGTTTGATTAATAATATATATATATATATATATATATATATATATATATATATATATATATATATATATATATATATATATATATATATATATATATAATATATATATATATATATATATATATATATATATATATATATATATATATATATATATATATATATATGACAAGCAAGAAAAAGAACAGAGGAAATGACAAGTTAGTTAGTGAGCAATCTGAGCGACCTCACAGCTCAATTCTCAAAAGTTCGTCGATAATCAGTCGACAAGAAGGAGTACTTGTCGCCATTATCATTTCGACAAGCGCTCAATCGATCTCAACTTTTGCATCAATTTTAATGCATATCGTTTTTCGTGAAAATGAAAAATTGCAACTTCCGTTTATATGGAATGAGACGAACTACTCTTTAAGTGCTGTATTAGAATCGTTGCTTTGTGCTCTCCCCTCAGTTGTGTTGGTGAAATTTCTCGAATAACTTCCGAAGTTTTTCAATAAGTGGTTTCCATCTCAATGCATCTGTATGGTTCCAAGTTTTTTCTCGCATCTACTAATGTTTTTCTTTTTATAGCCACTGTTCTGAACATCTTTTAGTAGGGATTTTCTCGAAAATCTCAAAATTAGCATTTTTATCATTACCGTTCCCCATATGAATACTACTGTAACTTACTCATATATGGATCGAATGACGTCATAAATTTTCTCGATTATTTAACACATTTCCCACGCTTCCATTTCATATGTGAACGTAGTGTTAGTGTGCCTGTAAATTTTTCAAATTCCATTGACGCCTTAAAGAGTTTTTATGAGAAATAACTTTCATGCAAATGATTTTGCTTATAATTTATTGTACTCTTGATAGGTGGTCTCGATAAGTATTTGCGAGCAATTTTCGCAATTGATGTAAACTATTGAGCATATGCATTATCGACGTGAATAGATGCCTGCTAGCATATGATCACCTATTGTCATTTTGGGACGTTAGCGAAGTGCGTTGGGATCCACTACGATCACATTTCAGGTGACCTATAATGCAAATATATGCAAATTTATTCTACAGAAACACTGAAATATTTCATCTGCTTCTTTTTGCTTTTCCCTATACCGCTAAAAATTCTTCTGAAGACCATTTACGTGCGTAAAATGGTGATGCGCATTTCATAAATTATAGACAGAAATTTGAGAGTAGATAGTACAAATGCATATTTATGCTTACGCAATAGAAAGGATATGATTCTCTCTCTCTCTCTCTCTCTCTCTCTATATATATATATATATATATATATATATATATATATATATATATATATATATATATATATATATATATATATATATATATATATATATATATATATATATATATATATATATATATATATATATAGGGAATGAGCAGTAACCTTGGCCTTTGATATAATTTTTTATGATGTATGGAAAATTTGCTTTTCCAAGAAAAAAAAGCCTTCTGAAAGAGCGAATAATTTTATAGCATGAATGGTGAAAATATTTTGCGAAAACTTCATTTAATCGTTTCTCAAATAGCGGCACTAAACGTCAGAAGTTTTTTTTTCCTTCCATTTATTCACATACAATTTCTATTTGAACAAAGAGTTTCTCCGGGAATTTTTCTGTTTTCTAGTTTTCTCATCTGTTTTTTTTTCCCTTCTTTTTTCCTCTTCTTTCTCCACACATAAAATAGATGTCTTCTAGCGATGGCCAGCATTGAGTTATCTTTATTATTTACTCAAAATTTTATCATTTGCAGTTACCATATATTCAAATGTTACCGGTTACCTTTGCTAGATACTCAACTGCTCGCTTAGTTTCGCAAGTGTCTAAGTAAACTAATGATGGCGTTTTGTTTTGGTGGCGTCTTTCATATTTTTCACGTCGAAATGCCCTCATGCTATTCTTTTAAATTATCATTATTGGATGTGGCAAGTGCTCTCAAGCTTCCATTCTTGACACGACTACTCTTATTGGCTATTCCGCTGCGCCCCGGCGCTCCACTGAGCAGACGAGAAGAAGCAGAAGCTTGCACCTTGTGATGAGAATGTTTGTCGCATAAGGAGTGAAGGAAATGGAGGTAGGATTATAGGAATTGTTCATCGGGCACATGGTACTTCATTGTACCTCACTACTGGAAAAGGTGAACTTTGGCAAAATAATCAGGCATTTTCCTAGGCATTGGAATTGCTTACAATGAAACTGTACGTGTTGCTCATTTCCAGATTCACAAATGATCCTTACCAATTTGGGAGGAGGAGGGAGGAAGTGAAGGGCATGTGGTAGAGAGAGGGAAGCATATTTTTGTGCATGTTACTGCAACCATAGCTTTTACAAATTTGCGTTTCCAAAGTGGATTAAGGCGATTCATATCTGTCTCTATATGATATCACTCTCTGATGCATATGGATGGCAGACCGGTAGTTTTAAGTGTTTTCTATGGTCTTTCTTGTTTGAATAGAATATAAAGACATAGAAAGTTTGACATTGAAAGGATTGCAAAATTCAAGCCGATCAGGTTGCATGATAAGAAAATTTTTGGGAATACTACGCAGTTCAAAAACTTTCTAGGCTGTATTTGTTTTACAAGATCAAAGTCAACAGCATAAAAATATTCACTCATCAGGAAATTTAAGAAATTCCAAAAATTCGCCGCCTTATTTGACTTATTATTTCATCTTCTCAAACCTGGGATCTCCGTATTTCCTAAAGAAGTTTCAATAGTTTTAATAAAATGCTCAAAACTTATTCGAACTTTGCAACTCTATTTACTCACATTAGCACCAATCAAATCATAACAATTATAAATGAAAGATTTGCAAGATGAATGAATACTTTTGAGGTTATACTAATGAAAGCAACTAGTTCAAATAATCGTCTCTAATTTAAAAAATTTCTCCAATAATCGGTATGATAATTAGCAATCTCATCCATTTGCATGTATGCCTATTTTTTTCGTTTATTTGCGTGCTAAATTATTTGAATTCCGTATTTATTCATCTAATTGAGTTCGGTTTTTTTTTATTACCTTTCCAATCGAATTTGCTTATTTGAATAAGGACTACATTCTAACGATCACTGATTTCATCGTTTTGGCTTGTAAACAAATTTACATATTTTATAATATGCCAACCGACTGTCTATCATTTTTTTTTTAAATTGCCCATCATTTTTTTTTCAGCGAATTCCCATTAGTCTGCTAAAAAATATTAATTTCTGTATCGACTCGGAAGTTGTTAGCTCGGCACTCATTGAAGAGTTTAATATGCAAATGGTCTCATTACCGTTTATTCTAGTCGCATTTAGGTTTAGTTAACCCACAAATAAATCAATTCGCTGAACTGCAATTTGTTTTAGGGATTATCCGATATGTACGCAAAAAAATATCACAACGTTGAATGTAATAACTTCGTTGTTGAGATTTACTCAAACACAGATGAATCTATGTATATATGTGGATATATGCGTATATTCACGCAGACGCGATGTTTCAGCAATCACATTTACAAATGCGAATTCACGAAAATTCATGGATAGAAGAGATGCGAATTCATGAAGAGAATTCATGGATAAAAGAGAGCACATCCTTGATAGAAGAGTTGCATGAGCGCTTCAGCTAGTTAAAATTGCAACTGCATTCTTTGCACATGATTTACTATTCTTTACCAACTTATACAACTCATTAGCCTTGTATTTGAAATTGCAAAAGTGCACGCTATGCCAGAAGATATTTCCGTTTGTGTCCTAACTTATGATGAGGTTTTACAGATTTGCTCAGCAAAAGCGTCCTTTAGCACGTCATGGCTGTGCATATGTATGTGAGCCTTTCTGTCTGTCCGTCTGTCCAGCGGAAGTTTATAATGGGAAATCGCTGATGTTAGAGCTGTGAAATTTGGTGAGTACAATGCACACTATGGAGCTTCCTCCTCCTCCTATACTATATATCCCCTTGATTCATCAAAATGATTGCTAGCAGGCATTAAAAAATGACAGGAGTCTGCCAGCATTTTATACCTATCGCATCGTGGAAAAACGCTTCTTTTATGGATAAACATCCATAAATATGGACTTGATATTCGAATATTGCTTCACAAATTTTTTTTTAGTTGGAATTTTCTAAAAATTCACATTTTCTGTGAATTCTTACCATTGGCATTTAATGATCGTAAGGAGGAAGCTTTACCCCATTGAAGAGTCTTTAATAATTCTGAAAACTATTTGCACCATTATGGTGATTAATGCATAAATTCGTTTTTTTCCCATATCTATGTTCAAAGAATTTATTAAATTATGTTTTTTTTTGAAAAGAAATATTCAATAAAAAATGACTTATTTAGTGAGAATTTTCTAATGCTTTAAAGCTTGAGTAAAAATTATCTCACTCTATAAAAAGCGCTTAACTATAATTTTATTTCTCCTAGAGAATTGCTCGGCTTTTATTGAATAATTACTTATAATTAGGCCATATTGCTTCGCCTCTTTCTAGAAAATGAATTTTTTTTTTCATTCACCTTGAAAAAGTGTTGAATTTGTTGAATTTTAGCCAGTTGTTTATGCTCCTAAATTCTAAAATCTCTCACCTAAGGCGTCCATAAATCTTCTTATAAGGAAGTTTATTCTTCGGAGGTTTTTTACAACTATTCATATCCATTTTTAATAGTGTCTCTCATAATTTAAGAGAGAAAAGCTTCACATGTTTGAAGGTTTTTACCATTAGGATTAAATGCTTTACTCAACATTTAAGTAAAAAGTATTGTTGAGGCATATTATTTGGCTCTTTCATCGATTATTTTAGTGGCTTTCAACGACGCCTTAGATGCGATTTGTGATTTTTGCTGTTCCTAGCGGAGAAATTTTGATGTAGTGTCAATTTATCGAAAACGTTATCTAACTCATGGTAGAGTCCAAAAGATTTCTGCTGGAGTAAATTCATGCGTTCCTGAAATTCGTTATCCCTGAATATTGGAAGCACTAGAACTCCATCCCGAAGCCCCTAATTGAACAGTGCTTACTTTGAGTGTTCGTTGTCATCAAAACTCATAAATGTTGTTATGTCAAAGAAATGTCATTGTGAAGAAAGATGGGAGCTGCTGATTTTTGCTGCCCAAACAAGGGGATCTTCAGAATTTCCACCTTTCATATAGTAATAGTAGCCGCAATCGACAACATTCATCCTTAAATCCTAATGCCAACTGCGGTCTTGATTAGCCTAAATCAAATGAACATCTCGTCATTCACCATGACTCAATATGACTTGTCTCTTGGCAGATATTCACAAATAACGAATAGGTTACATTAAAATATTGCTGTCCAGTATGAGCGATCACAGTGGTTGTTGCTTCAAAATTATCTTTTCTCATATCGGAAAAATATGAATCTATTTTTGGCTTTAATGTAACTTTGCTCGCTTCAGGGCTGTTTCTTGAGAGTTATTGCTTCATCTTGTTCTATATGGAGATGATTAAATGATCTTTTCTCATTCCACGCCTATATAACACAACTTAATTAGAGAAATTGCAAATGGTCGAAATTCCACAGAGTTTTAAAAATTTGCATATTATTTCTATTTATTTTAGTACTTTTTATTTAACATTTTTGGGGAACGGATTCGATGAAATTTGCAGCGTAATAGTAAAATTCATCAATTTCATGAAATAAAATAGAAAAGATCTCCACATCATCAATGTTGACTATGAAATCAACTTTGCGAAGATGCTGAAAAATAAGTACTAAACTTCTGAGACATTCGGAAGTTATAGGTTTTTTCTAACTTTAGTCGAAGAGACACTCGAAAGTCTTTTTGGACCTTTGCGCTTCGAAGGACTTGGCCGAAAAAAAAGGAAATTTTTTTCAACGCCAATGCTCTTTAAAATGGGACGTTTTATCTCTTGCAAAATTCTCCTGTTGACTCGAATACTTGAATTATCCATAAATTATCTTCCTTCCGGAAGGATTCTTCCGGTCGGAATATAGACCGCCGACCGATTATGAATTTAGTCGACTTGAGTTCTTTTCGTTACCTCTCAAATTTCTTGGAGAACCGGATACGAAAGTGGGAAATTACTTAATTTTGCGATAAATATTAATTATATTTATGAGTGCCGATTGTATTTTAATAGCTAATGAATTCTGTTAGTCATCTATCTTTTTGTCATATTAATATACAAAAATTTTGCAAAAAAAAAAATCGATAATTTAGTGATTAAAATAGTGTTTTTTTTTTGTTAAATGACTAAATTTTTACGCATGAAAAAATTTTTTCCTTATCTTAGAAATATTCATATTGGCAGATCTCTTTTATCTCGCTTCATCTTACATTTATTTCACGTCAATATTTTTACCTAATACTAAACTAGAAGCGTCGTAAATGGCAAAACTTTGAAAATGTCGAGCATTTTTTTAATCATTAATCGGGCTAAATGCGATGAAATTTTATGGCCAAATTATATCTTCAAGATTGTTCAACTTATAAACTTTCATCAAGCATTGTTCTAATTTTAATTTGCTTAATTTCATTCGATAAAATTTCGCAAATATTTTTCGCAATATCTAAATGAATATTTGCTTTCTAATATGAAGCCTAAAAATCGATACGATAAAAAAAAACTTTTTTTTATTTGAATTTCATTAATTCCTATAAAAAAGATAGAATTTTCGTTTTTTTTTTTTGAAATCTACACAATGCTGAGAGAATTTTTATATCGTTTCAATTATCTTATTTGCAATTCTTCTTTGATTTCAAAATTATTTACTAATATTTCTCTTTTGAGTAATGAATTATTGCTAATTTTTGATTGCGTACGTATGAGAAAAAGAAAGCAAAAAATTTTGGCAAAAAATTCGCCGAACACTTAGCGAGCATTTACCTCAGATAACTCACTAATCGAGTGTATAATGTTTTTTTCCATTCGACTAACGAATAAAAAATTCGATATGTTCGATGTTGTAGAAAATTTTCACAACTAAGCACGTCAAATTAAACGATGAGCGATAAGTATTTGATAATAGTACACTTCACAACAAATGTGTTGTCATGAAATTTCTAATGTGATTTAAGCGTTATTAATCGGCAAAGAAGGATATTCTTGAAATACCATCTGCTCATCGATTATAAATATTCCTCATTTTTGAATTTCATTTCCGCTACCTATTTTAAAGGTTTTCTCCGCCGCCTGAGATTATAACACAATATCGGTCCATTTTTTCGTTGTGGCATAATAGTTCATGGATTCTGAGCGCAATAGTCCCAATAAATTTGGCGACCACATTTTTATGAGTATACCGAAATGCCATTGTACAAGTGCGGCATTTCTAGCAGTAATTCTCTTTAATTCTAAAGGAAATTCTTTGTTTCAGTGTTGTGCGGTGCTCCTCTATTCTCGAGTGTCTCGCCACCAACAACAAAAACATCAACACATTTCTTCGAGGCACCACCACCACCATACTCAGAAGCTTCCGAAGAAAGCGTCTTCCAAACACAACCTACTTCTATCCACAATACCGAGGTAAATTCAAATAGTTTCAATGAGTTGATGTCAATTATTATTGCATAAAGTTTGATGCGATTTGAAACCACTTTATTGATAGGTTGTGCGACTTTATATGAAAGTGTACCTCAGATTTTGCTCCAAGTGCCTTCCTCCTACCAATCCTAACATCATCTCACCCTCGACACGTTCATTCAAAACGGTTGGCCTTGGCGAGGATTCCCTATGGATAGCAATTTGAAAGCAGTAGTGAAAGAAGCCGTTTTTGAAGACCACTTTTATTTGATTTATTAGTTCATGAGATCTTTTTCTCGTATCCGTTTGCTATGGATACCCTAATCGTGCGATCCAGCAAGTTCGTCTAGCCAATTTTTGGCCATTAACTCCTCATGTCAGATGATCCTTAGTGAGGTCAGCGAATTGCGAGATTTTTGATCATCGCATATCGACCAGTCAAGCGGATGTAGGCTGAATGGCTTCAATCAATTCGACCGCCGATGGATGGAAACTGACTGATTGTTCGAACCACTTCAACCGTTGAAATTTCGCAAGATGTTTATGCCAGTGCAATAATTAGGCGGGATTTCACCTCAAACAAGCTTGATTGCTTAGGTTAGGTGAGGCCGAAAAAATATTGTGTTTGTGGAATGCAGCATTATGCGTTTTTCGTGCGCTAATATGTATGCGCAATGCCACCAGCGGATGCACGCTCGTCACTCATGATGCAACGCCATTTGCGGTGAAAGCATTCTTATTTCATGTTTCAAGCGATCATAGGTCCAATTTTCCCATCGTTCATCACAAACGTCCTATCGAATCATTCATGTCTCTTGTCCCTTTCAGTGGAATGCCCACGTCAGATTTAATACGCAATTATTGTCAAGTTTCTTTTATTCACAAAAGGACAATAAATAGTCGCCTTGTCATGATGTGATTTTTGGGGGGAAGGGGAGGAGATGTCTTGGGAAAGATGGCTGCTAGAACGTTTTCAAAATATGCTCTTCCTAATGCACCAACTTGATGACAAAAATATTTAAATAGGAAAATCTTTTGAGTGGTTACTTTGCAGTCTCATTCGGTGAATACTGTCTTCTTAGTGATGCGGCTGTGTATCATCATAAAATATGTATAATTTCTTCATTTTATTAGTACCAGTTTTCAGCTGAATGTATTCTCTTTTACATATTGATGTCTTATTGCTGAAATCGAAGAGAAATTTTCATAAGAAAACAGCGGAAATGGCGTATTTTCTTTTTCTCAAATAATCGAATATGATATGATATTTATATACGCTAAGATGCATAATATGATACGAAACGTAATGGAGTGATTTGATATAATAACGAGTTTGTTCCTTATGGTTGTACTCTGAATGCTATCTAAGGTATATGTAAGCATTATATCTAGAAAGTGGATGTTTTCAAATTTACATCATATAGAAATATGAACTTGAAATGGAAAGAAGTCGGAAACGAATGAAAGGAATTTCTCCTTAAGCTACGTTTAGCGAAATAAGAGGGAACCGTTACGATGCTAACGAAATTTGCATATGTAATACTGACTTGGATTGCCCTTAGAGTGACGTTATTTCGCATGTGAATTTAGCCCCTGAAGCGATTGATAACGCTTCAAAGAGACTTTAAAGAATAGTTAATCAGCAAAAATCAATATGAAATTCGCTCGTGGTATATGCAAATGAAGCGACCGAAAGCTTTGTTCTAATTTAGTTTAAAAAAAATTCCTTTAATTTTCTTGTTATATAAAAATACCGTCGACTTTCATCACCTTCCGTAATTGAAAGTTCATTTACTATGCAATAATTGCATCTGATAACTACTTGTATATATGTCCGTTGATCGCTTGCTTGTTCACTAAATTTATATTTCTTTGCTATCTCGCTCAAGGGATTTGCATGCTTCATAAAATTCCACTCAGCGAATTCTGATTTAAAAAATATCCAGCCAACAAACCAATTTGCATTTTCAATCACTTCTTAACTAGGCGGCAGTTCGCTTCATCATATTCTCTCATTTCGAGTCGATTGCCCTCAGTGTCGATATAACCATTCTCTCTATTACTCACGTATTCTATATATATATATATATATATATATATATATATATATATATATATATATATATATATATATATATATATATATATATATATATATATATATATATATATATATATATATATATGATTGCAGAGATAGATATGACATACATATATTCCATTTCCTGCTTACGAGTTCCCTATGATAACACAAATGATATCCATGATTATAATAAGCTGTTCTCTTTTCTTCCGTCAACTAGCGACCATTATATCTCACCTCTGAAACTGGGCACTAGTTTATTGCATCGATCGTCATTGCTATGCGAAGCCAACAACCTTACGCTAAAATCTTGAATCTGAACTGAAAATGCGACTGAAAAACGAACGATAGTGGATTTAGCAATACTCGAAATATTTATTAATTATTACTAGGATGATTTGAATGCTGAATACTGTATAATATGGTTAATATAATATTTATTGTTATAATGTCACCATTTACACAGTAGAAAATTTGTATGCAATAGTGAATTTGAATTCATCCCCCCGCTACGCATATTGATTTTTTCCAAACAGAAAAGAAGTCACTATTCAATAGCTTGGCAATACCTAAGGTCGTTGCATGGATGCAACAAGTGTAGAGTGTCAAATTAAAGGCAAGCATCATAGATGGAAACAACCAAGCTAAACTTCTACTGCTCATAAGGTGGAGGAAGAACACGGCTATAATAGGGATTTCCTCGTAATATTTGTCTACTGAACTGTGAACAACGGCAAATTCATCGGTGTGAATTCTTCACATTTTTGAAGAGCGACCGCCGATTCTGTGCAAAGCGAGACGACATCGTGATTTCTGATTGCAAAAATTGATGAAAATGTTGGCGTTTCGAATCGCCATCTTTTTTGGTATCCTTTGAAACATTTTTCCTAAAGGAGGGGCGAATTCACGAACTTTCGCTTGCCTGGCTTATGCTGCGCATTTTGTGTCGAGCTACCGTGGACGCTCCCACTTGCCATGATCTTCCTCTTAGATTCCATCAGATTTAGTGCACCGTTAGTGCAAAAATATCAGCTGAATTTGTCTTGAAACAAGGAAATCATCTTCCACTTATTATCTTTTGAGATTTATCGCATAAAAACTTCAGTGTCTTTCCATTTGTTTTCAGTTGAACGTCCTTAGAGAATGACGCTCAAAAGAAGAAGCTTTAATAGCAATGATGTGATGTTATTAATGCTCCTGTTACGCTTAAATTTTTTAGACATCAATTATGGTGTCTTTGTGCTGCATCAAATCTCTCGTTTATATGCAATCAATCTTGCGACAAAATCAAAAAGTGCCCTTATTCTACCCTTCTGCCTGCTCTATTCTTTGTGTTCCTCTTCCTCGAAATCACCACTTTTGACATCATCAGGCTCGAAAATTTTCAACTGTGAAGGTTTTGGAGCGAGAAAATGCCGAAAATATTGTTGAGGAAAATTCTAGCTGTGTTACTTAATCGGCTAAGGTGGAAAGGGCGAATGTTCCATCAATGTGCACGTTTTTCCTTAATTTCTTCAGACATCCGAATCACTCTTGAAGGAAGTGTCATTTAGAGAGTACTTCGAAAAGCGTTTTGCGTTTCCGCCTGTAGGCCTTACACCTTTAAACGCTCAATAATTTCTTTCATATAAGGCTTATATTTGAAAGATGTTGTTGCACGGAAATGTTAAAGAGCTATGATTTATAAACGTCATTTTAATTTCCTTAATTGTTCAAAAACTTTTCGATGAAGAAAACAATCAATAACGCCTGAAGCCAGTTGTTTGTCAGCTTGAACTAGAAAACAATGTAACATTGCATTTTAATGCTTTTAGCCATGGCAGCGTTTAGATACACGTAATTTATATATACAGTTAGTCTCATATGGTTCTATAAGACCGGGTTACAGCCGCTTCAATTGCTTCAGCATCAAGCGACTATTCCGGACCGGTCACTTATTTCTGGATTATTCGAAAACAACTGTTAATCACAGTGCATAAAAATGCCATCTAGGATCTAATGCAAGTGAAGCGAATTACAGAAAAAAAAAACTGGGCAAGCATTTGCACTTCGCAGTTTTGCTAATTAGATTGACAGCCATCCTATGAATTGAAAACAAACGAAATTCGTCTCAATAATAAATCTTGCTTTAATTGATTTATTTACTTTAAAAGTTAAATCGTTTTTTTCCTAAAGCTGTAAAATAAAATAGCGACTGAATAAAGATACTTAAAAATTTTTGCATATCTTTAGATGTATAGAATCTCTTTGAAAATTGATAGGATCAACTAGAAAAGTTGTCCTAGGAGGCGATCCTACAGCAAACATTAAATTTCCTAACCCCATACTTTAACTCTATACAAAAAGAGATGATGCTACTACCATTCGTTTGTTCGCGCATGCAAATTCACAATTGCAAACAATAGTCTATGAAATTTGCCAGTGAATAAAAAAACTACGAATAATATAGCCATTATTTAATTTAAAACATAAAAGACATATTTCAGTTACATTCATATGAGCGATGACAATTACTTCACTACTTGATTTCTAGCTAGGCTGTCCTTAGTAAATGCTGCCTCTACGTAGCCGTAACGTTGCTTACTATATTTCCTTGCTTAATATATCCTGTGAAAGGTGTATGATGTAATGCAGACAAAAATAGAAAAGCATGACGGATGAATTGGCGCTATATGCGCCTATGTAAATTTACCCTGTAACAGTTCAATATAACAATGTTTCATTTGTGCATATGTTATGTGCGTATTTATATTTTCCACTCGGTTTCATCTTAAAGTTGTTCCACACTCATTGAAAGTAGTACAATGAAATTTTATGCTCATTCAGCTTCAAAATGAGTTGTTGATATTTGAATATGTCGGAGGAATATTCGTTCATTTTATAGCGATCAGATTTTCGTTTTTATTCCGATCGACTCATAGGAAATCTTTTGCGAAAAATTCACTGAGGCGATTTTCATCGGATTTTTATCATCCTATATATATTGAATTTTTTTTTTTGATGACAATATGAAATTTGTTAATTATATTTTTCATCCTTTCTTTCCATTCCTCTGAAATATCTTTTCATTTATAATTTTAAATCGAAATATTCATACGAAAAATGATCGACAAAAATAAAGTTATTGATATAATCATCTAATAAATTCTAAGATTTGAATGTGAAAATTAAATTTTATTGTTACTTTTATTTTAAATTAGATGAAATTCATTTTATTTTTTTTTCTTTTTTTTTTCTCAGTGGAAAGAGCGTTTTTTTTTTTTCTTCTTCTTCTTCTTTGCCAATGAATTTATTTCACATCCATTAGAGATATAAAATTATCGACTTTTTCCTCACGGCTTATGATGCATTTCTCACATGCACTTCTGCTATTGATTAATGTTTTATGGCATTCGACGAAAATCCTTTCTTCATTTTCATTTCTTTTTTTTTCAGTTTATGATGCTTATGCTCAAAAATTTACTCGTTGATTAGCTTGTTTAATACCTAACGGTTATAGTTTATGGTACTGTTCTTATGTCTTTTAATCTATAGATTTTAAAGTTTTGTCTTTCATGTATATTTCAATTTTTAATTCATTATCTACTAAAATAATTTCAAATAAAAAATCTCAGTGAATTTTTTCATTTATTTAACTATATTCTCTGATTATTTAATCGTCAATAATTATTTAAACAAAATGTTTTGCGACTTAAAAAAAATTTGAAACCATTATATGAGTTTTGGAAAATATTCCGTATGTTGATCAATGTTTATCTATAGCTTGCAGCGATTGAATTAAGCTTTAATCAACAAACGCCCACTACGACAACAATCACACCACTATCGATGCGATAGACATGTTTTTTTTTCATTAAATTATTCCAACGTAGAATGTGCATACGGAAGCTTTTGTCTTCTGCTATCGCATCGTTGTGGATATCATCATTCACTTATATTCATGGTGAAATAATATCAGCTTCATTATGCTTTGTGTACCCGTTGAGTATGTGCTTTCCGTAAACCTTTGCGTGGATGTGTTATTGATCGTCAAAGTCATCCGGTTTCAATACTGATTGAAAACTCACAAATTCGATCTCGTCGGTTAATAGTTTTTCCATTGGAATCTGTGTTAGACATTCTCTTTTCGAATTGGCGTACCAATGGGATGATTAATGAATATCATTTACTGCAATAATGTTTTTAAAATTCTGCATAATTAGCCACTTGTCTTAATTCGATTAATCAACTCTTTATCAATTTTACGAGGTCATCTGATTAAACGAACGATTTCAAGTGATCCCAGAATCGCGAAAATATTTCGTTGTAATTTCGCTCAAGTAAGTACTAAAATTGAACTTATCGATTAATAAAGCAATAGTGTATGTTCAGCCATCGCTTTTGACTTCATGTCTTAAGGAATAGAGCTGGCAAGTTTTTAAGTGGAATTGCTAATCTTATATATAAAAGGAATATCTGACAGTAATCATTCGCATCATCACAAATAAACCTCTAGGCAAAGATATCGGGCCGAAACGAATGGCACTTTCTCTCATAGAAGACGAGATGTGAAGTTTCTAGTTGATATTGACATATCGTTGATTAAAAGTGCCTATCACATGAGTCATTAGTGAGATTCTGTGACGTTCATTCAACTAGTTGTCTTGATGTAAAGTTCCAGTAATTACTTAAATGAATATAGGCTTTAGACTTGTAAACATCGACTCATTCACAAATGCTATCGCCTATTTGGTAATATTTTAATAATTAGAGAAAAATAATTGTTGAAAAACTTCGGCGAATTATTACCATGAAGTGAATGCAAATTAATGCAACGAAAACTATGCACATGTCTAGCTAAAGAGATAGCTGCAATACTTTATAGATTACTCGTCCATTTTTCATTTAGTTTAGACAAAATAGACCTTTATAACAGTGTAATATAAATGAAATTGTATCAGAATGTTGTCTCAGGTATTGAATTATGAGATATCGTGAGATCACATTTCCTCTTCCTCCCGTTCCTGCTCGATCCAATATCTTAAACGTCACACTCTTCTCATGTTCAATATTATAAAAGCATGCAAGTTATGGATGCAAATACATAAATCAATAAGACTCTCGCAAATTGAATACGAGTCAATCCATGTGCAATACCTTTGATGAGTTCATTCTTCATTGCTTTATTATCCTTGTGTTGTGAGGAGACTGTGTAATCGAGGCATTTCTCGAAACTCTTCATAAGGAGTACTTCTACTCCCCAAATCATCATTTACAAACTACATCACTCTGTTATATATGTGCCTAAGCGTGTCTATACGTCTGTCCAATAGCTTCAACAGTGGAGCGGCTGAAACTAGAACTAGGAAATTTAATAGATATTCTAATTAGCCTTTGGCCTCTAAAATCAATGAATGAGTTGACCTGTGAATCTTGGAATGCTTTACGATTAATTGAATATTTTTTAAAATTTGCACGAATTTTGCAACGATCACATATTGCGGTATTCACCTATCGCCGCAGATGAAGCATTCCATATTGCATAATTAATCGTCGCTTATTTTTCATTTATTTATTCTCCCAGCAAGTTCGTAGGCTATCACTATATTTATGCCAGCTTGCGGTACAAACGTTATGCGTGTGATAAGTAGTTTTGCCTCTTCTTCCTCCTCCCTTAATCGTTCTATCGGCCGCCAGATAGAACCAGAAGATTTTATGGTATCGAATGATCTAATTGGTTGCTGATCGGTTTCGTTATTAGTTTTTGCAAATGATTTTCTGAAGGCTTTTTGTAACTGCAACAATTACACCTCACTAGGTTTTTATTTTCACTTTTCTTGTCGAAGACTAACGAAGTGGAGAGACAGTTTTTATAAATGTTGGTGTTATTCTATAATAATAAATTCAACGTTGATTCTGAAAACAGCCTTTTACTTGGATCGACCAGTAGAGCGAAAAAAGAAAGACTGAATTTGATCCTCTCTAATCTATGAATCATAAATTGATGAGCACTCTCTAGAGATTGACTGATGACAACTGCATTTCAAATTGCATCTTATCAAAATCTATTCACAACTATTGTGGTATTTATTGAAATTTTATTTAGGATTATTGTATAATAAAATAGTTTTTTCCGCTTTTATTCCTATTGGTCTTCAAATAAATCTATATCTGCTTCTAAAAGTTTTTGTTTTTTTTTTTTTAATTTGGGCTGCATGAATTTTGTAATGAGTTTTCTCTCAATTTTTTCATAGCCTTCTTTTATCGGATCTTTCGCTTCACTTATATTGTTGATCACATACAACAGCTCGACGTCATCAGCGAACGTGGAACTGCCGCTATATAGGATTATGTTGATTAGGACGGAAAAAAATCATCTGAAAATAAAAATGGCAGTATTGCATCCTCGGGGCAGACCTCGAGCCGTTTCGGCTTCACCTAATGTTTATCGCCAATAAAGACTGATAACGTTCCTGCTTGTTAGCTAACTCTGAATCAGGAGAATTTATTCCTAGTGCCTATGAAGTCTCCAAAATGAGAAAGTTGACCTCGCTATTAAGGTTTTTGAGCATCTAGTTGGAGAAAAAATACTGGTTTATTTCTGCCTGATTGGATGATTAACGCCACATTGCATTTTATGCCTACTAGCTAAGAGGAAATGGTATTGTCTTCTCTTATCAGTCTATTCGCAAATGTATGATATAACAATTGTTTCAATGAATCTATGTTTGGAGTTTGGAAATGTCCATAGGGGCTTTATTCTCGCCTTCTGCAAATGTGTGCAGTCGACAATGTAAAGTACGTTGCCAAGGCAAGGCTATCTCACTTCCTGCACTTGAGCTTACTTTATCGTTGAACGAGTTTGGCGTTTGCAATTCACTGGATGCATTATTTCGTTTATGGTATTTATGCGCACCTATTACATTCGGTCTCTTTCTAAGCGATCATTGAGTGTCCTATGCAGCGATGTAGCTAAGGCATGACAAGCGCTGGCATGTACTTTGGACGTCTGAAGGAAATAATTGCTTCTGAAGGATGTGCCATTTTGGTGTAAGAGGTGTGCTTCTGAAGGAAATAATCGAGGCGCCATTTTGGTAAAATTCTTTTTTTTTTAATGATCATTAGACTATAGCTGAATATATTGGCTATAGTATTCACTATATAGCAGTATTCTAGTATTCCGCTATAGCAAGTATTTTCCTTTGATACATCTGAGGTGAAAGAAAATCTTGGGCTTTGCGGTTCAGAACGTCCTATTTACTTGACGATTGTTCGTTTCACTGAATATGCTTTAGCAGATCGCTTCTAATATTTCTCTTTCATATTGATTGTTTTTATGTTTGATATTGTGATTTGATAGCTATTTGTTGATAGCTTATAAAATGCGTATTAGTTTATCGTAGTGATTTCGATTAATGCTTTATATTTCGCTCCCATAATTGTGGCAATTCGAGCGTTTTGCTCGATTGGAAACATAGAACGAGGAAGCGGAAATCCTTTCGAAGCTAGTAATGTCTGTACTTCTCAATGCATATACAATTAAATGCACTCAGAATTTCCGACCTGAGGAGAGAGGCTATTCGCCTATGTTGCACAAAAGACGAAAGAGTGAAATAAAAATAAGAAGTTAGTAATGAATATCACTTGCAAAATCAGCACATTCAAGATTACTCTCATTAGAGGCAAATGTTAAGGCGATGCAACGTTTTTTTTTTTTTTATATTTCATAAGATATTAAATGGCTTATTTTCATCATACGCATTAAATAACGATGCAAACGAACTATCACAAAATTATTGCACAAGCTAGATGCACTTTAAAACAAACTTTGCAAAGAGCCGAAATGCTGCCAAAATATAGCAGATTATTTTCTAATTTTTAAAAGAGTTACTGGCGAGTAATAGGCACAAATAGAAAGTCCATGAATGTATTTGAATAAAATTCAAAAAAATTGTGATGGAACATCTATCACCTATAGCATACTAGAACATTTCAACAGTTATTTTTAACTTTAAGCTTCAAAGAGTCGGCAGTAATAACTTGAAATAATTAACAAAAAATTATAAGAAACCAATAAACTAAAGGCAGTTTTTGCCGAGTTTCTTCAACAATTGCGCAATCTTCTCATCGATTACAGCGAAATACTTTGTGTTGCGCTAATACTCGTTGCTTTCGCAAGGTTTTTGGTTGATAACAACTTAGTCGTTGGATTTTTATTTTGATGCACAATTGAGTTAGGCATACATTCGGTATTCGGAAGCAGACAAATTGAGCGGAATAATTTGTGGCAAATGGCCACCTACCGATTGCAGACATTCAGCAAATGCAAATTGAATAGAATGATTCTCCTCTCTCAAAAAGCATGCTCTCGGATATCGCAAAAAAACGTTAGTGGTAACAAAGCTTAGGGAAATGGTTATTTTACGTTGTCCAAGTTGTAAACTAAACTGGAACGGAAAAATTGGTGGGAATGTTGCCATACATACATGAAAAGATCTAGACCATAGCACATTCCTTTGTTATGGGGATTGAATGAGAGTATTAAATCATATCGGGTCGATCCTACAACAATTAAAAGACTATGAAATCGATTCACGTAGAAGAAAATGTGAAATTTAGATGATTAGAGGAAAACCATCAAATAGCACCTTCCAGTAAAACTAATTTAACGAATTTACTGCTATTTTATGGTGAACTATAACGTCTTCATCATTCAGTTTTAACCTCATGTCAATGTTGCTACTTTGGAGTTACAATCATTATAGTTTAGTGCCGTCCTGATAGACAGTTTTTTTGCTTTAATTTTAAAAAATGTTTCAGGTAGATATGGTTCATTTGAACTGAAGAAATTTTATTTCTACTGGCACATAGGCTGCAAAGTTGGAATTGGAGGTGTTAGACAATTTTTATGAAACCTATTAAGCAAAAAAGTGACAGAACATTAGAAAATCGCTCACTCTTACTCAGTACAATGAACAATTTCCCAGATTGAGTTGTCAAAAAGTTGCACCACAAAATGGCATCACTTAAATTCAGCTGCTCAGAAAATCACAGCAGTCATATCCTTTCGGTTCTTCTATGAGCTCAAGTTGCTCATTGCTTTCCAGCACCTATGAGTTTCTCGGTTAGGATAGCTCTATCATACAGCAATCCAAATGGAGTGGAGTCAATTAAGATTCGAAAATATTTTCGGACATACAGGTGGAAGGGGGGGGGGGGGCAGGGTATGGTTGAAAAAAATAACTAGAACCTCTTTTATAAAAATCTACAAATTGTACAACAGCAGCACACTGAGATGCAATGTCATTTTTTATCAGAGCCAACAGCACTAGATTTGGTGTCCTCTGCAGATGCGAATCACATGAAAAGTTTTAACCACTGTTCACATTTGCCATGGTTCCGCATGTTGGCTATTTTATCGCTTTACTTTCATCGTCGTAATGGTAACTGATCGCCCGAATTTCGCTCGGAAACTGAAACTATGGTCAGTTTTCACCGATCGAAACTTAATCCCAACTTCTATTCGTTTTTTTTTTTCAATTAATATGAAGTACGTTTTCAGCGAGCTTTTCCGGTTAGCGGCCGAACAAAATTTCTAAAATTCGCTCAGTTACAATCAGAATTCTGCTTGTGACGAATGTCATCGAGCGGTCGCCGATCGAAATAAATTTTGCAATGTTTTCTGGACATTGCGTAATGCATCATTCGAAATTTTCTTAGTAAACTTGAAAATTTTTACCGCTTTCAGCAAATTTTTTTGAGAAATTAAAGTTTTCTAGACGTTGAATTTATGCACTCACTAGATGGCTACAAACAAATTGTTTTTAAGTGTCAATAATTGTCATCGCTAAGTGCGGAATGAGACTACAAGTAACACATATTCGCTAAAGTTGTGGTGCGGAAAATGCATTGCTCTCCCTATCTTCCAATCTATAAGTTAATCGGTGGAAAGGAAATTTTCATCGCTTCGCCAATCTCAGTTTTATTAGCATTCTGAAAACGAATTTTCCCATTCTATTGTCTCTTTCCACTCCCTCCCCTCCCTCCCCCCCCCCTCCCTCCTCCTCTTTAACATATTGTATCCATGAGTGCTATAGATTACTTATCAACAAGCAATCATGTAATGCTGCTGGAATTATTAAAATTCGAAGCTTGTGATAGAATTGAATTTTTCGTAAGAGCGTAGTGCGCGATTATTCGCTCTGCGTAGACATTTATTGGGAGACTAATTTGTTCATATGTAAGTCGGCTTTATAAGATTTCAGCGATATGTTTGTTGACTGCATAGGTATTATAAGCGTAATGAATAAGCCGACTTCATCCGGTGAAGTACATGGCAACGTCGACTATTATGCTCTCTGCTTCATTCACCTCATATTTTCACTGTTCGTCGATCACTATGTGCGCTCTCTCGCTTTATAAACTTCTTTGCATATTGACGAATCCACATATCTTATTTGTGCATTCGGTTAACTTCACAAGTCGTAATTAAATTGCCTCAATTTCCACTCCCTCTAATTACAATTTGATATTTCCGGTCAGCGTTGTGAAATTCGCTCGCGTTTATTAATGTCGATGAATGAACTAGTATATATTTTACAAACTTCTTTGCTCAATATCGCAATATATGTTTCAATGAATTTCTGCGATTGAAATCATTCGTATGGTCGGAAAAGTTTTGATTATCTTTATTTCTTATTTATTTTAATCGATTAAGCATTCATTACGAATAAACGTCTCTTCATATCACCACCATTTCCGTTTAGCTGAAGTTGTAAGGTAGCGTGAAGGTGACGCATTAGGCTCATCTCCTACCCATCGGATACTGAGGAGTCGATTCATCGTTGTTCCGCTTAAGAGGATAGTTCCGATTTGCTTCACCATCTTCGTCGTGATGAAACCACTGCTCGGAATGACTCGGTAGGACGAAAACAACGAGTTTCCTCGGAGGCCTCTTAAAACCGACCGCGCACTAAGCAATACTAAACGATGAATTTTGATAATCTAACTTTGCAAAATTCGACTCTGATGCTCTAAGGCTTGATAAAATTCACTTCGCAAGAAGTTATTGTTGATGACGGTATTCACTGATCGGATTGTTGTCCATTAAATATGAAGTCGAAGAGTGTGGTCTTTAAAAAGAGAGCCGTCATACAAACAATATGTTCAATTTGCTTTAATCCGCGAGGCACTCTATTCTTTAAATTATGCTTCTCATAGTTCGTATGATAAATTTATCTTATATTATTTGCATATTGCTTCTCTTTGAAAAAATATTTTATATATGGAATAATTCAGCGTTAACGAAAATATTCAATAGCAAAAACAAATGTAAAGCAATAATTAAAGTCATCTTTCATAGTATTATTGTTGTCATTTTTCGTAATTTTATCATCAACAAATCAAACAGTAATTCTATTTATACAATATTACATTATGTATAAGTTAAGAGTAATTGTAGTTAGAATGCTAGACAAATGTGAAGAAAAAAGTCACTAAATGATATGAGGAATTAGTTGATAACGGAAGCAAAATACATGAGAGAAAAGTTGGTTAAGATAGATTCATCTAAATTATATTGTAGTCATCAATGTGTATTTCGTTTTTACTGAATTGAAGCGTTTTTTTTTTTCATTAAAAGAGCGTAACTTGTTGGAATCGTCTTAATGAAACTCTACATGTCAATGCGTTAACCAGTTGATAATTTTTGATATGTTCATCTTATAAAATTTATTCTAACATGAAATTTTTTTTATATTTATTTAAATTTTTAGCTTTTTTGATATCGTTTTTTTTTTTGTTTTGCATAAATTAATCGAATAGTTTATTTATTCATGAATTATAAAATACACATTTGAAGCGATTCAATTGCAATAAAACAAAATGCTATGTCTTCTTTATCGTGATAACTGGAAATAAGCATATGTTTATAGTTGTATATTCACATATCTGTTTTGAATTTGTGCATCCATGTGTACTCGGTAAACATGTGTATCCGACGTTCATCTGCCACTTCCATCCTATTGACCAGCGGAGCTAAAGTTATATAACTGAATATAAGCGTATAATCATCTGCAGCCTTATTACGCTTCCAGACGCTCTAATATCGCGTCCTTAGTTATGTTTGTTAACTCGTTACTAAAATTGTACGATTGAGTTTCATGCAAATGGTGCATTACTAGGGCATTATTGAAGTTTTCTGTTGCATTCTCCTATAGAATGATTGTTGCATTCGGGCATTCAATTGCACAAATTGTATATTATGTCGGACACAGCTATATTAGATAAACAGGCGATATTGTTCGACTTCATTAGACACTTTTTTCATTCCATTCAGTTCCGTGTTTTTTTTTAAATAAAAATCGAACCGATAAATTTCTCTAAATTGTTGAGAGAATTTTCTTTTTTTCAGAGCACATACGATTATATAAAGAAATATATAAGTGACGTTTTGAAGCAACCCGTTTTGGAGCCTGATCGAAGCGTATCGATGTATGAAATGGGACACGTCTCGAACATGGTTTGTTGGCACATTCTATTACTTATAAAATCTCAAGCTTCTATTGGTTGTCGTTGAATGAATATCATTTACAGTAATTAGAAAGTAGCTGTGATTCTTTTCTAGTGGTATCAAAATTGCCTTACTAAATACTCATTCCTTGCAAAATTGGAAATAAGTCGGCTGGCTGCAAAATTGTCCGTTCGAATTCTATATAGTGATGCGATTAATGATTCGAGTAATAATTTATCTTTGAACAAAGATATTAGACTGAAAAAATATTCCGTTTATTTGCTTGGAATTTTCCCTTCACGTTGAATAGCGGTTGTCTTTAGAATCTCACTATGCCGACACTTTGATTTGTATAAATATTGTTCTTTAAAAAAAAGTTCTAAAAAAACTAATGATGTTCTAAAAACTAATGAACCGTTTATTAGAAGTCACCTGCTTTGACATACCCAAAAGCGCATTTCCGCTTCCTTCCGGTCAAATACTTGGTAGAGCAAACAACACATCAGTGGAGCCATATTGCATAGAGGATTGAAAAGGCTATTCACTAATGCTATATAAATTTTAGGAAAATGCGAAATGAACGCTTCAAAATTCATTTTTAAATCAAAAAATCTATTCTGAATTTTTGTCGACGAAATCCGTTGTCGTATCTATGCGCAATGATCCCAGTCTTTAAATTCGTGTCGCCATGATCCCGACAGAAGAACTCGTTTATGAATAATAACTAATGACGAACGATGAGATAGCGCAATGAAGCAGGAAAGAAAACAAAGTCATATTTACACATACAGAGTAAATATCGTCACTTATTATGGGCTTTATTACAGATTTGGGACATAGGTCGCCCTTAAATGTCAGCTTTCGTATCCTACTCATGTATCTATTTGCATTTTTCGAAGCCCATTATGAATATCAAAAAAAATGTGCTGCACTAACTATACATTCTATGTATAGTGCTTCCCCTCGCCTCTCCTCCCCCCCCCCCCCCCCGTTTCAAGCTCAGTCAACTGACAAACATAAATCTGTCGATATATATATATATATATATATATATATATATATATATATATATATATATATATATATATATATATATATATATATGGAATCATCAATTTGGATGTTTTCCGAATGTTTCATACTTTCTGTAAACGTCTAGAACACATTTCATATGAAATTTATATTGGGAAATGCATCTATAAAAGTTCCTCTCACTTTCATTTTGTAATAGTTTTCATGGAATTAGATACAGTTACCTTAGCCAAATACTACTAGCAAATAGATGTCATTTTTTTTTCCGTCATCCCAAATTGAGAATATTTCCGCAAAGTCTATATAATACAGAAGGTCTTAAGCTATTTTACCCTTTCGTTCCCGTTATCTCAAGAACGCTTCGCTTGATTCGGGTCTTTTCTTCTTTAAAATGTTGGAAATTCCATGATTATGGGACCCACTGTTTTGATGGACGTACTGCGCTTCTGGATTGAGATATTCTGGATGATATGGATTCTCCATAGTTGAGCATTTTTGCCGATATCTTTTTGTGTGTTTGTCCCAATTGTTCATGTTTTTTGCATTACATGTGCAATCATGTGGCGCATGTTGTCGTCTATGTGCCAGGTGACCAAAAAAATCCTGAATATGAAAATTTTTCCGAAAAGTGTTGGAAATGCATGGAAATCAATACAAAAACGTTTTTGTCTATGTGAATTTTGAATTTTTTGTGCAGTTTTTTAAAGACTTCTTGGGAATGGGGGAGCATAGGCGCCGATGAAGAAAACTTGCGAATCTTTAGTGATCCTGGCGAGATATCCATTGGGGATCCTGAAAATGGTTTTTTCGCCATATCCCCACTCCCGCTGGGTGAGCCGAGATGGAACTTTTTGCGTTATGGATGACCGTCGATGCGGCACTGGATTCGCCGAAAAGTTTCCCGATCCGATGAAAAATTTGGCAAACCGCCAACTTCATTTTTTGCAATTTTTTTCTCCCTCATCCCACCTTTTCCTCATCAACTAGATTTTTCCACATCTCCTCAAGAGTATGCAGAAAAAAATATTTCGTTCCACTCCGACCCTGCATTTTCAAGATATTCTGGACTCCTCATATTTTCGGTCATAACTTTTTTCCTCATAATCGGAGCGTGCACGCATTGCCCCTTCGACGGCCCATGCAATTCCCCTTCCAACAGTCTATAACATGCTTGGCTATTTCTGGCGCAAATCCTGAAATTTGCATTTGGTGGCGAAATAGTACACAAAGGTGAGAGAGACAGACAAATCACATTATGCCCTCATAACTGCTCCAATTCCGAACGGATGTGGACGGCGCTTTTTTATTGAAATCAGCATTTACTTCTCTATCCAACAGGGTAGAACGTTGCGGTGAATATGGGAGAAAAGAAACTAAAAACAGTGATTACCGGCAATGATGATTTAGTTGCTGTCATGGGTGCACCTGCAAAATTGTCCTCGCTTGACGGTGTCACTGGCACTAAGAAAGTTGTAGGATGCGGCTGTACAGCGGAGTGGTAAGTGAGTCGGAATGTGATGGGGTGCCATTGGGGTTCAGTAGAGGGTGTGCGCTGTCCATTCCCATTGCAACTTTTTCCACTATTTCCTTCATAAAGTCCGTTTTTCGTAGCAACAACTACACCCCGACGAAAGGGGGTCAAGGGGCCTTAGCTCCCCCCTGACCTTGATATTTAGCACTGAAATAAAAAGTACATAGTTGATAGGTTCATATCATCAGTTCTACCTGCGACCAGCATAGTTTCGATTTACCTCTTCTTCCTGGATCATCCAATTTTCACTGCTGTACACACTATTCTTTAATAATATGTATCATTTGGATTGTTTGACATCGAGTTTGTTCATTTAAAAAATTAATTTATATGAATTTTCTGTAAAAATGTCCTATAATAGATAATTCCGCATTTTTATCTCGACATTTTTATCTCGACAACGCATTTTCCCTAGGGAGTTGCGGTTTCATTTCTCTAATAGAACTTTAAAAGGCCTATAAATTGGTATATAAATTATTTAAATTGGGAAGAAACGTTGAAAGCCGATTCCACCGGCCAGAATTTCTGAAATTTCGACTTTAGCGATATTCGGGGTTTTCTTTCTCGGTCGGCATTCGACATTGCTGCAAACGGTCTCTGGTTTGTGATGTGCTTGACGAGATCTCTCCAACGACATATACAACACACCCCTAGGTTTAGAAGGACCGAGAAAAAAATTCCGAAAAATCACAATTTTTCAATCCTAAGGGAAATAGCACAGAGGAAATTTGCAAAAACATTTTCTGTCCCCGATTTCCATTATTTTCGTATCAAACGATAGAACTCGATGAGCTGATGACGGATTATGCATTTTTGCCGCGTTCTTCGAAGAAAAAGTAAGGGTAGATCAAAATATGAAAGTACATCAAAGTAGATCAAAATGTGCGCGTAGATCAAAATATGAAGGTAGGTCGAACTATGAAACCAGACCAAAATATAATATCGATCAAAGTAGATCAAAATCTGAACGTAGATCGAAGCAGATCAAAACCTACTGGTAGATTGAAATGTGAACGTGCATGAAAATATGAGGGTGCATCAAACTATAGGGTAGCGGAAAATGTGAAGGTAGATCAAGGTAGATCAAGATGTGAGGGAAGACCAAAGTATCAAAGTAGATCAAAATGTTAAGGTGGACGAAGTAGATCAAGACGTGAAGGTAGATGAAAGTAGATCACAATATCGAATAGATCAAACTATCAATGTGGATCAAAATGTGAACGTAAATCGAAACAGATGAAAATATGAAGGTAGATCAAAGTATCAGGGTGGATCGAAATCGGTACACAGATCAAAATATGAAGGTATATCAAAGTAGATCAAAATATGAACGTACATCAATACAGGAAGGCGGAACAAGGTATTGAAGGACATCAAGATGTGATGAAAAGTCAAAGTAGATCAAAATATGAAGCTAGGCGTAGTAGATCAGAACTTGAAGGTAGACTAAAGTACATCATAATGCGAAGGTAGATCAAATTCTCCAAAGTAGATTAAAATATGAAGGTAGATCAAGTCGGAATAAGGTTTGAAGATAGATTAAACTAGATTAAAACATCAAAGTAGATCAAAACATTAAGGTAGATCAAATTATCAAAGCAGATCAGAATATGAAGGTAGACCGAAATGGGAAGGTAGATCAAGGTAGATCAAAATATGAGAGCAGATCAAAATAGGAAAGTAGATCAACATATCGAAGTAGATCAAAATACGAAGTTATACCAAGCAGATCAAAACGTGAAGATAGATGAGATTATGAAGGTAGATCAAAGCAGATCAAATTATGAAGGTAGATGAAAGTACCAAAGCAGATCAGAATATGAGGGTAATCAAAATCTGAAAGCAGATCGAAATACGAAGGTAAGTAAAAGTTACGGAGTAGATCAAACTACGAAGACGGATCAATGTGGATCAAAGTAGATCAAAATATCAAGGTAGACCAAGATATCAGAGTAACTCGGAAAGTGAAGCCTTCACATTTTGATCTACTTTCACCTACCTTCCGCTTTGATCTACCTTGATCTACCATAATATTTAGATCCATACTGGCACTTTGTTCTACCTTCATATTTTAATCTACTTTGATAATTTCATCTATTTTCATATTTTCATCTACCTGCATTTTGATCTGCGTTGATGTACCCTGACATTTTGATTTAATTTGACCTATGTTCACACATTCACACACATTTTGATCTACTCTGATGCTTGATCTAGTTTCACGTTTTGATCTACTTTGGTCTACCTTCATGTTTTTATCTTCTGCGATGCTTTTGTATGCCTTCATATTTTGATCTGCTTTGATAATTTGATCTATCTTCATATTTTGATCTGCCTTGATAATTCGATCTACCTTTATATTTTGATCTGCATGACAATTTGATCTGCCTTGATAATTTGATCCATCTTCATCTTTTCATCTAACTTCCTTTTTTGATCTCCTTGATCTACTTCACATTTTGATCTACTTTGATCTACCGTCACACTTTGGTCTGCTTTGATCTGAGTTCACACAAATTTTGATCTACTCTAATCTTGATCTACTTTCCGACTTTGATCTACTTTGGTCTGCCTTCAGATTTTATCTACTTTGTTGCTTTGATCTACCTTCACATTTTTGCATATCCTGTGCTGTCATGTGGCGCATGTTGTGAGCTATATGCCAAGTGACCAAAAAGATCCCGAACATGAAAATTTTTCCATAAAATGTTGTGCCATTCGATGCGCCAGGCAAATCCTTTGGAAGGATCCATATCGTGTGGGGGCCAACTTTTCCGTAATTTTTGGAAATAGCATTGCGCGACTAAATAGAAACAAAGGTGAGAGAGTCACAGAAACGATTTTGATCTCTTCCCATAACACCAACTGCACGCGGAAGAAGGCAGGCAGTTCAAGGGGGCGGCAGCCCCCCTTGTGCGTCGATCCCTCTTCGAATGATGTTCACTTTCTTATGAACGTTTAGAAAGGTTAGAGGAATCTATTTAATGGAGAAGAACGTAAGCTGTTTTACCCTTTCGTTCACGTTATCGCGCCGAAGGCGCAAGCCTATTATCCATATCTTTGTCACCTGTCTTTCCGAGCGCCGAAGGCGCGGGTCTGTTATCCATATCTCCGTCATCTCTCTTTCCAGCGCTGAAGGCGCGAGTTGTTGTGTATTACTTGGCCTATTGTCTTTCTGTGACTTGATGAGTGGAGTGGTCTGAGAGAAGGTGCGGGTTCGTGGCGCAGCGGCGCGTGCATTGTTGTGCGCGTCCCTGATTTTTGCTATGTCATATCTCAACCCCCGATGGACGAATTTTGATCCGGTTTTTTGCAAAATACTTCGCATAAGATGTTGAAAAGTGTGATACGTGAAGAAGTGTAACAAGCGCTAGTTTTTAAACAATTGAGTATAGGGTGTCTAACCCTAAAAGGATGGGAATTTTTACAATTTCAATTTCGCCGTTTTATTAACTTTCATATACTGCGTGAAATTTGTGTCACTTTTCTGGATTCGTTTTTAAGTTATTTTTTCACTTAAGATTCGCTAATAAGCCATTTGACGGGTAATATCGGAGAATTTCTTATTCGTTACTTTTAACAACAATTTGCAATCCATTATCCTTTTTTTCTTGACTTCTTCGGATGCTTTAGTTCGTTATTAAGCATAGAAAGCGAAACATAGTGCAGTATTTTGTATAGTTGATTTTATCGTTTGAATTTCCACCGCTAATTGTTTGTTACTTTTTCCGTTTTTTTGTTCTCCATTTTTTTTCTTCCACGGAATGATCATTTTGATTCTGAAACGTTATCTTGTTTGCCTATAACTGAAATGTTCGCCTTAAATGAAATATGCAACTGCATTATTGTCTATAAAATTACAAAACTACAATCAAATTCTTTGTTCCTGATGAAATTTATGTTTATAAATGTGCATTTATCGATATTAGTGCAACAAAAAAATTCGATGGAACTAAATTCTGTAGTTGGATCGCCTGTGATTCCCTTGAGATTATGTCATCCATATATCTTTTATTGAATATTGCGCTAGTTGTTCGGCTATGCATATGCATAAAGCATGTGAAAAACTAATATCTGAGAGTGTTTGTGAAAATTTCATTAAAAAATCATTTAAAATAAAATTATCTCAAGGACTCATTGATAGTTGCTCAAAAATCCTCAAAGAATCGGACAATTTATTGCTATGTCATTTGTTTGCTTCTCTCATAGCTAAACATTCGCTGTAGATTTCGAGCATATCAAGAAACTGTAGCAGGAAAATTTTCATTCTTCATTACATACAATGAAAGATTGCAGTTCGTTTTAAGTAACACCAAAATTAATGTAACCAATACAAAGAATTGTATATTCAGTAATACAAAGGCTCTCATTACGCCGTTTACAGCAGTTTCCGAGTGTTGGTTATTATACGAATGTTTTGGTAAGGTTTAGCTACATATAGGTTAAATGGTCCGTTTTTTCGATAGTGTGCATCGAAGCCATTCATCCTGAACTGTCAGTCTATCGTACATGAACGACGAACGTTGGATAAATTGCTGTAAAATAATACTATATATTTATAATGATTGCTCGGAGATGTAATCAACCACCATGTGATTAAAACCATATGACTAGCAGGTACAATCAATCACACAATTAAAAGTAGGATCACTGGCGGTTTTGGAAGAGTAAAATATGTGATTATTTAGAATGGAAGCCATGAACCGAAAGATATTCACGAACACTATCAGAAGCTGATGTGCCAACTATCAATGAGCAATTCGTCACTTCTTCGCGAGAATGAATCATTTCGTGCACGCTTTCAGGTGCTTTCTATCCACACTTCATAAAAGTGGCAACATTTTTACTGCAACCATAGCTGTAGTATAAAAACTTCTGCTTTTTTTGACAGCACTGAGTAGTGCTAGAATAAGTTCAAAATGATAGAGCATATATACATGACCGGGCATTTTTTAAAATCTTTATCTACCTATCGATATATGCAGTTCTTTCCTGCGGAAGGATGGAGAGAGGGTTGAAACCGCTCAGGAAAATTTCAGTATCAATTGCCAACAAGAAATTAATAGTGCATTAAAATCGTCAAATTTTAAAATTTCCATGACGCTAAAAAATGCGTTGATGGCTTCTTGCTGATGCATATGACCCCCCCCCCCTTCCTGAAATGCAAATTGTGTCTTTCATTTTACAGTGCCAAAGTTAGAATCCCCCAACAGCTTTCACTTCCATATATTCGCAGATCATTCACGCAAAGCGGAAGGGAAATAGATTCTGCGCTGAAGCGCTCATTCTGGCCTTATCTCCTAAGCAGTGGTTGTTGTGTTTTATCGTTGTCGCTTCCAGTATTGTATACGACTTTCAACGTTTTCATTATCCTTTCTTTTGAAATCCAATGAGTTAGGTTGTTTCTGCTCATAAATTCTGAAGTATTTATTTATTTAGCTTTATTTTTGCATAGGAAACAATCTCTCACTAATGAAATGAAAAATAAAAATCTCTCAACAAAAAGTTCGTTCCGAATATTGTTGAATTCGAACATAATCGTTTAATCAGTAGAAGTTCTGTTGGATTTTTCCAGAATTTTGAGGCGCTAAATTTTTTTTCATTAAAAAATAAATCGCTGTGCAAAGAAATGCATTGGCAAGGCATTAATATGCCTATTCTCTTCTATCGCTCTCATTTCATGAACATCATTTTTGATATGCGTTATTGGAATTTTTTTAAATGATTAGAGTTTCTTGATTTGAATAGTTGATTGAATGAATGATCATATGATTGAATGATTGACTTGAATTATCGATCGATTGATAGTGGTTGTTTTGATTGATTGGTCTTTCACTCACTATTAATTGACTGATATGAATTTCTATTAATATTTCTTCTCTCACCACCTGATGATTTTATGAAAGTATTGAAGTTTTTGATTCCTATGCCAAGTAAATCGGTTTTTTTTTTCAGCATTTACAAATGATTCTCCAAGATCACATTGATCATTTGCATAATATCTATTATACACTCTATCTGAATGGTTTCTCAACGTTGAAATTCCCGGATGGTATGTTTCCATAAGTCTTTATTTCCTTTCCAAATTATAATGAATATGATGAAACAACTGTAGCAAAATATTGAAGTCTCAAAAACGAATATATTTTACTTAAAATGGACGATTTTAAAGTTTCTTTTTTTCTTTCAACTCTCCTTATTTTTTCTTGCAATTTGGAGTTTTCTATAGTATTTAAAATTTGCGACTGTGAATGGAAATATTTTTCAGGTGAGAAAGTAGATCTCTCACAATTCCGTGGTATCGAACTTGGCCTTGTACAAAGAGAGGCACCGAAATTATTGCGCAGATCGGAAGGTTCACCTGATCCCGTTGTAATTAAGGATGATCAACGTAACTCGCAAAATGGTAAATTTTGAATTAAACTATTAATACTTTCACCTAGTGTCCTTAATCCATACCTTGTAGGAATTTCTCTTATATATTCACGTAATTCCCGAAATTTTCCTCGCAAACACTACGCTTACAAATGAATCAATCTAAACGATGGATTTATGATGGAAATATAATAAATGTCCAACAAAAGTTTTACCTGTTACATATGTTCTGAAAAATCTTAGTATCGAATCGCTCCTATTGCCAATTCTATAGGTTTACTTTTGCGCTCTAATTCCGCCTCAATAAAGATGGGCGAGTGAATAATTTAATCTCTTCGCTCTTTGAGCGATGCGATTTGCTTATTGAAATCATGTAATTTTCATGTCGTAATTGAAGCATCGGCAACAAATATTCGTATACTTTTATTGACTTCCTGTTAAAGTTTTATGAATGTGTTTATTCTGCTTCACACGTACTTTCCGAAGTAGCTTTTTGTCTTCTGTAAAAAATTATTAATTCTTGCATTTAAATCGGAAGAATCTTAGAAATCACTAATCCCATCATATTTTAAAACGAATTTTTTTCATAATCGACTTAAGCAATTTCCGTCATTCTTTAATGCATCAGGTGCAATGAATTTGAACTTTTTAATCCACATCAATATTGGCGCCATTTATGCTCGGCGCATTTGAAATTCGGAATTGATAGATACAAAACTTTTGAATTTCTTCAGCATAAAATATCCACATGAAAAATGTTCATCATGATCTCGAATTATCCAATATTTTATTCATTTCTAGTTATAAATTCATGTCACATACTACAACATAATCGTAAATAGTTAGTTAAACGTTGAAATTTTTCTATATTTTTGATTATTTTTAGACTTTTTTTTTTCGCGAAGAGAATATATTGATGGTGGACCATCATTGATAAGAGTTGTACACTGTGTTTGCTATAGCGAAACTTAAAATAGAAAAGGCGTTATTTCTTTTCGAGTATTGCAAAAATCTATCATATGTGCAGATTGAAAGTGCAAAATATACAACGTATAGACAATACAAAAATGCATTTAGTTTTTTGCAATGCAAAAACGATTCACATTATAAGACAAAAATGGGAGAAAACAACAATAATCGAGAGAAACAAAAAACAAATGAAATAATCGAAATATATTTTCAGCATTCTTTTCTAATTTCGATGTTTAATTATATTTCAAAAAAAAAAAAAAAAAACATCATCGTTGTCAACAATGCTTTTTCAAGTTTTGTTTTCAACAGTATTTGAAGTGTTGATTCCATTTTCAAATTGAAAGCATTTTTGTTTCTTTTAGATGGATAGTAATATTTTTTTTAGAGTGTTAAAAATAATTCCTTATTTTGAGAGGTGAAATTTTCAATTGTTCACTTTATTTGATCGATATTTCATAGGGTTTTTCATTTTCAGCTATCGATGAACTTTCCGAACTCGCATCAACCATTCTACGCAATAGGGTTAGCTTCTTAATATTTTTCATACTCTCTCGGAGGAAGGATCATATATAAAGTGCGTAGAAAATTTCCGCCTAAAAACCTGAGAAATATTTAATGGTCACACTTCTCCATCTGGCAAATATGAGGGCCAGGGTTTCTATCCAGCAAGAACGAAAGTCGGGCTTTCTTGCCCAGGAAGCATGAAGGTCAGAATTTCCTGTCCAACAAGTATGTAGTATTTTTTTTTCTCAGGGTTCAAGGAGAAATAAAACAGGAATATCAAATTGAGCCGTTAAGCTCAAAAAAAAAATCACTATACCACCTAGTTAGGGTCTTCTTCTGCAGTTAACTATTGAGAGCGGCGCAAACGTCAAGCTTTGAAAGATGTAAGTTAAAGTTTGTTGAAAGCGCCAGTGATAGAGTTGCAATGGGATTCCGTAATTTCTATAGTATTTAGGAGGTGTCGGTTTCTGAAAAAACCTTATCGAATATTTCAATAATTGGAGTGCATTTGAATATCTTTATGAAAGTCATGATAATTCCGATGTTCATTTTCATTCCCGCATTTATGAGAGTTGCTGGTTTTTATGTCTTAGCAATCTACTTCAACAAAATTTATTGTTGTATTCTTTCTTTTGGCCATTCAAAATGTTAAGCACTCTATTTGTTGGATTATTTAAGCTGAATATTGATATCTTTTCGCATGGATAAGAAAATGAGTTGTGCTCTCTTTTAATTTAACCGCAAATTTTTTTTTTGCCTTTGATTCTTGAATGTTGACGTATGAATAGAAATTCGAATCGAATGACTTGAAACTTGAAGATTTATTATCTCTTTTTCTGTTTCATCATTTATGGCTCAAATTTCGCTCGCTAAGTTTTTGCTCTCTCTCAAAGTTCGCCTTACATTTATTTGCTTTGTGTAATTAGAGAGAAACTTGCTCCCCTATGAAAATGTTCCGCTCACATGGGAATTTTTCGAATGACACTCATCATCTAATCTCTATCGTATTTTTAAACTTTCAGAACAGACTGGGGTTTTAAAATGGAATGAAACGGTAATCACGGTTGAGATCTCTAAAGATCGTATAGATGAAAATGCAATTCAGGATACCGAAGCCGATAGGCAAAGTGATTCATCGCATAGCCAGAATGAGCATGACAAAGAGGAACTGCGCGTGGCAATGCTCAAATGCATAACTAAATCAAAATATGACGATGTTGATGATTATCTACAATGGCTCAATGATTGTACAACGGTAAACTCGCATTTCTTGTTCACTTCGTGCATCGCGAATTTCTTGCCGTATTTCTTCGACCTAGACATTCAGCACTATAAATTTCCCACCTTTTTTGAGTAAAATTTTATATAGCAAAAGTTTTTGATAGTCATTATTGCTTAACATTCGCCCTGCTAGCAAGTGGAGAATCATGACAGTGGAGTTGGTTCAATATGTGCACTTATATTTTATGATTTGCCAAAAATTAGTCATATTTGAACTGATCCGACTATCATGCAAATTCCTTTATTTTTCGTAAACTATGTGAAGTAAAATGAAAGTCCAATTGGTTGCAAATTTCTACGCATCCTTAAATGAGTGTTTCTCCTTTCTAAATTGAAAAGTCAGCTTGATTGTTGCTTTAGAACTCCTCTTTTTAGCGTCCTTTATATTTACAAAGTGTCATGAACTTAACTTTAATATCATCCGAGCTAGAATTACTTCACAGGATATATATATATATATATATATATATATATATATATATATATATATATATATATATATATATATATATATATATATATATATATATATATATATATATATATATATATATACGGCTAGATGTGCATGAGCAGAAATAAAGCATTGCCATAAGGTGCTTTACGGTGGTAAACTTATAAAAGCACTTAAAGAAACCAAATTTCCTTCCTAACTGTAAATTTGGGGTCGAGCGGTCGAGTTTACAGGTTGAGAGGGAAAATTGATAATTCCTGAGCTATTTTCTTCAAGCATGCAAAATTCAATTGTATTTGATGAATATGTTGGAGCGGTCGACTAATTTGCATAATCCAAGTTCCCCGTCTTATTTTCATGATTGCATTTATCAATCACCCGTGGAATAAACGCATGTGCCAACTGTGGGCAATGGCCAATGAAGAACATTGCGCCGTTATGTTTTGTTTCGTTTGAAGATTTTAAGCACCGATTAGAATTTTGAAGTTTTTCAAAATGAGTTTAAATTTTTCCAAATATGGAATGTTTTCCGAATACATAAAGAATATGGTGTGTTTTTTTTTTTTTGCAATGAGCTTTTCTATTTTTTTTTCTCATTTCATCGCGAAAAAAAATGTCGAGTCGGATATTTCTCGATTTTTTGAACAGAATTTCTCGAAGATTTAGAGGCTAGGAATCGTTTTGTGCGATTCTCTATTGCCGTTTGATTAAAGGCTGCACCGATGTTTAAAAAATAAGGAGGCAACACTTCCATGAAATTTTTCATAGCATACTCTCTATCAATTCACCGAGCTTGCAATAACGGATGATAGCGCCGAAGGAAGCAATACTACTTAAAGGCTGCAAGCGAAATTTTGATTATTATAAATTCTTTTTGTTCTCACTCATTCACTTTGTGGGTAATTGCTTGTTATGTTGGACTATCTAGAACTGTTAACTGAAATATCATAAGATGTCTTCTGGCTGACCATTCCAGTTGATAATAGGGGATTTCATTGCGAATAAAATTTAGAGAATAGTTATGACGAATAGATGAAACAACTCACTCATCAATTGTGGAAAATAATATTTTGCATTATTTTACGCTATTTTTTAATCGATGTTTTATGAAATAAACTTGGCTTAAGCAATGATTTCAGTTTTTATTAATATCTACCGCAACGTGTTTCAGACGGTATCAAAATTACCAACACGTCGTGAACTTTGGAATGAACAATTGTCGGATGTGGATGAGGTCGAGCGAGAAGGTTCCCGATCGGAAAATGGTTCACGCAAAGAGCATCTCGATTCGGATCATTCGTGGAAATGCTCGTTTGAAAACGAACGATATCATAGGAGTGAAAGTGATACAAGGTAAGGCATGAGTAATTCAAATAATTACAATCAATAGTTATGATTATAAATATTGGTCACAAACAGCATATAGAAGATTACCCTCTTATGATTTGTTTATACTATTTAAGGAAATTCAAAAAATTCAAGAATAATGCGAAATAAACAACAAAGATAAATGATTTGCACTTTCGCATGATTGTATATATCCGCATGAGCCCGAACAAGTGAGAGATTAATCAGTCAAAACTTTGACAAATAGGTCGAAATTTAACAAACGAAAATCTTCGAGAAAAGTGCAACGAAATTTTTCAAGGCATAGAGCCATATCTCTCATATCTTCCTTTACCTCTTTCTCTTCCTCTCTCGTAATATTCTAGTGATGGGATGTGCTCCTGAATGAAAAAAAATAAATGATTGCTGAATTTTCCAGGATTCATGCTTTCCTTTTTTTGCTATCCCCTCTACCTCGGTGGTTTTGCTTTGCTAGATCTTTTTTTTAGAATAAATTTCGATGGAAGCCGAAAATAATGAACGGTATATCAGCTAATTGTTTCTTATTGCAGCGGCATTTTTAGCATCAAAATTGTAGCGCAGGCATGTTGATTTAATGTTTAGAGGTATAGCACAAGAACTAATGTAAGTCTTTATGCTGTTGCCCATAGGTAGGGGTTGGGAAACACGGATGAAGAGTGGCGTCCCCAGCGCCGAAGATGTCTGAGGTAGACGCCTCCTCGTCCTTCCCGTCACCTTTTGCAATCCCTCATGATATTTTTCATTCTCTTTTGCCTTCCATATCAAAAACTATCTAAGCGTTATTTGCTGTTTATCGAAATGCGAATTGCTATTAACGAAGTAGTGCGTTTTGTTCGTTTTTATGGGGATAGACGGTGTTTTCTGTTCATATGCACACGGATATCATCATAGTGCACCACTGCAGATGAAATACACGTAAAAACGCAAGGTGTGCCACCTACACGAAATGAATTTTGAAGATTATATCGTTTTGGAACATTGATTCACTCAATATCAAATCACATGCAAACCGCTATCAAAGGAGTCTTTTGCATCAGTATGCTCATAATGATTCCACCTTCGAGATTGGTATTAGAGAAGCTCATAGCCAAGACTACCTTTTTGCCTTACATTTTCTTTGCATCTGATACTTTTTGAGTTTTTTGATGAAGTAGAGGTGTTTTAGAGTACCTACCGATCCAAGCAATAGTACCGAGGAAATGGGCAAAACGCAACGCACTTCACCGAAACAAAGACCAACTAGGCACAGGTATCACTTCTGCTATATTTGCCGGTTACTTATAATATCCAGCAAGGGAAAGTGTTGAGTTTATTCAGTGAAAAACCATTAATATGAACTGAAGCATACTCACTTTGCGCGTAATTCCGGCAGAGATGCCACGGCGCATTTTTCCTTAAGTTTTTCTCTTTCTTAGTTTCGAGAGCTTATAGCACCTACCTAAAGCAACTCGACACAGTGGATAGGGAATTGTCGGTTGATCGATCGAAGGCGAATAAACAGGGTAGGTTTTGCTGAGGAACTTGGCGATGAGGAATACAAGAGTAGGACTTTAGCGCGCGGCCTTAACTTTCAAACACAGATCCGCACGACTCCGAAATACCTATAGCTTGTCTAGTTATTCCTTATTATACTTCCTCGCCCGACATTAAATTTATCTGCCTTTTTAAAAGGAACCAATGCTAACTGAACGTGCCATGAAATTTGCATTCATTTTGAAGCCTGAGAGACGTAAAATATAAACCCATTACTGCGCACACTTCGTTATTTCTTTACAAATTGTAAAGGCGATTCGCTTGAAGAGCGCGATCGCATAGGCTCATGTTGTGTCAGCGTCTTTGACGTGCATCTCACCAACAAGGATTTCGTGTCTCAAATAGAGGGCAATTTGCATTTTTAGTGAAAAAATTTGCATATTTGAGACAATATTTTACAAAGAATTTAATTATTTATTTGCTAAAAATTTATGATAAAAAGAAAATTGAAAAAAAAATGATTCATAGTCATAGAGGAACTCAATTAAGTTTGAGATGCGATTAAGCACATATTTTCACCAATTTTCCCAACATTGCAATAAGCATTCACCGAACAACAACGCAATTGTATTCGAACTTAGCACTTTTAGCATCTACTAATATGAGGCAATAATGGCGTCTTGCAACATCATCAAATTTTATTGTTATCCGTTTCAGAAGTCATTTCAACTCCTCTTTAATCTCCATAGGCACTCGCATTCAGTGCAGAAATGATGAGTGATTCTTGCCAATTCCTTTTCCATCTGCCCATTTCAGTTGTTTATTTTTGTATCGCCGAAAACGATCTGTAAGTTGTACTTCTTCCACAATCGAAGGCAATCTCTCTCAATCGTTGATGATGTAGCATTCTTTTTGTCGAAATAGCAATCAATATGGTTGTAGAAACTTGACGAATGATATTTACAGGGCAATGTCATTGGGTTGTAGTAAAATGAACGGCTTTATATCGGCACGACAAAGTGGCAATACGAAGAAACCAGCGCCAAGGAGATCGCTTGCTAATTTGGCATCAATGCGTAACAATAGTAGTAAATCGCCTCGCAGAAACCTCATCTAAACATATAAAGCTTATATATGATTCGCTGAGATGCGCTTCTATGAATGGATTTAAGATAACTCGTCTTTATGATTCAAAACCCGAATCGAATATTTGAATGATGCAAATTATATGGCAGCTGATTTTATTTTGATCTGCAAATTGATTAGATCCTCTATTTAAATTGAATCAAAAGACGAGCTTTCCTTTTTTTTATTTATGGCATTATATTTGTTATAAGAAATTATATATTTGTGTTTATATAAAGCGGAATTCTTGAAGAATTTTCTTTATTTTTCAAGAATTAAGCAAACATTTATGCATATTTTTGCATAATTTTCTTCTACAAATATATTCGCTTAATGAATGCTACGATTGTTAATTTCACTATTTGATATCTTCATAACGCTTAGAGAACAATGAATAATTGTGAGTTAAAAAAAAAAAGTGGCGTTCTTTTTTCTCAACTTGAATAATAAATGCATTTCGAATAATTTAATCACTAAAAAATGAGTTCATATATTCGAGAGATATCAGTCCTTTAAATGTGTTGAATTTTGAGATTCTATCAACTTTGCATTTGAGATTTATTACTTGAGATATTGATAACGGAACGACTGCAATGATTTTTTTTTTTTTAATGGAAATTATCTCATCTGATAGTGGTGATGGAATTTAATATGTAATAAATCAATCGATAAATGAAAATCATCTAATTCGAGATAATAAATATGCTACAAAAATCTATGATGATTAAGCGATGAGGAAAACAAAAATTCCCTCTAATTTTATTTATAGTTGGTAGCGCCCATCACTATCGAATTTCATGATGGTATTTAGTGCTACCAACTTGAGCGCAATTCGAAATTGAACACAAGCAAAAACTTTATTTTTACCTATTATTACAGCGATATTTTAATTGTTGCATGTAAATTTTGCGAGGAAATTTGCATGATTTCTCTCGCATACATTGGTGGAAATTTTTGATGAGCAGCAAATGTTATATTGTATTTTTGATGTTAGAATCTTGCGTATATGTTCTACAATAGTTTTTTATCATTGCAACTCGAATTTCAGGTTGTAATTTTTTTTTTCAGATTCGAAAAAGAGTGAAGAAGTGATATTTTAAGGCATTTTCGGCGGCAATGGGATGCTGAACTAGTTGAGTTTGCTTTACTTCGCAATAATTAATCACCTTCTTCGTAATGAATTTTTGCTGAAAATTCCCTTGCTAATTCTACTAATAATTACTTGCACGACACTGTTAGTTTTTTTTTTGGCAAGTTTTATCAACGAGTCAATTCGCCTTTCTCTCAGAATATGGCAATTGGTAAACTTAAAGAGAGGGATAAAGCAAAATTAGTTTCCTCGAACTTTTTTTTGCTTAAAAGAGATCTGGATGAACTTTTTTCCATTATTGCTTTCAGAGCGTTCGATTCAATTATCTAAAACCCCCCCCCCCAATGATTCACAAGAAGTACAAACATGCCAGAGATTTTAAAAAGCGTCAGGACGTTAGTTTAACTTCCAGACATCACCTATATAAGCCGAAATCCCACTTGTAAAAAGTTTATTATCCACGGCTTTTTGAGATTCCAAAGTTCCATCCTCACATATATACAAGTACACATACTGGCATACTAGCGCACATGTTGTTCCTTACCTGCTCAGTTGCTGCAAAAGTGTATGAAGTATGTCGAAGTGCAGTTCGTTCCGTTTTCATAGTTCAATGCGGAGATTTTTTTCCTGCACGATTTCTATGATTTTTTTTTTACAATCCTCATGCATCGAATGCTTATCATTTGGCAGTAAACAAAATTCATTTATATTTGCTTATATGGTAATTATTATTTTGCATAGTCTTGTTATGTGCTTTTGCAAAGTTGCAGACGCGCATACAATTATACGCGCGCATAATTGTGCACCTATCCGATCGATAGTTTCAATTCGGCGACCAATAAAATTGCAGCTGCGAAATTTGATGGATGCAGTCCATACCACTGGATCAGATTTTGCAGTCATATGATTACAGTGGTCTATCAATTTCGACTGAAATTATGGATTTCAAAGGTGCCTAGAAATCATAAAAGCGCATAAAAACAGACTTCTTATAGAATGTTTGCGCAATCGATTCGGTTATTTAGATTAGAAAGTGCATTTTTCCGTAAGTTATGAAATTGGTTGTTCAGGTGAACAGGATGCAAAAGCTCTTATAGTCCAAACTTCTCTGGTGCGCTTATCCATTTATTTCCATTCCACAATGATAATTAGCCTCAAACATCGAAGGCTCATTTCGCATCGTTAAATAAAATTTACAGTCTTAAATGAATTATATTTTTTTCATTACCGCTCTCTTATATTGCAAATATTTAATAAAATTATTTCCAGCCTTTCTGATGAGTCTGTAGTAACATACCGATTCCGCAGGACCTTTATCATCGCCTTCGAATCCTAGAAAGGAGTCTATGAACGATTGGCGGGACCAACAAAAACAAGTCTTCATCGGTCTATAGGACACCTCTTATTAAGCGATGGAGAACTTCGAACACTCAATGCCGAGATGGAAGCAGTACTTAATGAGAGGCTTTCAACATATCTCAATACGTGAAAGCGATGTTATTTAAGTCAACCCATCCGTCGACTAATTGCGCTTCAGAGCACATTTATCGCTCCAAGTTGGAAGAAGTACAAATGAGGACCCAGAGTGCAATTCACAACGTCCCATTACACGATAGCAGCTTCTCGAGCCATGGAGTAAGGACCAAGAATGCCACAAAAATTTTGGGATATTTGGCCTCGCTAATATTTCCAGCTCCTCCGAAAACGCAACCCGCGCCATCACAAAAGACCGAGATTGCAAGAGCATGGAATTCTTGACGTAAGAGTGACACGAATACTTTTTACGTAGCCAACTTCTTAGTGGTACAAATACTCCGTGAGCTTTAGCCTGGCTAAAGTCGTTGAAATCCCATTTGGATCAGGCAAGAAAGTGTGAACCGCCCGAGCAAATGTTTCTCAGGTCACACCTTCTTAGCAATATCGCACAATTGCATCCTCTCGAAATATCGTCGGATGAAACTGGACAAGTAGGAGAAAACACCACGAGAAAAACTCCACATCTATTCAATCCTATAAAGAAAGTGACGGATGCGTGCAGATCTATCCTTATCAACATTCGAGCATGTTTGTTTGGCTTCCCCGGTCAATCAGTTGCACTGCACGAGCGCTGGAATATTGTACAACACATAAAGTAGCTTTCTATTAAAGGCGATTCGTAGCCATTAACGCTATCAGCTAAAGCGAACAGTTTGCGCATGGGCATTTCTCCGATGGAGTCCATAAGTAGACAACGACGCTTACTCTGTCTATATTATTTGTCTCATTGACTGCCGATAGCTGCAACGAGAAAAACGACTAGGACATTCAGATCTATTCTTCAACACTCACATCTAACTCACAAATCAACGACGAATTTTGAGTGAGCTTTTGACGAAGGCCGATCGTAGCACTCAGTTCTGAACAGTAGCTACACGCCATTTAGAATGCCAGCAAGAAAATGCGTCGAACAGATGCAGAACTGGCATCACCAGTACGCAGTTCTACACAAGCAGTGCAGCAACAGTTAACGAGAATGTCAGCCGGGAGTGTCGAAGCAGTCTTCAATCGGCAAATTCATCAGAGCCGCAAAGTTAAAACAATATGATTAAGTCTTCGAACGCTCCCATAACACATTTCGATAATCGCTGACCGACAACATCCATATCAAGATATGCAACGAATGCGGATGGGAACGGCGGATTAAACTATATTATAAAAGTCATGCGTACGTTCAATTGAGGAACGGAGGAAGAAATTATCGTCGTTCCCCCGTTACGCTTCCACGACTCTGCGCTTCCACGCTTCTGCGCTGACAAAAATCTTTACGACTGCTGTAGTAACAGCAAACTTCCTAGCGCAAAAAGAAAACATTCTTGGATAGGGAGGACGACAAGAATCCTACCCATGGTTTCTCGGATGATATGGTTTGATTAGTCATATTGCTGTGTGAACGAGAAGCTTTTCACATCTGCGGAAAATTCTTTCTTTTTTTTAAACCTCTGCGAGGCGATGGCATTTCGGAGTGGAAGGCTTTGCTACAGTCTTCAGGAAGCTGAAAACTGAAAAACGCCTGGATTTATTGAAAGATCGTTCTAACGTTACCAATCCTGTTGTGCTGAACGATGATCACATAAGACTGCAAATGAAGGCAATTTTAGAAATTTGCGGTCTTGAGCTAAAGTCGCGTTAGAACGCAACTCCTTTGACACATTAGCTGTCGCTGAAACCCAAAAGTCATATTTTTATCAGAACAGTGACATGCTCAGTCCGACGTAGCTGCTGCGGAATTTTGTAAAATGACTGCGAATGAATAGGATTCGCTTTGGGGATAATGAGGGAAGTGGTTGTGGTAATATTGCGTTAGGTTCGAATAAACAAGCCGCACTGACGAGGAACTGTGAGAGGGAAGGCATGCGGTTCTCGCGGAGCACACTTTTCTCTCCATAAAATCATAAGAATTGGAAGCAATAACGAATTCGAGGCTACGGGCAGACTAAACTCTCGCAGATCTCGGCTCGAAATGCTGCATTACAATCAACATGCTGCTAGCGAGACATTTGGCTGCATCTGCGAGATGCCGTTGAATATCAGAAGAAACTAGGCGACTAGTCAACACCTGCAATGAGAATAAACTTGCGGTATCAATCGCCTCCCAGCAAGCGTTCTCAGATTCTTTGTAAACTGAACGTCTTCTCAGTGCGGCAACAGCAGTAATGGCCGAGGAATACTGCAACGGTCTCAATGATCAAACATTATCCTCTTTACTTTTTTTTCAAGCAACTCTTCAAGCTCAGATTATCGCAATGCTTCAAGCAACAAAATTTTTCGTCTGGGCATATCGAAGGTCATTCCTTTCCCCAAATTGTTTCATTGTTAATAAATGGAATCCTGCTCTCCGCATCGTTCTTCATAGCAGTGGTAATGACATAAGCCTTGTGCTTCACCTTTGTTTATCACTGTGAAGGAGAGCAAAGTTCATGAGTTGGGGGTGAGGGTGGAGGTGGGTAGATGATAGTTCATGGTGTAGTTTGGATACCGATGCAAAATTCCTGATAATTTCTGTTCCTTTAATAGTAATGAAACGTTGATTCCCTTGTTGCTTCAATCGCGTATTTGAAAACAAGTTGAGTGAAGAGCAATTTCGAGACCACAAACATAAATTAGACCTTGTGGAGCGTCGATAGCGATGAATTTCTCTTGCGGTATTGTATTGCTTCCATTTTGTGCCTCGTCAAATAACTCCCTAATAAGTTACAGGCGTTTTTATTCATTCGAAATGTGCTTTCCATTAGTTGAAGAATCGTGTATGGCACGATCAGTTGTTAGTATCGAGTTGAGCAATCTAAAGCACGCATCTTTTTTTGTGAGAGATTATTTCCCCAATGAATTCAATTAAATCAATTTGTACTGAAAGATTTGTGCAGAAAGAATGGCTGTACGCAAAGAATGTTTGATTGCAATATAGCAAACTCCAACACCAAACCTATCAATGCTGAACAAGTTCTAAACGAAACCTCCTAGCAAGGCAATATGCCGACAAACTAATAAAACATGTGTGTAATGAATGTACAAAGATAAATGCACCTTTCTAGTACCAATTGGTAACTGCGAACCGAAAAAGAAGCAACTGAAAAAGTGCTACGGCCGAACTATGTAAAAATTTGCAAGGTGCAGCAAGAAAGAGTCACAGACTCGGTCATACTGCAAATAACAAAAGTACAGCTACATATAAACGAAGTAAATAGAACAAAACCACCTCGCTTCGTCGATAAACAAAATAAACAAATAAGCAAAAGGTAAACAATACGTAGAGAAATACAACAAAATGTGTGCGCATTGGTCAAAATGACATGAAACGGACAATTTTATGCGAATAATTTCAAATGTACATTGCAATCTCAAAACAAATATTATATCGATCTATCATTCCCCCTCTCCATCGCTTCGACCCTTCACCTTTACAATCCATTGCGACCTGAATTTTACACGCACAACATTCTTTTGCTTTTCAACAAATCACCTCAATTTAGCACTTTTAAATGGTGTTTTCAAATGCTGAATATTGCAGCTTGACGTATTATTGCATTAACTAGTGCAATATGGGGTAAGAAATCTAACATGTATGCAACGCCTCAAACTTCCAGCATTCTAAACTTGAGAGGAAAAAATTAGGCACACATGCAATTCGTTGCACTTTACACACCCCACTGAAAAATCTCGTTTTGATGGATGAATGGCAATTGGTACCGACTGAAAACATTTTCTAGAAAGCAAAATTCAGTTGACGCCGACCAAACTTCGAAAATCCCGCTTGTCTCGCGTTCGAAAACGCTCTGCAAAAACCCGAATTTCGATTGCAGTTAAGGGGACGGAAAGGTCGAAACCGAATTTCATTAGATAAGAGCGTACCGAAATTCACTCGGTCAGTTGCAGTCACTAGCAGAAAGTTAATACCGTAAACAACGACACACTGTGGGGGTCCAACTATCTTCACTGTTTCTATATATTGATTCCGAACATTTCATTGTCGGTTTCAGGGCAGATTTTAATGATTTCTGTGCACACCTAACCCTAGACTTAGATACCCTCCACTCTAGAAAGACCTTTCTTCCATCCTGGAGGAACCGAATGGATTAAGCTGGATCTTAAAACTTTGATGTACTCAGATGCAAGATCGATTGCTTTGAATATTTAGGGAGAAAGTTTCGTGAAGAATGCATTTTAAACGACGATAATGAAACAAAAGAGCATTACTATGTCGTTCATCGCAACCGAAACAGAGGCGGAAAAGAGCAGAGGGAATTAAGTGAAAATTAGGGCAGCATGAGTGAAAGTGGACAAAGTCCGGCGTAAAAAAATGTAATTTTTTTGAGCGGATTTCGTTTTTTTTTTCTCTCAATTATCGCCTATTTACCTCTTTTTCAACAAAATGTTTCTTTGTTCGTGAAGATTGACGCATTTCTATTGCAACATTGCAAATTTTTTTGTCGGTAACTTCTCAATCTCTAAATATTCCTATGAATAATAAAAGTTATCTTCTTAAGTTAAGTTTCATGACTGTGATCTCATTTTATGTCATGAACCTTATTTAATCATTTCTATTCATTATATTGCATTCTGTAAAATGTCCGAAATTTCTTTCTTTTTTTTTCTATTATTTCCGAATAAATATACCTAAATGCTATTCTTCTATGAATTCATTCGATGAATTGCATATTGCAAATGAAAAATTGAATTTACATTTCGATAGCATATAATTCCGCAGATATAATGCAATATAGTCATCACGTAGCAAAGCTATTAATGTTAAATTAGATAAGCTTGAATTCAAAAATATTTTCTGCAGTTGGAAGATATTTTGTCGCGTGCGAAGAAAGCAATAACGAATGTCAAAAGAAATATGATTCGATGAGCACAAAAATTCGCTCAATTCACACGCAATAACCGGTCTTTTTGAGTGATTTTCTGATATATCCGGATTGTTGCACACATTGTGTTCAATGATTCGATTAATGTTGTGCACATTTTAATGTGGTTACGCTTAATTCTTCACTGATATTACAATGCTTACAGTAATTTCACCGATGTACTTATTAGCTTTTCGCATTTCCTCTGTGTAATTGATGGATCGTCATTTCTGATTCGGCAAATTTTCCGCGAACGAATTTTTTTAGTGCAGCATTTATTTTGTTGTTATTTTGTCTCCAACAGTAGAGTGGTAAGAAGATGTGCGAATTTTTTTTTTCTTTTGGGTGGGAGGGGGGAATGGAATATTCGAGATTAGACGATGGTAATGCTTGACAAGTTTGATTTCTTCAGTAGTCATTCCCTCTGTTATTCTCTCCTCTTTCCTTATTTTATATACGTTTTCCTAGCTATTTGATAAATTTTCTACAGACACACGCTTTTTTCGATATCTATAGATGTGCTAAGCTCTTTAGCTACTACAGACGCTAGTTCAACTCAGGGTGTTCCCCTGACAAAGTGTGGTATTGGAAATTTTGTAATGCGAAATTCTCGTTCTTCCTTCCCTTTGCGTCATTCTTTGATCAAAGACATATTCGCTATGAATTCTGGAATCGCAAAAGACATGGTTGCGAAAATTTAACGTGTTGTGCTGCATGGATGCATAAGCAGCTCTCAAAGCGTTATCACGAACATAATACGATTATAGTATGTGCTCCTTTGGCCTCTACGCGGTAGCAGTTTTATGCACGAGACTATGTAGGTTTTCAAACCTATTTGCAAATGCTTGAACATAACCTGTGACATCATGTTGGAAACTTCCAGTATGTTCTGGAATCATTGCCTTAACAGTTTTTTTTCCAGTTCATCGCATTGAATGATCAAGTGCCTACATCAACGATGAACTCCACATTGCTGCAGCAGTAGATGTCCCTGTTCTCTAATGACTACAGTATTCGCTGACACGAAGCAAACGACACAATAGTAACCGAAAACAGCTTAGCTAAGCACGATGAAATCCTGCGCTAATCTATAAACTAGTTAACTAGTTCTATTATCTAATTTGTTAAAATTAGCAGGATATCATATATACATATATCAATACTGAGCACTGAGGCTTTTGATGGTACCATACACTTCATGGAATTTGCTGCTTCACAAATCTTTTAGACTAGTAATATTTAAGTAAGACAATAGCAAATCTAAAATTGATGGAGATTACTGAAATTATAGAAAAGCTCGAAGCATTAGCAATATCAGTCATAAAAATAACAGCTATGAGCAAATTATAGCTATATATGTGTAGATATATTCTTGAGATTGCGGTATTCAGTCGAAAACAATGAAATCGCTAGGAACTGCATTGTAATATAATTGATGTTGAAAGAACTGGTTAGATGAAGCGAATTGCTTCGTAACACATCAACATTGAAGGCGTCAAACTTGTTTTTAAAAGCGTTGCAGAGAAACGAAGTATAAAGATGAGTAGAGGAGGGCAAAGTGGGATGTTCTTCAGACAATAATTTTTCAACTGGACTGGCGACTATGCACAAAACGAACATTAAATGACCGTCGACTAATAACCCGCCCGTTCTTCCTCTCCTTTTGATTGGCGCTATTTAAGAAAGACGAAAATTATAATGCCCCTTAGTGAAGCTTCACAACGACGTCATATGATGTAAGTGAATCGATTTGAAGTTTATAAAATATCGGATGGATTTTCCATTTTCCTATTTGTTTCCTATTAAAAAAAAATACAGTTTTCCTATTTCAGTTAATAAATATTTTATTCATGATTCATTATTCGCTAGTTTTGTAGCTCAAATATATTAATAGCGAAACATTCTCGAAATCACTGATAATGAAAATAATATAAACTTCAGAAATATTTTTGCGGGTGAAATATTTGACTCAAATCGAAAATTTTTAAATTTTGATTGACTGATTTTTTTTTTAAACGAAATGAAATTGATTTTATGAGCTATATTTTAGTTATGCAAAAAATAAATGAATTTATAAGTTGCATAAGGTCGTTTTCTAATTCTTTGCGATGAATTGAAATTGAAGTTATCGCGGCGTAATTTTCTTTTTGTTCTTCTATTGTTTGACTTTGAAGGAAATACTTCTCTATACTGTAGAAGCTTCCAACTGACATGAAAACTTTCGACTTTCTTAGGTTATAACTCTAAGGCATATCGGCGATCGTATAAGAAACATCTCCAACGTGTATTAGATATCCTGCAAGAAATATTATGCTTTTGAATAAAGGAAGAAGTCGCTCTAGAAGCGCTATTTACTGCGATTAGTTCCTCTTAATGTTTTTGTTGAAGCTATTTGAGCTTACAAATGTTTTTGGCAATACAAAAATACGGTTTTTTAGCTCATAGTTGGAACTTTTACAGGTTGATGAAGAGATGGTTGATGTTTATTATCTTTATTTTATGGTATTCGACTAGTAATGCAATCACGTGCAATTTTTTAACAAAAAATCAGCAAGGATACTATGTTGAGGTAAACAATTCGAAATATTTTTGCGTTCTTCTGAAGAATTCATTCGCCTAATAATGTTTGCTACTGCATAAAATGCTCTTTTACAACAATATTGTCGACAAATATACGTTTTGATTTGAGTGTTTCGTGATTAACATCGAATTAAAAGCGATAGATAGTTTCGATGCTTTTTTAATCATTAAATGCTTAAAACGAAGTCATGAATATTTACACATCAATCTCTGAATTGTGAAGTCAAATCCATCTCTTAAGAGGAAGCCTTCTACAACTCCTTTTTTGTTCAAGAAAACTTCCACGGCGTGGCTGTGTGAAAGAGAGATATCATACCAATAGCAGTGCATATCCATTATACCAATGGTATTTCTTACTCAGAAAATTTTACAGTAGAGTCTTAAGTGATTTAAAGCTGAAAAGTTATATTTGCATATTGTGCGATATTCCTATAATGCACTAAGAATGAATCAAATTTTAGTCGTTTGGACCATGTGATCCAAGTGCATCGTATTGTGCATCACGAGTGGTTACCTCTTCCGGTTGGCAAAAACCTGTCATTGAGCTTTTCGAATGGTATTGTGAGAACGAATATAATGTTAGCATTTATCGAATTGATTTTAATGTATATCAATATTAGAAGTTATATGTAAAATAATCATTGCATTATCAATCAACAATACTTTTAAATTTAGCGAATATATCGAAATTTTCAACTTCTATTCAAAACAATTTTTTTTAATCGATCGTTTTCATTGGATTGCAAAATTTTACTATTAAATCAGAGCTTTGAAAATATTCTTTGAATTTTTTTTTCAACTAAATGACTCTCGGACGTTTTTTTTTTTCAAATCTTTCCATCTATATATGGAAATTTAGCGACGGATATATAGATGAATGAATTTTGCATTATAAGTTTAGCAGTTATTCACGTGAAAGAAAATAGAATAGATCTTTGTTTTTTTGAATATTTACAAATGATATTATTTGTATTGACGAATTCCTAAGCAATATAGAAATATTAGCTCAACATCGTTTCTGCTAGAAGCCATCGTTCGATTATATAGAAATATTAGCTCAACATCATTTCTGCTAGAAGCCATCGTTCGATTATATAGAAATATTAGCTCAACATCATTTCTGCTAGAAGCCATCATTCGATTATACAGTGAAATATGACATCGTTGCATTACTTGCCAATATTTAATTTCTCAATCCAAAATATATCCCATACAAAAGAGATCTTTAATTTTAAAAAAAAAAGATAACTGAAAGTTATGAAAATATTTAACCTCTCAATCATTACGACAATAAAAACTTCTATTAATGCGCAAAAAATCTTTTTATTTGATATATTTTGTGATTTTGTAGGAAAAAAAAAGGAGGAGAAAATATTTTACTTTTTTTTTTTCAAATAATGTTAGGGAATAGAATATTTGCTGAAAATTATCATACTTTGCTTCAGTTGAAAATTTTTCTTGCAATTTTATTGCATGAAATTAGAGGCATTTATTTCTAATATGAGCAAAATATTTAATTAAATCTTATACTATTATTATTTCTTTTGAAATATACACCAAAATGATTCAGCTGTAGTTGTTGTGATAATTCAATTGTATTCAAAAAAAGAAAAGAAAAGAAAAATTCAGATAACGAGTTATCTAAGAACATCGATGGCACCTAGTCAAGGATGTTTTACCTATGCACACGATGAACATCTATGCTTTTGCAATAAAGATATGTGCAATACTTGGCAAAATATTCACGGCATCTTTGTTCGATATTCAAACGCTAAGCAAAGAATTACTGAGGCAAGAAACGCGAATCTAGCAAGGTGTAATCTTATCATTCATTATGCATTCTTTTATAATCATAATTTCGTTTATTTATAAGAAAGTTTTTCTTTAAATGTAATTTCATAGGCAAAAATTTATAGGCATAAATTAATTGGCCTAATGAAATTCATAAGAGCTTATTTGCATCAAACTATGATCTTATCTATGAACTCTATAAAGCATATGAACGATGATAATATTAGTTGATATGAGAAAATGCTCATTATAATGAAATAAATTTGAAATAGCAATAACAAAATGATTAATACAACTAATAAAAGTGTATAATTCGTTAAATTCATGCGATATGATCTTTTTTTTCTTTTGCAGTTTAAAGAAAATGCCTTATTTAATTATGGTCTTTTTTTTCGCTGTCCTATTGAAAGCAGGCGAACTATCATATCGATGAATAAACTCTCATATAAACAGTATAAATAAATTATTGGAAAATTGCGATTAAATTTTATTACTTATATAATAGTTTTAATTTCGATATTTTAATTCGTATTTTTATATAATCTGCAAAATAAAGTTAATTCCTATTATCAATTTATTGATTCTCGAATAGCAATGAATGAATGAAAATGTTATTTCTTTCAAAGATCACAAAGACAACGAATACAAAGGCCTGAAATAGGACGTCAACTTCCTCTAATGCATACGACTACAGGAAATCATCCCATTGGACGGGAAAATACTCAAAGACGGGACAAAGCGAGCAGAGTTGTCCTTCGGACTATAGGCGATGTATTTACTAATTTTTATTTATTTGTTGCAATTTAAAGATTATTTTAAGCAAAAAAAAAAAAAAACGAGAGAATAATTTCGTAGCGAATAAATGCAACAATCAATTTTAGATTCGAATAAATCTTTTTTCTTCGTTTCTAAAATATTGATGAAAGTGAAAAAATGCCTTTGAGTACTGAATATAAATAACACTATGAAAACGAAATTCTCATTGAGTGCGTCATTTCTATTCAAATGTCTCCTATTAGGCATTCCTAGATGCGGGGTTTCTAGATGTGACCTATGATGGATGGTTCTACCTCGCACTAAGGTCATACACTAGGTTAAAGAGAAGGTTTTTTTTGCCTCAAAATAGTGCTAAACTCAACAACAAAACCTCATTGCTTGCTCCTTCTATCTCTGGATTTTTTTTTTCAACTCAACCATTGCTTTCAGTGTAATAATCTACTTTTGAAGAAAAAAAAATTTTTAAACGTCATTTGCATTAATTTTTTCATTTCTAATTCTATTGAGATTTGTTTCTTTTCCAAACGTAAATGCATTGATTGATTCATTTGTTCTAAAAATAGAAAAATACTACTTATTTGTTAATTTTTATTTTAATTTCCTTTCGAATATTTCTTTCAATTTTTTTATTGCTTTCTCGTCTCACTTACTATTCTAATCTTCTACGATTTAATGAGACTATTGATTTGATTAGTTTGTTTATTATCATTTTGTTCGTCTCAACGTTATTTCACTATCTAATTGCATCCTCAAATTTTTGTAATTTAGGTGACTAGGAGAACAGTTTTGGCTACACAAGAGAAGCAACGATTGATAGAGTTCAAGCGACAACAAGCAATTAGACTTGAAGCTGAGAAAGAACGGCGAGTTCAGATAAGTTCGAATATTATTGCTCACTTTTGCAGAGAGCTGCGAGAAATCTTTTGCAAATCATCCGAATATATGAATATCGCACAGAGTTATTAGCTATCGATATATGCATTTATATAAAAAAATATTACGAGATGTATACAACGTCACTGATAGAAATTACCTCTCATTTCTTGGAATTTTTGGAGGACCCCGGAAAGATTGCGAGAGAGTTGAACTTTATCATCAAGAGGTCACGATAGACCGCAGTTCACCTTCTATCTCCAGCAGTCACAAAATATCATGGTTTCCTTCTTTACTCCAGCAGGAATGCTTTATATACCTCCTCCATTCCCCGCCGATAAATTCTAGGTTAGTCCTACAACAGTGTGATTTTAGGAATGACACTTCTTCGGCCTTATGCGAATGCAGTATGCCTTTACGCGCCTTGATAGGCCAACTATCAAACATGCAGACACACAGTCACGCAATGAAGCGCACGAGGACGTACGCAGACACATGCACACACCCAGACAGACACAAACACGCACATAAAACTCACGCGCAGGACGTTTACTAACAAATAACTTTCTTCCTGCAGCCGAAAGAGCAGAATTTCTATGTATTTCGTCTTCCGTATGAGTCTCAAATGGTCATTATTACTGACAATTAGTACTACTGCATGCATGACTTGGATTGTGCAAAGATGCGCGATGCACATGGTCTGGATATTACGGAAATGAATGCAAAATGTAACATCTGGGAGAAATTAATATTCGTTTATAATGACTAAAAGAAGAAAGGCGTAGTAAAAGAAAATTGCTAAACAAATAAAGGATTATAGTGCATGTCGCGAAATTTTCTTGGGAATAAGTTAAAGACATGGGAATTATTGTCTCTCCCCCTCCCATCCTCTCCCATCTTTTTCCGCATCTCCAAGAAAGTGTTTCTGTCATCTGGTTAACCGACTGCATCGAATTTGCTCATTCATTTGATGGGATGCAAAGCAACAAAAAAAAAATTACGTATAAATTTTAACCATTTTGTAATGTAATGAAAATGAGCATCTTTCTCTTCATAGGATTGATTAATTGAACGTCTAATCCAATAAAAAACAGGAAGAAGAAGATGTTTGATGGTGGATTTCAATGAGTTTCTCGAATTGTTTACACAACACCATCTATCTCTTTGCAAATTTCATGAATTCCATTGTGTTTTCACTAAATTAAAGAATATTTGCTGCAAAATTCATCGCTTATTCTGCTCACTCTTTAAGAGGAATATTAATTTGTTTATAATTATTGAAAATAGTGCAAAAATGATTTTTAAAAAAAGAAAAAAATAATAATGAGTGATGAAATATATTCGAATGTTTGTTGCGATATAATTTTGTTATGTTGTGTTTTGTATCGCAACAAATCATTTTTATATATTATCTCAATAAGATTTCACAGTGATCCCTCTTTTGATGTGAAATTTCTCGGAGAAAAGGAACGAATTGATTTGAGAGGATTTTCTTAAAGATATCATTTTATTTGAGATAATAATGTACTCGTTTTACGCGCAAAAAGAACATGAAGAAGCGTTGAGAGAAGACAATCGACGACGTTACGCATTGAAATTAGCACAACGTGAGAAGGAGAATCAAAAGAAGGAAGAGATTCTTAAACATGCAAAAGAGGACGAGAAGCCAATGAATATCAACGAAACTGTAACAAATAAGAGCAATGAAGGGAATGAAAGAAAAATCGATTTTGACGGAAATATTTCCGATATTACTGCTGATAGCGTTAAAGGTAAGCTGCTTCATCATTACTCTCAGTTTTAATGTTTTATGAATTACTTTAATACAGTTTTCTAGGGTAATTTTGGCGCATATAATGCAATTTTTGTTATTATATGAGAGTGTAACCTTGCAAGACAGCACTCTTCATCTTGTGCTCACTTGGTGAATGCTTTGAGTGCCTAAAAATCTATCAATGTCTCCGAATGTAGTTCCTTTCTTGAATTAATTCTAATCAAACAATGAATTGCGTGAAAACTCTTTTTCATATTATTGTCAAAGACTTTCTCTTGCTTCCTCTTTACCGCTCTCCTTCCCCCCCCCCCCCCCCCCCCCCATACCACTGTTTTAACGATTGACGATGGCAAACGAGAAACAAGCGTAAACGGACAATTTGTTAGAATATAGTCAATTATTGTTCGATTGTTGCGGCAAATCAAGACATCAAGCTCTTGCAGGGGAGTTTATTCGAAACATGGGCAGAAATGCTCGTAAAGTACGCCTTAAACAATCGAAGTTTTCACATCTCTTGAACGGGACAATTGGAGGGGAATAGAGATGAGGAGAAAACTTTCATCCTCTAAAAAAGTCCCTTGCCGCTCCTTTCTTTCGATCTTTCTCCTCACATCATTTCAGTCTCTGCAGTAACTAATTAATAACTTCCGTCAAAGAGGTCTCGAAAGAAGCATAAGTTAAACACCAAAAAATATAGATAACAATTTTGCTGAACACTATTTTTTTTTCCTATGCTTTTCTAAATAGTGCCATAATTTACTCGATATTTTACAAAAAGGAGATACCGTTATCTCGAATGATAGCACTTCAATACAATCTAATGAAACATCCTAATAGAATCTAGTATATATAAAGCTCGATAGTGAAAATTTGAACTTTCTTTATTTGTTATGCTTTTTTTTTAATGTATTTCAGCCAACGCGATGATCGAACCAGCTCATATCGTTTTCGTAAACACTTCAAGAAAGGATATAACACAATCGGGCAAGTGATCGCAAAAATTGACGGAAATATTCTAGAAAAAAAAATAATTGTTGAATATATATTTTTCAAATCGTACAAATTACATTTAAGACATTTTACTTAACAATATATACTATTGTATGTAAATATGTAAACTAATTATATGACTAATTAAACGTATTCACAATGTTATATGCTATAATTCGCAAATAAATCAACAATGAGTTATTAGCAAATAAAAGATGGATAGTCGATATATCGATATCACTTGTTCAACGAATACACAATGATACCATCGTAAAGCGGCGCAATGCTACTATATATTCAGACAAAACCTCGTTGTGTTTATATATCAAGCACTATACACCCATGATGACTTAGAGCTATGAAGAAAACAAGAAATAATGCACTACCTTAGACCAATAGATCTTTTATTTGACTTGGATTATAGCGATGATAAGAGATCATATGTGGGCATATGGCTATTTGTAGGCATATGTGTATGCGCGTGTAGACGACTGCCTTTACTTAATTTCTCAGCCGATGAGGATAGTCGAAGAAATGTTGGCTTAGATTTGGGCTAAACGTGAGGCTTTCTAGTATCAAGTTTTTATAGGAGCAACGTGAACTTCTTCATAATAGTTTATACCCTCCTTGCTTACCAAAAGAATCTCTAATATCTCTTGAGCTGCTAATGATGGGAATACGTTCCGCATAGCGTTTTGTTTAGTATATCCGATATCCTCAATTTGTACGAGTAACTTCGAACTAGTACTTTTATCTTGAATCTGCATAATCATAAAATATTTTTACCAAACAGGACTTTATCCGGTGCTTTATCTTGAATAGAGTTCTTCGAGTGATTCCTCATATCCGATGATATATTTCTATGGGATCCGGTACTCTTATATCCGATGATCTGTTGGAGATAGAGGATAGATTCCTTGAAACTTTTGACGAACAAAAGGCATCGTCCGTCTTGATTGCGCCCGATATGAATGTGGTCGGAAATTGTGTGAAAGTAGGGCAACGTGTCTGCGAAACAAGAATTTGAAACGGATTTTGGAGCGCTTTGCGATACAGATAATACGAGTTTCAAATCCTTCAAATATTTCTAACAATATGAAACAATCCAACTACAATATATCTATTACCTTTTCATATAGATTCCCTATAGAAATTATTTTTCTATCTCTTAAGAAACGAAATGTTATTCTCATCCCGCGAGAATCATATTTGTCTATACGCACACTCTACTAATTGAATTTAAGAAAAACGGCTCTACATTGGAATGGAATGGTTATACAGGTGCTCATCAATGGGCAGCGCTTTGTCTGACTGTCAAGTGAGGAATCCATATTGACTTTAGAGGAGCATAAATGGTATGATTTATTTAGTTGAATGCATCTTGCTTGCACTATTGTCTCAGTGAAATTAGAAGAATTCAGGTTGGAATGAAAAAAAAAATTAAGGCTAAGATGGAAAGAATCCAACCTTTTGGGATTTAAAAAAATGATGTGAAAGAAATTTCTTGGTTCCACCTCTCCCCCCCCCCTTAACTTGATTCAGGTAAATCCCCCAAAATTTTATGTGTGATCAGAACGAGTTAATATCATAGCAACTGACAACTAAAGGCGGCCAATGGAAAAGCGTAAAAACTACAATATGTAATATGCGACTTTGCATTCATAGCATTAAGTGAACTATTTTACGCAAATATGCCAAAAAAAAAGCTATGATAAACTTTTAACTATGCATTTCTCTATGAAATTATAGAATGATATTGGAATGGATTGTAGTGAAACTATAAATGAAAGTTGATCAATTCTCTCTCCTTCGTAGTAGATTATGTTGAATAAATTTTAGTGCAACAACTTTCCGTTTCATCAAATGAAATTTCAATCAAATGGACATATTTATATAAAGAAATCAACATGATGACATATGATGTTTCTTTAGGAAATTTTTGAAAAATCTACGAAAAGAAGCTTTAAAAAATTGGAAAATCATGCAACGGCAATTGGCATTTTATGTGTTAATGTATTTCCATCGGCTATTGAATATATTTCATAAGTTACGAACAAATAGAACTCATAAGTTGTGGGAAAAAAAAATAGAAAATATACGAGTTGTTACTTTGTACATTTACTCTAATCGCTCTTATAAATTACCCACGAAAAGTTTGTTTGTTTGTTTTTTTTTTCTACCATTTGACTATCCAGCAGTTCTTTTTTTAGTCTTTTCTCTTACAAGAATTTTTTTTCTCGTTCATTAATTAAATGGAAATTTTGTTGTGCAAGATTAACAACAATCAATTATAGCTTAGAATATATGGCTGTATAGATTCTTAATTGTATGGGAAAATGAAATGAGAATATCTCACTCGCATAATTTTTTTTGATTTTCTTTTTACTTATGTCAGCAGAAAATTTCTCACATCGTAAAAAAAAAATTCATCGAAAATATCACCTCAATATCTACTATCATATATACAATAGGCATTTTTAATGACACCATCGTTGACGATCTTTTTTCTGCTTTTCTTTCTCCTCCAATTCCGTAGCAATATCTCTTGGTAATGCACCCACATCCATCAGCTGCAATTCGCTCATTTGGGCTGATGATAGCCGTCGTTCCTCTTTCGGCACAGATAACGCACTGCTTGTTGACACCTGAGAAAGGCGATGCAATGCAGGATCTGATGACGATGACCTCTTCGCTTGATCTTTTTCTAAATGCTTCCACACATTTTATATCTTCGATAAGAAATTTTCGGATTGATTTCTCGTCCGAAATATTTCATATCTTTTACAATTATGAATATGAGCTAAACAATTTCATCGTTATACAACAAAAATTTGTGACAATTTTACTTGAAATGGGAAATTAATTCACACAAGAATTGAAAGGATATTGCAAAACATTTTATTCTGATTTTTCTACTTCTTTTTTTTTTCAATAATTTTTCAACATTCTTTTAGAATATTCTTATTCTACAAAGAAATCTGATATTAAAATATATCAGTATTTAATTTGTGCAATGGTATTTTTCTATCATAAACTTTATACTTAAAGAATTGCATAGTATCCAACCGTCCTTGTCGGAAGCACTCTTGCTTGGAATATATCCCGGGATAGAAATCTGTCGAAAGTCGTCGCTGCTAATCTTGTCGTTCGTGCGTCTCTGTTGCTAGAATATAGCTCAGATTTTGACGAAATATAAAATGCCATAAAGCTTTGTTCGAAAACTACTCATAGGCTTCTGAATTTTTTTTTATAGCGACTTGTAATCAAAAAGAGGGGTCTTATGATTTCTCCTAAATATTTTTTGAAGAGACGCATAATCGAAGAGAAATTTCGAGACTCTGCCACAACGTAAAATAGTTAAAGGCCGAAGATATATGAGGAATCCTTTATATACCTAAGATATACGGTAAAGAAAGGTATACTACTCAAGTGGTGACTACTAAATAACAGCCACGAACGGATAAGAACCCCTTTACTTTGAGGTGCATAAGTGAGAAGCGATTCAAACTGAAAGAGACTTAAAGTTGGAATTTTTTTGTTATATACGAGTATTCATTATTAGAAATCGAAGAAGTGAAAAACAAATTTCCATGAAATTAAAAAAAAAAAAAACAGCGAATTTCATTGAAAAATGAATCTGAGAAATTTCATAGATTTTTTTTAGTTCATCATTTATATGGTTTTCATTTTTTTTTCAGCAATTCGAATAAGTTTTTCGGCCGAGTATCACTTATTCTGAAATAATTTCAGCGTTGATAATTAGCCAACCGCTTCTTTGCCATTTATTGATTGGATTGCTCTAAATTATTGATTGATATCATTTTCAGTTTTACTCAATTATATATTAGCATTAAGAATAAGCGGTTAAAGAAAGGATTCCTCAATTTCCTCGTAAATAATTCTGTAAATTTATATGATTGTATCAACGAATAGAATATATTAAATCATCTCTATACTTACCTCTTTTGAGAGTTCAATGATCGCCTTTTTATTAACGCTCGTCTCTGGTATTGTACGAACATTCGGCGACATATCTGCGTCATTCAGCTTTCTATTCTTTCGATTAATAATCACTACTGTTCTACAAATTCGTTTATAGTTTAATTTCATCGCACTGTTAATAATTTTAGAATTTGTTGATTGAACGGCTAAACGAAGAAGATTTTTGTTGGATTGATCCTAGAAGGAAATGGACAAATTTTCCGCACTAATTTCCTCTGAGGTAAAGAATATTTTCTACGTTGGTTGAATGAGTTGCGACTAACCTTTCGATCCTGATGATAATCTACCCGTTACGATTTCTTAGAGTTATTGCAAATCAGCTTGAAATGAAAAAAAGTTTCCGCTGCTTACGTGAAATGTTTCTGTTAGGAGTATTATATTCACCTGTTTACTTAAATAAATAAAATGAGTCCATTATTTCCTTTACATCAATATGGCTTATATATATATATATATATATATATATATATATATATATATATATATATATATATATATATATATATATATATATATATATATATATATATATATATATATATATATATATATATATATATATATATTCGATGATACATTATTATAGAATTAAAAAAAGTTTTGTTGAATTACTGATATTCACTTGGAAACGAAAAAATAGCAAGCAACTGAGTGCAGATCAATGTCATTAAAATTATTGATTTTTTCCTCTTTTGTGAGATCAAATAGAGTTTAATTAAATAATGAAAAAGGGAAATTTGCGCTCTGCATCATCTCTAGCGAAACGCGGTGAGTTACGAGTTTCCAACATTCTGAAGAACGAGAGTTGCCACAGAAAAATAATGGTCATAAAGAGCAAGAGCAATTCAAAAAGATTGGTGGAGGGGAGGGGGAAGAAGCGGGGAGGGAGGTGACGAGTTGGAATGCTTTCTTTAGAGTTATCAAATCAAGCATTTTTGCCTGCTTCTTATTGATACACCACAAAAATATCGCTATTTCTTTTCGCGCATAGTGAAGACACCTCTCGAGATGTGAAGAAAATTTTCGCCAAAATTTTCTGCTATTTGGATATAATTTGACTTTGAAATCTTTTAGTTGACGCGTTAAGAAATCTTCTATTGAGATATATAAGTTAATTTCTATTCTGCTAATGAAGCGATTTTCAACAAAGTTTTGAATTTGAATATATAATCACTTAAATATTTTTATTTGAAATGGTTTTTTTTTTTCTTCGATTAGATTAACATAAGTATAATAAATTTTCCATTCATTCATAGAATCGTTCAAAATTGCCGCCTCTGGAAACAAATAGAAAATAGACCGTTTCCATCGAATTTTTGCAATAAAATTTCATAAGTATTTTGCTATTGCAAACGTATTAAATCGTTTAAAACCTGCAATTTGTAAATTGCAAATTGCAACTCACTTTGTTGATTTATTGCGAGTGTAGAGTTGAAAGATGAATCCAACAATGAGTAATGTTATCAATAATATCACTACGACGATAAGCAATATAACGAGAATGTCCATTGCGGATGCAAAAAAACGTCACATCACTCCGATACGCCGTGCTTAAACAGCCAATGAAAAAGCATTTCTGCAATAACGGGATGCAATAAACTCCATAATGAGAACGTATTCTCGAATGACATTCATGACAGACATCCCGTCGAGGAAAAATCCTTCAACACGATAGCAAATTACTGACATACAAATGGTGATCTACTCCATTTGACTCATAAATAAAACGCCTTTGATATGGGTTATTATTGACTTTAGTGAACGTACTTATTGAAAAAAAAAAAAAGAAAAATGCTGTAATCTTTCGGGTTCACACTCAGTCAATACCTCCAAATGAAATGAGGAGTTTATTTAGTCGAATAATTTGAAATTGTTTTCTTCTCATATATATATATATATATATATATATATATATATATATATATATATATATATATATATATATATATATATATATATATATATATATATATATATATATATATATATATATATATATATATATATATATATATATATATATATATATATATATATATATATATATATATAAAGATTTGAATAAATAAATTTTAAAGATGTGTCGTCAACGAAGGAGTTTCAGGATATGCATATGAAGCAATCGCATTTTCCGCTTGGAAGAGGATAAACTCAATTGAATAATAACTTCTTAACCGATCTCCAAAAAAAAAAAATGAAATCATCACTTGCAAACGTTTATTTTCGATATATTTGCAAACATTGAATGATATTATATATGCAAATTGAAAGACACTTAAATGAAATATAGTAATGATTACTATCACATTATAGCATTATTGAAACAAAAACATTTATAATATAACAAGAAGAGAGGAATACTAATATAGGGTAGCAATATTGCAACTTCCTCTTGACTATTTAGTTTCGAGTAAATTGCAATAAAATCAAACATTCAAAGAAAACAACAATAGTGCATACGAAATTACTCATAAATCATAAAATTCAACTTTCTTTGTATTCACTAATTATGCGACGTCATGTTATTTCAACGATTTTAGAAAGGATCATAGAAAAGGATGAAATTATGCAGCATATTTAGCACGCAAATATTAGTGACTCAAATATGCAAATATTTTAACAACTATATTGTTGAATGACCCTGTTATTTTAAAAGTTGTGAATCACTATGGCTAATTAATTATACGAAAGGTTCTCGGAGATGCATTGACCGATATTTATGGGCTTCAGTAGGAATCGCTGAATAGCAATCGATCGATTATTTCGCATGGCTTATTTCATATGCTACAAGTAGTTCAGGTTACTTCGTTTTCTGTCTTAGTAAGTAACCTATTTCTTTCAGTAATAAAAAAAAACATCAATCTCTTTATTCCATTCATCTCTTTAAGAAACTTTCATAGACGAACAAATTGTTCAAAACAAAAAAGAGATTATATTGAAGGGGGTGAGCTTCAAAGAGTTGCAAGATTTAAGAAATTTGTCTATTAACGACATAATTGTCGAACGCAAACGACATATCCATTCATGAAGCCTTCCACTACAAAGGTATAATCATCCTATTACGTTCAATGCCGCAATCCATTGCCCATCCATAGAACTATCTACTATATGAATTTTATGTAATTTCTTTTAATTTGATTTTTTTTTCTTTGCAATTTTGCATATATGTGGGCAAATTCTCGTGAAAGCGAATCATGACGGTTTCAATTCTTTATATGTATATGTTTGTGGATATCTGTTCATCTGTCTGTCTGATAGTATACCAAATCGGCAATTATAAACACCACCATAATAAAAATTAGTGAGTATACTCTATATTGCTAGTTCATTTCTTATCCCAAATATTGTGCTAATCGATCGTAATCAAATTTAGCTGCTCATTTTAAATTTACGATAAAATTGGTGAGGCAATTTCGCTTTACCGCGATTACTTCCTAAAAAACGATTAGATTACTGTTTAGAACGGCCAATTGTTAGGGAATCTTACAAATGATAGGTGAACTTTGTTGTGCACTATTGCATGTCTTTGATTGTTTTCAATAATTCCATGACAAGAAAACAACGCAATGTACATAACGTTTGATCGATTAATAAATGCAGTAGTTCTAGAAAGTGGAATGCCATCAGATATGATGAAGTATCAATCGGCTGCTCAGAACTGGTCCATTTTTTTTGGACTGTAAAGATCATTGGCTAAATGATTGGTCCAACCTTCTTCCAACTTCCGCTATTTCGCTGTTTGTATGAAGATCATTTCGCTGTTACTAGTAACATCATTCAGGTTAAAGTCGATACAGAATTAAGGAAAACGAAAGTTTGAGAAAACTTTCTTAAAATGATACCATTTGGGTAAAAAAACATCAAAGACTAGCATGCAAATTGAGGAAATACCCGAGCGAGAATAAGAGAAACGGAGAAGGATTAATAAACAGAGGCAAAGAGTGAAATTGCAGTGGACAATCGCCATTACATATATCCATTGGCGTACACAACGATCAACGGCATTATTTGGCTTCGAAATGACTTCCGGACATGAATCACATTGATGGTGTTGACGACAGAAAAAAAGACGACTTTGAAGATTAGAAAATATAAAACTGCAAAGATATCATCACCTGTTATGATCGCTAATGAAAATGAGCAGCAATAAGATATACGTATTTAGAAGCAATCATATCACTTTTAGTGAAGAATTTTTATTAGAATTGAATCGAATTAAATTATGTTTGATGAAATTCCACTTTCATATATTCCATGCGTGCATAATATTTTATGCAGTAATTGTAAAACATAACTAAAACCTAATGCAATTAATAGTCTCATTTCAAAGCCGAATGAAATCAATCAGACACTAGCTGCACTTTGAATGCCTACAACTGTCCGAACAATTTACATACAGAGACCTTGCTAGCGGATCCGATAAGGTCATTTCACTCAAATTTGCTCGATAAGCTCATCAGCTATGGATTAAATTAGTCATTTAAAAAAAATTCTTCCTCGTGGATTCTAAGCAGTGCATTGTTCTAAACGGATTTATTTCTTAGGGACACTGAATTCATATCCATAGTTCCAAAAGACACGATCTCGGCTCCTTACTTTCTATACATTAATGATCTGTCAGGTCAGTTAGGCAGTGAGTGCGAGTTATTAGCGGATGATATGAAATTGCATACCTATGCTGGGGATGATGAGTTACCTCAAGTCAAGCTCCCTCTTGTCTTAGCTCATTCTAGGGATGACAGCCTTTAGGTGGTAAATGATTATAGTACCAGCTCAATATACAAACGTTCACTTTGGCCAACGAAATCCACAATTAGACATATCTCTTGGTGATACAATACTAAGTTGGCGTTGCTCGTACTTTATCAGTTATTATTTCTAAACATCTTTCTCTTACCCCTCCCCCCCCCCCCCCCCTTTCGCATATTCTAAGTGAAGAGCATTAGGGTATTCAAAAGGATAAGTGTCTGTCGCTGTGTCCTTCCTCTAATAGACTATTGATTGTTTTTGTACATAATCCGTTTGTCATGTCAACCAGGAAGTACACAATTTGCATACAGTGGAAGGGCATTTCTTCGTTGAGACGATCTGCAATCATCATGTGTGTTATTTGCAAAACGGGAACTTCCCAACTGCATAACTTGAACGATTTGGAATGACCGATCTCGCGATCGACAATTGAACACAAGATTTTGGCGCTCCTAACAGCATAAGTTACCCCTCTTCCCTTGGTAGAAATCAAATAATCTCTGCGGCTTACGGTATTCCGACACGAGCACGACCCTAATAACGGTCAACAGCCCTTAAGCATATTCCTCTTTTTGATAAACAACGATGAAAATCGATTTGCCCATGTGGTGGATATTCAGTTCCGGATTCTGCCGAACATGGAAGCTGCGGAAGAGACAGATTTGCAAAAAAAAAAACGGAAAACTTTGCTATTGCATTTAATGAGCATAAAAATAGCATTAATGATTGCTGACCTAAAATCCCTGACCTAAAGTATAACTTTTATTATTGTGCTATTCAAGATTTCCCTCTCTCGTGTTATAAACGTTTTGTCCTCTTGAATTCGATATGCGACTATCCATTCATTGCATAAACAACAATGTACCTGCTGTGACCCCAAGCACTTTTGAATATGATAACTATGGCTACCCTCAGCATATATATTTTTACTTCAGTACCAGCTTCGATGTCTTCAAATAACAAATATTACTCATATAAATATTGAAGTATGACGGAAGTGTTCAAATACTTTTCGGAAATATCAGAAATGTTTATTTATGACGGAATAAATTTACACCGACAACGAAATGAAATGAAAAGAAAAAGAGGTACTGCATAAAATGATGAAAATAATGGAAAACGAGAGAAAATTGCGGCGGTAACGAATGCAAAAATCGGCAATGACCGAGCAAAATATAATTAAGCAACGACATCGCTTGTCTAGCATTATACAGCAATCTGTATCATTCTTAAATGCACCATACGCTTTCATCATTAATAGCTCTTGTTGAAACAATTGTTTGATTTTGTCGGCATCGAACAAAAGAGACGGCCGTACTGATTAATACTTCTCAACGCTGAACAAGAGATAACAATCCTTTTTTAGTAGGATGCAGAAACTTGTGGCGCATCTGACCGTTTAGGAGGCTCTCGGTGCCATGAAGGCGCTTAGGCCACTCAACAATGACTTAATATCAAATGCGAACTTGAATGGTGCCTCAAGACTCGAGAACTAACAAATTGCGGTGGTTGTTAGCCTCGATTGCATTTCGATAAATTTAATTCCTACTGTTGAGTGGGAATGCCTAATTCAGCTTAAAACAAAGAAGCAATCGTCCAATGACAATAATAATCGAAACAGAGATGTAAATTATTCGGAAAGTGATAACTGATCCATGTTAAATGCAGTTTAAAAGTACGAAAAAAGCATATCCTTGCAAATTATTGCATTACAATCAAGAATACAACGATCCTTAGAAAATACACAAAAAGGAAGTGTGTAACACATTGCAAGACTTCAGAATGAGACAAGTTATGGTGAAATATGAACGATAATATTGGTAATCCAACCTCTTGCAACGCTCACGCACCTTACGCAGTTGACAGCAGCTTGCACCTGATCCCACCTCATCCCCATAGCATGATATATTGACTTATGACGACAATCATTCCTCTCCCAACTAATGCAAAACGAACGAAAGCAGTCTTATCCAATACAAACTTTCCCTCACCTAGACGAGTAACAGCAGCCATCAAGAGCAGATTCTCCATCCACAGCTCTCTATTCTCTCCCCTCTCCTCTTCATCTGTTGCCGCTTCGATAATCATTTAAAAGAACGACTCAGAAATTTCTTCTCAATCGGTAATGAACAAACGATGCAATAATGCTCACGCTCGCCATACACTTAGTCTTCGATCTCTTGAATCGTCTGTATGCTGCACTTGCCAGTACGACGCTGCTGGCCTAAAAGTTGAAAACACTTCTTTTTTGATAATATTTTGAACTTCATCGGTCAATAAGTGACTCTGAAAACAAAAGATACCGAATAATCCCTAGTCATTCACATTTTAACAGCTATACGTTCGGCTTTTCAATCAAAAATAGCGGACGAATTGCGTATAATTTTCCGCTCCCCTTCCCATCAATCTGCAGTAACAATGTTGTAGTAAACTTCATCCATAGATGAATCTCCTGCACATCCTTATGAGTTCATCGAAACACAGATAATACAACTAACGAACTTAAATGATACCATCTAGAATATAATATTATGAGTAAACATTTCCCAAAGTTATCGAGATATTCTCAGAAATCGCTTCATTCAAGAAACTATGATGCGTTGCATAAGGAAGTATGCACGCAACCATACAAATACACCAATCAGAGCGATCACATTATCCCATCTTTAGAGTTAAATAAACTCAAAATGGCAAATAAACCGAGTGGTCGACGAAACTGCTGAAAGCAACCATAAAAACAAAGAAAGCAAAAAACATACGTTTCTTTGGAGGTGATTTCATTATCGCTGATAGGTCGCTTAAACGGAACGTTACCTGCAAATAAATCAATGAAATTTCCCACTTTGCAACAGCAAAATTAAATATTTTACAGATAAAGGCGAATATGAAAAACAAAACAAAGCAACATGATTTGCGTTCATTTCAACCATTCCCTCAATTACCATCGATAATATTCCATTATTTGAACCCCAATATGGCTTGAGTGCTTAGTAACATTGCAAACATGAACAAAACAATCATACCTCATTATAAAGAAGTCATAAACAAGAAAAGAGCTGATGATATGAAATTTTCATACAGAGCAATCCCAAGAGCTCAAACCTGCTCGTGTACAACAGCAATGACCACATATTTAACATACTCGAGCACTTAACACGACTCGATCTACGATAGTTCAACGCTGCGATATAGCAACAACCAGGTTGATTTCTGTTATCATATACACCTCCATATTTCAATGACAATACTTTCGAATCACAATGGCACCATTAGATTTTAAACCATTGTTATTTCAGCAGCCGCCTACTACAAAACCTTATAATCTAATAACTTCCCCTATAATTCAATATGTTCCACAATTCTGCAACTCAATAAATAGCCTCCTAAAGTGAAATTACGACAAACGATTTCATATGAAACATCAGTTTCAATATGTGAAATCCCCTATCTTATTTCTTGGAAAAAGATAGGCATTTTGATCATACGGTGGTGCAGCCGGTCACTCAATTAGAAACCAGATGAAGAACTCACTTCTGTCATCGAATGCGTTGGAGTGGATATGGCCCTCGCTGCAATCTCTGCACTCTCTGCACGCAAAGGGGACGAATTATCGACGACAACCTTCTCCTTCTTGGGTGGCGGACGGGATGCAGATACTGGAGTTAATTGTGGCGGATTTCCGGCCGGCGGATATGTCACAGGAGATCGCTAGAAATAAACATATAACTCCCTCCTATCGTCAAATAAACAATTCAATAAACGATATAGCATTCTCTTTAGAATACTTTCCTAGATGATTTATACGAAAATATATTCCGAACTGCACATAATCAATCAATACTAATGGAATGATATCTTTCAAAAACGTAGGCGCCCTATGCAAAATTCATGGAGCAATCTGCGCGCTTATACGTAGAGTTGGGCTTTGAACTTCTAATGATATGCTGATATTGTACAGAAATCGAAATAGCTTCATGAAAACATTGCAACAAAAGAAATTTTGATGCAGCAAACTTTGAGAAACGAAACGAACAAAACATTTATATGAAGTCAGAGCCATTCCCATAAAGGGGGGAATCTACGAGTCTCTACCTCATTGGCGCCAACTTCGTGGTTATCGTAATCGTGTGCTTTACTTCTTCCTCTATTTGGTCTAATTTCTTCAGTGTTGTTGATTTTGCTTGCGCAATAAAGGTTCCTGTGAAACCCAAACGAGCGATTTATAAAGCCACTGTTACTCCATTGGCATAATCGTATCCGAGCAACAACTTATTTGAACGATCCACAAATCACCTCACAACCTCAGCCTACCTATATGCTACAGCCGATCGCGAAATGCATTAAAATGAAAATCGAGGAATTCCATACGGCTCACCCTATACATAAGCAATTGAAAGCGTTCATCTTTCCCGTTCCTTCTCCTTCAACTGATCCTCAAGTAACCCACCACAGCCACTTAATAACGAGTGAATAAACTTTGAAATTGAAAAGCGCATCTCAACTCTTCTCATTTCTTCTGAATATATCTGAGAGGATTAAAAAAGAGGTGACTAAACTGGCAAGCAGAAAAATCTTAACATAACATCGACCAAATCAAAAGAAATGCAACTCACCTTCCTGTACTCGCCGCTGCCTTCACCTGCTCGTTCACCTAATACTGGTGCTACTACTTCGCCGAGAGATATTGTTTCTGCTGTTTCGCCAGTCGCTGGTGACTCAGAAGTACCCGTCGCTATAACGGGAACATTCAAACGGCATACTTTCTAACCAGCTATCAAAATTTACAAAAAAACCGCGAAAATATAATAGAAATTTTTCTCGGAAATTAGAACGATCCTATATACCTAACCATATATAGCAAACCTCAGAATTTCAAAGCACACCACCACACGCTTGTCCCACTATGCTTTCGGCATTCATTTCGTCGGAAATTCAGCAAACAAAAAATTTTCATTCATAATTTCCACCTTTCGCATCCAATTCACAACCAATATGAGAGAAATTTCTTCCACAGGAATAATTTTGGTGATAAGCAGCATGGTGGAATGCTCTCAACAGCTCATAAATTACGTATACACAACAAAGTGAAGGCGTTTAAAAAGTTTCAATTATAACTAAACAAGCACAGAGAAAAACATACAAGGAGGCGTATGCTTATTGGCCCCGTCTTGCTCAGCGCTACCCTCCATCACTTTCTTCGGGGTTGGTCGTTTCTTTTTATGACTTCCCTTGTCATCGGGAGCCTTCCGAGGTGATGGCGTCTTGCTGCCGATGTCCTGCTGTGCGACCGCAGACTGCGAATCTTTTGAGTGATCTGCACCTGTTGATAGCTCGTTCTTGGAATTACTTGAGCAAGGCACTGCATCCACTTCCATCTCAATCTCAACATCTGAAACTCAATCCAACCAATAATAACTATTCAACTCAAGCAGAAACAACAAAGAATCAATACTCAAGCAAACAATCCATTGGTCCAGCTATCGAATGTTTCGAGTTAGGCAAGACGATTTTACTATGGAGGTATGACCAAATTACATGACTTCCCATCTTTGAGATAACTGAAGAGTTTTCCTCTTTTTTTCATTTGCATCCCACCTATGCAGAAATTTGTTGAAAAGCACTCAACTCTTCACAGCGCGTATATAAAACTTTGTAGGCGATACAGATGGAGTGCTGATACTACGAATTAGCCGTGTTTTATAGCGATGATTTTTGCATATGCAGAAGTCAAGAACAACTCAGTGAATTAAATTATATGATGCAATTTCAAGGCAAATTAAGAGCGTTTCTTCAGAAAATTTATAGCTGTATGCAATGCGCATGAATTTCAGCTAATGTTGCATAAAGGTCATTCATCGATGTCCTCCAGTCAATACGTTATTTCAAAAAAAAAGAGTAAGTGAACTAACTGTTAGAAAATAAATTGCTTTTACCCTCAGAAATCGGCTCCATTCGTTGCAAGCCATTCTCTTCTGGGATAGATCGCTGCCCGCTGATACGCACCTTGCCACTTTGTGCCGCCTGCGATTCAACTGCTCTTGTTGGCGTTAAAACGGAGCCACAACTTTCCACAGCTTTCGAACGAAGCTGTCGTAGGTGTGGAAGAGTTGCACTAGGCAATAAATTCCGAGGGTTTGAAGGCGTTGAATTACGCTCAGTGTGCGTTGCCTGCATGCGTCGACCAAGTGACGGAATCGCCTCCCGATCAACGCTCATCGCACAAAGTCCAGGATGCCGTGATGCAGCTGCTGGAGTGGATGCGTAATTGCCATCTCCTAAAGCTGGTAACGACATTCGCCTCATCGTTGTATCGGAAGATTGCACACCTTTTATTTGAGGTCGACGACGACCACCACTTCTCATAACTGACATCAGTATCCGTTGTCTTCCTTCCGCTTCCGCACGTTCCTTATCCTAAATAAAAATTCCGCATAATTTCACTATGCTCTTTTAAACTCATAAAGTGAAAGTTTTTGCCGTTTCTGCTAAATACAATTGAAAGCCTTAACTGCCTAAGTGTATGTGCATAAAATCCTTTGCTTGAAGCTATAGGTACGAATTTACAACATTCCACCGGCTACTCCATTACCCTACAAATCTTCCGTTACTATAAAAATTAATTTTAAAAAAATAAAAACGATAAAAACGACATCTCTGGTTCTATAAGAGAATTCCAGTTTCCTTTCCCACATGAGGGTAATAATAAGCAATAGCAAGGAATAAAAAAGGATGATAAAGAATACAAACAAAGCTGATAGTAAAAATGATTAAAAAATCGTTTAATAATAAACAAAGCAATGAAATAAGACCTCAAGTTTCTTCAGATCAAATCGTATTTCCTCCTTCAGCAATGGATCACTTGCCAAAAATTCGTCGAGTTGTTCTTTGTGGTCCTTACATAGTTCCCTGCAAAGTCATCAAATACTTATGAAAACAAGAAAAGAGAGCAATTAAACAGTGGCATCTCTGGCTAATACTGTTTTCATCTTCAATCATTTGCACCCTCCATCGACTTCACATCTTTCCACCGACGACAAATGCACAATGAAGCTTTCCTCTTCTCCTCTCTGTTATTCACCTAGGCTGCACATGAACGAAATGTGACCGACTTCGGCCTTTGCCCATATATAACCAATATCTGCAAAACATACTCGCGCTCTTCTTCACCATCCCTTTCGACGTGAAACAAAAAGCCTCTGAAGCAACACAACTGTCGTAACATCAATATTCAATCAGTTATCCAACTCACTGTTACTCATCAATCACTAACATACACTTTGGCGAAAAAGACTCGGGATTCGAATGTAGCAAATCACTCATAGCTTAACGTTTTCAATTGTCTCACAGTCATGTTGCAATGAGCTCGATAACTGCTCAAACATTAGCACAACTGTGATTTTGCATAATCTTTTTCAAAGATTAATAAAAGATGATCCTTAATTCCGAGATTTTACAAGCAAAGAGTAGAACAGTGCAAAAATCGATTGCAACTTCAATACTGAAAAAAATTTCCGAGAGGAAAACGAGCGGTGAGACAGCACATTCTTCATACTTAGGTGAAAACATTAACATTCGCAAATAAATTCCATCAAGATCCAAAGCTTACCTTAGCACAAGGAGGATACCACGCTCATGACAATCAGGTACATCTCCATTCTGCACATAGTACCTCAATTGGATGAGATGCGGTAGAACTGCCTCAATTATTCCTTTACGGAATAACTGTGATATCACTCTCTTCGCCCCTACCTGTAAATAGCATTGATTCAAGCTTATCTGCACATAATTCAGCACTACTCTTTGTGGTCAAGTTTAATGAAGTCGCAGCTGGCCACACTCAATAAGAGGCGTTCTTACCTGTCTTCAAGGTATCCTCCAAATACCACTACTTGAGCATCTCATTCTTACAAAGAGACTTATACCATCAAAGCTATCGGTAATTCCAGTGTGGTTAAAATGTTGGAAGCCAGGCAACAGACTTCAAAATGGGGAAAATTCGAACGACGCAATATAGGCTACTCTATTAGTTTTCGCGATCAGACATCCTCTCATCTCCTTAAACCATTCCCATTCCATTTCTTATTCTCTCATAGAAATAATATGAACAAACAAATCACGAATAGATGTATATTCCATCGCATTTAATATCTCTTTAGTATGCTAAGGAACTTCCACATTGAAAGATCTATAGGTGCTGTGGCTTTTTTAATCTGCTCGATATGAAGTTAGCAAATTACTGGAAACCGAGAATGAATTTTATGATTTGCTCAACCACACTAAAGTTGAGAACAAATAGGCCGCGCCTATACCTGCACAGCATCTGGAGGCTCTTCATCGTCTTCTTCCGGTGAATTGGGTCCACGCTGTCCTAGCGCCAACGTAAGTTTGATTTCTGCACAACACATCACCTAAAGAACACATACGTTCGCAATAAGATTCCTCTCTAAAATTCACTATCAATCTTTTAAGCTTTACTCTGGGTAATACAAACAAATTCAGCCTTATGAACTGATCTCCTCCCTCCCAATTCTTTGATTAGGCATTCGGGTTTCTTTTCGTGATGCTATATCCAGCTGGTAGGACATGACCAACAATTTCTGCTAATACACGACGTCCGAAAAGGAATCATTATCTGCAGAAACAAAACCTGCTTATACGTACCGGTCACTCCTATGACACTTGTTATAACGCTTTTACAACGTTATAATGTATAAGTAAAACACCCACTCAATACCGCTATCAAACACTCTACCCGGTGGCTTAAACCATACTTTTGGTCCATTACAATCGAACAAAGTGAGTAGAGGACAGGTGAAGATGCCGGATTTTTAGACAACTTAATAAAACCCCGAGCTTACACTATAGCAATCGAGCAATAATGCTCGCACTGCGTCTTTCCTCAGATCGAGAGAACCCTCGGCGACTGCAGAGAACACTTCGTGTCCAATTCGCTCCATGAGCGTGAACCTGCCCTCGTCATTGAACGTCCTCAACTATAAACAACAGGAGCGTCAGCAAAATGCTCAACAAAGAAAAACTCTTATGAGCTGCAAAGAAACATTTTTTCCACGAGAAAAATAATGTTGGCATTCTTCCTGGACTTCCGACTTCATCACCCCGTCATCTTCCATTATAGAGACCTTCATGGTCAATCAACCAAAATGATAGCGATACATTCAGAAACGCTACCATAAATCTTATTAAAGCCTCAACAACTAAGAAATCTCAAAGAACTGACCATTTTTACTGAGTCCCAGGGTAAGGAAATAAACAAAATGTGATTGAAAAATATCACTTTTTCAAGAAAAAGACGTTTTTCCCGAGTAATGCAGCAGCATGTGATAAATACTAGCCTCTAGTTTAAAGGCAACAGCAATACACTGCTGAAGAAATTGCCAACGAATTTCCAAACATTTGGTCTTAAAAGCTGTTACCGCCGCCTCATTTCAGCGATAACTTCACCGACCAAAGAAGAGAGCAAGTTCAGTTAGCGAATAGGGTTGCGAATGCACCAAAATTGGATGAGCCCGTCCCTTACCTTCTGTTTCTTCGCAAAGTATAGTGATAAGTGACCGCTTCCACTTCCACCCTTATTCAACGACTTTAATCCTAAAATCGTAATAAATTACCATGAATTTGTAGAGTTTCATACGATCCTCTCTCCGCTTTTCGCCAGCGAGCGAGCACGCCAGCCCCTTTTGAATGGTCGCCGTTTCGGCATCAGCTGGAACTGAGTTAGTCACGCAACAAAGCGATTAAAACCGATTTTCCCTAGCATCATATACGGTACTGGCCTGAAATCGGGGAGTATCTAATTCCGGGGCATCCCAAACTACCCCCAGGAGCATCCAAGTCTCGTCCGGATATTCCATCTTGGCCTAGGATATTAGGACTAAGAGACAGGCAATTGCTTTTAAAAAGGACGACGAAGGAGAATAGATGCTATTAATGTAACACAATATAAATAACGCAATTTCAGCGCTTAATGCTTGCAATTTTAAATAGCAAAAACGAAGATCACATCAGATGAAGAAACTAAAATCCTTTCTGAAGCCTCTCAGTGAAAAAAGGTTTCTGAGAGAAACAACACACCAACTCACGCATTTCAATTTTAGCAGTCAGCGCATAGTATTGCGCATTACCACAAAGTTTTTCATACAGACTGAAACCTTTGTAAACGTTGAGTAGAGCGTTATATGGAATTTCAGGATGCAATAGAGTACGTCCATGGAGGTTTGTATCGTAAATGTACTCAGTGAATAAGCACTAAGACGCGATATGAAGGATTCGAAAGAACCTATCACCCTCCTTGAATAGGGAACGAGGTATGAAGATTTGTTTCGCAATTTTTGGCAATAAGTAAGAAACAGAGAGTGTCACTATAGAAACATTTCTAGCGATTAAAGCTGCGCAATCAGGAAACCATAGCGATCAACTACCTCTATTTGAAAAGCCTCGAGAGATTAAGGTCTTTTTCATACTTTCAGGCAAAAGACGAACAGCATAAAACTACAAGATACAATTACCAAGTTAATCTTATAGGTCAGATGTTTCCCGCAGTAAATAAGTTTTGTCTAACAAAAATCAAACAGGGTGACATTAAAAAACCAGAAACCTATGAAGCTATAAAACAGGAAGATTAGAGAAGCACGAAGGGAGACAGCGATGAATCTCACAGCCAATGCCTACATGCTTACATCGTGAAGCTTATTTGGATGGACTTCAAATTGTAAAATGATGATGGAGGATGTAAGCATCTCTCGTCCATTAATTGCCGATACTTCAGTGCGTTCGTTTTGAGATGCAAGAGAGCATCCGGACAAATCTCCAAGCGATCATGTGCGCAAACCTGAGGCAAGCTTCACGGCTTCGACCCGACTGACGGCGCTCATCTCTATGTTGGACTTTTTCCCGAAATTGACTTTGCAACTTGTTACATTCGATATGGCTAACTATGACAAAGCAAAAAATCAATCCAATTATAGCAGAAAAGAGAGAAATTTATAAGGAACATATTTTCAGAATTAACTAGCGAATCTCCTAATTAATGAAATAATTTGTTTTCGTATTAATCACGAATCAAAACATAACCTACCGGCTTTGATCACCGCCCATGCTCCTTGCTCTACGTGATTGAAATAGAAGAGACATTCGACAAAGTGATGCTCGAACATTTTGGGGAACTGTACCAACAACACATCCAGCTAGATATGGCATCGATTACAGAAAAAACTGACTATTAATAGAAATGAATTCGACAAGATAAAAAACACAAATGACAACTGTATGCAACGGCGAATAAAAACCATGTTCGCAAAAGAGAACCGAACTCACGGTCCTCAGCTCTTGAAATCTTGCAAACTAGCTCAGTCGTTAAAACATTTGCTCGGCAAACGCAAAGTAGCCTTTCGAATCACGCCTACGACGCTTATTTCCATCGGCCATAACACGAGGTTATTAATGAAGCTTAAGCCAGTCTAAAGCAGGCATTATCAAAAACACCAATCTTATGCACAGAACATCTCGGAGAAGAAAAAATCCTTCAACTCAATGCTGAATAAGGTTGTTTTTTGATAAACATTAATCTTGAACAGCGAAGCAACTCAACCACTCACCAAGCAAACTTTTGCATATTCTCTCATTTCCTGGTCTTCGTCTAGAAGAGTCGATACAAGGCGATACATGATCTAAAAGCAAACAAGCAATTGAAAACAACATGATCGAAGGTTGGGATGTCAAAAACCCATACGACGTCCCACTAAACAATTCACATTCATAAAATCAAATTTCCTTGTCACATCAACGCTATATTTGCTATCTCTCTCTCCATCAAATTATCTGTTTGCCAGCATCAAATATATCGCTTCGCCCTTCATAATACCATCAGTTAGTTACTTACCTACTTCTGTTGATCCACTTTCTAACTGCTTTCAGAACGGAAAAATGCATCGCAAGGAATGAAAATTTCCGATACCAAGCAAATAAGCTGCCGTAAAAAACGATGACGAATAAACTATATACTTCTTTTCAAACCTTATGTTCTTCAAAAAGGGAGTATGAAACAGGGCACAAACTGTTTGAATGTTCGTAAGGATCAATAAATATCCACATTTCTTCGCTCCCCTCTCCACAAAAATAGCAACATATCTCTCTGCCGCATAAAAAGCAAATGATCACCTGTCCCTCCCATCGAATGTATTGCTCTTTGATCAAGCATGTAAGGAGAGTGAGTGCCTGTTTACGCACCAGTGTTGATCGATCCCTCAAAGACAACGCGATTATAGCGCTGTACCTGTCAACCAGCAATGTGTATCTGGAAATAAACACTTTTTTGGCAAAGGCGATATTCGCAATAAAATGCCACAGATTTGTAGTTAATAGTCGTTTGAATGTCGCCAAAACTTACCCACGACCGAAACTAATTTCGTCCTCAGGATTAAAACAATCAGGAGTGTGCAGCTGACTGCAGGCAAATTGTTTACTCATATGCGGCTCTTACTTAGCCGAACAATTCAACCAACTATGCCTCATCTTCTCTTTTCAAAAATGTTGCTTATCACCGTCATTTTGTTTGATCTCACTCAAAAAAAAACGCGTACGACTTTTCTCATTAATCCCATGAAAACCAGCAAGAATTATTCACTTCTGCAGACCGACAGTATACATTAAATGGACGGCGGAGGTGCACCACAAAGAGAACTGTTGTTTGCCACGAGAAAAAGGAAAAAATGGTCTAAATCGCCAGTATTTCCGCTATATTCAGAGAAAATAAGGACATTTAATGATCACCTGATACAGAGATCGCAGACGACAGCGACGATATTATTGCGAATGCAGTGGTCTGGATTTTCGACGAGCTGTTTCACAAAAACCGGCACACATTTCTTAGCCAGCCTCTCATCCTACAATCGAACTAACAAATTGTGCAGAGCAAATGGCCCATAAATAAACAAAAAAATCAAGCGGTTTTCGGCCATTACTTCATTGCCTCAAAAATATACTCACCAAGGATTCACGCACGATTATAAATAAAACTGATACAAAATATGGCTAAAAACGATAGAGAACAATGATTCGCATAGCAGCTATAAATGGATACAGGTGGTTCAATTGCAAAGTGGTTGGTTTAATCCCGGAAGGTTTCTAGCTCGGTCTCCCATGTCACTTCCTCTTTGGAGCCGACAGTGCGCACAGCTCAATAAAGTTTCCTCGTGGACATTTCTTCCTGTCATCGCGCAAAAACTCTGCAGCAAAAGAGATGGAAAAGTGAAAGGTCGGCCATACTACATATACAAAAACGGCGATCGGACAAAGTTATCGGAAGCATAGAGTAGAAAATAGAGGGAACCCATGACGGCGGGGACATGGACGGAAGGAGGGAGAACGGGAAGGAGATGAAAGGGCAAATGCTCTTTGGCCATCATATCTTTTGATGAAAAACCAAGCACTGGAGAAGAGTCTGCTACTAACATTAATAATACACCTCTGTCTGCCAATTTAATCTCTCATAATTTCAAAAAATTGGAAAAACTGCATAAAGGTATTTGCAAAAGCAATCCATGTGATTTCCCCATATAGCCGTGCAATCTTCTAACTAGAAAAGCTAACAAAGCATAACTGTAAGCAGCACTAACCATGAGACACATTTTGCCAATAGTAAGCACAGCACGTGCCCTCACCGACGATGTAAACACATCCGAATTGGCCAAATAACTTTGCAAAAATGTCGGGCCATTCAATCCATTCGTTGTTCCTTGCGAAGGACCACTCGGTCGATGCGTTACTCCTTGTGAGGGTCGATTTGTCAGCTGCGAAACCGCCTTCAAAATGAATGATTCACTCCTTTCGAATCATTACTGATTTGAAAGTGACAACAATGACGTCCCTAACCATAATAGGAAAGCCTTCGCCATAACGCAGAGCAGCACGACTTTTTCACACAATACAATGAAAAATAACTATAAATTTTGTGCAAAGAACACTGTTCCACTATCAAATATTAGCCGTCTTTTAGGCGAACCAGGAAGCATTTCACCTCCTCCGTTCCTTTTCTTTATTTTGTTATTGCCTTTTTAGTGGCGTTCCATTTGAGGAGTGCCCAGTCTAGAGGTGCATAAGAAATGACGAGGCTGAACCTGATTCTCATCGCAGCATCGATCACTCCGCATACTCGCAATCCTAATTAATTCCGTGTTTAAAAAAAAAAATAGCACACCTCTGTACCATTCGCCGCATGTGAATGTTCGCCAGGAAAACCCACATCGACGGAGATCGGTGTTTGCCTGCGCGACTCTGAAATCACCATTAACTATAGCTGAAGATCCTACTGAAAACTATTAGACTGAGGAGATGCGACACAAACCGCATTAATCTTACTGCATCTTGTCTTATCCGTTATTCGTAGTCGAATTCAGTTCATGCAGAATTCATTCTCTATACAGTCTTAAATGTTCACTGGTTTAATGTCTATTGTAATAACACTTACTTTGATTAACCAATATGGTTCAGCGCGAGGATTCATATTTCGTAAAAAGCGAACGCGTAATAATTACAGCTGGTTGCTCATAACACTACATATGCTTGCAAATGAATCAAGACCATTATTCAAAACCTGGTCGACACATTTGCCGTAATACCATCAAGCATACACAGTCAAATAAGTCCTCAAAATAACCACTTCTAACAATTAGTTCGACACGTACCCCGCGAGTATGAGCTTCAACTGTCTTCAATTTAAAGAAGAAAACTATTCCTGTCAGGATGCCGCAGATTACCCGCATACACCTCAATGACGTGATGACGCGCTCTTTTTACCGCACGAACGCCCTAAGGGTGCATTCAATCCTCGGCTGGCTGCTAGTGAGCGCAACAAAGGAACGACGCCTCGACGCCATCAAGACACTGGACCAAACGAAATTTTTTTTCGGAACGAACCTATCTGTGACAGCTGCTGTCCGATGAAATCGGACGCGAAGATAATCTGCATCATTTCAGATAAACCATCCGTAATAAGCGACGGGTCGTACTGAACGACCTCGCCTATCGATGTAACGACGCGTACCAATCGGTTAGCCACTTCATCCCTTAATGAACAGCCATCGAAAACGCATAATATAACATAAACATAGACGCACAACGTTGAACCTATTGATGTAGAAATCGAACGACCAGTGGCATACAGAAGCAACACCTGCCATATCCTATTATCATCATCTCCTGTCATTACTCGTTTAATATGTTCATTTCTTCTTTTATTTTATTTACTTAATCTAACGTCTGAAGCTGGGAAAGCATACAAAAACCTAAAACTTTCGGTGGTGAAACTACGTGGAAATGGAAATATCCAAAACTTGCACGGAGCTTTATACTTCACTGAAAAACCTGGTTCATACTTTCTTTGTCAAACAATCTAATCAGTGATCATATCTCCTAAATATGAATCCCTTATGGATATTCCAACTTATGGCAGGAATATAAAGGCCCATATATATATATATATATATATATATATATATATATATATACTTTTTGTTAACTCATATAAAGTCTTATTAAAACCAACGAAGATCCCATCGGATATTTAATCAGCTTTCAAAAATTTGCATACAGCGTTTTTTCGAACTCCCCACACATCCATTGCAGCTATTTATTATATCTCAAAAACTCCCCATTCGTTCAAAGATAATGAAAAAAAACACAAAAATACTCACGGATTTTGCGACGGAAAGAAATTATGATTAACGTTCGGCTCAAAATGACCGTAAACGAAGCCTCGAACTACGGCACGACAGTCATTGAGGAATTCCTTGCCGAATGTTTTAAACATCTCTGCCTCAGTTCCCTCATCATTGCGATTATAAAGACGCGAATATGCCCAAAACACCTTCGGAATATGTCTATCGTCCACTCTGAATCAATGCGAATTGTCACTTTCATGGCGCAATCAAAAACAGTGATTCAAGATAAAACGAAGCTTGCATGCAATTCCATTGAGACGTCATCTCACCAACTTTCATAAATCAGTATCGTTCGCAGAAAACAATTCCAAAGGAATAACTATAGATGGCACACGGTATCCTAGGTTTACTACAGCAAACATAATCATGCGATTTGCGAAAATGCGCATAAAGCATTACAAGCAAAGCAGAAAATATTGGATGCCATTAAGTGTCTTTGACAAATATTGAAGGATTTCATATTCTGAAGGAAGACACAAATATATTGGCAGTCCACAATGGAACTCAATGATGATGAACTGCGGGTAAAATATCGCTCGATACTCGTAATCTTCTAGTAGTATACAGGTTTAGATGAAGAAATTAATACTGGTAACATAACTAACATAAATTGGATACACCGAGCATAGTGTTAAGCGCATAGAGAATTTACCCATAGCTTCAATCAATGCTTTTTGCAAATTCAACATTTCAACTAGAAACAAAAAGGACATGGAAAATTCAAATCGTAATATTTTGGAAAATAGGAACGTCACATGGGGTTCTGAATTTTTTTTAGTGTAAATTTAATTAGATAAGTTTCTAACAAATCGAGAAAATTCGTGAAATCCAAAGGCGGAGTTCCAAAGCAAAACTGCGGCCTCAGACGTGGGTGGGAAGGAAATGGAGTGAGGGAAAGAAAAAGGTTACCCGCCAGCTATGACCCTGACATAAGTCAGGGTACACTGTGAGGTCACAAACTGCTATTTGCAATGAATGATCGAAATGAGCTCCAATCGTGGAAGCCGATCGGTAAGATGGTGACATCTAATTCTGATCGGCACCAGGTTCTTCCTAAGGATCGTTACCTGATCGCCAAAACTAGATCACCTACGATAAGGCCTTTGCGATGTTTGTGATTCTGAATCCTGACAATAAATTGCAATATATTCAGATTCCTGTCAGAAATATTAACACACCATCTACGCTGCCTTCGAACCAGAAAACGCACCTGTATTCGCGCAATTTCGTAGAAAGGTCGTCGCGGAGTCTCTCCTTGTCGGCCAATTTGAGTCGATCAGCGCCAAGCCCAATCACGTGTGCCACATAGCCAATGACATCACCTGGCTCATCTTCTGCAAGACTAGCCCAAACGCGAACTGCACGAGATGGATCCACCTGCAAAACAACTCAGCAATGCGATCGAATGTGTGTTGTCCCGCAAGGTCCGTCGACTCATCCGATGAGCCATCGAGATCCCCGCCTGCCCCGATGGGCTCATCTCCCACCTTACGAGCAGCATCACGGAAAAGCGTGTATACCTTCCACTATATGTCCGACAACCTTTCGCTGCACAACTCTCTGACCCGAAACAGTTTGCGAAAACGTGAAGACCGAGACCAATTCCATCATTAGCAAAAATCGTGAAGAAACGGTGTATGCGAGTTTACATACGCGTCATACTATATTCACCCATGCGGACGATTTAAAAACCCTATTTTGGCATATACTATGGTTAGAGTATTTCCGCTTTATTCTCTCACTGAAGTTCGTCAATTTCTTTACATCATTCTTTAATCTCAGATATATTTAAACAAGATACAACGAAGAATATGAGTACAAGCAAAGGAAACGACAAACAACACTGAGCGTTAGATTGACATGAAGGATTTATCTTGCTGCTGTTTAAAGTGTTGACAAAAAATTCCTATTGTTGTCTACTTCACACGTTTTCAGTACAAATATTTTGAGGAAAAATGCACCTTGAAAACAACGCTAAGGTCATCGAGAAGCATCCAAACCACACTCGCTTTGTCCGGTTGATCGCATTTCTTCAATAATACGTCCACCACCTTCTCAGAGAGATTTCCCTCCTTCGCTTGATACAGTAGGGCACGCAATATAGCCCTCCTAAATATTTCGTATCACATATCACAACCAATGCGACGCTAAATTCATACTGCAGAATCAGAACCTTATCTCTAAAAACTCATCTTTGAAAGAGAGTCCACTTTAGTAGGTTGCCACGTCTTGAATAAATAATGCAACCAATCGCGCCCTCGAATACATGGCAACGCGAAGAATGTCCATCGCAAAGGTTGGAGGATGGAAAACGTTCAGCATCGAATAGGCTCCAAGTTCTTGCATTTTAATGCCTTTCCACAACAACTATTGCGAGTGATTATGAAATAAAAAGCACTGAAGATTTACTCAAAAATAACGAACAAGGAGGACGGGAGGGACGAAGCATAATCGCTGTTGTATTTTAGGTTACAAGCATTAATATATGTGCGCAAAAATGAAGGCAAAAATCAACATGAACGCATCCGAACAACAAAATCGATAGGAAAGATTGAACTGTTTCCAAATTTGCAACAAGTGTATGGTAAATCACTCCCTGGGAAATCACTAAAGACGATCCATACACTCCCCGGGAAATCACTAGAGACGATCCATACACTCCCCGGGAAATCACTAAAGACGATCCATACACTCCCGGGAAATCAGTAAAGACGATCAACACCAAGATAATCTATGTATAAAAAGTTTACCCGACAACCCACCCACTCGAAGACATTCAAAACTTTTAAACCTCATTTTATGAATAAATATATAAAAGGGCTATATCCACAACATTTATAAATGGGGTAAATGAAACAAACAAAAAACAATAATAATGAAAACGCTAATATTCCTTTAAGAGATGTAAATAAGGCCGCTAGTATAAGTCCAAAAATAGTAATAAAAACAAAAAAAAAATAGTTTGAGTGACCCCATCCCCCCAAAATCTTTTTCAAAAACATCTTTTAAATATACTGCAAACTACTTCCATTGATAATTTTCATTCCGTCGAAACAAATGCTGTCGATTGGTCTCCAAACTATTCACATTCAAACAAGATCGAAATAAAGAGGCAATTCAAATGTCACCTAAAATCGAGTTCTTGCTCAACAGTGGCTAGAAGTCGCCAAGCGATCGTATCGTCGTTTGTCAAAATTGGCGAAATAAGTGTCTCCTTTAAAAAACACACACACACATTTCCAATTAAACCAATAATTTGCGTTGCAAAGGTCCACTTTAGTGAGAATCAACATTCTGCGTCTCCACTTCTCAAGCTTGCGATACGAGAAAATAATAAAATCGCTATATATCTTGCAGATTAAATATGACAAACGTTTTACCGCTCATCTGTGCATTATTATTTATGAGCAAAAAAAAAAAACTGGTGAATGAACATCACACCCGATGAATATGATAAAAAAAACACTCGAAAACTAAAGTTTTTAATCTCCTACCCCTCGAAAATGCTACAAGAAAGAAGAAATAAAAATGCTAAGTGCCCTCTTCAGCAAAATCGTACCAAACGTCAGTTTACCACAACCTGTGTTCTTTAATTTCTTGAGCATGCCAACATAAAATCAGCGAATGTTCGGTTGCAAATAACTATTAAAACGTTGATTCAAGTTAAATAGAGGATGAAAATACGAAGTGCTTAGGAAGAGCGCAGTTTAAATATGACATACCGGCTGTTCCGTTAAAAACTGCATGACAAATGCAATATTATCTCACATATCATGCAACAACACCTACCTGTTATTATTCTCGCGTTAATTTTCCGAAGCAATGTCTTTAGTAATTTTTCAAACCTTTAAAGCGAACATTGAAAACAATGTGGGCTTTAGAAAGATGAAACAAGGAGCCATTACATGAACTGACAGCATTGGTCTTAAAGCTTAAAAAAAATCCAAGTCCTCGACCGCAATGCACTATGTCTACTATCCGAACAGTCTTATACAAATCAATTCAGCTCAAGCATCAGAATTCGCTCACAACGACAAGTTTTGAGGCGAGTTGTGAGACCGACTGTTCACGATCGACCACCAACGGCATTACCGACGATAGCCATGCACTCTCCAAACACGCCGACAACTCGCTGCGATTTCCCACCGACATTAGCAGATGTGTAATTGATTCAGCAGATTGCTTTCGCATTAACAGCGAAACATCTCGACATCCACGCTAAAATTATGCACAGTATAACTTACAATCTATTTAGAAGGACGCTTAGATGTAATAAAAATATCTTGGCTAGGCGCATTTGATGGCTGCCCATCGAGTTCAACATATCCAAATATGAGCCCTATGATGCTGCATCACTCTTTGATTTGCCATCGAGTTGCCTAGTTATATTTTAACTCAGCTCCATACAATTTTAACTCAGCTCCATACAAAACAATATCTAAAACTTTTCAAATCGGAATCAACTGCATCGATGAACAGCGCTTTCCGGCTTGCCGAACGATTTCAAATGCTGCAGTAAATCACTGCCAATTTATTTGATCAATATTAGCGAAAAAAATTAACACGTCCATCATAAGTTTGAATCGGCATGATCATTACAGATGGGTGTATTCATAGAATTCCTGATCCTGAGCCAAAACTCTTTCCTTTTATATTGCAAATCCACTTAGCAAATTGGACACAACGAAGATGACTATACAATAAGACTATGATTGCAATATTTTAGCATGAAATGAGGATCCAAAACATGCGACGGCGTGTAATAAGATGAAGCATTGAATACCTTGATTGCCGTAATAGCACAATTAATGTGTTTTTCATTTGTGATGCAAGAGAAATACGCTTCAAGTGCCAATATTGCTGCTTTTCGTGCCGATACCTAAAAAGCGAATCAACATTCACAATAGATTGTAAATTACCGTGCAATAGGTTATCGCTATTTTTTCGAATCAACGAGGAAGACTACAAACATTTGGGAAATAGACGAATGAGGATTCCCAACCAATATATGACGAAGAGAGAAATGAAACGAGTCGGCGAGGAGACCATCTCCAGGGTCACATGAAAATTGCCAATGACATACACTCCCTGCTTGACAATCCTCAAACTTCTTCCCCATGTTGAAGTAATAAATCCATTATGACTTCATTACAATCTCATCTGCTGTCATTCCAATTTTTCCGATATCACCATTTTATTGGCTAATTAAGATGCAGATCGCAATCTACTCCATAAATAACTAAAAGAAGCTGCATCGATGCCACAAGCGTAACCGTTGAGTTAGGCATAAAACTTGCTATACGAAGTGATACTTAATAATTTCAAGCATTTCAACCGTAACAAATCAAAACGAGCGTCAATGAAATCTATTATGAATAAATCAGTCATAAAATCAAGATTGAGCAATAAAATATTGAAAGTGATACCCTCGAGTCGTTGCATCGATTCAGCAGCATGTTAAGCAACGGTGAATCGGTGTATTGCTCTGGCCTAGGCTCCGTCACGCTCTCATGATTTCGCTGTTCCGCCAATTCCAATTCAGCCTGAAGTTACTTCGTTCGTTTTCAATATAACTCTGTTCATCAACAAAAACGCAACAAAGATCAATCAATTACTACCTAATATATGCAGGTCAGTAAAACCGAACATTACTATAAAGACCGTAACGATGAAGTACATGCAAAATCTAATCATCGTTGGTGAAATAATGCAGTTTTTTGAGTCGATGAAATAGAGCAAATTCGCTCAAAAAAATGCCTAAAATTCGCTTAATCGAGATCTCATTTAATTCAATGATTAGGTGACGAGTATACGAAATTCTATGAATTGAAGGCATTAAACTCACCAATAGATCTATAAAGACAAATATGAAGGATTCAAATCAGAATAACTGATCCTTACTGCAATAACAGCAACGAGAACTATTACGCTGACCATTTGTGCAGAAATCTGGGATAGCATGTGGCGCGTTTTCTCGTCCTCTAATAAGGTGATCATCTGCACAATTGCTCGAGAGCGCACCACCGATGATTTATCGTCGCAGGAACGTACGATCAGTGTGAACAATGCCACTAGCGGATCAATTCGCTCCACTTCAGACAACCTCAAATCACAATTTTTCAATTAACTCTTTATATATATATATATATATATATATATATATATATATATATATATATATATATATATATATATATATATATATATATATATATATATATATATATATATATATATATATATAGAAACAGACGAAAACATCTTTTAACGGGTTTTAAAAACTCAGAGATAGATGTATTCTGTTCCCACTTAAATTTCGATCCGAGAAAACAGCAAAGCTCAACAGAAAGGGAAGTGGTGGGAATGAAGACGAGCTGCGAAAAGGTCTTCAACCGGATCTCATCTTGAAATCATTCAGCCTTTCACCGCCTTGCGGGAGGACATAATGCAACGAACTGTGCCCGAGGGAACTGATTCACAAACGAACAAAACACCCAACAGCCAACTGAACAAAAATGCCCTCAGGGCTTCAGCCATTCAACTATCATAGCAGTAAATCCAGGAAGGGTTTGAAAAAAGTAAATGAACGAAAAAATATGTCACCCTTTAATAACTCATAAATTCTACAGCTACCTGAGCTCAGCCTTTCCAGTCATCGATTCGCGCAGAACTCGAAACCACTTCCCCCCCCCCCCCTCCCATCATCGACATTTCTTATTTAACCACATTAATGAGACTCTAAAAATGAGAACGAGATGACAATAAGGAAAAAGAAAGGATAAGAGCATAGACTGGGCGGAGAGTCTCTCTAGTAGCAGTTCTAGTAGTCTCCTATCGCATAGAGGGATATGATCCGGTCATATCTCCTCTCTCAATGTTCAGCACTTTCGTCCGCATCAACTTCGATCGGAAACTTCTCTCAAATAATTCACACGAGAAATTTCTTTTCACTTTCAAATGAAAATTATTCTATTTCCTAAAAATACATTTCAAAAATCTCTTTTTATATTTCAATAATTCCCATTTATATTTCAATTCAAAATAATAAAAATTCCCAAAAATAAAAATAAAGCGGCAATAGACATTTCCATACTTAACAAGCTATCAATGTTTAGCATTAAAGTCATCTATATAGAACTCTCATCAACAATGTGTTTAGCACTTCGTCTCATTTACTAAGCACCACAAATTAACGAACACAGATAACGTACTCATTGCCTCGTCTTCTTCTCTTTTTCTTTTGTCCCTTTTGACGCGATGTATTCTCGTTCTCTTTATCTAAATGTATTTACGTCTGCCGTTTAAACATTTAAAAAAAAAAACATGAAATATTGATAATTAATTCACAAAATAATTCAACGCTCAAACCTTCCGTTCTATCCCATAAAAAAAATGAGTGCAGTCTTCTGAAAGCTTTAGCAATGGCCCAGGCGGTATATCAGTGGATGTGGAAAGGCTCGTCGGCAAGCCAGCCAACTCTACAATCCACTAAATATACTACTGCACAATTTCATATTTCGCTGTCGCTGTAACCATTATCGCTTAAAGGACAACACTATAATCATGATGACATCCTCGAGGCCTTAGTGATTCCCTGGTGGTAGCCGCACAACATCATGGATGTCGCCAAAATAAATACACGACATACAATATAATAAAGGATATCTTCATCAAAGACGCAAAACGACAATAAGACACATATGCACAGATAAGACATCGCTACAAAAGACTCTGCATATGGAAATTCGCAAAGTGGATACAAAGACTTTTATGACCTTCATTAGAAGAACGAACCCAATTGAATGGATCACAATCAAGAATAAAACATTGCACCAAATGGCTATCATACGACACAAAACGAAATAATCTGCAGCTAGTTTGCCCTAAATAATTCACTGAATTATTTTTTAGAGGAAAATGGAATAATGAAACGGGGTAGCAAGGGAGAACGCTCAGAACGGCCGACAAGGCTTGTTGCTGGATAAATATTTGGAATCGATCTCGAGCACAACGACGATATCGCAATATAAAATTGCAGCTATGAAGCTAATGAAGCCCACTCAAAAAACTATCACCAAATTTCACTACAATCTGCAATAGTCGATATTCAGAACAAGAAATATATATGTAAGTGAAAATTATACCTTCGTCACCTCTTTCAATTAGATTTTCATCGACCTCTTGCTTCACCTGCAAAATAAACGTAACATATGCATCTATCAATCAGCTTTTTCACTGAGCGCTTCGTACAGAGAATAGTCTTCAATCACGAATAAGTGACACTAAATGAAAATGACCACCTTATCTAGATTAGTTGTTCAAATCGGTAATTAAGCAGATGTCAATAAAATGTTGAACTCAACTCAAAATTTACAACATTTCATTGACAGAGCATCGAGTCCAAAGGATTGTGCAAAAAAATTCCCAAAATGAGAATCGAATTTTAAAAAGAATCAGGGGGAGGCGAGCGGATATCCGCACTGTGAAGGGAAAAAAGGGATATATCGCCTCTAAACGGCACTTCATATCCCTCAAACAAAAGAACTAATTTTATGCATTGCATATCATTAACTAACCGTTCTAAGTGCATCACTGTTTTCTTTATTTCCATTCTCGTCGTCAATATTCACCACCTTTCCGCTCGCAGCGTATCCCTTCGCTCCCGGATCAGGTCCCGAGAGGTCTACAAAGCTTTCCTTTACGCTTATAAGACAAGCAATATACAACTTTAACCTAATGCAGTAACTAATGCAAGATATGTGTTGGTAGTAATGCAAACGACGACTCTGAAAATCCTCGACGGGCTTGTTAATCACACGTCGGGCACACCAAATACTTTTGCGGTTGCGAACATGACGTCAGTAATGACTCGTTCTTATTGAACGACGGCCATTCTTTGTGTTAGGAGAGTTTTTGTGTCGTAGAAAATACTTCCACCAATGGCGCAAGTTTCTTCTTTTTGTGCGATCTACTTGGAAAGAATGCTGTCTTGAGCGAAATCGACGTTTCAAAAAATTCCTATAGCCAAGGCGATATAAAACGAAAACCGATAAGACGGCTAATATCACCCTGATGCGAAGCAGCATTTTTTAATAAATAATAGCATTATAAGTAGATAGATTTCGATAGGCGAGTGGACTGAAAGGGATGATCAGCCGCACAAGAAAGAGGAGGAAGGGGGGGGGGGGGGGGGGGGGAGGGAGGGAGGGAGGTACAGGCAGAGCAAATGAACAGCTCGACGGCTATTTGGCGGTGAAAGAAACCGAGATCTCTTCCTATCTTCACGATCCTGACCGAACCATATAAGTTATAATAAACTGATAAAAACAAATTATACCATACCGAAATTCTGCAACAACAACGGTACAATTTCGACTGCGAAGGCACGCCACGCGCCTCGATCGACTGAACCAAAAATACGAATGAAGTGTGCGAAGTCCTCAAACGAAATCCTTTCACAGTATAAAATTATTCCTTTGCAAATCTAATGGGCCAAAAGCCCATGAAGAAAATAAAATGAGAGTATATTCAAACGTTTCAGTTCAAGACACATAATGGGCGCATAATTATGCCAAAAATCTAGATTTTTCTGAAAGTTTGTGTATCAGTCTTTTAAAATGGATATGAATCCTATCCTTCGCGCAATCTCTCCGAGGAAAAACTTTTGAAGAGACCCCAATCGACTATCCAATGTAAGGGAATTTAAGCCAACTACAGCGATATTTTTAACTGATGAAAGCAATTTCCAATCAAAAAGAGATGAGAAGAGCAAAAAAACTTTTCTATTCAGATGAAAGGAAAACTTTCAGAAAAGCGAAGAAAAAAACTGCTAATTCCTTAAACTCAATGAAATGACTCGAAATATCGCAAAATGGGTTAAGCGTTAATTTCAAAATATCAGTGCGAGAAATATGACAAAATTCTTTTCACACACAATTGACCGTCTATAAGATTTCGATCGCTATCGCTTACAGCGGCGGCTCGGCAAGATAGCCGAAACGATATGAGCCAATATTATTTAAACATTTTGTGGATACATTCCACTTTTCCGCATTAACGAAAAACCCCCCCCCCGGCACATCTCAATAATTCTACTCGTTCGTTTGCTCAGTTTTTCTGACAGCTGCAACTGTCATAATTTCCTAGAAGGCTCCATTATAGGTTCCAAATAGCTCCGTAACATGAGACATCAAGGTATATGAAAATGCGTGCACCCGAAACAGCAATATGAGGTATAGATAAAGTATAAAATAACACATACAGGTGTAATAGAGCAGTATTAAAATAACAGAAGCGAAACAAGACGAATATATCAACGATCGAAAGAAAATCAAAAGTGTATTCTAATCTGAACATATAATACAGAATAGCGAAGGCATCAATGGGGCACCTCTTCAGCACAAAATAAACACGATCACCGAACTTACATAGTGATACTTTCTTGGCATAATCGAAAGCACTTCACATACGGTGGATGCCACTTTAATGCGATATTCACTTCGATCAGGACAGCGATGACAAACGTTCTCAAGAATCTTCAACACAAAGTCCAACTCTTCTTCGTTTCCCTTCTGCAAACAAAGTGTACAATAAAATCTTGCGATGAATACTGAATACCTCCTTTACCAACACTTCCGCATGCCTATTGAACGAAAGAGGCGGCAGTTATCACACGCACCTCAATGTCCAAACGTTCTTAGCAAGCTGTTCTTGTCATGCCTTCTCGGATCTTTTCCTTCGGACATATGACCTATGGAAAACCAGCTCCTTTAGCAACACGCATCCATATTCCACTGGACAAACAATAAAAATTATGGATTAAATCATCAAATACAGCCAGAAATATCGAAAGACCCATAGAGATAAGCATTATTCGCAAGCCTGACAGAAATGACTGCTCACCTCACTCGTACTGGTTATGGTCGAATTGCACAGATTGAGGTCTCAGCTCCTGTATTCCCTCAGAAATCAAAAAAGTGTCAGAATCAACACCTCGATTGCAGATTCAAATTTGAGTGCAAGCAGAAACTGTGACTCCGGTTCACAGGAGCGTTTCAAATCAACTGTGGCTGCGATCATCAATGACCTCATTCAACCTATACTACGGATAAGGAGGATAATTACTGAACGTACTTCAATCCTCAATCGAATGAAACGAATCATCGCGTCTTTATATGCGCTCATCAACTTTGTTGGATGTGCAGCTGCCGGCAATGGCGTGTTCTCGAAAGTCCAGAAGATAAAACGTGGCATAACGATACGAGGCAGCACCAATTCCACGCCCGCATGCCTTCCATCCATCAAACGATGCATCAACGCGAACGAACGCTCCGAAAAGCGACCGAGAGACTGAAAAAATTAGGTGATCGGAAATAAAGGAAAAGGACTATAACATGCCAGTAATGTTGGCGTTCAAGCATTATCTGGTTCATCTATTTATCTCTAGATGAAGTCATGATTCACGTGACAGCTTGCTGCCAGCCAGCTTTAGCATTTCACTTACACAACTGAATTCGCAAAATTTACACCTCAAATTCACTTTAATCCCATTTTTTGGTAGATCTATACTACGGCAAAATATAAATGAAACAATGAATGAAATTAAAGTTCAAATTAAATATGCGACTGTTGCTCATGCACGCCACGAAAGTTTAAAAAACGGCATTTTTTAAACTGCAGCCATTTCGCCCCAAGCCTAAGCCCAGGTCTAAAGCTAAGCTTAAGGCAAGTCTGCTCATAAAAAGCGGCTGATGCTTGCCTAAGCCAAAATAAGAGATACATAGAATTAAGTAGCACCTTAGTGGACTAATACATCTACTTGGCGAGCGAAAGAACGTAAATCGAGCATTCAGCTTCTGTGCACTGTTGCGCTTTTTAATCTCCTCTTGCCAACTATACATACGCTGGATCCTCGTTTGGGATCGCGAGATGTTCTGCGTAATGCCAACAATGAAGACAATCGACAATGATTCAAAAGCACCAATCATCGACGAAAAATTCCGGTCTCATTCAGATGTTTATGTGAACGGATGCAATTCTAAATATAAATCGTTCACCACGTACGTATTAAAATATAAAGCATAAATAACATTCGATACAAATAATAATAATAATAACTTTTACGGTAGATCTACAAATCGATGAGACGAACCGAACCTGAAATTCGGAGAGTCGACGACATTCCTTTGCTGAGATGGAAACGTTTTCGGCGAAATCAATCCTCATTAAATCGCCCACCAAACATGCGGTGCTCTCACCCACCTCGGATGATGTCGACAGTGATACTGAAAGCGTCGATTTAGTTGCTGATGCACAGATATCACAGTGCACTCAGTGACTGCAATACTACTTACATCCTCAAATTCATTTCATAATTTCATTCATTTCTTCATTTATAAAAGATTCTCTAAACAACCATTCCCTGCCACACAAACACGGCTCCCTTCCAAATCTAGCCGCATTGGAGCCTTTTTTTAAACTTCAGCCATTTCGCCGTCTGTCAAGATTACTTCATATAAAGACTTGCCCACAGCCAAGATTCCATTTGCTCAACGTTCACATAGAAGCGAGCAGATGTTCTGCTCATAAAACGTTTCAAGCAAACCTTTATCTAGAAAAACGAAGAACGAATCAAGAGCATCGAAGAGGCCCTCTTTGAGTTCGCGTTTATCATCCTCAGACAAATGTAACGTTACTGCAAAATTTCATTGAGTGATCTCATTCAAAAAAACACCTTTACGAGACGTATTATTGCCTCGAATATAAAACTTTCCAACATTTTCAATAATAAATAACTTTTATTCATCAAAGAAATAAAATCAACAGTTCATAAGCTATAGAAGTCAACAAAAATGGCGTTTTTATATTTTTTAATCCGTAACCATTACTGACAGTTTAACTACATGTAAACTAATATTTAGTCGCAATGAAAAAAAATTGCATTTCTCATACAATTATCTTCGAGACCATCGTTTCAGTCTACCCTAGTTTTCTTGCTGAATAATTTGGAGCCACTCCGGAACCTGTTCAACTTCAAACGGTCAACTAGATTTCACTCAGGGTTCACCTATCATTCCCCTATTGTTGGTATTCAAGTATCTATAGAAGCAATGCGTTGCTTAAGATTCTTCGCACTGCATTAAAATATCACACTCTGAATACTTCTTAAAACAGATAAATGAACAACAACCGAAGAAACACAAACTTGAATGCTGCATCAATGAAGAATTCGTATCGGCCTTTCTCTTTCTTCCCGGTTTGCTATGTCGTCCTCGAGCATCTATGCCCCGGAAGCCATCCAACGTCAACAACCGATAAATCCCACGTAATGAATCCAGTGTTTTCTGGAACAGTGCCAAGATAATATATAACGTTAAACCATCAGCAGCAATATCGACTCCGAAACAGCTCCAAAGCAAAACTCAGATAAAATTTTGGAGAAGAAAACAGTATTCGCTATTGGCAGTTCCTTGGAAACGAATGGCGCATGAACGTGAGGAAACGTTTATCATGCAGTTGATATAAATGAAAAAACTACCCCATCCCAAGCAATCACTGATCCATTCCGCATTCCTTATCTTCTTCGGGAAATGATAAATCAGTGTATTTGCTAATATTATGAGATCCATCGTTGCCTCGACCTCATGACTGTCGAGGTAACATAATTCTTCAGGTGAATTCAAAATTCGGCTTCATTTAGCATATATACCGTGTAATCGAGCCAATAAAACACAATAACAGCACACTATTCAAATATATGCAGAAAAAACAATAAAATAAAGATTTCAAGAAACAATATTATAAAGGAATAAACGATAGTTAGAAGAAATTAAAGAACGCTGTAAACCTGATACAAGAGGCAATTGAAAATGTTGAATGCTTGTGAGCCAGTTAACGAGCATAATGCCAGATATGCGCTTGCTGCAGCCAATCCGAATTTCTGCTCTTCTAATGCCCTTAATAACTTCGTTTAGTGCAAGTCATCGATGAGCACAACTAGCACAAGACCTCATAGTAATATGCTCCTTACAAATAATATATCCACGCCTGAATTACTGCATGACCACTCTTGCTTTAATTGGGTGATATTTCAGCAGCTAACTTCCGAAAATAGCAAGTCTAGCGAAGTGTTGATGAAAAAATGTTAAGGAAACGATCACAGAAAAGAAAGACTATGCGATTTATCGGCTATTCATATGCATCATTGCAACCGAATGCTATGCGATTGACTATTGCAATTTGCAAATCATTGCAACGTTGTGAGCAAACTCGAGTTTATGAGAGTATAACTGTGCTTTACAATCTTCAGATGAACGCAAACATGCAAAACAAATTCTAATTGCCACAATATTAATGCTCAAACAATCCTCATTGCCGCTTTCAGGTTGCATATTTTTATTGCAAAATGTGCAACTTACTTCTTTTATTTCTTTTTTTTTTAAATCAGCCGTTTTGAGGCTCTATTGTTGCGGTGTTCGATAAAACCTAAATCATAGTAGCTCCTGAGGTGCTAAATTAGTAAACCCCCATATTTCGGAAAGATTTGAGGTTATTATTATTACTTAAAAAACATTTGGCAATAACAAATAATTGTGACGATAGGAGAATATAACTTTGCCATTATCATCGATTCATAAAACATTATAGAAAAAAAAAACAGTATACTTCACCGGACAATCACCATACTTTAACGCGTATAACTTTTCAAAAAAAGTGCCGAAGAAAAAACTTGACGTTCTTATCATTCATTGTTCAGCATCCCTTCGCATAACTCTTAAAGGTTACTGGTTAGCACCATATACACCCATATGTTCATTAAACGAACATAGAGGAAATATTCTCTTTTTTGAAGATATAAAACCAGAAAACGTAATCACTCAATTAAACATTAACGATAATCCACCAGAATGATGGACAGATTATCAATAGTTCCAGGTACAAATACTGAGAACCCATATTTCCAGATATTGCGGAATATGATATAGTTGCAAGGATTCGTTGCAAACAATTTTTGCAACGCATCATGGATCACTCTGATGTAAAGTGATCCTAGATTTAACCAATGCATTCATTTCGTCATACCAGTGAAAGATGCACTTCCATCACATTCCACTTACTTCAGCGCTAAGTATGCATAAAAGTTTACTAACGATTCTTGAACAAGTCCTCGCTCGATGAGATACCACAAGAATATAACCAATTTTTGTGCTTTCATATTCATCGCTGTCATTCGTCCCCAGATATCTTCATCCTCATCTGCCGTTTGCTCATATCGCAGTAACACCCCGCATACTAAAAACACTTCACAAATTATAAATTATTCAGAACTTATAATCGACATATTCAAAGAATGCCATTTTGAACTCATTTCAACTAGACTGTCAAAGCAGATGTTTTGGAGTGTTTCCCACGAAAATGCTGATCGCTAAGCTCATTTATTAATGCCAAATTTCTCCGCTCTCTCTTTCACTAACAATGGCATTCGCGCATGGATCTGACTCGAATGTAACCGTAATTAATTATAAACTTAGCTAATAAATAAGTGAATATGAGTTAAATAAAACCAACTTAAATCGATCATTGATTGCAGAATACTATGCAGCAGAAATATTTCGCATTTTATCGTGAAATCGGCTTCGTACTTCACTTAAATAAATGTAGAAACAATGAACAAAGTGATATAAAATCCTAAACACTCTCCAATTGTAAATAAAAACAGTACACACATCGAGTTAGCAACGATGGAATATCGACAATGTGCAATATTGATAATTCGATTAACTGCGAAAAATCCTCGAAATCCGCAAAATTGCTGTCGTAGCTGAAAGAAAGAAAATGATTTTATTTTCTCTGAGCCAAAAATGAGTGATATATAATTTCCTTATTAATCGATTCCCCACTACAGTTTCCTTCAAAAATATAATAAAAATATTTTACGAATTGTTCACCTCAGTCCTTCTCCTTTATCCTTTCCAAAAGCCATGTATTATTCGATGAATTAGAAGAGAGGAAATTCAAGCGAGGATTACATTTCAATCATCACAATGCAGAAAATGAGTGTAAGCTCAAAATGAGTGCAACCAAAGGCAAATTAATCTAGACTCTAGCATAACTAATATCCCCTCAGTGGGCAGAATTTTATGTAAATGCAAACGGGGTTCAAAATTAATTATCGCAATTGAACGCGATTGTGATTAAATTAATAAAGGGATATCGTCTATTTACTTCCCCCATCAAAGCTTTAGAGTACCATTAGCAATACAAGAATTGTGTTTGAATAAGGAAGGCTGTCAGCATTACTCATTTTATAACTTAATAATGAGAACCTCAAATAAACCGCTTAAAGGAAGATCGAAATTCAATGCCACCTGCCGCGAATACACTTTTCAGCATCAAATCGACTCCGAATATCACCCGAATTTCCTTGACCATCTTCTCGAAAGAAATTACTACGGAGCCATCACCCACATTTCTCTCTTTCCTCCCAAGCTTCTCAATTTGTTCGAAAATAAGATAATACGACTAACCAAGCATCTATCCATTCATCACTTATTTCTCGAAAAACACTCTCGAACTCCTCCAGAACCACGAATAACTCTTCGTTGTTCCCTAATACGACCATTCCTCTGAAACGTTTCACTATACCATAAAGTTGAGCATCTATTGCGTAATTGCTCATTAACATAATGCAGGTTACCGTATTCGTATACTCATTCCCCCCTTCCCCGCCCACCAAATTCACCTCGAAACTATTTGAAGGACGCGTTCAACTCCATTCTTTTTCAGTGAAAAGCCATCCTTCATCAAAAACTTCAATAAACGATTCACTTTCATAGGAAATGCGATATACGAGAATTGCTATCGCCTGCTAGAATTGGATGAAAGCAACTCCTCTCTTTGAACCACCCCCCCCCCCCCCTCCCCAGATATTTGTACTTTCTTAATAAAAGCAAGGCTATATTTTAAGTAATACTGTACGCATTCTTTCAGGTAGTACAGTATGTGTAGGCTGAGGATAGTTAAAACCCGCCTTGTGAATTAAACATCCTGCAATCTCATGAGATCAAGATTATTTAGGTTGTTGGTAGATTCGCTATTATTTTGGTATTGCTGCCAATTGTAAGATCTCGAGATTGAGTGCACACTCGAATGAAAATCCTTCAAAAATAGAGTGAAACGATATTGAGCCTCATTTATGTGCTCTCGTTTAGGGGATCAACCACCTTCTTTGAAAGTCCTCACGATTTTTGTAATTGAGGAGTTTTAGAGCTCAGCAGGGAAAGGTTTTTCCTCGTTGAATCAAACAAACATCTCCTTTTTGAATTTCTTCCAACATTTTCCACCTGCAATGTTTCACGAGTTTACAAATGCTGGCAATCAGTGATGAAAATATTAATTCATCAGCTAAACAAAACCAAACCTTTTTCATTCACCGCTCATAGTCTATGAAGAGCTTTTAATACTGGATCAGTTATATTACTGAATATTCGATTTCAATTTGGAGTTTCTATCACTGATTACTCTAAATGGATTTCATAAAGCAATAATATACAAGCCCGACCCGTGATCACGATTCAAATGCACAGAACTAAGTCGGATACGAGTAATATCTGTTGCCGACTCGTACATAAGCATAGGAATGCATGTACACAAATAATTAAACGTGGAAGCTGAGGCAACCTGGAAGCTAAGGGACCAACCATCTATAAAGGTGACATCTCAACAATTCAATGCAGCACAAACTCGTATCGCACCTCGCGATATTCACATATATGATAATAATGATGATATTATGCAAAAATATTTATTTACTTCCTCTCAAGGGTTATCATTTTGCAGCATATTGAACTGATGCATTGCAGTGCAAGAACTAAATGTAATGTAGAGCTCCCTCAGATATTATTCTTGAACTGCGTGAATTTACATCTGTAGAGCTTTTCGGTACACGTATGCACTTTAATTGTTTGGAAGTTCAACTCAGGTGTCAGGGAAGCTAGAATTGAGGAATAAACCAACATCACAGGGCGATACGGATTAGAGTCGGGCGCGGATGCGACTCGAATCAATTCACAGTGAGGGACTGGGCGCTATTCAATTCTTCTTTATATTGAATAAGTAAAGACAGGAGAACCGCGCTTGTGAGACAATTGGCTTTTATCTATGGTCAAGAGAAGGTGCAAGACGATCGCCCCACGTAAACACCAACCGTCTTCATACGGTCATGGACTAGACTTCGTCTCGGTTTCAACTGTGACGGGAATCGGGTTTAACTCGACTCGAAGGCAATACCTTCCGCTCCTCACTCACCGCCCTGCCCTCCCCCTACCCCTTCCACATAAGCACACCAAGTATCAGGCTAACCCATCAACTTCGTGAGAGAGATTTGTAAGTGATTAACTCAATCGAAATATGATTGCATAACCTGTGCATTTGATTGGTCTAATTTAGTGGATCGACTATATTTGTTTCGATAGGGGGATAACCGAGCAGCGAACACATTCCCTACTGGCATGAATGTACCCCACATTGAGCATAAATGTTTGATAAAATAACTGAGCTTATTTTCCCCAAATATAAACGAAAAATGCTTCGCAATAAGAAACACCTATTCATAATCAATTTATAGTGCAATAGTTTGGTTGTTTGTTATTTGTTATTAATTCAGTTTGTTGGTTGTTTGTTACTAATTCAGTAAAGCATTTAACACATAAATAGGAAATAATACGTATATAGAAAAATAAGCAGTGTTAAGGAAAACATAGGATAAAGTACTTATGCAAATTTTTCGAAATAATCTGCGAAAGAAATAAAGCGGTCGGTTTGAAAAAAAAAAACATTGAAATTGGTTGATTTTTTTTTGGGGGGGGGGGGAGATTATTGCCGCATATTTATGAAATCGGTCGGTCTATTTGCTGATATCTATAATCATTCCTTAATGAGCATCCACTAAAAATGCATTAATCACTAACTAAACAATTATCTGCCTATCAAAGCAATCACGACGAATTGTTTTTGATCTACCAAAACGATGACGCCACAGCCATCCATCACCATGAACGTTTTATTTCGTTACTGAATGCGTCTAGAAAAGCGCATATGGTGCTAAATTCTCTACTTCTATCATTCATTACTTTTATAGCGTAAAATAATTAAAAATAAACTGAATCAGTCCTAATCTATCGTGCCCATCCATCCGCCTTGTTTGACCTCTTTGCCTTAATCTACGCCTAAGTTGAACTTATCTTAAAAACTTGATTAAACTTATCAGCATAAGACAGACAGAAAAAAAAACACCTAATTTATAGCACACACGCCTAGGAATCATTTTAGACGCATTTAAAAGCGAATTTGCCGCCTTCTTCGTTATTTTTCGAGAATTCATTCACCCGCAACGCGACAGTGAGCACGACAGAGAAAACGACAACGATTGATTTACTGAATGGTTGGTGAGGAAAAGCACCGAGCCCGAAGCTTTGAGTAACTTTTTCAAGCACGAAAATAGATACTGCTATTTTTAACGATATAAAAAAGGCTGATTTTTTCCTTACTTCTGGATCACATTGAGCTGAAACGTTGAGGATAGAGAGTACGAAAATGTGGGCAGAGAGAGAGAGCGATGGGAATACTCCCCAATGTTGGGTCGGGGGTCGACGCACTTAGCCGTGGTACTGGTCACCCATTCATGATGTTCATATGAAAGAACTTATTCATTCGAGTAATAAAAGTTATTCATTCGAGTAATAAACGAAGCAATCTAACACGAAAATGTGCAGTTGTTTTACACCACAAGGCTGGAGTCTGTGCAAGTTCATAACTCGGCAGTGATTGTTTCTCTCGCAAAATCCTTGCATTTTCATCCCTTTCAGATAGGATTTATGCTGATAAGGTGCAAAGCTTCTTTCAATTCTTTGCTGTTCTCTTAGCTAAGTTGTCCTATCCGGCATCAATAAAATTTTCTTTTAGTAGTACTTTGCAATTAGCGGTATTCATAGACGATCCCCATGTTTCATTCCAATTAGAGATCACGAGATATGAACTGATAAGGAACCACGGCAGGTCTGTGGCCCTTAATTAGACGCTATGGAATCTGCAAATAAGGCAGATGCAGTGTGTGAAGGTACACAAGTCTTAAGTAGATGGTCTTCTTCTAGCGGTGATGTCGTTCGTGATGCTGCTTCCCATTAATATGCATTACTAGGATATTCTTAGTAGAAGTTAACGCACTCCATAGCAATGATTCGTCATGACTCTCCAAAAATTTCGTCCCATCTTCAGGATCGGCTCATCCGAAGGAAATTAGAGAGCGTTAAGCGAATAGCACGAAAGACTAGATTAAGGGAATAAGTGAAGAAAACGGCAGAAATAGTTTTTGAAAGATTCGAACAGAACAACAAAAACTTTACCGAGCGAACATGAATGTTGCAAAACGTGAGTTAGCGTTACTCGAATTTTCTCACTCAACTACAACATCTCTTTCCATCCTTTTTTTTTTTCCGAACAATTTCGCTTTATTCTAATATTTCCGTTCCGAAAATAAAGTTCCATTTTATGATTCACCGAGATTTTTTAGTCGTATTTTTTCTAATCGCAAAATACTCGTCCATAATTTTATTTTTTTCCGACCTTTTTTTCCGCTGCTTCTCATTTTTTTGCGTCATTCTTTTTTAATAATTCCCCGCAATGTTGTCTTTTTTTTTCTCCCAATTTATTGCACAATTGCGATCTTTTTTTATGCAGCACTACAACGTTGCTCCTCTCTTTCTAATGAGGAGTCTGAGAAGACTGACTCCGGAGTCGCAAATCCTTAGTTATAATGCATTGCTAATGTGAGCTTATGCAGAGAGTAAAGGCACTGAGCTTGTCGATTATAATCTAAAAATAGTTTACGATATTTTCGCCTATTTTCGCCTATTTTTTGAGTGTTTATGATCTGCTGTATTTCCACTTTTTTCTATTGTTTTCTAACCTTATTTGTTTTCATTTCTTGCCTTTCTAATAATTCTTCGAATGCTTTTCTATGTACTTCAAGTTTTCCAACTTTTCGATGTTTTCCACTCTCATTTCACCATTTTCAGCTCCTTTTCCACATCATCGGAGACGATCGGAAAATAAAAAACTCAAAAAAGTCGGTCGGAAATTAGAAAGGTCGGTAGAGACCGGAGAGTTAGAATACACAGCCGAATCGTGAATAACCTCTAGCCTTGTCCTGACGCTTTGCAGCTTCTTGATTTTGTCCGGAAAGGGTGAGAAAGAAATCATGAAAGTTCAATAGGTCATTCGAAAAGCTGTGTAATAATTCGGCGAGGCTGGTGGGTTTTTATCAGTCGCCTTTTCCTCAAACGTTTCAAAATTTTGTTTAATCTCAACGTTGTTTGATCCTCTCCAGCATTTTTTATGCTGTCTTCAGGTCTCATCGCACTTTTTTTTGACCTCTCCACTCATTTACTGACCTCTTCTCTCCCACATGTTACCAACCCTCCCGCATTTTTTTTCCTTTGTCTTCTAATGTTGTTTTGGCGTAGTTGAAGGCGCTTTTAGAGGGACGACTACAAATTTTCCATTCTTCTTGTCCAAAAAGTATCGATCACACGGCGGGCGTATCATTCGGCGCCTGAGTCGGTTTGTCTGAGTGCACTGCTTCCGTGCTGCGCCCACTCGAGTTCCACGTTTTCACGCTCCCGTCATCCACGTTTGCAAGAATTGTTTGAAGCACATTCCCCCTCATGACCGCCATCCTTTCTATCCTCCCATGGCCAAATATGCCGTCTCGATGAAACATTGCTGTATTATTTGCAGCAAGTTTAGTTGCGCATACTAACTTTGTCTGAGCAAAAGAATTCCATCCGCTCGTAAACGTAAATTATTCAGATGCTCTCACGGGTATTATGTCGACGCTTCCGGAGCGTAACGCGACTTATCGATTCGCATTCCACAAGGTCGATTCTTGCTTTAATTAGATGTAAACTGAATTGAAAACTAATGATGCTACAAGAATGGCCATTTAAATTATGGCCAAGGGTGTTGTGAATGCATTTGGCAAATATAGATAAAAGGAGAGTAACGTGGCCGGCAATCCATAAATTTTAGTGAACGCTGAATGCTTGTGGCAAAGAAAGTGATACGTACAGACATTAAGCGGCAACGTTGTTATGGCACAGTACGCGTCTGCCGGAAAGCACAGGAAAATAATGTGCTTCTTTCCCTTGCAGAAAATGTGAAACTTAGTGATTTATACCTTCATACCAAACATTATCTGTTTATAGGCGTTGGTATGCAACATACAAGAAGGACTCTTCATCCCATTTTGCCACTGCCACCGGTCATCCCCTTAAAGTCGATGTAAGTTTTGCTTCATTGTTTTCATCCTTGCGACATTCTGTTGAAGTGCAGTTCTGTGTAGTCAGTTTCAAGTTAAAGGTTAAGGCCAACTTTTTTCGGGGATTAAATGTGGAAATAATACATTTTGTTCTCTCATTTTTCTCCGTCCTTTTGTGCCTCTTGGCGTTGCAAAAAACGAGCATTTCCCTTGCTATACGTAGGCAAATCTTCTTGATAGTTCACATATAATCTTATTCATCTGTTTTATGGAAGTTATTTCATCCTCCAACTTCCTTCAAAACCTGGGGCATATTTGTAGTGCACTTTTCTTAAAGAAGTTTGGCTACTGTGTACACATGGGTACTACGCGGTTGATTGTATGCAGGCTCTAACCATATTCCTTGGCTCCATCCTACCGAGCCACTCCGTCCATCGCCCTTATCAGGACGATGGGATGGAATGAGTCCTGACGCTCCTCCTGGAAATAACGGTGAATCGACTCGTCAGCATCCGATGAGCATGAGATCAACCTAAGCCCTAAACTTCAAGCTGCCATACAATTTCTGCTCTGAAGCGGAAGTGGAAGATATATGAGGAGACAAATTATTCGTAATGAGCGCTTTCTTGAATAAAATAAATTGAGAAAAAAGTGTTCTTAAAGAAATGAGAGATACGTCGCGCAAAGCACATTTTAATAGAATTTAGATACTCTAAAATTGAGAGAATTACGAAAATATTTATTTATATTTTTGCAAATCTAAACGATTCTTTTTGCCTTCCATGTTTCGGGGGTTTTTTTGGTGATATCGTTGAGTATAAAGCCAGCAGCAATTCAATACCGCTCTAATGTTAGCAGCTTATTTCCATTACATTTCAGCTTACTCGTATAGCGACGTCAAATAAACGTATTAAACATAGAGCGTAACAAATCAAAAAGAAATTTTTAGGCGGGGATCGACATAAACCGGATTCCATTAACGGAACCTATCCCGGGCCTTTCAGAGGTCGCCTATGCAGCCCATATCGATATAGAGCCATTCGATACGAAGTTGACGGTACTAGAGAATGGCATGAAAGTCGCCTCTGAGCCGCATTATGGACAGTATTGCACCATTGGAGGTCTCTTTTTTTCTTCGCTTCACATTCTGAATCAAATAGACTCGTTTTCAGCGTTTTTTTTTTTGCGGTTTCTGCAAGCCTAGTTGTTCTTAACGGGCACCGAACCTGGCCACCAGATATGAATTTGTGGCGAAGCCTTACTTTTTATTACTATATCTTTTCCATGACGGCATTGATGCTACCTAGAGATTGCCCTGCTTCATTATAAAGGCGACGAATCTTCAAGAGGAGTTGACAATTTTCTGCTGCAGTCTTCAAGTGCCCAGTCTCCCACGACGAGGTGAATAGGAAAGTGTGGGGTGGACATCTCTCATGCTTTGTTTTGACTACCAAATTCTTTTCTATATTTATTGCTTCTTTATTATGAGAGGCAATTATTGAATGCATCTCTCATGTCACTCATATCAACAGTGCTACACCAATGAATGACTAAAGGTGATGAGTATCGAACGTGATAATCAATCGGAAGTTATAAACATCGGTCTTCTATCATCTATCATCACTAACAAATAGTTTCGATAGAGAAGGAAGAGGTCAGATGTGATATTCTAGAGAAATATATGCTCATTAAAGTTATATAATCTTCAGTAGCGATCGATTCTGGTTCACGCTATGAAGTTTATTACCCGTCGGGTACTTCACATTTCATCGAAAAGCTCGCTTTTTCGGTATGTTTTATTATAATTAACATATTGCTATACGTGTGTCATAGCCATTCTCTGTGATCATATTTCATTTCGTTATGCACTCATTTGAAGATTATGACCGTTCTGGTATAAAGATTGAAGTACTATCCTCAGAGTTCTTAGAGAATCGACTATTTCATCATTTCTATCAAACAAATAAGGGAAAGTAATGTGTTGAAATTATAAGGTCTACTCATTGTAGTAGTGAACTCAATGTAACTAAAATGTCACTTACAAATATGGAAGATGAGAATAACACAGAGTAAAGTAAAAATGAGAGCATCGAAACGATTGAATCATAGAAAATATAGTGAAACTATGAAATAAAAACGATTCATATCGGAACGGATTTAAAACCTTGAACAGATTTAAACAAACGAGAACTATATGCGCTTTAAAACCTCAATTAGAGGGCATCTCCATAACTGGTGGTTCTGTATTACAATAAAGAGGTTTAAAGTGGTGTTTTTTATAAGCAGCTTTTAGTGAAGTCTTTGATAGAAATTAACGCTGGTAGGAAAATTTCCTCTTTTTACTTTGATACGACTTTAGAACATAGCATTTCGAAGTGAAGAAAAGGCGCTTGTGGCCGTGAGCCGGGATGTAGGCAAGAAGAATAGAGAGAATCCACCTCCATGCTCTTTTCTTACCTTACGCGAAGTACACTGGCTATGGAACTTCTTTTGATTATAGCAGGTGGAAAACAATTGTTCAATTTTTTTATTGATCGTGATCTGATTTAATCTCCCCTCCCTCTCCCCTCCCCCCTCCCCCCCTCCCCAAATGGAAATCAAGATTAGAGTACTGATAATCTATTATGTGAAGAACTGATTTCTGCAGAAAAGTTTTTTGGCTAATGTAACATGTTTCACCTTCATCGTGTATTTTACATGACCTTACACTTATTTACAGCATGGCTAGCCTTTAATAGGAAGTGCTTGTTTACGCAATATTTGTATTTGTTCACTTTCTGAGTCCACATAGTTGTGAGAGGGTAATAGAACGTCGTGATGCAAACAATGCAGGACGAAGTTGAGCGGAACTATTGAAATGTGCAACTTCCGCCAACAAACCATCCCATATTCTCTTCATTGGAGAGAAATTGGGGGTATGTTGGCATTTAGCTAGAAATTGGTAAAATTTTAACACAGCCTAGCGCGAGAAGATTTTCACTTGTGGTGGTGTGTGCTCGCATCTGCTGATTTACTATGAATCTTTCTTTTTAGGCTATATTTGCATTATTTTACTTCAGCTAGTGCTTCACTTTATTTCATCTTATAAGGCGATATTTTTTTCACTTCCAGGATATATAGGCGTCAGTTCATTCACTTTTATATGAGTATAATGAGCGCTGGTAATAAGGAAATGAAATTAGAGCGTATCATCTGTTGAGGCAACGTCGTCTTTTGCGTCGAAAGAAGAGTTGTTTTCGTTGCTTGAGCAAAGAGGCGCACTCATAGACTGTCAGTCGACGAAGGATACCTTCATTTATGCTTCTTCTTGCCACATCAGCGGTGTGAAGGATGTTCTTGCTGTGATTGCCGATGCGGTTCATCGACCTCTGATTGCGCCACAAGAGGTTAAAGCTTTAAATTTTTTGTTTTAGGAATTAGTGTAGGTACGAGGTTGCGAGGAGTGCGGGGGGGGGGGGGAGGTTTGGAAGTGGGTATGCATCCAATTTATGCGCTTATTTTCTTCCATTTATTTCTAAAGATGGGAGGTTATTTTTGGTTTGCAGGGGGGGGGGGGGGATTAAACGTTGGAAAAATCAATTTCAACCTGGCAAACCTCTAACAAACAAGCAGTTTGGAAGCATATCACTTTTTGTTGTTCGTTATATTTTTCGAATTTCATTTTTATCCTCATAAAGAAGCGGTTTTCAATTTGTTTGCTCTCCCAGGATGACTTTTATTATTTGCAACCTCTGCAAATCTGTTTGCCATTAAGGTTTTAGTTCTAGTAATATGCAATTGCTTTGGTTTTACACCAAAGTTTTGTTACTCTAGCTATGCTTTTTTAAACAAGCTGTTTGCTCTTATGAGGATGGGACAGGGAGAGGAGGTTTTATTGCTAGTTACTAAAAAATATCAGGAGCTTCCTCTAATGTGTGCATTCCTTGGCATGTAAAAAAGTTTGGTTCTCTTGAGGCCTTTCTTGGAAGGTTTTTCCCTCCATGTTACCATTGTCCTTAGGTGTTTAGAAATGTTCACATACGGGAAAATTTAACCTGAGGTAAGGGTGTAACTGTATGTCAGCGATAGTAAATATGTCCCTCTGTCGTTTATTAGTTTGAAAGTTTAAAAAAAAGCCATTTGAAATAGCTCAATAGTGGAGAATCTGGGTGAACGTCTGACCGCGTTGGTGGAAATTTCATCAGTCCTTATTTTTCATTGTGGATTGGAGCTAGACTCTGTCTGAACGTTATAATCATTATCTTTGGTAATTTTTTGACTTCTTTTATTGATGCAGCAGTGGAGATGATTCTCGTTCATTTGCTTATATCACTGAATATTTGAATGTTTTGTTTTTCTTTGTGAGGAGAAAACTTCATAGTATATATTGTTGATAGTGGCTTTGTTAGGAGTAACACTGCGTTATAGCGATATGTTGCATGATTTCTGTGTGATCATATATCATTTCAGTTGGAAGATTGCCGTTTAATCGTGAGCTTCGAGAATGAGGATATGAGCTCGAAACCGGAATGTGAGGCACTCCTCACTGATTGGATACATGAGGTTGAGTTTTATTTTATTTCTCTTCTCTTCGATTTTACTCGTTATTGCGTATTTGTACATGCAAACATTGACGTAGCTTTCATTGATCGTCTTTTTTGTTGTAGTGAAGGTGGTGCATCATCGATCCTATATCGCCTCTATTAATTGATTTTTGATGGCTTTACTCATGTTTTATTTATTATATCAGAAAGTATGATCTTTTTTTCATTAGGCTTCTTTCTTCTAAAGTGGACACTTATAAATGCTTTTTTTGGGAACTTGATAGCAGTTTAATAAATCGATTAAAATATCATTTCATCTTCTCTACAATGCATACTGCAACTCAAAGGTAATAGCTGAGAGCGTTTGTATTAAATTATGCTCAAGCGTATATATAAATATAAATATAAATATAAATATATATAAATATAAATATATATATATATATATATATATATATATATATATATATATATATATATATATATATATATATATATATATATATATAACATTTCCATATATATTGAAAGCAGTTTATGCTTTAAACATTTTTAAAAATGTTCTGTGGCGCTATTTCTGAATTCGATAGGCGACCACTGGAAATTGGAAATAACTGAGCCTTATGCTTTTGTTTTAATGCATTTTCACATTCAAAAATTGACTACGCGACCTCACAAACGGTAACTCTTTCACCCGTTTGCGATACAAACGAATGTGTATTATAGTTCGTTGTTATCGTCTTTCAGCTTTCATGCATTTCAAGCAGACCCAAATGCAATTTTTATAAGCAGTTGAGCGACAAAGCATAAATTGTGATTGATTTGTTGTTATCAGTTGATCGGCCGACAATCGGGACAGACACAGACACATGCGCACAGCAGGACAAATACGTTCGTCTATAATAATTGTTGATTCGAGTGGCGCATCGTGCCTAATAAGTTCGATCATTTCTCTGATGGTGGAGTCGGAGTCGTACGCATTTGCAAATTTTCTCGCTTTCAGGCAGCTTTCAACGGAAATACTCTCGGCTTCTCAAAATATTGCCCACCGGAAAACGTTAATAAAATCCAAAGACAGCATCTTTTCTCGTATATGAAGCAATATCACTCGCCCGATCGAATGGTTGTTGCAGGTTATTTATTCTTTTATTTACTGATCTTTTGCACTTGTTTATTCTTCTATGAATTATGGTCGGTTGCCCACATAAAAAAGGGTGCAGCGAGCCGAGTTCGATCTACCGAGTAAATCTGAACGTTTTTCAAAGTTTCGTTTAGTTTTAATTTATGAGAATCAATAACTTACTTCTTGGGCATTACTTTATATTAGTAAATCTATTCGATGATAAACATATTGTTTATTAGAAGATTCCTTGCTGAAATTTTTGATGCAGTTTGCTTTATGGAATGAAACGTTTTGATGTTTAGGTATCGGCGTGGATCATGATATACTGGTTGATGCTGCACGCGAGCTTTTTGATGCATCAAAAACAACATGGGCTAAAGATAGCTCTCTTCTACTTCCAAATGAGCCACCCCTCGACAAGTCTGCTGCTCAATATACGGGCGGAGATAAACGAGTAGGCTATTTTTTGCGCAGTTATTTGTGCTTGCTTTTATATGCGTTTGTAAATTTGCATTTTTTACAACACATTTTGGCAGTGCCATATTTGCTTGCATGTATTTTTCTCGCAGCAATAGTCTCAGTTCGGTATTTGATGAAGCTTATTTGCATCGATTGAATTACGTGAAAGCGACGCTTTATTAGATTTCGGATTAATTAGACGTGTTTTGTTTTTTAGTGGAGGGGATTGGTGAAGTGAGTGGAATGCGGAAACACATTTCATGCCAGGTATTCTAATTTCAGATGGGCGCAAAATTTCGTGCAGCCAAGAGAAATTGCCGTCCGCAATAATTATGGTGTTAATCTATGGTTACAAATTACGGGGGAATCGTTTCAGCAAGAAGCAGCAAAAATCTGTGTTCCTTGAACATTATGGGCATTTTTCAACTCAAATGTGTCGTCAATATGCTTTTGCAAACGATGCAGCACTACAAAATAGCTTTTTTTTGGGGGGGGGGGGGGGAAGTATATGATTGCGATGCGGTACATGCCTCATTTGCGGCTCGAGCATGCTCTAAAATGAAACATGAAGCATACGCTGAAACTGATCTTGCTAAGTGCTTTCAGTGAGGATATATGCCGGTGTTGAATTATTGCAATACAAAGGCTTGGGTTTCATTCTATGGGAAACACTGTATTCGTAAAACATAACGCAATATTTCAATGCGAATTCAAGGGTGGCACTACTCAGTGATGCCACATTTGTGTTACCATCGATCATTGCAAATATTGTAGCGATTGATATAGGACGCTTCTCGCTCAAGTAGGTGAACTTACCTGCCCGTAGGGGTACAGGGGAAGGGGGGGGGGGGAGGATCTTCTGCGCTTGGTGGTGAGTATCGTATTTGTGATAATTGCTCCAAGTAGAGTAGTTATTCACTTGCAATGTTGACTGCAAAAGAAGGCAGCTGCAGGAAGATGCGCTAATGTCTGTCGACCATGATTAAAGCGGGCAATTGTTATCCATCGACAATGAACGTCAAAAGATTACATGACGCTCTTTTCTTACTCATGCTTTCTATTTTAGGTGTGACCTCGCAAGTAACCAAGAAAAAGCACGTGGGATTTGCTAGGGTAGACAAGAGTGCCTAGAAATGCTTAATGAATGTCCACTTCGTGGAGTATTTTTTAAAATGCATAATTGCCCGGAAGTTGGGGAAATTCAATGTGCTGCCAGAATAACTGTGGAATTTGGCATGTTTTAAGGTCAATGGATTCACGTGGAGAGGGGGGGGGGGGGCGGCGGATGGACACCACAGAGATGGCCAATTCCTCGTTTCGCGCGCTATACAAGTTTTTATTCTCAGCTGTTCTTAATTTGTTGGTTGAGGACTTCTTGAACCAGTTTTCATCTCTCTTCACGCAGTCCGTACGTCATCCATTTCAGGTGCTTTAACTCGCCTCGACCCATGTCTTTTATCTCCTCACATGAGGCGCCAGAAGAAACACTTCTGGTGAGTCTTCGATCTTGATCTGTTGATGGGTTTTCTTCAGGTGGTGAAGGATTTGAGCAACATGGCTTTGGGTCCGTCTCCGTTTCCGAACCTGGCACACGTGGTTATCGGCTTCGAGAGCTGCGGCTACAGGGACGAGGACTTCGTTGCTTTCTGTGTACTGCAGTCATTGATGGGTGGTGGTGGCAGTTTCAGTGCGGGTGGTCCAGGCAAAGGAATGTACACACGATTGTACGTCGATGTGCTTAATAGGTCAGCTCTCTTGCAGTTGTTAAATTATATTTTGCTAAGTAACGTGTCATTTTTTGCGGACTAAATGCTGTTTGCTGAATAGGGGATTTAGAGTTGGCATCAAAGATGAGACGCAAAAGCGCTTTTGTGGGGGCTGGAAATGGGGGTTCAGCTATAGCAAAGCATAGTGGTTTACATCGTGATAACCTTCACACGGATAGAGACTTGAACTTCTGGCGGTACTTGACAGTGGACAAAACATCAGGTGGCGCAAGAGTCGGCAGGAGATTTCCAGGATCTATGCGAGATCATTTATGTGAAAGTTTTAAAGCTTAATATGAGCAAAATTTTCGCTGAGGGGAAGAAGTGGGGAGGAGTTCACGTAGTGTTTTAACTCCAGGAACTCGAGCACCGGTAAGTTTTGTGGAGGAGTTCACGTAGTGTTTTAACTCCAGAAACTCGAGCACCGGTAAGTTTTGTGGAGAACTGCCACACGTTAACCGAAATTATTTCGTTTTCACACCTTATTTTTCTCGGTTCTTCCAGCAACATCTGTTGATCAGTAGCCGCAGATCTTAGCTAAATTTAATTTGGGTTATCCGCGAATAACAGCTCTTGCAGCTTTATATTGTTTTTATTTGCGCTATCTCTGTACGTCAGGTTAATTGATTGACCCTATGAGTCGACTATCATAATTGTCGACGAGGATAGTTGAGTAATATAGTTGAGCGAAGTGAAGCAAAGTTGGCTATTTTAAGATGCCACTGGATGTATAACGCAACGGCATTCAACCATGCATATGCAGATTCCGGTCTATTCTGTATCCAGGCATCCAGCGATCCCTCAAAAGTTAGCAGCCTTCCTTCTATTTCATTTATGGCTTGTGTTGGAGTTGCTCTCTTCTATAAGGATTGAAAAGGTTTTTTATTATTTCTTTGAGCACCTAGAACATTTTATTCTGTTAGTATGTGATGAGCTTGTCACCAAAGAGCGAAGCAAGGGATTTTATTCGAAAAAAATAAGTCATCGGCTATACTAACAACGGAGAAGATAGAAATTTTTTGTGTGTGGTTATGATTAATCTCTCGACCGTAATGTTTCAGATGTTTGTATAATTTAAGCTCAATACATGTAATGCCACACATATCTAAAGGAGTCAAATTTTCTTTTCAACGATCCTCTCGAAACCTTTCATAAAATTCATCCGTTGATGTGAAATCACGATTGCAATTGAAAAAAACGAATGCTTTGTTTGCAGCTTTATGATACGGTGACGGTAATCGTTCAGCAATTCTTACGATTACCCAGCGGGGCCGCAAAGGAGGAACTAGAGCGAGCAAAGACGCAGTTGAAAAGTCAGCTAATGATGAATTTGGAAGTAAGACCGGTGATGTTTGAAGATCTCTCGAGGCAGGTGCTTGGGCATGGATACCGCCGGAAACCAGCCGAATATATCCGAAGAATCGGTGAGTTTCCGTTATCATTTTTTACGTTGAACGTTGCTTCGTGGAACAATGGTAAAGTGGTTATGGGAAATTTACAGAGAGACAATTAAAAGTGCGAATTCAAATTCAGCGATAGAAGTTGAACTTTTGGATCGAAGTTATTTTTGCTAGTCATAAAAGCTCCATATATTGCTGTTGTTGTAAAAAGCTTATTACATGCAAGATACATATTGAAGTTTGTGAGGGAATCAAAGAGTAAGCGATACTCATAGATTTGATTGCTGCTGTTGCACAATAGATTTGCCTACTCAACACGAACGTCGAATGACAAATGAAACCTCATGTTATGACATTTGCCCAAACTTTCTTGTATCCTCTTAAATAAATCTACATTTGGAATTACGGCAAGTTCCAATAGTTATTAGAGTTGGAAAAACTCAAATGACAAAAAAAGATGTATGGTTTATGCATTTCATCTTTACAGGAAAATCCAAATGAGCAAAGAATTTCAAAGAAGCATTTTTTTCTTTTTTGCTCTCGTGATGTTGCTAAGGGAAATCTCATCTTTTGATTTTTTTTTTTACTGTTATTGATACCATTAGAAACCATATATAAACCTAGTTGCATTGAAAATGCAATGGAATTGTTGCAGATGCAATAACGAGTGCAGATATCGTACGTGTTGTGGAGCGGATGTTAGTAACGCCGCCATCAGTGGTCGGATACGGTGATTTGAAGGTATTACCCGATTATGCGTGCTTCGATAAGGCATTCGCTAAGCGTTCCTATCTGGAATTGGCACCCGGCAAATCAGTCCGCTTGTGATGACGAAACTCATTTGATATGGTGATGCAATTTATGCCCTTTATTGATAGCTTTAGAGATGGTTTGTAGAGATAACAACGTTGATAGCATTGTTCAGTTAAGGCGTTGAAGCTGATAAAAGAAAGGTGGGAATGAACAATGAAAGGGATGACCCTGAAAGAGGAGACGCTGTTGAAAAATTTTGAGTTAGCCTCAAAATATGGCATAGCCAAAGCAAGGATATATGCAAAGGGCATATTGGATCACGCCCTTAAGAAGAAAGAAAGCACCGTGCACGATCTTCCTTCTTAAAAACAGTACTCTTCGAATTTTAGGTGGCAAAAAAGCCTTCCTGCCTTTCTCAGTCGCTTTATTTAGCGAGTTTCATTGGAAGATAGGCGAGGCATTGTAACCTTGCTCCTTTTTAATGCTTATAGTTGTTCTGCTAGTGGTAATATCGGCATACTTGGTTTTGACGAAGGAATCTTGCTGGAGAATCATCGACGAGAATGGTGTTGGGTGCGGGCTGTTTGCGTTTCGGTTAATGCACTTCAAATTCGGCTTGAAATATGGTTGAATAGAAATAAAGTAAATCGATAAATGGTATTTATTCATGGCGTGATGGTCCAAAGTCGAAAATTTATTCCGAAGAAGATAGGGTGATTGGTGGATTTTTCTTGAAAGCAGCCTTATTTCAGAAAAAAAGGACCTTTCCTTCTGCCGTTTTGATCTTACCGAAAAGCATCGGTTTCCTAGACGCCTGATATGTGCCTTTGATGTTGTTTAGTGTTTTTTTTTTAGTTTTCGATATTTTATATAGTATTCTGTGGAATTTATGAAAGAAATGCTATAAGCCTTGTATTTTTTTTTTTGAAGCGATATATACGATTAAAAAACGCTTCCGGTTTTCATATTTATTCCTGAAACATTTGAATTTTTTAAAGAGGCAATTCAGCTCTGTTTATTCCGTCGGCTTTTCTTTTTTTTTTTTTTTTTTTTGTTGCATTTGCATTAAGTGATCCTTTTTTAAGCTAATTTTGGAAATGGAAAGTAAAAAAGAAACAATCGGACATTTTTTTTTCCTTTTCGTATTGGCATCCTTTTTGTGTAGAAGACTCATTAATTCACTATAGGTTTTGCTTTCTCGAATATTCAAATTAAATATGCAAATTACGTTTCCCAACATAAATTGTTTTGTCGATATTTGAAATATTTTTACATGCATACAAGAAAAAAGGAAATTGATGCAGAATGATAGAGTATTTCATAAGAGCAATTCTTGTCTCGATTCTCAAATATTGGCAGCTAATCCGAATTGGGACCAATCCTGAAAGACGAAGATAATTTTCGAGGAAAGTTGTTTTGGCAATCCTTTCTCATACGATCATATCAAGTTAACTATATATTTATTCATATAAACGGTAGTATTGTTGTAATAGCTCTCTAAGTAGATGTAATTTCGTGTGACGATGATGGTGTACCCAATCGAGGATGATCCTACAGACATTCGAAATTTATTCACGAATTCGAAATGATTGTCGTATGCATTTGACTGCGCATTTTGGCTGTTTTCGATTGTTGTTTTTTTTTTTTACCTTGTGGTTAAAAAAAGTTGTTGCCATTATAATTAAGAGCACATGTTTATAAATGGAACTCTTGCTGTGAGATACCATTGGCAAGGGAACATATCTTCCGAGAAAAAGAGGAAGTGGTGCAGAGAGAATTTATCTCAGAGATGTGTTCGGAGAGAACGTCCTTATGGCATTATCGTTTTTGTGGCCAGGATGATGGGAATTTGGCTCGTTATGACATTGAGGTGGTCGTCGTCTCTTAAGAATCCTCCACCTCGAATTTGTTTTCTTTTTTTTTTGTGTTGTTATTTGTTCTGCAAATAAAATATTTTATTTTTGATGCTTTATTGGCCTCAATATTTCAGTGATAATTTATGTCGTTTGATTCGATATTCCTTCGTAGAAATATTTCATTTCATCTCATCGGTGCATTTCTTCGATATTATCGAATAGGCATATACTCAGGAAGAAGAATGCTCCCCCCCCCCCCCTCCCCCTCTTAGAAGAAAGGAGGAAATGGTCTCATATCATTATCTACCAGTTTTTTTCGTTTTCTTTCTGCTACCGTCTATCAGTTCTCTCCGCACACTGCTTTAACACTCTGTAAGGGTATCGGTCCCTCATTTGCCGCTGAGGTAATAAAGCAAGCAAGTTCAATCTATGCCTTAATTGATATCAACGGGCTTGCTATCGAAAGTTGAATTATACGAGGAGGTATGGTTAAAGATGTGTCGAAGGGAAGAGGTAAGCAATGATATAGGTAGAATGAGTCGAAGTTGAGCGCACTAGAGCCATAAAAAAATGAACTCACCATTGCGAACGTTTTAATTAGTTCTTATTGAAAGGATGATGAATTGATAGTTTTGTGGGACCTATTTGATATAAATTACATTTCAGTTTTGATAATGCGCGATGAATTTTTATGAATTCATTTATTCGAATTGTGATGTTGAATTTTTTCTTTTCTTTTCTTTATCAAACCAACCAAAAGTTTCACTTAAGCACAAATTGAAATTCCCACACGATGTGGAAATTTTCATGAGCAACTGACGAGTTGATTATTTGAAGGTTTTTTTTTTCGGGTACTATTGTTGCAATGAGGAGAATAAGAAGGCGGAGAAGAGATTGATTGGCATTGATTCTACGAATACGAAATGCTCGTTAGTATCATAGTGGTTTGTTTTTACACGTTCAAGTTGTTGAATCTTATCGTTCCCTTTATGTTAAGATGGCCGATTTTGAGGACGATGAAGAAATCGACGCAGAATATGGACCTAAACCTCGGGCAGCTTATCCTTCATTGCGAAGTGTGTTCATTGCGCTATCTTTGTTATTGCTTGCAAAATGATTTCTAGTTGTGTTTCCTTCCACTAGGCAATAGCAATTGCATCGTATTGTTGAGAGTATAAAGAAAAGGAGCAAGGATAAGGTTGGGGCTTCTCTTGCCCATGAATTTCTTTCGAAGTTTCTTGCATGAGTCTTTTTTTTTTGCGAAGTATTGAACTCGATCAACAACAGAGAAAATGACCACAGAGTCGCAGTATTCCATAGATCGGTAAAATTTCGTTCGGAAATACATTCATCCGAGGTCGGTTCGCCGACGATGTAGCTATAGAGCAAGCTGGAATAACGAAAGAACGTCAAAGTCATTTTTGATGCCAGACGAGGGTCGGGAGGGTTTATCGGTTGGCAGGAGAGCGAGATTTGGTTTTCCGAAGTGATTAGCTGGATCGTACTAGAGGATAGACGCCATCCGACTAGATGGAAACCTGCTGAGGTGACCCCGTGAAATATGCATCCGATCAGTGCGCTCATGACAAGGCTAAATGAAATTGTGTCGTTCTGCGCCCAAATCGAGAACGGAAGTGCATTTCGGTTTCGATAGGTAGCAGCAGGAGTATCTAAAGGTTTTCATGTGCATTTTACGGCAGTGGGGTTATAAAACAGGCTTAAAGTGAATTCGTTATAAAAGATTTGTGGAAGCGATGGTTTCTGTTGAAGTTATGAACGTTTTATTGCATGTGATTTATTATTTATTAGCAATTTATGCAAGTGGCTGCTTGAATGGGCAAAATTATAAAAGCGCGTATCGTGCCAGCTTTTGGCGCATTCTTTCATTTGTTTTTTTTTTGTCTTTTCAAAGGGAGAAGCACATTGCATAGTTCTAAAGCGGATTATTTGAGTTGTTGGCGAACGTAGTGTTTAGTGATTGATGTCACCACCTTTGATCTCTTGCTAGGAATGTTTCCGATGAGGAGTCTTTTTTAAAGGGATCTTGGAGTTATATGGATGGTACATTGTTCTATTCACTCTACTCGCCGTATTCCTTTACAAGAAATACATCACGCCATTAATTCAATCGATTGCTGCTAAAAAGGAACTTGAAGAAAGGAAAAAATATGGTTTGTGTTTTTTCTTGTCTTGCTTTGTTTTCCAAATTTCACCGTCGTCAATTTTCTTGTTAGTGCTTTTCTTGTTGTATCGCTGACTGATTACTCACGGGTCCACGATCTTCTTTTATGTGTCGACAAGATGGCAAAGGATTCCTTTCATTCGTTAAGATGGAGGCTAGATTCTCCCCTCACCCTGTAAGCCCATCTACCTGTCGGCACTTCACAAGAGAATTTTTTTCGCAAATTTACTAGTGTTATTTTTGATCATGTGGTAACGTTTAGACATGGATGTTCGTGCGCTCAATGAGGAAAGGATTCGTGCGGCTCGAGAGAGGATTCAAGCTCAGTATGAAGCAGATGCGGCCAGAGAAATGGAGCGTCAGAGGCGTAGAGAAGAAGAAGCTCTCGAGAAGGCAATGAGAGAGCACGGAATTGATGGCAATGTTGCATCGCATGTGAGTAGTGATCATTGAAATAATTGATATGCTTTTCGATTCGTTAATATAATTATTTCTTTTATCCCTAATTGGCAGCTTAAGAACGTTATATTTTTGGGCAGCAAACTTTTAAATGAGTGTTTTGAGTGAAGTTTTAACAGCATGCTCTGAGCTGGTATTTGATGTTTTGTTGGATGTTTTCGAAAAGAATAAAGATCTGCAGAAGACAACTGAGATTTAAAAAAATATAACATCGAAGTGCCGTCAAATGCCAATGGTAAAGCCAATTAGCACTTCTTTATATGAAGATAAAGAGGTGAAAACTTGCTAATCAACGCTTTTTCGGGTGGCACCTTTGTTTTGCCATAGTTTCATATTTACTTATGGGATTTCTATATTCGAAAAGCACGACTCGTGCACATATTTTGAATCACTTCAAAAATAAATTCGGCTGTTTATTCGTATATGTCATTTATGTGCTTATGCATCGCTTTATGGATGGGTCAGTTTTTACGTATAGAAGTCTAATGCATTTCACTTAGTCGTTCGAAGCTCAGATCATATTGATGTAGTCGGCGATTCGTTCCGAAGCTCAGATCAGCCAGCGCGTATATTAGTGATTGTTGCCGTTATGTGCAGTTGCATGTGTGTGTGCCTTCAGGGTGGTATATGTGACCACAAATTGGTTCACAGGTGAATTCGATGAGCCATTTGGATAATTCGGTTCAGCTTTTGTTATATGTCTCGCTTTTGATCATCTTGAATTATTTTTCGTTTTTAAAGCATCCCAGCAAAACGAAAAGAAAAATGCACGTTTCGTATACACTCAAAACACTCAAATTTTAAGTTCCTTTAGGCTACTTAATCATATGCTCACCTTTTAGAGTTTTTTTTTTTTTTTAATAAGCTTTTCCACCTGGGATAGCGGCATTATTTATAGAACTCACATGGAAAGAAAATTTCTGAAGAACGTTTTTCTGGATTTTCTGGAAGGAGTACAAAATGCGTCACCTTGTCAAGCAATTATTTTCAGCTGGGTGGATATTAGTCGGAAAATGCATTTGAGCGATTTAGTGAGAAACGTGAACGAGGCTATTTTATCAAGTTTGATTTGTACAGGTGATATTATTTAGCTGTATATGGTATTTTCTAATTTAACTAACTGTACTTTATTAAGCGGAAAAGTTGTGGAGGTGGATCATCAAAAAAAGAGTTCGATGGGAAGTCGTTCGTAACGAATAAAATCAACTCTATACCTGTGGTTGTATTCAGCAAGTCATGGTGTGCATTTAGCAGGTTATCCCACTTTCTCTTCTGATCTTTATTTTTACTAATGAGATATGCATTAGTGAAACTATCGTTGTGTTTATTGTACGCGCAAAATTATTCATCAATTTCTTATTTTGCATTTGAATGCGGGATATTTCTCCCTGTGGATGACCGTAGTATGATGGGATGACGAGAAAAAGGAAAGGAATTTTCAGCGATAAATATTTGCAAACCTTTTCACAAGAACTAACACAATTTATCTGCTAAGAACAAAGTTTCTAGAAAGAGTTTGATAATTCCTAGTAAATTTCTCTCATTTGGCTGTGGGAGGTAAGTATGGATCTAAACACTCTTGATTACCAGTGAACACCTTCAACGTAAACTTGCTCAGTATTCGTCCGCTTTATATCATTTTTTCTCATGTTTTTATCATTAGATAGGCTTTTAGACAAGTTTAAATAAGCGTATCATATCACAAACATGAGCATATTTTAGGCTGTTTAATAAAAGACCAGCGTAATGACTCTCTAATAAACCTAAATGCAGATGGCTTAATAATTTATGAAAGTGCCGCTGGCAGATAGTTTTCATTGATGCTATGGAATGTACTTGGTGGTCTTTTCGTGAGGAATGCACTAAGGTTTTCGTTGTGACGGCGAAGGTTTGATCTAATATGCTGAGAAGTGCAGCATTCGACGGATATCTATCTTTACGGTCACCTTTTTGAAGAATGTATACCTGTAATCTCAAGTTGCGCACCTGCGGCCTAGCTCCATATCATGGAATTAGTGTTTTGATGACAGAACTTGCGAACATCCCGCTCTCTATTCTTGGCACTTTTTTTAAAAGTGAATGAGGCAAACCGAACTTCTCCCAAACCATCTGATTAAAATATCCGACAGGTAAGGGGCAGAATGAATGGAGAGAAATGAAATTTACAAAACTATGAACGTTTTAAGCAAACGAAACATAAGTTAGGTAGAGTTGACTTGTATACGAGATTCTGCGATTTGTCGACGGCGTCGGCCTTTTGACGTGGAGGATGAGAAGATTGCCTTGGTTTGTTTCAAGTATAGCTCATCGCAATGTGTTGGCGTTCTGTAGACATCGCTTTTTGTTAATATTTTTATTTCTGCTTTTGGTTCCAGTGCTTTCCTTTGGTGCGCTAATGAGAGAGGTGGAAATTGAAGAATTTCTTGTTCTCAACATGGATAATAAACCTGTGCAATCCTTATATCCCGTCGAGATCTTAAAACATTGACAAGCGAAATAATTCTCACATATTTTTTACTCTTGAGAGGCTGAATTAAATTGTAATGTGTTGTGAATGATTGCGATTTTTATTAGAGAGGAATAAATGCGAATAGGAGGTGATGCGGTTTTAATCATGTCATATGCAAATGAACGGTTCTTTAAGGAAAGCGAAACAAGCGTTAAGCACATTCCGATTGCCTTCTGAATTCTACGAAATAATCGAACTTGACGAGATTGAAAATGGTGATTCTATCCAGGTAAGCTATAGAGGCCACTTTCAACGCTTTTTTAAGGATATCGAGAATGTTGCATTTGAAATTTTAGAAAGAATTTTGATTTAAAAAAATTAAAATTTCGACTTATAATCATTCGCAATATACCGATCTATTTTAGACTGCTCAATTCTTTATGAATCGGGGAGCATAACCTGTCGGAAGCGCTACTTTTGATGGCTTTCAAATTTAGCCTCATTTGTAACTTTTTTCCCGATATTTCACAAGAAAATTGCGGCGGTAATGAAATTTTGTTCTCTATATGCGAATATTCTGCACAAGAAATATGTTTACTCTATCTCATTGAAGCTAGCGTTTCATATAAGGGATGGATAAATTCGGGAGATCATATGAAAACTTCTATTGCGCATATCCATTCACGCATTTTTTTTTTCCAATTATTAGCAAGGATTGCACTATATGATGTTTTAAGCCTATGAGGCAACGAAAGAAACCATCAGCGCGGCGTCTTGAGACATGCAAAGATGAGATGGAGATAGGCGTTCAACTCATCTCTCCTTGATGCATCCGAGAAACATTCAAATGGAACGATTTTTTTTTTTTTAATGAACCGCATTTTTTGCGATTCTATACGCTGTGGAAATTTATATTTGCTTTGCTCGCCTTAAAAAAAAATGCTGCAAATTCTCGGCTGATTTTGCTTGCGCTATCTTATAGAGTGATTAAATTTCATGATAGTTGGAATTTTCAAAGCACCTAGTTTCTCAGAAATTCCCATCTTCCATTCACCTAAGATATGCTCCAATTCTCTATAAGAAAACATACTCTATCTCTTCATTCATCCAATAACTGAATTGTATACTTTCTTAGCTGAGTGAATTATGTACTTTCTTGACACATTTTCAGCTTTTGAAGGACTCCCTTAACCTTTTCGTAACAGCTGAAAAGGCAACTGTCTCAGCGCTTTCCTAAGTCCTCAGAAGTCGTTTGATGTTTCGTTGCATAGAGATGTGCATTCGCATTTTGTATAGTGCTGGCGTCAAAAGCGGTTTGTATTAATAATCTCGTTTTCGCTGTTCTAAAGGCAGCCGCTCGGAGGAGAGATTAGGTGCTGTCGGATGTGCCATTCCTAGCTCCATGAAGGCCTAGCAGATTTTTTGAATTTAGTACTCATGGGATACTGCCATTTTTGATGATTTCGTCGAAGCCCTTTCGCTCTGAAATATTTCTATTTTAGGCCTATGGTAGGGTTTTTGATGAGAATTGCTTGTTATCTGCTCTTACCTTTAGTCATATATTCTTGTAATGAAGGAAGGGATGGGAAAGGAGGCTATCGAGGTAATATAAGGAAAGCGGAAGCTGATTTGGCGACGTGAGGGACGGATTTGATTTAGTAGAAATGGTTATGTGCTCTCCGTTAGGGCCTGTGGAAGGGGCTGTTAGTCGTAGTATGCATTCAGAGTGCGATATTTCAGGATGCGCTCCAATGCATCAGTGGCGTGAGGACAGTTCCTCGTGTCTTCATTGGAGGCCAGTGTATCGGCGGTGCGGACGAGACGGTCGAAGCTTTGAGAAGTGGACGTTTGAACAGCCTGCTGGTTGAGGCCGGTGTTATAAAGTGATGCCGATCCGCTTTAAAGGTGCTCTTCGAACGGCTCATTTTCCTGCTCCCAGTTATTCTTTTCCTTCTCATCGGAGAGTTATAATAATTACTACTCAAATATCATATTGATATAAATAAAGTTAAGCGAGAAAAGAATGAATGTAACATGATAGATGATGCACTCTTTTTTTTTCACATTTTCACACGTATTCTTTCGGTTTATTCATATTTCTATGTAGGATTTCCCATAAAGGAGAGTAAATCACTTCGGTGAATCCGATTCTCTTCCATTCAAGAGTTTGATGCTTGCTCAGTCTGATCGCATAATACATTACTCGTTTAATAGTGTCCATCTCCCCAGCAGGTCGCATATTTTGGAAAAGAAACATGCTCATGTAATCGACATCTGGACGAATGTTCAACCAACCGGAGCTCAGTATCCAGAGATGGGAATCGACTTAGCCCAGGCCAGATATTCCTAATATGAACTTTGCTGCAATTTACTCGTCACTACTTAAAAGTGGTGTTAGGACATCCGATTAGTACAGATTTAGTGTTTTCGATTAATTTTCTTTGAAGCCCTCTAGCGTCCCTTAATTTAGCGACCCTCTATTTGTAAGTGATAGTGATTAAAGAAGAACTTCCCCGCAAAAACTAAGACGTGGATTCTGAATATGTTGTTCCCCGCATAAAACAGCAACAGTTGATTGTGTTAGAGGAGCTTCCGTAGCAGTTGTTTATACCTATTCGTCCAGGTTATTCTTTGTGTTGAAGGTTGGTCCTTATATGACGAGATAGCGACCCGTTTAAAAATGTTCTTTTTATTATTCATAAATTCTCTCCGTCTCAAACTCTGTTGGTGCTGCGTTGATGTATCGCATTATGTGTTGCTCGTATTTGTCATTATGTCCGGTGAGGTTTAATCACTGCTGTCGGCTTATTTTCTTGTCTATGCGTTTTGCTTGCACATATGATGTCACTTCACTGGTCACTATTGTGCTTATCACTAACAATCGCCATTGTTTCCATATTTAATTTATTCATTACACTCGTTGCTTTATGACGTCCACATCTGTTAATGGTATATCTGTCCGTCTCTTGAGTGGTTTCTTAGCTATGTGTACCGTCGTTGCAGCTATAGAGCTGTAACTATACTATAGCTTGAGCGGCAACGCCAATGCTCAGGTGGGACCTACACAATTTCGAAAGGATTTATAATCAAAGATGCCAAAAAGTTTTAACCTGGCCAAAGTTTTACTTTATATCGGTCAAGCATAAAAAAGACCCTTGTGAAATCCATTTTTTGCAAGTTCAAGAACTGTCTACTTCCAAGTACTGCTTTGAGCGCATCGGATCTGAAATATGCAAGTTGTGAATAGCGGACTCAAGAGCTAACGTGGTTGTGGGCCATGGCCGAACCTACTCCACTATGTGGGAGAGAAGAGGAATTCCCTTGCTGAAAGGTGAGAACAAAAATGTGCCCAGAGGAACCCCCTTGACGTGTGTTGTGCAGATTATTCGATGATATGGGAATGGTATTTCACTAGGTAAATACATTTTGCAATTAGGGTTATGGCAGCTCAGGGCAATTCAAGCAGTTCCTCCATGACGGGAGAATCCCTGCGCGTTCGTCAGTTAACTCCTGCTCTCTGAATGCGGTAACTCGTTTCTCCACCTCCCTTTCTCGTAATACTGCGTAGTTCGCGCCAACTCAGCTAAACCTTCCATCACCCAAGATCCCTTCTGGAAGCTCGAGAAATCACTTTCAGACCTTTCAGACGTAATGCTTGGAGATCGCTGAGAAGTTGCTTTACATAGAAACAACATTCAGTATACCGCCCATAGCGATTTTACAAACTCTTGAAGAACTATCATCATGATTCATCGACCGGCCGTTCATTGAAGGCATTGTGGGATAGAGGTATCCGGCAAGATGTCTGTCATTCGGAGGACTGTCCTCCGGAGATCCTCAAAGGACGAAGCGCCGTCGAGAAAACACAACAATGCAACAGATGTCGTCCTCCCTCGCCATGTTAAAGAACATTCTGTTTGAAGCTTCAGTTGCTTCATACCAGCATTCATAAATATCATAGTGCTCAAGCCAGTGCCTCACTAGCTCGTAAATTTTGTTCGCATATTCAGTAAATCGGCAACCGTTAATGCATTATATACAAATGAGTATTAATTTAACACAAAAAAGTGGAAGAGTAGGCGGGGAGGGGGGAGGAGGGGAAGCGGAAGAATTAATGACAGTCAAAATTCGCCGACACCTATAGGTCGGCAGCCACTTGTTTTATTGCTTCTTATTTCATATATTATTATATCTAACTAATGCACGATATAAAACAGTACAGGATAGTAGTTCAACGCTTAACTTACGTTAAAGCATTTCCCAATGGAAAGAAATTCTTTCAAAGATCACCTGACATATCTGTGGGAAAGTCTGATACTTGAGATCCTATTTTGCTTTCATCTGGGTAGCAACAACGCTAGCTTTCGTTACTTTCACCTATTACGACTAAATCATCAATAATGTCGCAACAACAGCTCCCTATCAAGACAGTGATCTCGAAGTTTGCCCTTTCGGAACAAATCTAAGAAAATCGTTGCAGCTGTATCGATGTCCCATCGTTGAGTGAGTCGTTCACGGCTAATCTACGTGTTAGTATCAAATTGCGCGATTTACATATTCCCAGCAATACTCTCTGAATATCGTCCGAAGGCCCATCATCCAATTTGAAATGATCCACATATGAATAGTCTCCTATCCTGAAAGATCCATCTTCTATTTCATATTGAGGGTTCTTTAATCGTCGTCATCTCATCTGTTGTGATAGAAATTCGATACGACGAGCAAACATTTTTGTTTATTCTCTACTTTTTGCTTCGACAATTCTGCTAGCCAACGAATAAAATCACCTTCTTCCATAAAATCTGTTAAGGCGTATAAATGTGATCGCAAATACTCACAATATCTGTAGAGATTTTTATGAAAGCACTTAGTTTGTTCATTTGTTGTTCTCTTCGTGTGATACCATTTAGCATACACAAAACCAAGGCGACACACGAAAGTCAACAGAAAGAGTAATGTCTCTATGGTATGCTTTATAAGCATGACAAGCGTAACAGGCAAGGAAGGTGCACAAGTGACCTCGAAATGGATAGAAAATTCTGTGCAAGATGGCATTTATTACCTGTTCATCCAGAAAAGTAAATAATCGGCCACATAGTGCGGTTTGGTGGCACTTTCAAGTATAAGATTGCAAATGGCTAGCTTCATAGACTCGTGAACATTATGACAATTTGGATAGAGTACGCCAGGAGTATCAAGCACATAGACCGGTGGTCGATCGAGGACACGAACTCGATTCTGTACACGCACGGTTACTCCTGGCCTAGCACCTGTAATTTTAGGATCGCTAAGGTTCTGTGAAAATGTACAAAATATGCGTTAAATATGCTCAGTAAACTCAGCTCAAAATACGAGAACGCAAAATTGCCTCCCTCAAGAAGGCACCCTTCGCGATTCCTTCAACGAATATGCCACTCCGCCACAACTACTTGGTACCGGTGTTTTCATCATACAAGGCAGCGTCTTCTACCAATAGGAAGATGACAGAAAATCAGGAGTGATAAAATCTAATGCAAAAAGGTTCTGCGCCCTTCTCAGAAATATGCGCGCATACGCGCACCCATGGGCAGCACAAAACTATTGCTGAACATTCAGCCATTACAAAAATGTCAGTCTTATTCCTCACCAAACCTCTAATCACGTCCACCAATGATATCCCTAACCACGAGTGGATTCTACTTCTTTCGTATCACAGAGATTGATCGAATTTGCACAAAGAAAATATTGCGTGGATTTTTAGGCGGTAAGAAGTTCATCTCGATATGGATCATTCCTTGGATAAACATTGCGCACTTTTCGCAATTCCTTCGTGCAAAAACTGACCCTCATTTTGCAGGTTCGAATGTGCCAGCTTTGCTCCAAACAAAAGCCCGAATCATGTGACTGAACACAACGGTCAAAGGATGCTGATCCCAGACTACGTTGCCTTCGGAGATGAGCTGATCTCAATTCCACGACATCCACTAATGCTTAAGCTATCTGTGTTCCTTTCATACTGCCCTGCTGCCGTTGTTTAGTGTGCGGCTTGAATAACATGGCCTTACTATATGACAGCGAAATGTTAAAAGCTGAAATCGAATATTTGCACGCGAAGGATGGAAAGGTGACAGTGGTAAAGGTCAGGAGATCGAGGAAACTGGTAAAGGTCAAGGAGATCGGGGTCCCTTGAAAGCGGCGTTTCCAACATTCCAACGTAATTCTTTGACAAAATACTTGTATAAAACCATACTATACACTTAAGAATCAAAATACTTTCTGGTTACATTAAAAAAAGAAAAAAAAACGCCAGATGAACTGACACGATATGCGCATCTTCACTGTTTTCACCTATGCTTCATAATTACCAAAAATAATAATAGTGATTTATCATTTACGCTGATTCAAAACATACGAAACGTTGATAATTTAATGAAGCCGACCACCCAGATGAATCCTCTATAAAATATTCACTTCCTTATCATTTGATCGCTATAAATTGGCAAATTGATTATGTGGAATGCATTTAAATTCCCTTCCAACTTTAATTCACAATGAGTCGATCTAAGGTATACGATTACAGTGAGAAAATTTCATAACTTGAGATTCAATAATTTCAGTGAATTTATGAATACACATAAAAGCCTCAAAGGTGAAAGCAAAAAATAATGCCGAAAAGCGAAAATCACCTTCAGCAACGGCGCTGTGTTTCGTGCCGAGATTGGTTGATCTTAGCGAATTAATCAACGATGACTTGCCAACGTTTGGAATTCCAACAACCATTACCTTAACTTTTTTTTTCTTTTGAGAATGTTGACGTAGAGAATAGATGGCAATATAACACCTGAGTAAGGTGCCCACAACAACCTGACATGTTGATATAGGCAAAGCGAAATATACACCTTTGCCTCAAAATACAGGTAATTCCCCGTATGCGAACTGCGCACTCAAAAAAAATGTTCTTAGACGTTTTCTTTTCCTTTCAGCAGTAACCTTCCGTATCGTTCGCTTGCGCGGAATAATCTCGACTTCTGACAAGTATAAACTTGTATGTTTCTCCTATGTGCTTTTCCAAAGAGCGAGGGAGCCCAAAGGAGGCAACTCGTTTGTCGCGTCGCCATAAGCACTCTCGGTTGCGGTGGCTGATCTCATTGCACCCTTCATTGTACCTCCCTAGTGATAATTAGTAGATGAGATAAACGGTGAGTGAAGTTTTTCATTCCGACGTAATCGAAAGAAAGCAGTGTAAGTCGCCGTATTCGTCGTTTTCAGTTGTCACGCAAGACATGCTCTCTGAACAACGTTCTTCACAGCTTCCAGCACAGAGTGGTACGAGTCTGGAATAGCCTTCCGGAAAACTTTGCAGAGGCCGGAAATGCGACGGTACTGCCGGGAATGTGGCGGTATTTATGTGTGGAATAAAACGTTTCAGTCTGCACTCCACTGTAAAAATGGTTCAGAGAAGTGCCAGATTTTAGGCGATTGATGCATGGATGCGTTGTGCGATGTGTTTTGAAGTGCTGCTTTATGATATATTCTCGGACGATGTGCTCATCTGATCTGGGGCACTTATACCCTTCTTGTACTCCACTGCAATCTTCTTTCTTCTTCTACGAATAAAAGTTCCTTATACAAGACCTAAGCGACTTTATTTTCCTAATGTAACTTTTTCAATCCTCAAAAGTTCCATCTCTTGCTTCTAGCCGTCGTTAAGAAATTCAACGAGCTAGAAAAATGCATTCTTGCGCTAGCAATTTGTGAAATTAACTCAACCCTCCCTCATTAAAAGATAGCGTTTTATCTATACGAACTTAATAGCATAATTTATAGTTACAAATAACACAAAACAATGAGCGCTAATAAAACCCTAGTAAACTGTTAAAAAGTAAGATCTACCTGATATTCAGTTTTGACAGTTCTATTGAAACGTGGTTCATCACGAATACACTCGATTATTTTCGTTTGTAGTTCACGTAATTCTTTCTTCTTTCGCCTTTTACAATCGGTCCAAACAATATGTTGCACCCCACGTTCCATATAATAATCCTCAACGCTTTTCCTAATGAGAAAAATAAAGAAAATTCTATCTAATGGAATTAAATCTCCACTTCTATTATTATTTAAAGAAATCTCTATTTACACTATTATAAAGATTTGGCTCATTGAATGAAGATAATCATCAGATGGTTTAAGCATAAAAAAGACTTAAAAGGGAAGAAATATTCTCATCGCATATGAAACAATAATCGTCACTAATAGTATCGAAATTTCCTAATAAATCGAAACTCTTAAGATTCCCTCTGCATCAGACGGTACAATGCTGCCGTCGTAGAAACAAATAAATTTGACAATAATACTCGTCAACAAGGAATGTAGTTTCTTAAACGATTCGATAGGTAATGTGTGGCCGATCATGGATGTAAACGAGGAGAACGATAAACAATCATGCAGGTACCGATGATGTACGAAGCCTGTGAAAAATTTATGGCCTATGCATAAACACCTATTAAATACCTGCTCGTCCATGATGGGCATCACTTCGTCGACAATAACTTCCAACAAACTGTTTTTAGTTCCCATCCTCTGCTTCCCTCTCCCTTCTAATATCATATCGAGAAGAAAGCAAAATGCTTCGTAGAGTGCAAATATTTGAATTTAATGTAAACTTTTTTAATTTATCGATCAACTATTTTGTTATATTATTCCGGTCTTTATAATAAAACTATATGATTTTCACATAAATAGACACATTGGATTTCAAAGTTCTCAATAATCTTGTGAAATACTCCGATGAATTTCCTTGCAAGTGATCGGATTTTTTTTTAAAGCAATCTTATCATGCCATTTTATTCATAAATTACGAAATGTAATCCTTTCATATAGCTCTATTCGCTTTAATTCATCAATCATCTAGCTTTACCTTTACAAAAAAAAAAGATCGATGAGCATACCTGTACAACTTCATATCGATCAGATCCATTTTATTGAGCACTAGAATATGTGGTCGAACAGTATAGAGTTGCGTATAGAATTGAGGATTACGACCACTAATAGGAACTCTCGCATCGTGTACCTAAATTTTGATTTATTATCCATATCGACTCTAAATAATCAAATATTTCATGGATATTCTTTCAAAAGGAACAAAATTGAATGACGAAATTTGCAACGAATTTGCATAAATATTGTGGAATCAATCTAAAATATCTAAGAAGTGCTAATTTATCGATTCCATTGCACTGATAAAGAAGTGATAAAAGATCAACAGAAACACAGCACAATATGTGATATTAAATGGAACATATGAGAGTAACAAGTATAAAAGACGCTAGTAATTAATTTGGATGTTCATCATTGAATATGATCGATCATCTATCGGGCTCATCATTGAGTCTTTCCAACGAAGATGAAAAAAAAGACGAAAGAGCTGAAAGGCTGAAAACGTTGACCTTGAACTACCTCCTCTTCATTCCCTTCCTCCTTTCTTCTCCCGCTACTCTCAACTTTTATGAATCCTGTAAAGTATGATGACTATTGCTAAATGAATAGGCGTTACTACCAAAAAGCTATGCGGCACCGCCACTTCAAAGAGAACCTAAAAGGTGAAACAAAAACTCGATTTATACATAATAGATCATTTCGGTATTCCGATACTCAAGAGGCGTCATTAGCAAAGTGTGCCCCATTCTTACAGTAAAAATTGAACTATAAAGCATCGCCTAATAACCTTTATCGCATTAATCTATCAGCAATCAATGAAGATGAAGCAATAATATTCGAAAGAATATGTGGAAAACTTATCGAATAAATTCCATATCATATATTATCACTGCAAGTTCCGCTAAAGATTAGTGGGAATTTTTGAAACGCAGCAATCGATGAGTGAGAAATAAACGACCTAGAATCATACTTACGAACAAAAGGTCATAGATGACGCCAGACCGTGCAGCATCGATTAGATGATATCGCATTTGAATAGAGCAAGAGGGAAGCACGCATTTTTTTTAGACATAGAAAAGGAGCTCCGAAATGTGCACTCCATTATTACTTGAGCCAAGTCCTGCGTGTATTAGTGGTATATATTTGCATAATAATAAGCGGAATATTTATTGATAAGCTAACCTCGACAATCAGATCGACGCTCCTCAATTTGCCTTCCATCTTTTTCAATTGTACGGACATATGCATCGGAAACCATACACGGAAATCGAACGTACGTGGAAGGGTGAATTCTTCACGGCAAACGAGTGGGGCTTTCTGCGTTGACGTATCCGTTAATTCTCTGGAAAAGAAATACTGAACGAACAATAACGTTGTTCTCTCCTAGTGGAAATGACTCAAAACTTTCTGTAAATGAGCGCAGTACTTAACTGATACGTGTGGTATCGGATAAAACCATAGGACCACAGATTTGATGAAACTTTTAAGGAGTTTTTTTGGAGCTCGACTGTCCTCTGAATTTTCTCCAACAACAAAATTTGCGACCTCAAAGGTATGAAAAGGAATCATCTGTTCGAGTATCGCGTAGGGCGGAATCGTTCACTGAAAGAAGTTTTGCTGGAGGCGCGGGTATTGAAGGGATCCGTTGGGGGCAATGGGAATAAACTCGGAGATTTCTGTAAGTAAATTATCTTGAAACAGTGGTAATAGGCAGTAACCTCCTTGCGAACAAGCCTGTACAATGTTGTACTACTTTCCTATAGAGGTTTATGCAACAGTCTTCATCGCTCACGTTCACCCGTAGAAGCGTATATTTCACTATCCACGTCAACGATTTTCCTTCCTCTTGCACTTCGGTCTAAACCTAATTCAATACTTTAGATAAGGCGTCTCATCACTTTCTCACGTCCGGTAAAATCTGGAAGAGGAAGGATTGCGAAGACTAACGAGAAGCACCTCATCGTCAATTTAATTCTTGGATAGGCTGTCTCTCCAGCATTGAAATTTCACGGCTAAATGCTTCCCTTTCGTCTGACTGTGTCAGTAAATCCAATGTTTTCAAATAGGTCAGTTGGCAGGATACGGTTAGCGCACGAAATTCCTTTCTGTAAAATGTCTTCCAGAAGCAGTGATGACGTCTCCTCTCACCTCTTCCTCTCTCTCTCTAATCCACCCATCCCTTCGAATACATAAATCGGAAAAGTCTGTTCAGCGGAGTGTTGACAATTTTCAGGCGTATTTATTGCAACAATCAGCGACATCCTCAACTGACCTTCTCGACGTCAATTCAGATACGAATTGTGCAAGACGAGATGGAAAGATTCGCCCTCCAATGCCACCGAACAAATCCATCGATAAGAGTACACATCTTTGCAGCATTCCTTTCTGAACAACCTATTCAAGAAAAGACGACGGATTTAATTCGGAATTAAAACGATGGTCTAAGTCGAAAGTGATAAATCGGTCCTCGCTAAATTTTCGTCCCTCAACAGGTAAAAATGCATCGTTCGCTTACCCGACATTCGAGGACTGCCTGTGACTTTTTGGGCATCAATCACCATAGGAAACAGACTTCGATGGATTTAGTCACTCAAAAATTACTAATACAGTATAATCAGATATGCTCTAATGATCACAACAACTGTCTAGATCGTTCCGACTCAAGTGACGATGTTATCAGTTCGAGTATACGAAGAAATTTTGCACCTGACAGGTATGGTGTGGGGCAGATTTTTGGATAGTGATGGAAAATAATGACTGGAATGTAAGAGGGGGTTACGCCACTCACGTTCAACCGTTAACAGACCTCTTTGTTTAAGTTCGTTAATCTTCAGCATGTGTTGGGCCTTAACGCTAACAACGCTCAAAGCTGTGACTCTCGACAACAAACAAAGATTTCTGTTAGGATTGGCTAAAAATCGAAAATTAAGCGACAAAGCAAATATTCAAAGAGGGTTCAACTCCACTCTCATCGAAACATCGAACTGATACAAGCGTTTCAACTGATAGAAATTTAGTTTTTGTATTATTAATGCAACAATAAACAAAAAACAACAATCAATCAAATACCGAATGGCAACGTATTGAACAACAATAGTTAGGAGATGTTCATTGAAGGATGCCGTCAAAAGGTATCAACGATCAACTCATATTTACCTATTCTTTGAATATTGAGAAAATAATCGGATCGCATCATGAATTTTCAATGAAACAAGAAAATGGTGAAAACATAAAAAGCATATATTTATGCTTCTTTTTTTTTCTGTCTTGTGCTTCTAAATGAAGGGAAAACTAGGTATGAAAAGTTGCCTGAAATGAAAACTGCTTGGTGTTGAATGCCGAAAGTAAATGGCCAACTAGTAAGCATATTGCAAAGAGAGGAGTAATTTGCTGAAATTATTCGGCGAAAATGAATTACACTTCATTTTTATAAGACATTTTGCAATTTACCTATGAAAATCATTGAAATACCTGTGCCTAAATGGGAAAATCAACAAAACAAGCGTCAACGACTATTCACTCGTACCTTTAAAACTAATAAAGTACATCAACTGCTTAAGCTAAGAATCCAGAAAATATGATAAATTTCTAGCCAAAAATTCGGAATCATTTCAACAATTAAAATTCCAACTATAGAAAAAAATTGTTTGCAAATGAAATAATAAAGAATAAAATACTATGAGAGAAAAAAAAACAACTAGAAATTAAATTCCTCATGATTTTTTTATCAAATATTCCGCAGAATAAATCCACTCTCAACAACTTTTACATAAGACATTTTTGCAGAGAATTCATCATAAATGACATATAATATTATCATAGAAAATCATATGTGTATCACAATTAAAGCCTCAAAATTATATGGCGAAACGATTTCATAGTAAAGGCAAATTACCAATGAAAATAGATCGACAATGAACAAACGAATAATGAGGAAAGAAAAATATTCGCAAAGTCGGTTTATCGCCCAAAGAAATACTACACTATCATCCAATAATATCAATTATTTTTATCGAGAAATAATCTCAAACAAATTGAAAAAAAAAAATCAATGAAATTTCACTCATAGATTATTCATAATTTGCAATAGAACTCAGGTTTAAAAAAAAAACTCTAGTCTTGCAAATTGATGAATTAGCTGCTTATTCATTGATTATCTTACAACCATTAACAATCACCTAACACCTTTGTGATTACTCGAGGATTTACCTGTCTTTGGCCAACAAATATTCTATCCGCTGAGATCCCACATTTCAAAATGACATGGCCCACTTCTCACAACGCCATATTTAGTTCAGTTAAAATTGGCACCCTTCTCCGTAGTGATTTCAGAAGGCGTCAAGCATACTCTGGCAAGGTAAGCTCGCAGATGCATCAACTTTCACATCATCCATCACGGGAGGCAAATGCAATATTTTCACGTCGAATCGACGTCTATGTAACTCAAACGTCAAGTCACTACTTTCAGGACAATGAGGGCCAAGCGATGGAATTGATGGTAGTTTGATGATACGGAAGTAGCCATCGAAGTGATCGCCGAACGTCGACGCCATTCCATCTTCAACTGCTTCCAACACGAAACCAACATCGCAGTACGAATAAATTCGCTCCTTAATTACATTTTAGTATACCAAACAATTCAAATATTCATGGCACAGATTATCTCACACATCACTTTGCAATCTAGCTAGACATGATGTGAGTTTCCGAGGCGTTGTTAGAGATGAGTGGTATCAGCATTAGATGTTCCGAAATATCATCGTCATAGGTAACCAAAATTGAAGATTTTTTAAAGAAAATTCGCCCCACTTCGATCGAGATGAGTCATTAACAATCAAATTCGGCAGAAAGTGACGACAGAGAGTGACAATTTCACGATAAAAGCCCTATCACTGCAATAATGGTACTTCAGTTACGTATATTGCAAAAGATACGATTTTCAACGAAGATTACAGTTATCCATGGCGGCATTCTTCTTTATACATCCCGTCTCCTCTCTCAGTCTCCCTTATAAATTCCCTCAAAATCCGTGGAACTTCCCCAATCGATGAAAAACATTCAAAATAGAGTAGTTCACTAAATATAGTATCTTAGTGTAGAAAATATCAGCGGCAATCCATGAAGTAATCTCTAAAGAGGATAGCCATCACAGCTCACATGATAAGAAGTGATAACTCACATATTAATTAAGAAATCGCTATAGAAAAAGATAAATATTTCTCTCGGAGAAAGTTCTTATCAATTCAAAATTTAATAAAAATTTAAAAAAAATTCGTAAACCGTTCAAAGAAATGGATAAATAATTACTAATAAATGGCGATGAAAGAGTAAAGAGTGATTATGAAATGAAACAAACGGAAAGGAAATATTTTTAAACGAGAAGCGCAATAAACTAACGAAAGCACCTTGAGGTGAGGATCGATTGCACTCGAATTCATCGATAACATCAACACTGCGTAGCGATCGTTGAGTGCTGCCTTGATATGAGCAAGGAATTTCAATGCGAATTGAGAATCCTCCCATAATGGTGAACCAAAATCTAAACCAATATTATGAGCATAAGTGGTACTCAGAATGAAATCAATTAGGTAATTACCGAAGAAAAGATTTGGCCGAAGTGCATCAAGGGCAAGCTTTAGCGCATTAAAATGTGAGAGAAATACAGCAAAGTTGAAAAATAATTAAGCCTGATAATTTGTTAAGTAATTTCATGCTTCATTTGTTTGAGTGAAAGTTCATAGGCGCACAACGAAAAAGCGATAGCTCTAGCTAAATCGTTGTAAGCAAATAAATCGACGACCACAATTGCCTAACTACCATACAACGGCTCACTTGTCTTCTTAGCTATGAAACTCGCAAATAAAGTCATGAATCTCTTTCCTTATAGAGATAAAAAGAACTTCATTTTCTATATTTTGCAGTAATTCTCACAAAAGAGAATGAAAAAAAAAAGAAGAAAAAGATGAGAGCAATGCAAACAAGCTCACCTTCCACAAAAATCCTCAAAAGACTCCTATCGAGTGAAGATGAATCCCCAGTTGCATTATGCAATGAGCAATGCTTTTGCAATGATAGCACCCGTCTTAGCTCGATCCAAAGTTCCGAATATGAAGCTGCTATAGTACGTGAACAACTCTCGAGAGGATATTTTGAAATATTACATGATTTCAACAAAGAATTATCGATAGTTTTCGCAAGATCAAATTGTGTTTTTGATCGACGATTTGTTAGAGATGAATTCACTTTCGGCACACTTGCATATCTCCATGCAATCTTTATTGGTTCGTCGACTGATGTCGATCTGTTGGCAATTTCCTCATTGTTTTCTTCAATCTTCTCCGGTAATTTCGACACAATCTCCGATGGATCCGTTGAGGGTGACGCTACGAATAAATTATGGCCATGATATACACCTGAAACGACATGAGAGGGTCGAGAGGAGAGTTCTTTAGATCCATAATGAACTCAACCTTAGCAATATCATATCGCCAATTGCTATGATTTGAGTATATCAAAGAAGAACAGCCATAGTTCACTTGTCACGATATATTGGTAAAGGAATATAGACACGGAAGAGGACCCTCTCGAAATTTTTCATGACATGAAAAGAAAAGAAAATACAAGCAACTAGAGGGGGGGTTGTAAGTAACCCGCCTACGAATTACAGCAATCTATTTCGCTTAATAAACCAATCTTCATATTAAATAATGCTTACAGCTCATAATAAATCATCCAAATAATTAAATGTTTGGCAGGAAAATGTACAATTTGCGCACTTTTGAAATGAACAACCTCGCCGGAAGCGGACAAACCACAAGAGGTGAATCCAGATTGACCTCAGGAACAGTATTAAGCTCTGTGATTTTACTTTAAAAGGTGACTATAATTCCTCACAAAGGATAAATTATTGCGACAAGTTTACAAACTATTATCTATATCATTTAACACTAATTAGGCGGCGGTAAATGCTATAGGTAAAAAGATTTCCACCTGAGTCCAAGACTCCAAGACATTTCTTTAGTAGTATCTACGAATGAGCAAAGTTTCGTTGATAATCCATAAGCATTCAATCGGTTCCGTTTGCTTTAAAAATTTTGAAGTCCGCATGAAGCTATCATAAAGCGAAGATTCTCAGATGATTTAATGATTCGATAGAACCCTCTCGTTCAAACTATAATCAAAATCCCACCTTCGGCAAGGAAATATTCGCCAAAACAGAGGAATAAGTACGGCTATTGCGCTCATCGATGAGATATACACCCGAAACTGGTAATCCACCTCCCATCAGACGATCGATCGCCGAATTGCCAACTGATGTCTCCAAATATCGCAATCGAACGGTCGTACCGTTGATTCGGGCTTTTTCATTCAGATTCATCGCACTCACCGCCATAATAAACCGATCTGCAGCAGGTGAATTTTAGATCCACTCAAAAACATAACGAACGGTATTCGCTGATGTTTACCTATTTACATATTTCATTTTTCCGAAATAGTGAAACAAACACGAGAAATTAGAACGTCCGAAACAACAATCCAGAGGAATGGGAAGTGAATACTCGACAGTTGCAGGAGTGAAAACACCGAGATGGCGTAGCCGGAAATTGAAACATCAACAGGTGGGCACATTCAGGATATCGGCAGGAAACAGATTCCATGCGCGTACGACAATGATAGTACTAAAGAACACTGTTTGTTGGGGAACATTTTTTGAAGCAAAATAATGCTGAAATCAATACGGATTTTTTTTCTCATCAGAACAGAAACGATAGAATTTCGACCGGCCGAATGCATCAAGGTTTATCTGCAATTCGTAATAGGATCCTGTGATGAACGACAAATTTTAATGATCAGCAAAGATTCTAGTATTCCTCAGGACATCTTCAGCATATAAGTATAGAAGAGACGCGATTAGGAATGTAGCACGAAGCGGAATAACTGCCTTTAATTCTTATACGGAATTAATCGACATTCAAAGAAACTCGATAACGCCAACTTTTCCGGTTTCAGGAAGATTTCATGATATCACAACGAAAGTAGAACAATCTTTGCAATCTAGACAGCTAAGCGCAATATGCACAAATCTGATTTGAAATTCATCTTACGCAGACACGTAATATGCCGACATCATGAAACGATATGGCAAAAAGCCAAACTGTGGATTTTGAACGTTTCGCATAAAACGATCTAATAGCACACATTTGAGAATTACTCCAAAACCTTTTATTGAATAAACGGGAGAGTGATTTAACCAAGGTGAAGTGAATGGCACCAAGAGGTGAAAGAAAAACGAGTATGAAAATCCTGTTTTTGCGAGTTATTTTACAAATATTACTGAATGCAGTTCGGTGTAGGTAATACTATACCATTCAATTTATAAATAACTTTGAAACTGAATCAACACTAATATCAAATAAAACAAAAATAAACATCATTACATTCATAAATTTATTTGTTTATTTACAATTTATGCATATTCGTTGCATAAATTTGTAACTTTATTGGCAAGAAGTGAACGCAAAAATTGGGATCACAATCGCAATCAAGCAGCTCTTTAATATTCGTTGAGCTTTAATTCTTTATGCCATGAAACTAATTATACTAGTTCGATGAAATTTATTACAAAAGAGGCGATCGGCTTATTCGCTTGAAATGCTTTCGAGAAATTTTTGAATGCAAAAAGCTTATGCAAAAAATATGCAATATTTGTGGCATACAAGAATTAAATGTCAGCAGAAACAATAAAGAAATGTATATATATATATATATTATATATATATATATATATATATATATATATATATATATATATATATATATATATATATATATATATATATATATATATATATATATATATATATATATATATATATATATATATATATATATATATATATATATATATATATATATATATATATATATATATATATATATATATATATATATATATATATATATATGATATAAGAGACATGAGTATAAAAGGTGTTGTATAGACAGGTGAAACAAACAAAAGAAGAAATGGGCACAATATGTGCTCTTCAATTTCACTTCCGACACCAATCGGTACTACAAACTACAAACAAATAATAATATAGATGAGAAAATGCATTCGGTTGTACGCACAAATATCTCCCATTTTGCATATGCTTAGAGGTTAAATTGATTAAATTTGCATATGAAGTACCAAAACGCACATATTTATGTCTGTGTCTGTTTATTTGTTCATTAGTTTCCATAAGAAAACCACCGAAAATAAAAACATGAAGTTTGATCGATGGGACGCAAATCACTGATGCCAACTTTAGAATTAATTTATTTGCATTCATTTATATCAGTTAGGTGATGAAACAAGTGAAAAAGCCCAATATGCGTTTTCTCATTTGCATTTCATTCGTCTAAACAATACATCAAAAAAAAAATTGAATATGCAAATTATTGTGTGCAGACTCTCATCAAACCGATTACCTAAACAAATCGGCCATTAAAACGGCGTTTTTGATGCGCTTTTATGGGTTTGCTTTAGAGAAGTTTATTGTGTTCATATGAATCGATGTGTGGCATATTTGTCTGTCTGTCTGTCTGTCTGTATGTCGAACACGGAAATCAATGCAGCAAAAGCTATAAAAGTTGTTAAGTATAATGTTTATTACCTCCAATTCACATTTCTTGTCTATGCACCAACTCTGAGAAGAGTCAAAAACGCAAAAAAAAAAAAATTCATGCGCATTTTACGACACTAACATTCTCATCATATATCGGTCATATTATAAGATTAAAAAAAAAAGCGGAATTTCAATGAAATATTTGCGTGGATGGCCAGGCTGATTTAAATTTTAAAAAATTGCAATCCGCATAGAGACGCTTTTTTTTATTGTATGATTTACTTTAACCGAGCATTTTATATGTTTTTCAGCAATTTTCATGTGCTCTAATTTTTTTAGTTTCTAAGGCGCAAAATTCGTTCCTTAAAAGCGCATTCAAAAAAGCGCATATCGTGCCATCTTAATTGATATTCTTCCGCTTTTGTTTTACTAACTATACCGATAAGACACCTATCACCACCTTTCGGCGAATGAGGACAAAACGGAAGCGACAAACAAAATGTTGGAAATGAACCAGTTTTTAAGTTTTTCGCTTGGTGAGAGAACGCTTCGAAAGTTCGTTCTTTTATAGCGCTATCGCCTACTACCTTTCTCATGGGCTTGATATACGAATGTGCGAGGTGCTGTTTAATTGTCATGCGCAATCGTAGCCAATGGTGGAGGATTTTCGTTGAACGACGTGAAGGTCACACTTGAAATCACTTTAATTAATGCTTAATGAAATATACTCATTTATCATTGGGGAAAACCTGAAATAAGTATAGCAAAGAGGAGTAACAACGTTCAAGCGGTATAATAGACAGCTATCAACACACCGAAGTCGTGATACACACCTGGAAGGTGGAAGAACTCTATGCAGCTAAAAAGAACAATGGCATACAAAAGCTACCTCGTGGAAATAGAGCGAACCTTCCATGTTGTTACGTTCGAGCTGAAATATCACATCTGTGCAGTTCTACTCGGCTTGTTCGTGTTGCCGTCTGCACCGCTTTTCTGGCCGTACCGTCGCTTCAAAAGCTGTTGCCCTCTTGCCAAAACCACGAAGGTCGAATCTCATTAGCAATTCCAGTTTGCGGCTCCCCCTCTCTGTGCCTAACATACGTGAATTTGATGATACGAGCACCGTTGGCGTCCTCGCGTCCACAACAACAGCAAGTTCCACATCGATTAAATTGTGCAACAGAGAAGGTCCATCAGTGAGCCTGTCGAATCGTGTCCTTCTTTTTTGAAGTCTATAAGCTCACTCTATAATTTCGTCAACATAACCTTGAAATTTTTTGTAGACAAAATTACATCGCAACTACAATTGAAGTTCAGGCTGCATTGCAGTTTGCATTTCACGAACTGGTGAATTTTTGGCGCGAATTCAAATTTGCGTCCAGAAAAATCCGGATTTCAGTAATCGCCATCGCAAACGCATCCACCCTGTCGCCAGATTTCAAGGTGTAATCCGGAAAAACCCGGGCATTGGCAACAACTGTCGCATGAAGCCTTAATATTTCGGCGGGAGTCTAACTTTTGCGTGGGAAAAACCCGAATTTTAGCGGCACATATCTCATATTCCCCAATCTCGGTGCGAATTCAAGTTGAAGTTCTCAATAAAAGAAAACTTGAATTTCAATAGCAGCTGTCGCTCTTTTGACCGAATTCTCGGCGGAAGATTCAATGAAGAGATCATTTCCATCGGAGTGTTTCTTAAATTCCACAACAAATATACTCTTAACTTTTAACTATACTTGTTTCATGGAAACTATATAAAAATTTACGTATGTAATATGATACGAGCAATTTGTAGATTATATGCAATTGCAATCTTTGAATCTCAACGTGTCGCATTCACCTCTTTCATGAGAATTGATGCAAAATGCAAATAAACGATGAGTGTTTGTATCATTAATGAAAATTGGGAATGACGAATTCTAGTCTTTCGATTATTTTACCTTCAACGTAGAAGAATTATACACACACAAACAAATAAACAAAAATATCTTTATTATATAATGGAAAAAAGCTTGAAATATTCAACCAACAAAATAAATATACAAAGCAACAATAAGAACATATCATCGCTCTAACAATATGCTAATGAGCTGTTAATTGAAAATATTGAATAATAGCGGGGAGAAATATATAATAATCGTTGAAATAGATTTCTCTCCCTCGTTTATAGACTTCTTTCTTTTCTATGACCGATTAAAAGTTTCGTCGAAACGAATAGCCTTTCTTCTCGCGTTCGTTTAGAACTTATTCTGGAATTGCCGCTTTCGTCGTTGAATAGTATTTCATTTAGCATCCTGTGATCGTTGTCTTCAGTGTTCATTACCCAAATATTCATATAATTCCAGCAGTTATGCTATTATTGTAATAGTAGTAGTAATACAAGATAACGCGAGTAGAATTAAGGTCAAAAGAATCTCTCGATTCTGAAGCGAAATCATTTTCACATCACAGCGAAAAAAGGCTTTTACCATTATTCCAGCAAAAATAATGTATATAACCCAAACGGGAACGTCTTACAATGATGGCCTTGTCGTCGTTGTATCATTGAGAAGAACTAGTACCATAGAATCCAGCACTACCAATGGCAGGGGAGGGGGGTTTATTAAACAAATATGGTAATTTTGGTGATTGCTGTACTTAAGTTATTTCCGAAACTTACAACTTTTCAACTAGTAATGTTTCATTTGAAGGTTTTTAAAGTTTTTTTTGAAGTCTAGAGTTATCCGAAGTTTTGGTTTTTTTCCTTCCATATAATGAATTGAGGCGGTGAGGGTTGGCAGTAGATCGCTGCCGTCTCCTTTTGCCAAGTTTATAAAAGATTTTCTGCACATAACGGCTCAAATTTATATTGTTACCATCAAAAAATTTTGGAGTTTCTCCGCGATCTTTGGTGCCGTAAACACGGCATGCAAACATGTATTTAGACCCCCCCCCCCCCTCCCCCCCCCCCAAAAAAAAAGAGGAAAGGAATAGCATAAAACATGAGAAATGCAAATGTGAGTATGCGGGAATAAAATAGGTAAAATTAGTTGTACACGGGCAGGTAGGGGATATTGCAGCAATCTCGCACTGCTCTAAGCCCCGCTCAAGATACAACAATTTGCCCCGCTCATAATCACATGATATAGCAGAAATTCCAAATGGGAATAATATAGAAAACAAATGAATTAAGCACAATACTTCGATTAGCTAATTTCCTTTCAATTTGAACGTTGCATAGTCTCGAATATAGTGCAAAGATCACACCTGCCCATCTTTCATTCAACAAAACATCATCTCTCATCCCCCCCCCCCTCCCCATTACTCTTAAGGAAATTTCTACGAATAGTACTGATATTGATAAATCTATCTTTGAGTATATTTTTTTTCCTTTTTTTATGCGCAAATAAACAAATTAAATATGGTTTGTTTTGCATTACTATTGTTGATTGCTATAAATTTTCACGTTTATTTTGTTGTAGTAATAGTATATTTTTGGCATATTACAGCAATAGAGTACATTTATGTGTTGGCAGTAAATATTACAATAGCTATCTTCAATTAACGTTTATATCTATGGGATTTTTGCCACCTATCATGCTCAAATATTTTCTGGACATTTATCCATTATTCTTACTGCTCATCGAATTTTTGTTTTATTCTATTTAGTAATTACCATTTAAAAAAAAGCCTCGAAAAAAGATTGAAAACCAATCGGATATTACAAAGAAAATAAACACAAGAGTAAGGCAATAAAACAACCTGTAATAACGCTACAACAGGACAGCATCCTTCAATAACCTCTAACAATGAAATCCACAAATCGACGGATATGAATGAGGTAAATTGACGGTGATTGCGGCTAAATACAGCAAATGAGTCAATATTGTAAGGTCGTATGTTTGAAATAGCCAATAGCCGTAACGATGCCAAATGTGGGAATACCTATAATCGTGAATTATTTTATATTCGTATCGAATCTTCTCTCTAATTACACTGTTCTGAGAGCCGGTTCGTGGCACGTGACACATGACTGTATCTATAGTACTATGGTAGAACAATTAATCCGCAAAGAAAAATGAAATCAAATTGTTCACATAGAGTAAAAATAAAGAAAGCGTAATTTTTTTTTTTTGCCATGCTCTGACATTTGCGCCTCAATTTGATTGAACGCGGAAAAGTGCAGATGAGAGATCATTGAACTAGGTGAGGTGATGTAAAGTGCGAAGTCGCTATCTTTACATACGGTGCTTTGCGTTGTGAGTTAAAATACATAACGGCAATAATCCAACATAGCGCAAATGTCCGGAAACGAATTATGCTTTATTGATGGCGCTTTTATCGAAAACGTGTTCAGCTTTGTGCCCTCAGACTTTTCTCTTAAAAGAGATGGGGTGGGAGAAGGGGGGTTTCAGGAACGGAAGCCATAAAACCTGACCGCTTTGCCTCTGACGCAATCCGGAAAGCTTTCTTGCGTCCTTATGGGCGTTCCAAAGAAAACTTTCAGCAGATTTCTGTAAAAGCTCATCATGAGACATTATGTGTGTATATGTATTTTCTTTTCCTCGGCTGCATTTTCAATTCGCCAGCTCCACAAACAACAGTACTAAGGTCATAGCCTGATAGCCCGTATTTCTCGCATTTAAATATCTCCCATCTCACCGGTCGCCTTGTTTATAGGTCAAACAATTCAACGTTGACATGAAATTTGCATATGCAGATGCAAATTTTTCGTCACTAAGAAATGGATATTCAACAAATTTTCCACAGTGATCTTATATTAAACGGTCTACCTCGTATACTAAAAAAAACCTCGCTTAATTTTATGCACTCAATCGAAAGCATATGAAAATCGCTTTTCAGCTGCAGATTTATACTATAGAAATGGCTAAAGTTGTTTTAAAAAAAAACCAGTTATCAGGCGCTTTATGTCGTTCTCTTTGATACTTTCAACAGTCAATCGGCGTGAATATTAAAATTGCAAAAAGCGCATATCGTGCTTTCTTGCTAGCCTTTTTGGCGTGCTTTCTTGCTAGCCTTTTTGGCGTGCTTTCTTGTGCGTTTTTATTGATTAGAATAAAGTAAAAACAGTGCTCAGTTTCATCATTAATCAAACAAAATAATGAGATCTCTTTGCAAGATTTTATTCAAATCAATCAATGATGCTATAGCTAAAGGCACTTTCAGGAGCTTTCAGGACAAGGAGCAGGATTTTTTCGACCGCCCCCCCCCCCCGCACCCCGAAAAAGGATACATCACGTATATGACACATAAATATTCCTCTAAATCGTTTACCGACAATACGCTTGGTTATTTGTGCTTTAGCTTAGCACCTCGTTATTTGCCTAGTCATAGTCATTTGAAATCCTCCTCCACTCGTAACCCCAATTCCTTCCTCTCCAGGTCCTATAAAGCCCTGGTGTTATTTGCACCAGCAGTTATACAGCCGATGTGCCCCTGGACTATTATAACAGGTAAGGAAGTGAGTACACTCCAGGTTAGCTTTAGGCAGAGAGGTGTACTCTTGAGGCCGAAGTGTTCGTGGGATCGGTCTAAGACCCAAGGAAGGTCCAGAGCCTTCCTCCTGTCTTAAAAACCTTTTGCACTTCCGTAGCAGTGCAACGGACAACGGCTCAGTCACGTTTCGATGTCCAAATATAAAGGAGATAGTCGAAAGACTAATTTGTCCCCTCCTTTACCCCTTCTTCCCCTCATTTCCTAATTGGTTAGAGCCCGAGAGAAAGATTATTTCAAAATATTTAGAGCTATTTCGATGGAAGATTCGCAGGTGGTGACAACGAGACGGAAATCTGGCCGCCATACGGGTATTACGCTATCTGTATATGTACACCTATACACTTATAAAGCATATATATATATATATATATATATATATATATATATATACATATATATATATATATATATATATATATATATAATGTTTATATGTATATATATATATATATATATATATATATATATATATATATATATATATATATATATATGTATATATACATAATGTGCCCAAATGTATGCATGTAAACAAACGCGTAGAACTGTATTCAGCTGGAAGGATCTGACTGGAAGAAGTAATCGAAATCAGTGAAATCCGACGTCTCCCACCTTCCCTCCCGATAAGCTCGTCGAGAAAACACCTCTTCGAAATTTTTAAGCGCCACAGTCCCTGCAGGCTTACTTACCAATGAACGCTGTAATTTGTCAACTCCGAGTTGATTTATTAGTTAAATAATAAAGTAATCTTCATTTCTCAATACTAATAGCAATAACAATACCACCATAAATACTTTTGTTACTATCACTACAGTAATATCGCTATAATTAGATGAATTAGCATAAATGTCTTAGTAGGTGATGTGGCGTTGAAGAGGCTCATAATTGAAGGGTGCTTGTTGAATTTCACTGAAATCATATCCGGCAGTTTTATTATTATGCCTACCGTGGATTAATCGTTTCACACCCAAAACAATGCCATATGAACATTCCTTTGATTGTTATCATGGAAGAACTCACCGGCGTAAAACCATTCTTTCATCTTTTTCCGGTATTCCGGTTTCATTTTTCGTTTTTCTTTTTCTCTTCTCCGGTATTGGATCGCTTTTGTATTCCCAGTTGTTTTTTTTTGTAATATTTACCTACTTACTAGAGCAATGATATAATTGAATATTTTATAATGGTGTTTTGCCGTATTTTATTTCCGATCAGATTCTCTAAAACGCTCTCTCTTATAGAACTTAGAAAAAAAAAGTTTTTTTTTTTCACTCATCTTCAGTTGAATGCATTTCTAGAAGGCCTCTATTGTCGAATATTCCTCGTAAAATGTTCTCCACCACTCATACCCTTTGTAAACATCAAGTTGAACGTGTCTTTCATAAAATGAAGTGCCACCTAGAATTGCTCGAACTCTCGCTACAACTATGGGTGCGTCACCTGAAGATTTCGGTTATTGCAATTTCCGCTCAGGTGAAGCCCCACTGATTTCGAGAGTAATGCTTCAATTAATTGTAGAAAAACGTGTAATTTTCATACAATGGATTATGGCGTTTCTTTGAAGTGTACATGTGTGCATTGTCATTGTGTTGAATGCGTTTCGTGGATGCGCTTTTGTCTTCAGTGGTCAATTGCGCCGTCGTATTCCATCGTCGCGTCGACGTCGTTTACAATATTTTCACATATATTTTGATGTTGTAATTAATTTCGTTATAATTATAGAAGATATTATAGGGGAATTACTTTTAAGAAAAACAGCCTACAAGTAATCAGGTGACCGTCATCGTTGTTGCTTAGAAGTAACTTCCACGTGAATTTTCACCGATGCGCTTAGATTGTTTCGTTGTGTGCCTTCTGAATTCGTGATCAGATTCGTCTTTATGACCGCAAATCGTCGATACTTTTCAATTTGGTTGCCACTAATGCGTTTCTTTTTTTTTTTTTTTTTTAATGAAAAAGTAACGCTGAATGCTTTCGGCTTTTATTTGGAGGAAATTTTAAGTGTATTTTCAGCATTTATCAGAACATCTGAAGTTTTGTTGGTGATGTTTCGTGGTGGAGAAGATCAAGCTCTACTTCATCCGACCATAGCGACTGGTGCAAGTGGTGTTGAAGGACTTGTTGGCTTCTGGCGCAACTCGACGCTCGAAGTGAAAAATCTAATGCGAAAAGAATGCGACGTCATCTTGGAGTGCAGGTTTGGCGATAAGTCTTTGTGTGGTTGTCATTCCTCTGAGACTGTAAAACGGCTGATGACTCTGTCGGGTTGACAGGTTTCATCCATCACCTTATTTTTACAAGTATTTAAGTATGGGGAGTGTTTACCCACTGAAGTGTATGGCTAATTGTGGTCTAAAATTACACACATGAGAACATACTTCGTAAGTGGTAAAGGCTAAGTTGGCGAAAGTAGACAGAAAGATGCTAGACCTTAAATATGATCGGATATGATTAGATTATTGCTATGCTAATCATCGACCATAACAATGTGTTTGCAATTTGAAGGTAAATTGTGGAAGTGGAAGCGGCGTTAATAACCTATAGAATAAGTTTTAAAGCAAAACAAGCAAAATTATCAGCATTTTTCAAAAATGAAGTATGCAAAAATGTGCAAGAATAGTCGTTACAACTATATGCATCGTTCATCTCATTAAAAAGAAAAAACTCATCAAGATTTAATTTATTTTGCTAGCTCATCGTTGATTATTCCCGAAAATCTTTGAAAACCAAACTTTTTTTGAAATTTTCAATCGGTTATTTAGTGTATAATCTTTAATAATTACTAAATTTAAGCACTTTTCAATAATATTTATATCAAATATCAATCGTATATTGAGCAAATATCTACAAATCCGAATAAATCCCCTACTGGTCCAACTTATAGTCTTCATGAATCGAAAGATTGCTAAAACCGAAGTTGTGCTAATAGTCTCCTTCAGTTCACACAAAAACACTCGCTGCATTATTGAACCGTTGCAATTTTCGAGTGTAGTTTAGAGCCATCGTTGTCGTACCTATAGCCCCTTCCTTTTTTGCATCATTCGCCGAAGGAATGCCATTTCTTTGTAAATTATTTTGTAATCATATCCAGGAAAGCGTATTTTGGATATCCGACATTCTAGCCTGTACATCAGCGTTTCTTGCTGCTTGATGTCCGTTTATTTGTCTATCTAACTTGCCTATGTGTACGCCTGTGTATATGTATTTATGTATATATGTGTATCTTAATACTGCATTTGATAAGTTCAGCTTGTTATCCAAAATTGCTAAGGTTGTGGAATTATTAGATTTTATTAGCGACCTAGGAGGAGTCCATATCACAAAAATTCACTTCCTTCTCTTAGTTCATTGTTTTATTCCAGGAACATAATAAATTCCACGTAAATTTACGTAATGCCCAATGACCCATCGAAATATTTTAATGCTTTTTAATTGACCACTCAGCGCTGTGGTCTATATTTCCTGTCCGTTTGCTTCCATGATGATGTTGGTCGTTCTAACAAGACGCGTTTGTGATTCGTGTTAATGACGCCAGCATGCAATAATGAAACATTGCCATATCCTGCTCATTCCCTTTTATTTTTTGTAAAGATCTATCCGATTTGCCTTTATTGGCAAGGACGCCTATAAGAACGTGTCCTTTATCAGCTGACCTGATTGATGACATCCTCATTTATCGATTTATCCCCTTTGGTTGAAGCTATAGCTGCACACGTTAAGTGAGCCACAATTTGCATATATATTATAGCTTCGAAAATTCTTTCTCGGAGTTTTATTTTTTTATTCTCAAAATTTCATTTAGCATTTAATATTTATAAAAATTCATTTATTTAGAGGAATAATTGACAGGAAGGCGGATTATTTGGCGTTCTTTTAAGAATGAATGAAACATCAGCATGGAATTAAATAGATGGGAGAATGCGCCACACGAAATGGCGCAATTTGCATTTTTTTTTGTGGGTACAAATATATTTGTAAGGGATTCAACCGTTACCCATTTTGAGGGATTTTCTTTGCAAAACTTCATAGGAAACACCTGTAAACACCTGTAATTATGTGTCTTTTATCTCTTATATAGTTTAACTATGGGAATTATTGACGCCTGTCGAGTGTTATGAAACCTGATGAGAATAGTATGCGATAGAGTTATGACTATAGGAATTCTCAGATATCTTATGTGTAAAACTTGCAGCATTTTGTTGATCAATTTTCCGTGTTGTGCTGTTTAAGCCATACAAAAGGGGATCCTCTCTAGAGCATTTTTGCGAGCGGTTGGATTAATTAAGGCATCTAGTATAATTTTGTACAGCTTGCGAAAGTGGCTTGGTGAAAAGAGTATAGTGGAAAAGTGTGCATGGTTTCAGCTTGTTTGGCAGGCTTCTTTACTTGTTAACAAAGAGGCCCATTTAACTGCTTGCGGAGTTTTCAAAGCTACATAAGTGGTACCTTACGACATATCTACGAGGTTTCGTGACTCTGGCTTCAGTAATTACCACTTTGAGGTTTCAAGATAAGCGGACAAACTTTATATATATATATATATATATATATATATATATATATATATATATATATATATATATATATATATATATATATATATATATATATATATATATATATATATATATATATATATATATATATATATATATATATATATATATATATATATATATATATATATATATATATATATATATATATATATATATATATATATATAGGCACACACGAAACCTGGTAATAATTCATGTGGTTGGTTAGTTCACCTTCTGCAATAAGCATAAGGTGAGGTAACCGATGAAGGTGTTTAGCTGACATGATAGAAGAGTACCTCGACGAACAGTAGTTGTTAGCAATGTTTGTTGGCGTTTGCGGCTAATAATGCCTCTTTTTATTCAATAACACCTTCAATTGTCGTTATAATAAACAGGTTTCAGTGTGAATATAAAAGCTTTATACTTGGATGATAGAGTACACTCTTCAAAAAAAAAGTAAATTAACTAGTAAATACAGCATTAGAGCATCAGAGAATATTTTCGTCTCCACTCATAAATCTCTCAATATTGGTCGTTTCCGATCCCTAGGATCGTGTGAGAATCAACTCCCTTTTATTATTTCAATTCTTCGGGAAACATTGAAAGAGAATCTAACGAATGAGGTTGAATTCGAGCGCAGCAAATAATTCTCGAACATATTAGTCGAAGTTATAGCAAGTTTCAAGTTCACAAATTGCCGCTAACTATTAGAAACCGCGAATTATGGTGGTTTTTTTCCCCGAACGCCGACTATTTTGCCAGGGTTTTACACCAAAATAGTTTAGTAAGCCGTCGTAGCCTTTGAGAAAGTTGCCTAACTATTTGTTGGTTTTATTTTGCATGATCTTATTTATACACGGGATGGAAGGAAGGGAAGTATTGCTTTCCAATCGTCAAAGTAATTTCACAAATAGTCAGAAATTTGGAAAAATTTGGCTAACACCCTCTATGATCCCAAAATGAGGTGTTGCTGAGAAATAAGAGGGTTCGCTGAAGGGAGGATTATGCCGATTTTGAGCGAAAGATATTTTTCGGCAATAAATCCGTGATGTTCACTTGTCGAAAGTTTTTTTGGTTATTATGAAACTTTTGGAGCAAATTCCGGAGCTTTTTGATGCTCTCAAATTTGAAAGCATGCATATTAACATAGAGGAGACTATAGTATGTCGAAAAGACGTTTCATTGAGATTTCTTCCAGGTCAGTTTTCTGTTTCGTGCAGTCGCTGACTAGAAAAATGATGTTTTTTATGAGTTAGGACATATGTTCTACGACAGGCGGCTTATAGTTTTCATTCGATGAGAGGAAAAGCGTAATATTGACAGGGAAGAGGTGGAGGGGTTGCCAGGAGAATTACTTTCGAGACCTTATTGGGACATCCTTAAACCTTATGTGGTGATTTGCCGGCAGGTCATTTACTTCCTTCTTGGAATGGCAGCAAACGAGTGCTTTGAGATCTCTAACATGCAATCTTATTTGAATGACAGAACGTCTTATGTGCTTTGTAAACAGAAGCAACATTATTGAAACGATAAATACATCAAAGCGGGATCTTCGATGATGTAATCTTCTGTGTAGAGAAATATGAGGAATGTACTTGCCTAATTATTGAATAATTATTAGCGTACCTCAAAAAGTAGACAACCTCACCGTTTATTTCATTTCATGGATCATTGCTTTTCTAAGCAAATCTTCTTTTTTCCTCTGATCAGCTGCCTTCATTTAGCTATTTACATTATCATACATCTGATTTGAAAACAAGAAAAAGTCGCACAGCTAAATAAGTGGGAAAAAGTAAGTACAAAGTAATGAAGAAGTTAGAGTTGATGTTAAAAGAAGTTCAAGAATAGTAAATAACACGAGTGCAATTTGTTCCTCTTTCAATATTTCAGTTGTTGTGCCAGTTTCGATCTTTTTTTTTTGAGGAGTTCACTTTCGGAGCAGAGTTGGAGCCAATCTTTCTCTATCCTTGCCTTAAAATTTAAATGCATCGAATATAAATGTGAATGTTTTTCATTTCAGATACTGTCGTAATTTGTTTCGAAGTATAATCAATTTTGTAACACATAAGCGTAGTTATTGCCGTGGGCGATTTGAGTCGATAACGGCACAGACGGCACTCTCCGAATTCGCGACTAATGCTCTCTCATCTGGATCGGTGTCGAATGGTTCTAACTCAAATGGTTCGTTCATTGTTTCACTCTATAGCATTCGGTGAAGCGGAGAGAGCAGGGCAACTTTTCTGCGATCTCTTTCCTCTAATTGTAAAAGTTTTTCATGATTTCATACATTTTTCACTATAAAACTTAGAAATTTGCATTTTTTGAGAAAGTTTCGTTCTGAGATTTTATTATCTTTAGTTGAGTTTTATTTATCTTTTGCCAACGTTAAAAAATTTCTAAACATTTGCATTAACGATCATTTTATTACTATTATTAGTGAAGTTTTTCTTTTCGGTTGTTCTATGAGATTCAAAGTATCCCTAATTAGTTATTTTTTAATTGCTGTATCGATGAATAGTTTCGCTTTATTTAAAGATAGTGAATTTAATATTGCGCTTAATGAATATATTACCGCATTTACCGCATTTTTCTGATATGTTCATCAGATGCTATTTTAGTGTTTATTGAGAGTTTAACTCGAATTCATCTAGAATATTCTCGTTATAGGCTTGATAATAGCATAGCCATCTCTACTATATAGGTTATAGTCATCTCCATTAAAATTCCCTCATCCTTTAAACAACGCATTTTTTTTTGTGCTATTTTTGCGTTATCTTTTTCTATCATTGACACATTTGCACTTTTTTTTTTCGCTCACATTAACGCATTTTGTTTCATTACGCAATCTGAGGGCTTTATTTCGTATATAAGAGCTTACATCAGTAAAACGTGTGTGTATATATCATATACGAAAAACATTACAATTCTATCAATAAATTTTTGAATTAAATAGGTTTTTATTGAAGTCGACGAAAAGGGGGGGGGGGAGGAAAGTTAAATTAAATAATCATTAAATTTATAAATAATTATTTAAATAATTATTTCGATGCATCGTCGAATTTTATCATCTATATTGACTCTCACCATTTTTATATAATTTCTCCGACTAACTAGTTGATAATGAAATTTTAGCTAAACTATTATTTTCATTGATTGTATTCTTTTTCTTTTTTTTTTGCTTTTTTTCGATGATTTTTTATTTATTTATTCGATTATTTGTTTGCATTTAGTATTATTTGATATAGCTGTTATTAGCATAAATCAATTTGAAATGAAAACTTTCTTATTCATTTTCAATTTTCTATCATTTCAACAATCAGTTGTTTTATTAAATAAATTAAAAATCGATAATAAGGTATTGGAATTTGCAGAAGATCGAAATAAGAATGAGCATCAACCGAAACGTACCAAAGGAATACTCAAGAGAACAAATATTATCGGTGCACTCAATAAACGTATTGAACATTACGCTCTCACATTACCCGATTCGAATGTATCCATTTAAATTTTCTTTTTTTTTTACCTGTAATTATTATTTTACCTGTAATTATTATTTATCAATAATGGCAACACACCTGATAAACATTTTCTTTTACCTGAGAAGTAATCTCATAAAGGAAATACTTTTTTAATGGCGATAAATACTTTGTTTTGGTTTTTTTTTAAAGATATTTCATTGCCATGAATGCATATCAATCAGAAATAAAATAAAAATTAAATTAAATCAAATAATTATTGATATTTCACAAAATATTCAATAAAAAAAAAGTTTTTTTTTCTAGAATACAATGGATCTACATACTTTACCTCGTATTTCTCGACCAATTCCAACGACCATTTTTGAGAATGGCGAACAGGTAGAAATGAAATTGTTTTCTTCATTCTTATTGATTTTTTGATTCTCATTTATTGAGTTCAGCCTCTTTTTTTTTTCTGGATTAACGGGAACAATCACATGATTTTTGAATAGAGCTTTATGTTGTGCTTGGGAGGGATTTATCTATTTGATTTAGCGCTTAGTTGAAGAACTTTCAGCTCAAATTACCTGTATTTATGAATTATGTACATATACCTCTTCCATGTCAAGTTGACGCTGTCTGAAAGCGGCTGGCTCCTTATTTCAATGCAGATAGATTATAAGCCCGTTGTTTAATGTAACTGTCCTTTCACCCTCCTCCCATCCTCTTTTTGTGAAGACAATTTCGAAACGATTAGTGCTGGAAGTGAAGTGCGCTGATACGGCTATAGTTTTGCTGATATATGCCTCTTTTTATGCTATTTGGCTCTCATTCTCCGCTTTATCAAACCTAAATGAAATTGTTTTAACGGAGATTTTTTTGAAACCCTCTACTCTAGCAGAAATCCCATCGTTTATGTTGAGCCGATCATAAGCTATTTGGGTTTCTGTTCGTTTCCACATAAATCGATTTTCTTCACTCATTGCATATAAACGTATATTAATGTTGGAAAATTGTAATCGTCTATCATGCAACATTAACGTCATTAGATTCTGCTTTAACAACGAGGAAATTCAAAGTTTTATTCGAACTTGTCTAAAAACCCCCTATCTGCATTATTTCTTTATTTCCTAAGAAAAAAGATTATTTGTATTCCCTGAAAATTGCGGAATTATTATCCCCTTTTATCCTTTTATTTGTAGGCTTTTCTAGACATTCAACATGATAATAGTCGTTTGTTAAAGTAAAGATATTGGGGATGGTTTATTGTTAAGAGTTCATTGAGTGAGTAAACTTTAATAATAACACGCAACGAAAAGTTTACGGATTTTTACCTCAGAGGTGATTTGCTTATCTGCAGATATGGTTTGACGGGTTGAGAAGTAGGTAAGCGCCTATATGTTGCGATCATATGTGTATCTCCCCTCTCCCACTTTATACCTATTCAATCAAAGAGAAGGAAGCTTGTACCTATTCGTGAAGGAAAGGGAAACTTTTATTTCAGGCCATTATAAAATTATAAAATTAGATATGTTGAGATGTTTATCGTTTGAAGGTGATTGAAACAATGCCACACGCAATAGCGACCAAAGAGTCATTACCACAGGAACGTGTGCCGTTGGTGATCCCACAGGATTATTCGTATCGTTATCGTGAGATGAATCTCAGATATCGCAGAAATGACCCCACCAAACATGATGTCATCAGAGAAGTGGGATCCAACGAGGTTTGCGAATCGTCTTTTGATGCACTTTCATCGGAATGTTGATATGTTTTAATTAATGAAGAGAAAAGCGTCTGTAATTATCATAGTGCATTATAGTCGAGTTCTCATTGCTATCCTCTATCCTTCTATCAGCAGATTAAGTTATCATTAGCACGCTAAGAAGTATTCGAATTATGGTTAAAATATTGCTTATGCAGAAGTATCCCACAAACGTAGGATGCGACCAGTGGAGTGGAAATTTGTGGGCTGATTTACCGCCATTTGGCAGATACTAAATCCGATAAAATAGTGGAATTTAGATAGCCGTAATGGATGCATTATGCAAATATGTGGTATCGATTATTGATTTGGCTTCGATGTCATGTCTTCACTCAGACTGCAAAGATAAGCGACCATTCTCGTCGGTGTTCACACTCGCATATCACGTTACTGTGAAGCATAACCGTAGATGGCTACCGGATAGAAGGATACCGTGCTTTCTTTGTAGTGCAGGTTTCGCCACGTAAGTCAATTTCAACATTATTATCATCACAGAAGCTAACTAAAGCGCATGGGATTAGCTTTCGATTCTTAGGAGATATTTACTGCATTTCGCTCATTCCCATATGTCGGGTTTCCTCGAGCAGAGGTACGACCGAGTGCAAAGTTAAGCCGAGTAATCGTGGTGTTCATTTTAAGGGCTCCTTTCTTATTATTTTTATTCGATTTTAGAATATTCTTAGATCCCTTCTTAATATACGGCGCAACTAACATACAATTTGTAATGTAACAATGTCATTCACCTTCCACCTATAAATAAATGACCCGTTAATATAGAAATGATATTTTCCGCTTCAAAATTCGGAATTAAATGAGTATTTCATTCAAGACTTCAGATTCTAAATGTTATTTTCATCTTCTATCTCAGTTGGTCCGAAATCAGGCTGAGAGGTGATACACTTTCCTTCTGCAACTTCCTACCAAGACTTTACAGGAGGAAAGGTGAATGAAGTGTTCAGATTTTACCACACAAGTGTTTTATTATATATTAGAAGATAGTCTTATGAGTCTTGGAGGATATTTTTGGAAATTGCGAAGGGCCGCGGAGGTGAATCGTTTAGTTAATCGTTGACTTTCAGGTACGATTTGTTGATGGTGCACTTGAAGGAGGAGCATTATCATTATCATATAGAACACTGTACTGCTCGTGCCAAGCAAGAGGAAGAGAGGAGTGAACCGAAACGGGGAAGGAAGCCGAAGCTCGCCCACAAAGTAATCTTTCATACTCTTATTCCTATATATATATATATATATATATATATATATATATATGGCTTTTGATTGCAAAATTTATTTTCCATAGTCTTCTACGTGTGAACCGAAGTAATGCTCGATTTACTAGCATCTTTATGAGTTTTAAATATATAAATTTTGTGCGGAACTGAGAAATTTTCTCACCGAAATTCTTCAAATATTTCGATGTATAGTTTAAATGACTGTTTTTGATAAAACAGTTCTTCGGTGACATACTGCTTCCATTGCATTTCTGCTTGTAGCCTCATCATTTCTAAAAATCCCTGTCGAAATTTATGTGCAGTAACAATTCTGTGTGCCTGCAACCTTAGGCGGTTAGAAGAGAATGTTTCATATTCAGAGATGAAGTTGGGTTACTTCTGTTTTCAGTAGCACTTGAAGAGATATAATGAGTAGTCAGTTACCACTGGAATGCGATAAGGTGAAGAGAGCATATTGCATTTCATATTATGTAATGGTTCATAGTAGTGATTACGCGGGGATGAGGTTGGAGAAATTGAATTGAGAGCTTGCGGGTATATTCCTTAGTCTTTGCTCATTGGAAGGGGAATGACAAAGCAATGCTAGTTTCTTTTTCTTCGACTGAAGTTGCAATTATCGCTTCCATCGTTTATATTTTGAGGTCTCATCAAATGGTCGTTCTCGCAGTCTGAGTCCGATGTCCGAAGATTTTGTGGAAACAGATGAATCAATGGGTGAGGAATCGGATAGAGAGCATGAACATGAAGAGGAACTCGAGGAGGACATGACGGAACATGTGGATGAGAGAGAAGCAGACGGAGAAAATGGTCGAGATTCGGAGGTACCATTTCATCATTGTAGTAAGCGCAAAAAGCAGCCAATTTCAGTGAGATTTTTTTGTATGACAATCATATGGGGGGATTTGTAATCGCAGTCATATTCCGTCGTTCACTTTGAGGGATGAAAAGCTTAAAAAGGGAATAAAAACCTTTTTGGAACGACGTGTTTATAGGCTGTGCAGTTATAGTTGTGATGATAGATGTGAAGTGAGCACTATAGTTGGTTTCAGTATGGTACTGAATTGTTGGCAGAGCCCATATTTGGGACCTCTCTCTTTGCCCTGACTGAAAGTGCGATCGAGCGGTTTTTGACTTGAGCCGATCAGAGTGATGAAGGGAACAGTTGTAAAGGAGGAATATATTTTTCAGACAAGCTCTCCTCCACAGTCACTGTCATCGGTGAACATGGACTTGGATGCGGCATCTCCCGAATGGTATCCATTTCCTTTTGCTCTTTGCAGTTATTCACTTTGATTTTTGATTTAAGAATATAGAGGTACCGTGGAGAATGTTACATACAGTGTTGTAAATGCGATTCTTAATTTTTTCTGATCTTTTGAATATTTTCTATGAAATGTTGTTGATCTTATTCATTAATGGTTTCTCGCAGAGATGAGAAATGGGCAAAGCGCTTGCCGATATTGCACTAAGTTATTCGATGATATTTTCAGGGGTGTCGATCCACCACATCTCACACCCGAAATGGAGGTATTACTTTATAACATTTTCCACTGTCGATCTTCAGTTTTTTCACCCAAACATTTGAAGTATTTTATGATTCACAATTAGGAATTAGCACGATAAGGCCAGGAGTATATTCTAGGAGCAAGAGTCTAAAATCGAAGAGTGAATGTCCTCAAAAAAAGGGGGGCGCGATGGCCAAATGAAAAAATAAAATGCAGTATGAACTCAATGACCCAACCATATTCTATTTTTCTCATGTTTCGACCTAAAACTTCGTCGAGAGCATTGATTATTCCACTTCGGTACTTGTGCTTTAGCAATAATCAGCATAACAGCGAGAGAATAGCAGCAGTTTTTAGTATTTCAGAGAAGGTCGCTCTATGTTTAATTGAATTTAAAAATTTTTTCGCGAATCTAAATCAGATTCAATCGATCATCGATCGATTATGATGATTTATGGCTGTTTTTTTTTTCGATTGTTTGAAAATATTTATCTCATATTATAATATTTGCAGAATCATACCGACGATCACGATGATTTCGAAGCGCAGACGGTTTGTTCGATTTTCTTCTCACTTTTTTACATGTTGTACTAGTATCGATATAATTCTATATTTTTATTGATGCCGAAGATGAAAGGAATTGGAGAGGAAGGGGTCATAATTGCATTCTGAATCTTATAGTGGCTGAGAGACGTCCATTTTGAGAAAACTTCATCGATTAATTGAAAAGTTGGTGGCGACAGTGGATTCGTTCAATTTTGCTTCATTTAAAATTTGTTATAATAGAATCAATGCTTCAAACGTAATTGTTGGGAAAATTTTTTCACTGAAGCGATGCGCTTGCAAATATTTCATCTGCAGCCACTCCCATCCCTGTATAACCTTCGTTACTATTATAAATTGGCGATTATTTTAGCTTTATTTTTTATTTTCCTTTTGGATTTTATCATAGGAATTTGAAGCCGTGTTGAAAAGCACAATTTTGTACTGCGTTTATTTTTTTTTTTAATTTCTTTGACTATTGCAGATATTATTGTTGGCTATTTCATGAAAGCAGAAAGTGCATATTTCCGAAGGGCGTATAATGTTTGCTTCAGTGACCAATGATCGATATTCACTGCCCGTTTTCTGTAACACTAATTCAGTCTTAAACTACAACAATTATCATATAAACTCAAGTAGAGCCCATATGTCGTATAAACCAAACAATGAAGCTCATGAATTTATTGATTTCCACAATATTTGAGGTGATTTGTGCAATGTAGTTTTTTTATTACAGTGAGTAATTCCTCTTCATAAGTTTACGAAAATTAATTAATAATGCCATTCGATAGGTACACTGGCTTCTTTGCTTTTGAATGAGTGATAATGTCAGTAGAAATATATATGTGCAATTAAAGGCAGTGATACGAGATACGGTCGACTATCTTGTCTCGACGGTGGTAGATGGTGGTGATGGTGATGGTGATGGTGAGACGGGACGATGCACAGTGGAAGTGAAGGAAGAGGAGAACGCATCGAATAGCACAACGATCACAACATTGGTTCGCGAAGTATCGGCCGTAGAGGCTTGCGAGTTACGAGAAGATGGCAGATACTTCCGCGTTAGTTAACGCTATAAAAAAACATTTTATTTTACTTTATTTTGATGTAAAAATACTCTTTATATGGCATATTGGATCTTAGTTCATAAATTAGTCCCTTGAAAAGAAATTGAATTTTGTTGTTCTTAAGTTAAGTTCGAAACGAAGAATTCTGATGTTTATTATTAATTATTTTGTTTAATTTAAGTATAGACAATCAAATATTATTTATTTCTTAATGTTGATATGTGATATGCTGTTGAATTTATTCTTTCGATGGTCAGTATAAAACATTTAATTGTAGTTTTGTATATATGGCTTCAGCTAGGCGAAGAGTTCAATCCTATCTTCGAATTTCTAATGGGCGTTAAAGAATCAAATTGAATTTGTTTGATTGTTGGCGCATTTCATTAGGGAATTCGACCATTGAATATTATTTTGTGAATAAACTTAACTCTATTTGCAGATTCGATGGAAAGGTATCAATAAACGGACATGGGAATTGGACGAAAATTTAAAAAACGATCACAACGCGATGAAACTTATTGCAAAATTTCTGAAAGCACGGAATCCAAAACAGGTGATTTATGCTCGGTGCTGAAAATTACTGCAATTATGCGATCATTGTGGATTAAATGCAGATGCTGAATTCGCTTTAGTCTTCTTTATTTTTCGACAGTTCAATAATGAAGAGCATTTGCAAACGTTCTTACAACTCGCTGTTAAATGAAAATAGCTTCTTAAAAAATTTCCCAAGAAATAAAATATTGACATGATGGGAACGGCTTTCATAAATTTGTAGTTTGTGGATTTCGTGGTTGTATCGTCTTGAGTGGATTTCCATCTTTGGGAATATTTGCTGCGAATTGCCAAGGTGATGGAGATAGAAATTGGGCCCGCGATACCTCTTAGGATGTATAATTGCTGTCTTTTAGAGCGCGAAATTGGAGAGTAAAGTGGCTCAGGAGGTGGTTTCCAAGGAAGATCGAGAACCTCATATTACCTCATCTCCTGGTCCTTCGGTAGGTTTTCTATGCGACATCATTTAATATTGTAATGGGCAATTGTGGTGCTGAGGTCAACGGCTTTGTATGCTTCGATGAAGCATACCATGTGCATTAACCTTTCAGGTTTTACATGTATAGGATGTCGTTGATTTTTGTTATATGACGATTAGAGTTGTCGTCGATTGTGGAGACCAATTTCGAGCTTCCGCTGTGGGATGTATAAAAATGGGGCGAGGTTGTTCTTTATGGATCCTTCCAGGTTCCACCGGAAATTGTGGAATGAAAGAAAAGAATGAGCTAAATAAGCAAACCGGTGCAAATGAGCAAATCAAAATAGAAATCGTAGTTTGATCTCATCATAGTGCAAACAACTCGGCATTCATCCAATGTTCAGTTAGTTTTGTGTTCGCATTGGTCATCTGTGGGACATCGAACATTATTCAGGAAATGATGAATTTAGATTACACGCCTAGTCCATCCTTTTAGGTGTCCAATAAGTTGAGAACATTTCTTTTTCTTTCAAACAGGAAAGTTGCTGATGTTGGTGGGGGGGGGGGGGGGGGGGGGGGGGGAGTTCCTCTTCCACTGTCCTGTTTCTTTTACAACGGTGCTTGGAATTGTGTTCTTTTGATACAGCATCAGCAGACATATTATTTCATCTGTGTGATTAGAATATGGGCAATCGATAGAGGTTAGGAGAGCAGAGAAGGGGAAAAGGGAAGCGAAGGGGAGGGGGGGGGGGGGGGGAAGGAGGTAATAAAACCACCGTTTTTGCTTGTTTTGGATTGCAGTTAACTCTTCTATTCATATAGTGTAAAATCTTTACGAAGAACTGAAATAGATCGCCCGGAAATTAAAGATTGATGGATTTTCCTTTTAAAAAAAAAATTTCTACTTGAAGTTTACGGAGTTTCTTTTCGAAAGTGATGAACTGGCCCCACCTCATTTTCTTTATCTGATCTTAGTTTATATAAGTAGAGTGTGCTCTTCTTCCCTTCTCTCTTACATTTTTGTCGATAAAATGGCAGATAATAATCGGTGATCACTTTTATTCTTATCACTGTTATCATTTTTATGTTCCTTTTATCATTCATTTACTTACTTTCATTGTTTTTTTAGTGCCTTTTCAATGTTAGACTTATTTAACTAACAAGAAGTAAGAGGAGTATTTGAATTTAGGAGGCCAGTACGTCATCGAAAATGCCCAAGATTCGCATGCCAAGAAAAATAAGAAGGAAATCGACGCATTTCTCTCAAATTAAACGCCGATTGGGAAATACTAAAACAGAACATGAGGTACTTTATTTCCCATGCTTACAACTGTGGGTAGCCTTGTTATAACGTTCAAATGTGCTTTTAATGCAGTTTTTTGCTTACTTGTGGATCAGTACATTATGGTATTTTTCCGCTCATAGTCCTTGCACTTACATCATTTCACAACTTTCTAAGGAGGAAATGAGGTATCGGCGGTGACTTGAGAGGGAGGGCAAGAGGTGATGAGGTAGTTATAAAGCTTGGAGATCAAGAAATGGACATGGGAAAGTTGCATGCTGTCGTCATGTAATTGCAAAAAATGAACGGTCGTATATCTGTTCGCGGTGTCTTTTTTTCCAGCGATCAATGTTGAACCTCAGGTTGGCCGATATATTTGAGAACTTGATGTGTCGGTTTGCCTGATATCGAACCTAATTTATGAGGTTTGAGTTCGAGGGAAATAAATGAGTCAATAAATGAGTATGAGTGAGCATTTGAGGAAAGAGGTTTTTTTTCTCTAGGAACATATAAAGAACGTTGAAAACAACTCGAAAGCATAAAGATGAGCCAAAACATGAAGTGAATGGTTCAAGAATTTCTAGTGTTGATGGGTTCTTGCTAATCGTACTGGTCATCTCATTTGTTTTGCACATGAATTAAAGATCTCGAGATAGGCGGAAGTGACGAGACCTCGCAGTTTAGATAATTCCAAATTTTAACAGTGTACTTGCAGAGGAAATTTTTTCTGTCTAGTTTACTGCTTATGCAGATTTTGAGTATGATATATCGCCGCTTATATGCCTTAATAAAAGAACTCCCCGATCCTTGAAAATTATCCATACATTTTCTCTTCTTTGTTTTCTTCTCTTGCAACAATATATCACGTGAAAACAAATAGCAAAATATTAAAGAGGTTTTATATATATGGGTACATAGGTTTATGAATATACTGAAAGTCATCCAATGCTTCATCTACGCAAACAAAGCGTTAATAGGCGCTTTAGTTAGAGAGATATTTTCGTTGATCACGGTAATAAATATCAATTATCGTATAAGTATGGAAGAGGGAACATCCTTCATTTGAAATGTGCACTTCTCGTCTACATCTATACAGCTTGGATTTTCAGGACGCAAAAGGTAAATTGGTCGGTGAGGGAGAAAGAAAACAAAATAGGTTACTATGTGCAGGAATATTGCTGCTTAATGTCATTGGGATTCTACTCAGTGTCACATTAAACCAGGATTCAGCTGTGATCAGTGATTCGCAGTAATAATATAAATGAATATCAGAAGGAGGTGAAGGAAGGATTTGAGAAGAGTCATGCCGAAAAGAACGTTCCAAAGAGACGAGGACGCAAACAACGATTGACAGATAAGAGCGTCTCGAAGAGCCCCGAGGATACAAGAGACGACGCAAGCGGACATAGTGACGATGTGGGTGATATTTGCGTTGTGTTTGATATTGGCGATGATAGTGTGAGATGGTTTGCAGCATTTGACATCTTCAATTTATTGACTCTGCATATCCGGAAAGAAACACTTAAATGGCATGAGTTCGTTACCTCACCTTTGACCTTACAAGAGTTTGAGGCATCATAGAGCCAATCTAGATTTATGGAATACTTTAACTGTAGTATATGGTCGTCAAGTTTCATATAGGGGACATCCTTGATGTCATTACATTTTTCCAATCGATTTGGACCATTGTTGATGAATTCGTGTTGAGTTAGCCATCAGCGCTATCGTCAATTATTATTTGATCATATTTCAACGTCGTTTTTTTTCGGGATTGAAGGGATACGATATGGATGGTTTTAGCGAAAATTTTGCTTGCCGAAGATGAGAAAAACAATGAAACTTTTTATGCGGCATTTAATTTCTCTCATCATATAATTCTTTGGGATGTCTTTACAACGGTTGTAAATGAGGATATCCCTCTAGTCATTCATAGGGCAGCATATATTGTCGACTTTCAAAAGCAACACAAAATATGCGGAAAAAAGTACGTAGAAGAACAAAAACAAGGAGGACACAGATTTTGCACTATGCACAATCATCCGCGTATGATATTTGATAGCGAAGATGCGGAGCCTTGTAACATTACATTATTTCAAGCATGCTATTTGATTGGGTACATGATTATATATCACTTAGGCGATCATTTAAAAATAGCGGCTGTTATGTGCACTAAAAATATAAGTGAAAGAAATTGTTTTCCTTGTTTTAACGATCCGCTTAAGTGGGATTTGACTTCTTTTTATTTTTAATTTATCGACAAGTTTCTTTCGAGTTTTTTGGGGGGATGTAAGTATGCTCTTAATATTGAACTTACTGTGACGAGCCTATAGATGAGTTTATTTGAGTGTTACATGCTCGATGGCGAGATATGACACTTTGAAAGTCTTCTCTCATAAACTCTCAGAAGTCAATCGTTAGTTCCCTAATTATTAATGGGAAGTAGGCGTCTCTATTAAAGCGTTATCGGCGAGAAAGGTATTCCGATTAGTGCGGTTATTAACCAATAATTTTAATTCTTTGTGTTATTGAAATACAGAAATTCATGATCATATGCACAATAGCAATTTTGGAATTAGCATCCTATAGGCTAAATTGACCAAATCCTTTGGGACACTTTCGAATAGATTTGAAAAATGGGTGATCGATGGTGGATTTTTATTGAGAAATTATAATATTATAATATTTTATTCTCAAAGTTTGCTGGATTTTGTGAATGAAGAGATGGCAATTGAGATTCTTAAAGGGCGTTGATGTTTTCATATTTTCGTTGTAAGTCTTATTTCAAATGGGATTCTAGGTGACTCTCAAGTCTGCTTGCACGTCGTTTTATCTATCTGTCTATCCTCGTCCACCGTATGTTGAACATGCAAAGCGGAGAGTTTGCGCTTATCAGATCGGTTTTTTTTCTCCTTAGAATGCATCAAAGAGCAGACTCCCGTTCTCATTATATGATAGCAACTCTGCAATTAATTGAGTTTTCTTGCAAATAGGAAGAGAAATTAAACCTGACGAAACTATTCAAGAGGTCTATGCGATAGGAAAGCGCATGCTTTCATTAAGCGATGCTCTGGGAGAGTTTTGTGTCTAATTTGTCCGCTGGTCGAAATTCCAAAAAGCGCGTGTCGTGCCTAATTTCGCTGTACCTTTCGGATTTGTCATGCATTGTTCTAATGTTATATTTTATGATATAAAGTTTCACTCTATAAATTTTACTCTTTTTTTTGGTTTTATAGGTTTGCACTCTCATTTGTAATAGTTTCATATGTTTTTATTCACTCATTACATTTTTAGTTTTGAATTACTATGAATTTAGGCGGATGAAGTGCCGAAACGACGACCATCTCGTCATCGCCGCAAGCCGAATTGGATAGATGATGTCAACTTTGTGACTGCATTCAAGTGAGATTTTCTTTGAAAATTATTATTTTACATGCATCAGTGTTAATATATTCCACACATGTGACCATATTTCGCATCACTTTCCTTAAAATATATTTGCATTGTTGATTGCATTATATTACTATGCACAGACCTAAATATTACATTAGAATATATCTAAATGGTAATTCGTGAAGGGTGCCGAAGTTCCTTTGCCCGAGTGACCATCCCAAAATCTATGAGAAATGACCATCCCAAATTCTATGTACGGTGGCACCAATATGGAGTCCGATTCTTCTAAGAAGCGTCAATTGTTTTCGCACAACACGAAATGCTTTCCGTTTTCGAATTACAAGTCTTCTCATTGATGGACTAATAATACTTTTATATTGCTCTCTTCGATGTTCCATTATTAGCGAGTAAGAATTTTGTATAATAATATTGTGTGCATTCGCTACTGCTTAACTTTTTGAGGAAGAAACGACCTCGTCAAAATATATCAAATGAAGTCGAAGTGAATGCCGAAGAAGTGATCGATGGTGTTTCCGCTTCCAGTCTCAACACTTCCTCGTTGGAAATGTCGGCGAAGTTGAAGACATCTGAGGTTGGAGAAGACGGCAATTGCGATCCGACATGCCTACCTCCAGTTAGTTCGTTGAGTGAACCTGTCGATATCGCTCCACTAACGACTTTCCCCGAGGCTTCGATATTGTCGAATGAGGGAAGCTTATCACGACAGCCATCTCCGGATTTGGTGCTTCCACCCGACGAAAAGCCTCTTCTGATAGTGGAGAAAGGGAAGGAACGACTCTACAAGTCCGTATCACCGAGAGCGCGCTCTAACTCACCAGGGTAGGTTTCAATGTTTCATATTCGCGTCCTGCGTAACTCTTATGTGGCCTTATAGTCCAACTTATATAGTCTAATTTATAGCCTACTATAACTTGTCTAGCCTAATTCGGTTGTAATTTTCTCTTTCAGACTTGCACCATTTTTGTCGTGGTGTCTTTATAGGGCCGATTGAAGGTCGTTTATGGCGCATATGAAAACGCACAATAATATTCAAGCAGTCGACTCATTCTGATTTTGTTGGATGAGATAATTGATGAAGGCTGTTTAATTTCGGAGAAATATTTTAGTTTTGCACCTGTTCAGAGAATTAACTGATACGGAAAATACTCATAGTGGCAGCTATTCTTTAGCAGTCGTTGTTTTGGTTACTTCCTAGCATTACTTGTTCATTATCATATGCCCTATAAAATTGCACAAAAGAGTGGAGGGAGACTGAGTGAAGAGGTGCGGAATTGCAAAAACTCGTTGTATTCTGATTGCATTATTTTTATTGTGCAAACACTGGTAGTGCTTATTGCAATTAGCTTATGCTCTACTATGTTGGAATTGCAAATATGTGCCTTAGATTACCCAGGAGTAGGTCTTCCAGCTTAAACCTGGCATTGATTGCAATCACGTCTAAGTGTATTCGATAAAGGAAAATGAGTGCAAAAATGAAGGTGAAACTGTGGTTGAGTGGATTAGTCAGTACTGATATCTCTTGAGGAACCACGGTGGAAGAACGACGGGAAGGGCTTTTTGTTGAGAGATGCACAGCAAGTGTATAGTTTTTTCTTGCCTTAGATGATGCACCTCTGCTAATTGAACTTTTACCTACCTGTGGCTCTTATAGAGCTAAGTTGTAAGAGTAGTTCTTGCTCGTTGTGTTACTGCAGTGTTTCACTCCTCAGATTCACTTCCAACTGAGGTTTTACCCATGAAAATAGTCAGTGGGAACTTCCATAGGACGCTCACAGGTTCCTCATGTTTACGGAAAATAAAGATTGCAGATGGAAAAGGGGTGCAGGGGGGGGGGAGGGGGAGGCAGAAACGATAGGTCGTCTGGCACCATCAGCTAATCAAAGAGGGAGGTTGGAAGTCTTAAACGCGTGTTCATTCGTTATCACTTTGCAGCAAACGGGGACGAGGTGTTTTATCGATGCACTTCATTATGAAGCAGCTTTATACAACTTACGTTGATTATCAAATATGAATATTTTAATGAAACGCAGAAAAAGATGCCTTCCTTTGATTTGGAGCATCATGCAGTGAGCATTAAATGATGGCTCAAGTGACGAGTTGTTTTTCATCTTCTTCTATAAATAAGGATTGAGATCATTCGAGTTTCTACTTACTAGTAAGTTAAAGAACTTTTAATGATAAATGCTATGATTCGATGGATAAATGCAAACGCCGATCGTTTTGTCAATCGAGAAACTGCAACTTCTGAGTGATTATGTTCGTTAATTTCATTACCCTAACAGGATGTGCTCAGTAAATCATTCCTTTTGGGATGTGTTGTATTGCAGCGCTATATTTTGGCATCATTTATGGATTTCAGCGATAATGTTATCTCAAAGTCTCAAAGAAGCTTGCCATGCAAGAGCTAATACAACCCCGCACTTGTTCTTATGGGAAAAAAAAGAGAAATTCTGATTTGAATTCGCGTTTTATTGATTCTACAGCTATCTATTTGAAGGTCGATCGGCCCCCATTCAGTGGCATCAGATCCTGGCGTTGTTTTGCCCGCATCATTCGTCACTCCAGTGCGTAGATATGGATCGGAATGCAGTCCCATTGTGATAACTCCGAAATCTGCTCGAAAGGTGAGCGTTTGTTATATGTGTTCATATTATGGGCAGCTTATTGTTGTCATAAATTCAATGAGCAGTATGCGGTTGGACAATCGGCACAACATTCAGTTCGAGGATGCGAAAGGCTTCTTGAGTTGTGTTGTGGCCGTTGAAATCGAGTAGAAGGATACAACAGTGCACTCACTATCTAGCAATGTCTGAACCCATCGTTTATTTCGAAATATTGTCCTTATTTGTTTCTTTTTTGTCGTTCTTTTTATCGGCTCCTTTATCGTTTATTGGTCTATCAGAAGTCATAATTTCGTCCACTCACTTATAGCGAAACTTTTCAATCTTTTTTTTTCCATTATCTGGAAAGTGTTTACTTCCTATCGAGGAGTTTTCTGATGCCGTTTTATTTCTCATCAGAAATTTAAAGTAGTTGATTAGTGATATTTAAATGGTCGTTGAGATTTCCCTATTGATATAATACTCGTTAACTTTGATTGTCCACTCTTATTGTTATGGAGGGAGAGAGGGGAGAGAGGAGGGTGGATTTGAATCGCATCACTTTGCCACATATGGATGGTGTTAAAAATGATAACACACATCACCGATTCAAAGGGATAGGAGGAAGGGATCTAACTGTAGAGTGGCGTCCTCGAGAGGTGCAAAAAGAATACACTATGCAGCGCTGTTTCATACTCCACTAGAACTCCGTTAATAAATAAGCAGTTTTTTTTTCGGTGGATTTCTTTTGCTGTAGTATTTTAGGATATTACTCTTTAAGATCCTTAGATGTGATTTAAGCGGAGTATAGCAGAAACTGAATGATTATATGAACCCAGCTTCCAGAATAAACTCAAAATGCCTCCTTGCCCCCACTATTGCGGCATCCTTCAAATTACATAGTCTTCTATCTGTGCTTGGTGGTTTTTTAGAAGAAGTGGGTAGATTGTTGATAGGAGGACGAAGGCCATAACAAAAAAGAGCTACCATAATTTACATATTTCTTTATAGGACAAAGAACTGGTGGATTCACGTTTTTCATACACACCGCGAGCAAGGAAGTTGAAATTCGGTGAAGAGGATCTGCGTCCTGAATGTGAGGCATTTTTTCGTTTGGCGCTTTTTCTGAACGAAGAGAGACTTTTGATTGTGACAGAGACGAGTGGACTGTTTAATAAAAAGCCGTTCAGTTGTATATTGAAGTTTTCTTAGCATTATCTCAGCATCTTTTGTTTCATAATCATCACTTCAAATTGACTGAGGTGTTAAGTACTGAAAATCCGGATGGATTAAATTGCAATTGTTCTTTTTAATCCAGCATTACCTCGTCTGCAAGTGGGGCAATTCAGGTTTTTTTTTGCATAAAATGATGTAAAATGGGTATTAATTTCGTGGGATGTTTCACAAATATTTCTAAAGAAATTGCGATTTCAGATTATGAGGAACATGACGAAAATACGGCAAGTAGCTCATCGACTGGTCCATCACATTCACGCCGCAAACAGAATCTCTCGAAAATCAATGAGAATGATAATATTACGGTCTAAGCTCTTTCCTTTCATTTTTTCTCTTCATGAAAACATCGTAAGCGTCGTTCTCTATGTTAGAGGAGGTATGAGTTGAATGAAGATAATTCCAATTTTTATAGAGCCTAATGGCTTTCTATTGGCTTATTGGAGAGATTTTGAGTTGTTTGGACCGTGGAGGATTGAGCACGGCGAAAGGAAAAGCTCTGACGAGACGGGGTAACTTCAAAGTAGCTTGGCAATGAAGGTAGAATAAGAATGCTCTCTGCATTCTTCAATTAAAGAATGGTCGCTTAAATGAGATTATTTCATGCCAAGGAAGGGAGTGAATACTAGTATCAAGTTATAGGTAGGGTCGTGAGATGTCTTATAACAGGTGTAAAATACATTTTAAAGGGAAATAGGTTTTGTTTTATAGATAGTGAGACTGGCGAACGGTCGTGCTCCTCCACGACCAGAAGACCTCTCAGAGGTTCCAGTTTATCTGACCGAGGTACAACGTGATCTCTTCTTTTCGTTCATTCGACCGGCATCAACTTCAACTGAAGGTGCCCAGAAGTGCATGCAATGTGGAAAGATTGTTGCCAACATGATGGTACTATATTATTTTATGTTTTCAACAGATCATTGAGGAAATTCCTTGAATTATAAGGGAGTTCTTACTGTTAAATCATACCTATGTAGTTTTTTGATATTTTATTTTATTTGAACATTCTGAAGTGGGAAAAAATTCAAAAGTATATGAGCATGAATAGCGGGAGGTAGCAAAACGTTCGCAAAGCTACACATTAGGCGAATAGATATTTAATGCTTAGGAGCAGCAATAGTATGTAGATCAGAACGAATCAGCAGCAGCCTAGAAGCTGAAGGAGTTGGTGCATCAACGATATCGGTGAGAAGCAGGTGGCAGGCCCGTGCAGCACAAAACTGCAGACTGTGCAGAACTTTTACTTCAACATCTTTTGGCAAGCTGAAATTGATATGAAGAATTTATCAACCATTTATAGATTGTTTTACGTTTAGAAAGGAGAATGAAAGAAAAATAATTTCTATGGAATGAATTTTGTCGCCCTATGTGGCAAACGAATTCTTGACTTATAAATCATACTGAAATAATAAATCTGAACATTATGGCTTATAATGGTTAGGGGAATACTCTTAAAATATTTCGCGGCGAACTCCATACGATGAAGGACATCGTATATTTTGCGAATTTATTGCTTTTTCGGGCTTTTGAAATATGCTTCATTTAGTGTTTGCCTCATATGGAATATCGATGTGTTTGTTATAGGAGGGTCGTCGTCATGCAGTGGGTCATTTGCGTATAATGCGTCTTCGTTGCTCGCTCTGTGATTCGGGTTCATTCTTCTGCTCGGATATGCGAACCCATCTTCAATACCGTCATTGCCCCAAATTATATCTCGCGCCACGGGGTTACGTTCAACCAGGCGACATGGTGCCGTGCATGACACGACGACAGGTATATACGTCGTTTATGTCCGCCCTCTCAGATTTCCATTTGGTCCACTTTGAAGAGTTGAGACTATTTATTGTTTGCTCAAGGGTCACCTCTTCTCATGAGTCTCTAATGCAATAGGAGAGTCTTTTGCAGGCAGATGAGCTTACGAAGCTGGTGGATCCACAGAAGCCAGGTCGTGTTATGTACACTTCTGGAAAGGTGTGTTCTTCATTATGCGTGATAAGACCTTTGCTTAGTCAGTGGTGAAATGCCAAAAAGCTGAGTCTGTGAAAATGATTTGTTATTCCCACACCGTTTTTTTTTTTAAACGTGCCATTCCGATGAAGACTGTGGTATGTACAAATATCATATTAGCAGTTATTTCTGTCATAAAAATAAGTGAATAGAGTATGTGCGAGGGTCTTCAAGGGAAGGAAGGAGGGGCAGATTCGTGCCACTTTGCTTCGACAAGAAAACTCATCGACCTTTTTCTCACTGACTTTTTCTCTAATCTTTTGCTGCTTAACAATGAATAGGGCAATACATCGTTGTCTGCTCACTAGGCGACTTTCATCTCACTCTGTCCTTGCTATTTTTTAGGTATGAATAGGGCATTGCCATTGGTAAGTGCTATAATTTCAGATTGTTAGCAGCACAAATCCAGTGCCGTATTATCCTGACCCCGAAATCGAGAAGCGCGTTCTGGGCTCGTTGCAACCAGCAACAGCCGATGTTGTGCCACAGACGGGTCACTCCGATAGCGCTTCCAGAGATGGTCATAATTGAGTCGTTCAGGGTTGCTGTCGATGTATTTCAACTTCCCAGTTTATATTATCACGTTCACTTTCATGCGGTCGCGCATTTTTTTTCGTGGATGATTTTGCTTGCTTCATAGCTGATCGCTTAAAGCATTCCATTCTGAATTTTTGTTCGTAGAAACTCATTTGGGGTGGGAAGTAGAAACAAATGGAGGATTTATCAGAGCAATAAATCACAAATTTATTATTTATGTGAAGAAGTCGTTTGGAATGTATTCGGCGTGCAGTTATGTGCGGCTCACCTTTATGCACCTTTCGATCTCACTGTTATATTATTTAGTACTTAAAGCATATTGCAATCATATTTGTTGGAGTATAACGTTCATTCTATGCTCGTACACCACTTGCCTTTGTTATTTATTTCTTACATATGCTAATTTTTCTCAGAGGTGGAAAAGAAAAGAAAAATAGATGCCTAAGAGGGGCGTGGATTTCTTTATTCATTTTATTGGTTTATCCGTTTTGTTCTGTATGTTTTGATATTTGTTTTTTTTTATTTGTAGGTGGTATGTTTGTTGATATGGTTGTATGCGAGGCCGTTTATGATGTTGATAAGCTCGCGTACTTATTCACGAGGAAGGAGTGCGCGATAGATGCACAGCGTTGATGTGACCACCGAACTAAACTAGTGTCATCGGTTTGTCTGTAATAGTAATATGTCGTCATATTTTGCAATGATAGAGTGTAAAGTTTGTTGCTGAATTCGATGAGATTACTCGTTAGTATTAATATACAGGTGCTTTATTATAGAACAACGTTTTGGATTTCCGCACGAGGAAATAAGAATGAAGCGTTGATCAGTGGCGCCGATATTTGGGGCATTTCCGTTGGCACCGTAAATGTTGATCCAAATACGGATAATCAACGCAACACCTTAGAAAATCGTTGATACTAATTTAGTCAATTTTCACTCAACACCTGACTTATTCGGCGAGGACGGAAAGAAGAGCATTAGGGTTTTTATTATAAAATATAAGATTTACTGATGACAACGGAGGGGGGGGGGTTTACATGTTGGCATACTGTAGGTGATTACTTTCTAAGAAAATTTTCTACGTGGCAGTTGATTGCAACCTTTCGATTTGCAACCTTTGATTGCAATTCGTCGTTCGATTGCTCGAATATGCTCGACATCAAACTTTAAATTCGGCAAGCAAAATGAAACTACTAATTTTTTTTTTTGATTTGATTTTTCCAACTCAACTCATAAAAACTTAGCAATCATTTTCGAACTTTATAGGTTGCAATGGAAAAAAAAACGAATAATTACGAGTTTTTCGTTGAAGATACGTCAAGCTTAAATGCAAAAGTCTCATGCAGGTACCACTCAATTAAGGTCAACGATCAATGAAGAAGGATTCTTGTTCTAGTAGGCGATTTTTTTTCGAGTCGTTAACTCATCGATGCGATGATTATATACGTAAAGATGATTTTCTATTTCTTCCATTTTAATTGATATTTTCATTTGATGGAATTCTGCATATTTGATGTCGAATTTTTCTAAGATTATTCTCGATTTTCCTCAATTATTGCTCATTTATAAGTTGATTTAATGAATATTTTTCTCTTTTTTTTTTTCTAATGTCCCTCAATGTTTTTTTTTTTGAATTTATCGGTTTTTTTTTTCTTTATTGAAGAATAAACTTATGAATAGAATTGTTTTTTCATTTGCATTGACAATTGCATTTTTTTGAAGTGCTCAAATATCTGCTTGGATTTCTTTTGTTAATGATTTTGAGGAGATATTTGTGGGGCTTGCAAATTTTGTTGCTCGTAGAGTACCGGAATGGTATTTACGGTGCTGACAACGAATTGCGATAAAGGATATTATGGGGGAAGGATACCTTTATTTAGTACCATAGCAAAAAAACATCCTGAGGAGCATTGTAACATATCTAAGAGTGTATCATTTTCCTATGTGATGGTAATGATTGCAAACCTTTCATATTAATCCAGATATATTAAGGACTCGACAACAAAAACAAAAGATAAAAAGAATTTTTTTTTCCGGAGGGATTAGCGCAGCCAATATTTTAGCCCATACTTTTAAGTGTCCGCTCAGCTATGCAGAAGTAGTCATAGGACGTATTAGTGGGAGTTTTCTCGTGAAACCGACCACTCGCATAAATTCGAATAGCACTCAATCAACATATTCATTCTTGGCATCTAATTCAGTGACTATATCCAGAAAAAATTGGATTTACGGATTTACGGCACTTCCATTGCGGACGTAGAAGACGTCCGTCACCTGTCGTGCTTGCAGAATAGGTGAGAACTCATCAGACATTCCAAGGCGCACGAAATTTATTGACCACATGAGTTGGTCGGAGAGCAACGGCAAAATGCAAAACTTATGTTTTCCTAGGCATCAACTTGCTGATGTCGGCAACAAAAAATCTTTCATGACTAGTTCTTTGCAAAGATCATTTTTATTTGCAATATATCAGAGCGGTTGTCGAACTCTTTAGGCCGCATTAAGCCCCGAAGATTAACGCTCTAGTGGCCATCGTTAACTGTGTTACCGCAGGTTCTCTGAAACTTGATTTTAAACTTTTCCCATTGCGATCCGATGAATTCACTGTAAGCAAAAGTGACGAAGTCTGCAAAATTCATGGGATAGTTCTTATCGTTATAGTTCTGGAAATTTTGGTATTTCCTCAAGATTGGATCAGTGACCAGAGGTAACTAAATCCACCACGAAGCATAATACTGCAAAATGAAGAGGGAGTTCTTGTGCTGGCTTTCTGATAGACTCCGACCCTCGCTCAACTCCGTCATCCACTCACTGATTCGGTGGCACTTGTCGATCCCGGTTATACCTTCGCTTCTATAGACACGTCTCATAGGATGAGATGCTATGTAAAATGTCATCACGTTCGACGAAGTATTAGTTTCACGACACATTGCAGTTTAATTTGCGATCACCTATGAAAGGCATTACTGTTCCTCGGCAGCTAGCCAGATCGAAAGGTGAGGCTCCTATCCCAGAGTTTCGCTAATTGCCAACACACCTCATAGGCTTAACTTCCTCATAACAAGCCTTGCATACGATGTGGGAGTGCAGTAGATCTCGTAGCCGCAAGTATGCCATAAATGCCCCTTCCGTGGACTGAACTTTTCCTTCACTCCTCTGATGGACCCATTCCTCGAAGCTTATGAACTCATTCCCCTGCGCACGAAATGAGAATCCGATTGTGTTTCCTCATTTCCCTGTGCACAAAAAGAGAATCCGATTCTGCTTCTGTGCAATGTTTAAGGGAGCAAAATCCGAGCAGAGGTCGGTGCTTTCCTTGCTGTTAGTGATTTTGGTTTTCTGAGTACTGTGGCTGATCGCCGACCTTATTTATTTGTCCTCTCTCTTCTATTTTTTTCACCGCGAACAGCCGTTGATGCTAGCGAAGACTCGTGATTGAACCGATGATGCCGGCGAAGACTTCAGGGTCAACCGCTGATGCTGGCGGAAATTTGACGCTCAGCCACTGAAAACGGCAAAGACTTGAGGCTTAGTCATTGTCGCTGACGAGAACCTGAAGCTTAACTGCGCATGCTGGCAAAAAGGCTTTTACTAAAAATGGCGGCATGCTTAATCTGTCTGAGCATTCATCTGGATTATTTCCGAGCATTTTTCGATTCTTTATCTCTTCTGTGGCGAGATCATGTTCTTGAACTCTTGCAGGTGGAATCTCTGGCCGAGTGATGTATTCGACAAGCACACAAAAGGCCTACTGGACGTTCCCCTCCCCGGAAGCGATCACTGAACTTCGGTAAGTAGGACGTTCAGCATCGTTGGACAATTCCGAATAAATTAGCATTGGAACATCTGCTGTCAGGTTATTACAAAGAGTCGGCCATTTGGGTCATTGCCGGAAATTGCACTAGGAAATTACCGATCAAAGGAGATTTCGATCGGTTATTGTCGCTGCTTGTGATATAAACGGATCTTTCTACGAGTAATGTTTTTCAAGATGCCTTAATAAGTGATAGAGGATTTCATGAATCGAGCAGGATAATCAAGTTTGTATATTTATCGAAGCGAGTTGATAGGAAATGACTGACCAGGATGTCGAGTAATGCGTTAAAAGTTCAACTTTTCCGCGGTCCTATTTGCATGACGGGGGCGGCGTTCGAGTGAACGCAATATGATGCAAACTTCTTTCGATGCATACCATTCTTGAAGTATTATAGCGTAATATTTCCACTTATTCAGATAGGAAATTAGATTAAGTTGAAAGTTCTATATGATTGAATGAATTGTTTGTTCTATGACAGACGTCACTATTACAAGTTGTTTCAATGGTATAGCCACACACCGTGACAATTGTTCTGGTTCTTAGTGAACCATGTGGCCAGAACTTTACCAAGTGGAAGTTAGTCTTGGAATGCACTATTCCCATTCTTGGACCTGATCCCGCAATTTGCTGCCTGCAGTCTAACGAACAATCGAAACCCATAACATATTGTTTAGCAATTCCTAGTTACTCTGAGAAGATGCAATGGATCAGGTGATTGTTTGCATCCACTAATCCCAAATTTTAGACATCACAAACAAATGACGAGGTGATCGGATTAAGTTTGAAGATGTTTTCGGGTAGATTTCAAAATTAATTCAAGTCACTTTCGAATATGTGTCATGAGGAAGTGAATGAATTTGAAGTTTCTCAAGAATAGGAATGAATTGAGGGACGGATGAATGAGATGGAAAATTGCGACGATAGTATAGTCAGTGAATCTCGTACACTTGAATCATCGATGATTCATAACGATGCAGTGAAACAACATCTTACCCCCCTATAACTCTTGCATAGAATTGTTACTCATTCAAATTAAGTGCTCGGCAATATAATCCTTGAATGAAGCTGTCTAAGTAAATATTTCGAAGTGCTAATTAAACGAGCTCTTATGGACTTTTGTGAATATTTTTTATTATTTTCAACGTTCATATAATATTTCCGTACTTATACTCATTGGCTATTATCTCTTTACTTTGAGTAGAATATATAATAAAGAGCAGAAAAACTGAGTTGTAATGTCGATATGAGATGTGCATCTTTGAAATATTCTTGAAAATTTTTTATAATCGCCTGAAAATTGTTTTCCCGAATGGGTTTCTCCTCGAACTTTTCACCGACCAATGTGAGGATTTGAGTTGAAAGAATCGGCGGACGATAATCAATCGACAAAAGGATCGGCTGACAATAATCACTTGATTTAAAGAATCGGCTGACAATAATATGAAAAATAATTAACCACATGTAGAAATGGTTAGACTACGTTTCAATGAGATATTACTGCTAGCAGCTTACTCGATATTTGTTACATTTATTGGCTCATTCAGTTCAGGCTGTGTGCCAAAGAGTTTTTTTTTGTTGGCGCTAATGGTCTAATAATGTTCTAGGATAGCGGCGAATGAGCGTTTTCGTGCCAAATATGAGCACGTCATACAACCCACTGAAGAGGACGTCTTTCTAACACCCGATGAAGAGACCACATTACGTAATATTGTTACCGAGACTGGTATACGGTATGACATCATATTACAGTTGAAACTCGCTTGAAATGACCAACCGAGCATAAAAATATTCTCCTGAGTGTAGACTTTTGAGGTGACAAATCCACAAAGCAGGTTGCGTTTTAGAGGATTAGCATATTGCTATGGATTTGCTTTATATTGTATTTTATAGTAATTTCCTATAGAGAAGAGTAATATCGTTGTTAAATACTCTGAATTTGCTATTTTTTCGGGAGCTAAATGGATTCCCGTTGTGGTGTACACTCGGAGAGTGCGATAGTTGAAGCAATGAAAGTTTATCTCTTAGACGCATTGCAGGAACACATGAACCTGTAATTTGAGGTATTCAAACTCATGCTCATTCTTTCGCAAGACGCTACAGGATCGGAATGCGTCGAAGCGGTCTTAATTGATCCTTGAAAATAGCATATATCTTTGTTGGTAAATATCGATCTTTGTTGGGATTGACGTCTATTGAACATAATGGGCGATCATAGAGAGGGAGTTTATAAACGTGAAGATAGAAGAGAGGAATAATGTTTTGCTGTTGGCGTATTTTTCAGCGGGTTTTCTTTATTATTTATTACCTTTTTTCGGCATATGCTCCTTACAGTCTTTTACTTCGCTGAATAGCGTCATTTACACTATGGCAATTGATTTATTGCTTTATTAGCCCGTATAAGATCTATCGCTATCGTTATGAATTCGTCCACTAGATCAAGGAGTTTTCAAGTTTATCATGCCGATCCCTAGACGTCTTTGTTTATGTGGAAAATTGCAGCTTATCTGCAATGGTCTCTTTTTATGAAATGTTGTTGCATAATCTCGACTACTTCTGTACTTCTGATACCACGAACATGGCAAATCACTGGGCCGTTGTTCAGTGTAGATGGGACGAATATTTTGAATGATTTCATGAGGAACGACATATCAGTGGTTTTGAAGCATACAAAAATGGAATTTACGACCCCACTAACCTGTTGCAACTTTTTGAGGCGGTGAGCTTCTCCATTGAACTTTTGGAGTAATTGTACCTATTTATTAGGAAGAGCTGGCATCTCGCTGGCGACTGCTAAGCTGGATAGATCAGCCCATACTCTTATTCTGTTCGAAACACTTAGGATTGGTCACTGCGAACGATATTCTCGGATTCCTTAAGACACAGCTTGCAGTCATCCGCATATTAACACACCTTACCTTGGCGAGCGTGATATGTCATCAGTGAGGAACTTATAGCTCCTTCATTGGGTACCTCTCTGTTCGTAAGTCTAGGTGTCCGAACAGTTTGGTAATCGACTGATTGTTTACCATTTATTTATGGATAGGGTATTGCGCCTCTTATCAGCTTTTTTGTGCTTAAAACCACGCTAAATTGCATGATGTAGTTCGCTGTAAAGTTGTAAATGCTAAGCAGGTAATGTTTTGGGTCTCTGTTATAAAATCTCAGGTTTCGAGGTGTCCTTATGGATGGAGATTATTTATGCATCTTTTCATAACTGGGAGAATTCTATTTTTCTAAGACATTTTGTGCACGTTGTGCAAGGTAAAAGTGAATCTGCAAAACGCAAAATCAGATGTGGAATCGCGTGGATGCATTTCAGAGGCTTTCTTCTCTCATCGCAAAATAATCCCTGCTCGTTTATCTTTCCAGTAAGTTGCCGGTATGGACGAGACCTTATGATGACGAGAAATGAACATAACGAATCGATAAACAAATCCCCTCTAAAGCTGTGAATATTATTTGCATGCTTTAAGTAATCAATATGGAGGAGTATTTAGATTCGCCGAAGATTTTCGTCCACCAATGTGGTTATCGGTTCGATGGACGGCATTCGCATATTTCAAACGTTTCTTTCTATACAATTCAACGATGGAGTACTCACCGAAAAGCGTTATGATGGCATGTTTCTATTTAGCAGCCAAAGTCGACGAATTCAATCTCTCAATCCAGGATTTTGTTCATAACCTTAGGTTCGTCTTTTTAATCACTCTTGAAGTGTAGATTCAAGAAATCATATTGGAATGATATCGATCAAGATTAGCCGATCGCCTCTAGCTGGCGTGTACTTCAAAAACTGTTTAAACGTGATGCCTTTTTATTGTGTTGTGGCTTTTTTTTTCGTTTTGTTGAAAGAGTTGACTATTGGTGAGTTTAACCAAAGTTCCATCATACAACCATTAATAAAATTTGAACAAATTTCTAATCCAAACGAAGCTTTCAATAAAGTCACATTGAAATCTGCTGCAAGATCTTTCCCAAAATCTACGGCACGCTCATCTCAATCCGCTTTTTCTCTTCCTTTTTTGCGGTTTTTCCCCACCGGATTGCAACGTTTAGCAATTTGGCAGTTCTCAGATGTAGTAGGCTTAATTATGGTTGAGGATTTTTAATGTTACGAAGGGAAATTGCTGTTTGAGTTTAAAAACTGCACTGATGATACCTACTTAGATCGGGTACGGCGAAGACGAATGCAGAAACAATCTTATCGCTGGAGCCCGAGATAATGCTCAAATTGAACTATCATCTCACCGTGCATGCACCATTTCGACCATTTGAGGGACACCTCATCGAGATGAAAACACGATCATTACTTGGCTTTGATCTCGAGCAAGTTAGACCTCACTCCAACGACTTCTTTAAGGTTGGTTCCGTAGCCATTATAGAGTCTCGCATTATTTTCGCTTTAAGATGACAACATTTATGATTTTTCATCCATTTGCGTTCAATAATGCGGCGCTAAATATGTGGACATCATTCCTCAGATATATCTCTTCTCCTCTTAAGAGGTTGTAGTTTTGCATTCGTTTCTAACTATTACTACTTCATTATGGTGTGATGCTCCTTTGTAACGGGGGGGGGGGGGTGGGGGGGCTGGGGATGGAAGAAATATCCTTCGTCTATATGGAAAGGCAGATCTCACATAATACCAGTAATTTCAATGAAAAGATTGATAAATTTAATAATGAAACTGCGGCGTTATTCAGAAAGCCTTATTGGGCGATGTGATGTTGCTCTATCCGCCTTCACAAATCGCAATGGCTGCACTCAAATATGCATTACATAAACTTGGTGGGTTTATACTTTGCATTAATGATAAATATCGGCGATTTGGCGACCAAATTTAGACGAAAATCTCTGCATAAATGAATTAGAAATTGTTTACATACAATTTGATTATGTTAATTTCATTACTTTTAGCATTCAATTTCTTATTTTTATTTCAATTTTTTGAAACGATTTCTTTGGGATTTTTTCCACTTTTTACGTGAATCGATTTTAAATATTTTTTAAAAAATGTAAGTACCACGTATTTAAAATAGATATTGAAGTAAGTTACTCTGTTTAAATTCTTTTTTTAAATTTATTTGCGTACTTAAAGACGTTGATGTTTTGTAGTATCCTAAATCTTGCCTCTTCGAGGAAAGATTTTCAAACGAAATGAGAATTATACTCAAGCGTGATCTATTTTTGTGACTTTATGCTCAATAAAGGGCATATATTCGAAGAGATATGTTGCCTATTTGGATGCATTAGTAAATCGGATATGAAATTTGCCCACTAAAAGTTATGTTTTATGCACTCATTTCTATTATCGTAACCATATTCTCTGTATGTTTGTATAATCAATGAATATAGTTTTACAGATAAGTCAGATGATCTCTTGAAAGATCAATTTCTGTATAAATTATTGAATATCGATACATGGCAACCGCAAAATGATGATGTGATGCTATGCGAGAAATTGATTCGACGACTCGACGCAATTATCGCAGTGGTTCTATCAAGTTGTGAACCGATCACCAAAGAGGCGAATGCAGCTTTACAGGTGAATCACTCATCCAAATCTGTGATGATGGTCTTACGTTGTGGGAAAATTGCATTGATAAACATTCTACGTTATCTTTCTTTCTTTCTAGGTGTCCACAAAGTGACGATTGCTACGTCATGGATCAACCCTTTTCGGTCACCTTGTAATTTTGCTATCGCTATTTCTGTCACTTTCTTTTTCCTAATGGCTCTGACGCATCGAATTATGCGTGTAACTGCACTATATCGTTAAAACATATGTGGTAATTTATTGTAAGATATTTGCAGAGTAAAATGCAACGATGGGTGGCTGCATTACCGGAATTGGAGAAGAGATTGAATGAATCGACGAATATCACACAAAACGATAATTCCAATACCAATTCTGGATTTAATTCCGATGATGATGATTGACTGATCCGTTGTTCATTTCCAATTGTTCTAATGTAATCGTTTATAAATTATTGGCTCTCTTCTATATATTATAAAGAAAGATAAGTGTAATTTTTATCGACATCTTTGAAGAACGGCAAACGGAAACTTCATTACGATGCTGAATATATTGAGGTATTTATTATCTAAGAATATTGAAATAGGCGAAAATCATTTAATGAAATGCAAGCAAATATAGCAGGAAAAATATTGTGCTCATTTCGTTTCACTCGGATTCGAATCAGGAAGATGTCGTCACTTTTCAGTGAAAATAGAAGATTGTTGCGTAAATTGTTGTGGATGATACCGCTAGTGCGGTTAGTTTTTAATGCAGGATTTTGGGAGTGCGTGTGCTCATATGGCGATTTCTTTACGAAAAATCTTCCACGTTTGTTAGTAAGTTCATTTTTACAAATATACACTTACGCAGTGCGTAAACTTATCTCCTGCTTATGTGCGTCAATTATGCTTATGGGTCAAAGGGATCGGGGCGAGGGGTCATTCATGGAGGAGAGATGTTCTCCCGCTCCAGCTCCAAAAAATCCACGATAAACTCTCCCCCTTCTTTCGTAATGTCCTCGGGAGGGAAAGTGGGCTTCATAAACCGAATTTAACGTTTGATCCGAAGTTGATTCAACGACGGCATTTGAGCCCATCCGAATAAACAGAATGTTTGGCTATGCATGTGTTCTTCATCCGTGCTTGATTGTCGTTGGTGCGGCGCATAAATGAACAACGCACGTATAATCAAGCGTTATTCAGTTGTTTGAAGGTTTATGGAGATAGGGATTGAAGGCTGTGGTATAGATATGAGGGGAGGGGTGTTTCGAATAATAAGGAGTAGACTTTTGTTGCGACTGAGAGAATCCCTTTCCAGTGAAGAGGCCGATAAGATTGCAATGGGAGGGGAGATGTTAGCTGTTAGTCATCCATAGAGCCATCCTTCCAACAACTTAAATGTTGTTGACTCTTTCGGTGAAAGCGCTCGGCTCATAAAGAGTGAAATCGAAATGCAGTCTGCACAGTTGTATGATCACCTCTCCATTTGCTTCATAAATTCGTCTTCACTAAAACGCTACCATAGTGATGTTGAATCGTCTAAATATTCCCACCACATTCATTAGTGACATATAAATAAACCATTTTGAAGGTGCTCTATCAGTTTTCATTATCACCCTCTAAGTGCATTAATGCTATGCATCGCCTTCTTGTTGTTTGATTTCCAATGAATTCAAACTCGTTGCGTCAATGTGTTGGTTTCCTTCTATCATCGAAGATTTTTTCCCCTCTCAACTAGCGATTGCTAGAAACAAACATTCGCCACAATGGATCCGAGCTTGACACCTAAATTATTCGTCGACATCGATTCCTAAAATTAGTCCCACATTCGACATCATCGTCTCGTGAATCCTCGAAATTTTCCTCTTGATTAATGGTCACCCACTGAGTTGTGCCAGGCTGAGTTCCAAATGTTTTAATCCTCGGCATCTGCTGCATTAAAGGAATAGACATTATACAACTGTTAAGACCCCTCCTGGGTATCGCTTCAAAATTTATCCGCTTTTCGAGTTCCCATGTTTATTTTCGACCATTCCCATTAATCCTTATATAAAAAGCACGGCACTATTGCATTTAACGATGGCAGCCCATTTGCGAACCGCGAACGAAGCTGAGCTCGTGCACAGCACTACGTACGCGGGACTACCGTACTCTGCACGCTGCATACCACTAATGACGCCTATCACGGCAACTCGAAAACTTCTAGCAGTGATATGCAATTTCTTTTTCTAGAAACATGCAATTTTTTTGCACCCATTCAACTCAGAACATCAGATAACGTATTTGTGCAAAATTTCAGCTCAATTGATGCACCCGAAGTGCACTTTCTGGATGGCCCATCGTTCTCTGCAATAGCCGATCCGGGCATCATAGGAACTCGAGAACTTCTCATAGAAACATGCAATTTTTTTGCACCCATTCAACTCAGAACATCAAATAACGTATCTGTGCAAAATTTCAGCTCAATTGATGCACTCGAACTGCGCCACCGATCCTTGTAGAGCAAATTAATTCCCCCCCCCCCCTTCCTCCTATTTGCTAAACGCCACTATGTATTCTTCAGCGCACCATTATTGATATTGAGCATTGGGAAGGACTGTGCCCTTAGACGCATATATTAGCCACATCTGACTCATGAAAAAAGGGCTCTTTCGCTGTCATTGGTTGCTTAACAAAAGCAAATAGAATGCATGAATATTGAAAAGCGTTTCAGAACACAATGAAATGTTAAGTGCCTTCTTAAATGCTTTATCGAGGTGCTTCTTTGCAATTCGTGCAGCAATTGCTGCATTTTTTTTTCGAGTGTTTGAATGCTGCTTTTGAGAAATTCGCTTATTTTTGTATTTCGATAAACCACATCATTTGGTTTTATTTTCACAGAATTTTTGGAATATTTTTTATTGAAAAAGGAAGGTTTTCTTTTGAGGGCTTTTTTTCAATCCTAGCAACTATTTAGTGTGTGTGTATAAACAACTATTTATTGTGTGATGTGTATAAAGTAATATGAAATCGGGATATATCACCAAATACCAGACTATGGAGAGAAGGAAGGGGAAGGAAGGGAGGAAAGGAAGAGAAAAGTGGAAGCAAATGAAAACGAGGGGAAATATGAGAGCGCAGGTTGTACGAAAGCGCATTTGCATTCCACTCATCTAGCCGCTGCTTTATTTTACCAAAAAATCATCAATATGCGGAATAGTTTAGTTAGGCCGACCGCTCGCATAAATGAATCAACAAATTGTTTGTTTTCTTGCTATCCATTCAGTGCAAAATGCATGCCAATTTCTCGCCACCATTATACCTAAGGTTGCTTTCGACGTTGATGGGTCAAAGAACACACTGCGATGTGCATTGTATCTACCAAAAATTGGTAAGTCCGGCTTCATTGGTTCCCTTCTGGTACACACGCAAGTCACTCATGGCACACATAAACACACAGACGGACATAGGCACACACACATACACACGGATGTAAACGTGCTCGTGCAGAAACCAGCGCATATGATATTCAATGGAAATTTGCATTTTGGAAGGCGCACAGAATGGAAGCAAGTTGCGAAATGGCGAGAACAGGAAAAATTGCACCACTACACAATCAGGAAGACGTTCATTTTTCACGACACTTCAGCAGAGATTTATCTTCAAAGGATGAGCTTATAGGCCAGTATGCTGAGAAGCATATCTCTGGTTTTATAAGCATATTCCGGCATATTCCGGAACTGATAAGCGCAGGTTAAGAGTTACTCTTCCCCGCTACTTTTTCCGCTAACTTAATTACAAATTTGGCGTCTTTGTCGATCATTTGCATCATAAGAACGTCGCACATTTTTCTTCTGTCTGTTGTTATAGGTAATAGTTTACCTGCGTGAATTAAGTGCAAATGAAGCGTATTTTAAACGAAGAGTGATATCCGGTTCTATTTTTCTGTGTAGGATGTACCTGAAAGAGACGACAACTCAACGGCAATATAATAGCTGTGCTGAAGATTTGAGTGACAGGCACATTATTGTTGCAGCAACTTGTCAGTCGTCACCGACGGATTGCGAGAAAATATGCGTTGACGCTTGTTGTGTTCGTTTCATGTTGATCTAGGCGTTTTTCTGTTATGCTTTTGGAAATTTGCAGTTTATGCATATATAGTTAGATGCGTATGTTCGTTCTGGCACTCTCAGCTTAAGAATGATTGGAGCTAAGGTTAGAAAATTCACTGCATACATTCTACACAATAGACTGACTTATTTCAGTTTCCGAAATTGATGTATCAGGTTCTGAAGCAGTCATTAATTACCCAATATTGCCCAAAAAATTTGCATACTTCTAGGCCATTTAACACTCGGCAACGTCACAAAACATGCGAAAGAGCGATTTTAAGCTGCAGAATTGCAAGAGCGTTTCGTTGAATTAAGTGTATGACTGCGTGGTGGTGTATGTTTTATTATTTGTTGCCGGTTGTGCTGGTGAGTGAAGTCGGAGGAGTGTCTATCAAGCGGGCTTTTTTAAGGTCCGCTATTTTCGATGAAGGATACACCCTATATACGACCTCTCTACACAACTCGTTAACTCATTTCGTCGCCTTTCATCAATAAACAAACAAAATATATGCTCGCGCCGCATAGTATAAGAAATGTTTTCAGCAAATTTCACTGCAAAGACGGCGAACCGCTCGCTCGATACGCCGAGGCGGAAGGGGAGGAATCGAAAATATCTTCTCAAATAATAATTATATAAATAATTAGAGTGATGCAATGAAACACTTCAACAGTTAGCAAAACTTTTCAAATAGATTTAAAAGTAATGAACTCCGAATAAACAATTTCAACTCTTCTTTTCAAAAGAGCTCAACGAACGGAATTTAACAAATTTCGCATATATATATATATATATATATATATATATATATATATATATATATATATATATATATATATATATATATATATATATATATATATATATATATATATATATATATATATATATATATATTGTATTTTTAAGTGCATCAATTTGTTTAATGCACCTACGATTAGTGAAATTGAGAGAGAGCAATAGCTGTCATTATTTGTGATGAAAAAGCTATAAGAAAGCAAACATTCATAAAGCTCTCATTAAAACTTTCAGCATTGTGAATAAAAACAGCGAATAGCCTATAGAATGAAGCGTAAAGGTTAATAATTTTATTCCACATTATCTATTCACTACCAATTTCCAATCTTTATTTCATATGTGCATCTATTCCTCATCCATTTCCTTTTGAAACACCACAGATGGTACACCTTTCGATATTTTCACCACAGCGCGATAACTTCAGCTTGAATCATTTTCATGGGAAATGTGGAGGTTATCGCGAGAGATAATGCTATATTAAACTAATCCCACAGAACACTTTGCTGGGTTCATTTTGTGGTAGTGATCATCAAAACGGTATGCCACGCTGCTTTGTCGGCTACTGGACCTCTACTGGAGACCTGGATGAGGAGTAAGCACCTCTCGACTTTTCATTAAATCACCACCTACTCAGCAAAATGCTCTTCAACGTCATTCGACAAATGCTTCTTGATTTTTCGTTGAAACTCGTGTTCTTCTTCTCCATCTCATTGCCTCTTATCTCGTGATCCTTGGCCAACTGGCTGTCCAGCTGAGGTCTTCCGTGGTCAAGTAGCGGCCTTTTCATCTCGTTACAACTTTTGCGTTAGTACAGTCTTTTTTCCGTGCCTTCTTTCCCTTAATATTAGGCTTCTCCTTCTAGTCAAGTTGCTCCTCAACGCTCTCGCTTCTCCTCCCGGCGAAAATAACTTACTAATTTTAAATGCGCTAATCTCTGCCACTTTTTCTACTTGACACAGTGCAAAGATGCGGCATTTGTGATGGTCAAATGAAAGTGACCTTCACTTGTAGCCTGCATAACTTACAGCCAAATTCTACACTGATGCCAAGTTAATGTTAGCATTTGTTGAAAGCGTTATCGTTAATCAACGTCACTCTTTAGGTAATTATGCAAAAATTCAATGAAAACGTTACTCTATTGAAAAGTGTTATATGCCGAATAAAACCATCAAATAATATTTCATTTTTTTCTATTGCTCTATAAATCTTCCATAAGAGATTACTTCTATAAATTTATCAATATGAAATAAAAATCTGAGTGTTGATAAATAAATAAAATAAAATAAAAATAAAATTTATAAATGTTTCATAAATTATAAAATTAATACTTCTATAAATGAAATAAATAAAATAAAATTAACACTTCTATAAATGAAATAAATAAAAATCTGAGTGTTTCATAAAAACATAAAAACAAACAAATTAACACAAAATTGATTCATTTGTATCGATTCTCTAACAACAATAGTATTTTCTCGTATTTTTATCTCAATGTTTATGTACGATAGTTTCATTTCGCATCGTTAGAAATTCATAATCGCTAAAATATTTTCAATGAATATTTTCTAAGCCGATATATATTTAAATTCAATTTCAAAATTATATTGTTGTATCTTAAAGAATTTCTGTCTTCTTTTTTTTTTTATTTTTATTTTTATGTTTCAATTTATTGCAATTCAAATGTAACGTCTTTCAAAAAGAAAAACAACTTCCGTTGCTTTTTTTGATTGAATTCATTATGCTTTCATTGAGTTCGAACTAGAAGAAATGACTTATTGAAAACGTTAAAAATGAGGAAATAGAAAGTAAATTTCGATAAGTTATAAATAATCGAATGGCAAATTTCTCATAATAAAATTCACTCATCAGCATATTTTTGTTCTCGATCGACCTCATCTGAGGTGAGGTCGATCGAGATCGCACTCATTCTATATTCTCGATCGACCTCATCTGAGGTGAGGTCGATCGAGATCGCACTCATTCGATGTTCATTTGTTTCTCGTAAATATTGTTTTTATTAGAATAGTTTAGCAAAAGTTGAAAAATTCTTGCCACACAATTGCCACTATTGTTGATTCGTCGACGTCGATTCGAATGCATCACTATGACGTTGTGAATTCTATAATGGTTGATTGCGTGCGTTTGCATAATTTATAAAAAAGCGCATTTATTTTATATTGGCCTGAAATATATTAGCGATTTATAACACAACGCAATTGTTCGGCTTTCATCTTTAACTATAGCAACTAGTTGAAACTCACCTCTTCTGCAATAAGCCTTATTTGCATATTCCTCTTGTTGGGTGAAATTTCTCGAATTTAAAAGAAATGAAAAACTCGATTGCTTAATTTTATGGATAACTCCCTCTTCTCCACTTCCACCGTCCCTCCCCCTCCCATTGATAAGTCATATTTTTGCAGCTTTTTAGTTCGTTGTGTACTGTTGATAACAACGACTCTGCATGTTGTTTGTGTTGAATTGCTTGATGTTCCAGCATTTCGACAGCTTTAGCGGCTGTAAAAAAGTTATGTCACTATATGCTTAGAATACATTTTAGATGGCTGAATGAGAGGGAGATTAAAAGCAAAAAGAAAGAGAGTGAGAACTGCAAAGAATAAATTAAGACAAACCAGGAGGACATTGAAAAAAAAAGGATAATAGATCACCTACCCACAAAGCAGGGTTGCTGATCGTCGCTAGTGATCAAGGAGGTGATAAGAATGAGTTGTTATGACCGATCGCTCTACTTATATCGGTCATTTTATGGTGTCCACTATTTTCCCTCTATAACTCGCTTTGAATTAATATTGATCAATTTCTAGTGTTACTATGATGCAACTTTGCACAACCTCATTTAGAGTTTACATTATATGTGACGTCATAGTTTCGAGAGGTGCACAAATTTTTCCCACTGAACGTCTTAGTATAAGAGTTGGCGATTGTTCCTCAGCGCTGTCAGATGTTTCTTTGTTGTGGTGCTAAGTGGGTGCGTTGATTTCTCGGTATATTTATTGTCGCATTTGCAATTTATTCAACTCACACATCTTGTTTTTATAGGCGCTTTTGCTGTATTCTTGTCCTAGAAAATGCTATCCACTTCGAGATGCATATTTTATTATATTCTTTAAAAGTGCCAATATTTGAATTTGTATAGTCAAAGGGGTCGCACTTATATTGACTTTCTCATCAGTCGAGAAATATTACATTTAATGTATAACTAAAAGCGAGATAACGACGCTAGCTGATCTCTTTTATAAGCTCCATCAGAAGGGTATAGCTCGAGATGAACATCAGTTCTTTTTTTTAATCGTTTTCCTCGACATAATCGTTTATCAATGCTGTGGCGTCCGTTATGCCTCTTTTCTTAGATGGAAGCTTAGCAGCATGGTTGTCGACTGGAGTGTCCTTCCAGGTTTTATTGATTTTGTCCAAACAGCTCTTGAGATCCTCCGCTTGGAGGAAATGTCTGAAAGTTGGCACACGATGAGTAACGGTCCAATCACTGCAAGAGGACGATTGGACACTGAGCAGTAAACAATTTACGCTTATCGGATACTGAACACTGGGAGCCCAAGTAATTCCTTCCCTATCAATCCTTTCAGTGACCGCACAGCCATCGTTTTATGTTGATCTTGACTTTCCCTCTGACTGGACCATGTAGTACTTCCACTAAGTCTTTTCGATTCGCAAGACAGCTCTATCAATTTTCTTTCAAACTCATCGAAGGATGGTAGCAGTGCAACGTGTGAACGCGAAAGAGACATTTTGAAAGACAAGTACTCCTCATAGCACAGGTGACCGTCATACCTCTAACGTAACGAGAACGGCATTATATGAGAGGTGACTCCATGATGAAAACAGTTAAGTGAATCGTTAGAAATAAAGGATGGATCGAATTTAAGAGGCGATAATTCCTTTCGGTTTAGGTCAAGATCTCTCGAAATCGTAAGATTTAGTCAAAGCAGACTGAATATTTTCCATAGAAGACGTAATATTTGCACGGGAATAGAGAGCGTCCGCGTTGCTTAATTTTTTTTCTCCATGTTATAGCACCAATATTTTATGCATATTTTTATTAATTTCTTGTTCGCGTGCAGTGATCATCATTTCTTCTTAATGGCTGCATTATCCCCAGCTCCTTACCTCTATCTTTCTTCCATTCCGTTTCCAGTTTCCGCTCTTCTTTATTTCTATTTTCGCTCTGTGCGTTTTCTTCAACTATCCAGAATATTTTTTTAAAATATATGCATAAAAAATTGGTTTTTTTTTACACTCATAGATATTGACATATTGCCGAAACGTATGTCAACTCAAAATAAATAACCTGTAGAACCGTTGCCATCAACAAATCTCGAGAAATTGTTTCTACGATGCGTTTTTTTGCCCTATTTGAAAAATATTTTTTTCTCGGGAATCCAATCCCCTCCCAATGAGGATCAAGGTTTCAAAGTCTTATTCTGGATGTTTATTGTTGTTTCAAGGACAATGCGCTAGTTGCATGTAGATTTCATCTCTTCACTAATTGCAATGTTTTTTGCTGCGTTAAAAAAAATGGAAAACAGAAGGAAATGAAATTTGGCGTTTAATTTGCTTATCTTTGCAACAACGAGAAATTCAAAAAATCACGTTTTCATTTTCAATCAAGAAAAAGAAACCTAAATCCTCGAATAATCGGAAAGTACAATGAAGTACGGAAATACATCTTGATGCAAATCATTTAGACAAGAATATCGGAAGTAAATTTTAGTATGGGAAAATAATGGAAATAAGTCTTGTGATAGATTTGAGAAGAAGAAGAGCTGCCGAGTAGAGTCTGCTGCTTTGATAAGAGCTCTCACCTAGAGGAATTTATGAACGTTTGGAAAACAGAGAAACCTGTCGTTGGATGGAGAGGTTTTAGTATGAAGGCGTTGCTTTCAAGATTCTTTCAATGTGAGCACACATTCGAAGAGAAAATATTTGCGCAAATTCATTCAGTGACATAGTACAAATTCAAAGACATCATTTCGAGTGTAATATCGCCACAAGAAAACATCCAAATATGAAGAGAGTATCTGATGAGGACATTGTTAGCAGCAACAACGTTTGATAGATTGATCCCTTGCTAGGTAAATGTACCCTTCCGAAAGGAGCCTCTATCATTTCGCTGCAAAATGATTTGCGTCCTTCACCTATAATTAAATAAATAATCATATAGGAAGTCAAACAAAATGCCAATCTATCAAATGTGCATTTGAAATTATTCGTTCATTTAAAACAGTAAAAAAGATTGACATTATCTTTTTATTCGTGCATTTATTGATTGATCGATTGATTGATCCACTGATTTATTTGTTTATTTATTTATTTATTTATTTATTTATTTATTATTTGTTTATTTTTTCATTTATTTATTCATTCATTTAAATGGTCTCAAGTGTGAAAACATACAAAAAAAAAAAATGTGAGCATGAACAACAAAAAGAGCGAAATGTTCGTTATAAATTAGGCAAGAATATATTCAAATCAACAATAAAAACATATAGTGATTCATTAACCGAATCGATTCACTAATTACCAACTCTCTCATCTTAAACACTGATATAACCGAATCGTTTCATTGTTAAATTCGTATAATAAAAACTACTCGTTTGAAAAATATTTTCAAAAACAATTTTGCTCGTTTAAGAAATTTTTCAAGACGGATTTAATTATGTGATTTTTTCTCGTGTTTCGAATTTGCAAGCTTATGAAGTTGTCCGCACTCGTCATCCCATTCCGGTTACTTTTCCCCTAGTTCATTTGCGTCAATCATAAGCGTCCACTCAGACATTTGCGCTTCCCACCAACTCATGTTTCAAGTTGAAATTGCTCTATGCGAAAATTCTTGCATTGCGGATAGATAATCATCTTTAACAAATGCTTGAAATTCTCTTGAAGTGTTCACGAGCAATATGAAATGGATTTCTAAGTTTATTAGGCATAAAACGTTCTTGTTCTCACTTTACATTGGCCATTGTTTATATTAGTGCAAGAGACTTTGTGTTCATTAGGCGTTTTTTTTTCGTTGAAGAAATTGGAGTGCCTAAGTTGTTCACTCGGTGAAACGTTCTTTCTTTTCTTTTTTTTTCGGCTTTGCAACATTTTTGTTCGTTTAGTCAAGTTTGTTGATTTTGTTCGAGCTAACTTCTTTGCCTCGTTTGCTTCTTGGCTTACATAAGTTTATTGGCCAATTTTTTAGTTGCAGTTTCCTGTCGTGACGGGAAAGAAAAAGCTTCTCGTGGAAGATTTGTTTAAAAGGGAATTTTTTTTTTCATCCTAAAGTTTATCATCACTACATTAATATACAAAATTTCTGTTTATAAAGAGTTTTTTTAAAGACCGAAAAAGTATGGGTAGAATGAAGTGCAAGTTTTCGGCAAGTTTCTATACAACTCAAGCCAAGGCGTTCGTTCTTTTAATGTCGAAAAAAAAACTCTCTTCACCAACTCTGTGAGATGGAAATGAGGTCGAATTTCGTTTTTTTTTTCACGGTAATTTCCAGTTATATAACATATTTGTAACTCTCTTTCTCCTCCCCTCGTTATGATTTGCTTTAGAATTTATTAAAAAGCATCGAGGAACAAAGATTCCGGCATGCATTTTTTTGCCTAATATATGCGTTCTAAGGAAAAAGATTATACGCCCTAAGAAACAAATAAAACATGAACGAAATTTAAAAGAGTACCACTTTTTAAGTTCATGAGAGAAACCTCTATGATAAGTTCCATAGAGCATAGAGGTATCAGCAATTTTCCCAAATATGGCACTGAACTGTTGTGGTTGTTTTTAAAAGTCGATAGGCGATATTTCTGCAACTATTTCTCTTTTTTTTGCATGAAGCCTTTTGTAAGACTCCCTCATTTCTTTTGCTTCGATCAGTTTCTGATTGATTCGATAGTGATATTCAAAGAGAGGAAACCCATTCATAATCAAAAAATAAAAAAAAAAAAAACAACAAACAAATTCTTCGATTCTTTGCTCTTCTTTCCTCACTTTTCTCCTCATCGATTGCATTGACGAGCTCTTTATCTTGGATTACTTCATCAATTACTCTTTTCTCTCTTCTCCTATTCCCGTCTGCTAAACTCTCTTTCATATGAACGTTGATTTAGCACAAATCTTTCTAAGCACTTTCATAGATCAGATCTTATGCTGCAAAACGGAGAATTTCTAATCTGGCAAAATCTTTCGCCTACCTTGCTTGTAATGCTTCACAAAAAAAAAGAGTAAATCCCATCCCTACTCTATAAAATCCTTCAAAAAGTTCCTTCAGTTTGCATTAAGCGCTAAATTTTCGTAAAAAATGCATGTAAAAATATAGTGAGAAAGTAATCAAAGTAGTTGGCTGGTCAGTTCCTTATCTATGCAGTATAAGAGTAAAAGAAGACATACAACATTTTATGTGTCTTAGAATGCAGTAAAACAGCTCATCGTAAATGTTTTCTATAGTCACCAGCAACTAAACTTCAACATTAAGAATTTGAGAGCAAATGACCGATGCTGAGATTGGTGCAGTTGGCTGTTCGCAGGAACCCGAGCAACCACAGCGGAAATGGCCGTCGGGCGCAGATGACTGTATGGCGTGATGAATGTTGTGGCGTTAGGTGTGTGGCGTTAAACAGTCGGCTGTGAGATGGTAGGTGGTGAAGAGTGGGAGTGAGTGCTGGAAATGTTGTGATTGTGAGGTTGGTTGGTCAGGTCAGTCCCGATGTAGCATGTGAGTTGGCTAATGCAACGATGACTTTATCACTGAACGGCGATTGTATCGTCTTTATGACGTTCCACGAATTTTTGGTAGACGTTATTTCTGCTGTCCTAGAAGAGTTTATTCACCTGTTCGAAAGGCCATCAATGAGATCTTCTATCTGCGTCTAAATTGGAGTGATAATTAAGATAGGTTTTGAATATTTAGATTTCATTTTATAAGATTGTTGTGCAGGAGTAGAAAAACTCCCCAGACAAATCGTACCTGTAAAATGGCTTTCGTGATAAAAATTTCGAAAAAAGAGATTTTTTCGAACGAATCAAACGAATTGCACATTTATATCGTAGAAACATCTATACACCCTCCTATGGAAGCTATGAATGAGATGAAATAATTCACTGCACTTCATTTGAGATTCTGCTCATTTTTGTTCATGTTGGCACATTTACTGCTATAGAATTTCTGAAATTCCTAATCATTTCCTATCCCCCCGCCTCCCCCCCCCCCCCGGTCTCATCTGTTCGAACAAAATGACGGACATTCTAGAGGTAAATTCTACTGAGCATTCTAAAATGAGTAAGACTTACTCGATTTACTTCACGTAATCCCTTTCGGGCTCTTCATAATCTGAGCTTCTTCATCCCGCGTGATGAGCTTGTAAAATATACCGTGAATATCCAACATCCGCACCCACCACCATAACCCTTTTCGATATGGGCAGAAGTCTACGTCTCAGAAAAACTCTACAATTCGACGAACAATTTTTGCAACGAAATCATAAATGGCAACAATCATAGGTTCAAACAAAGACTTGAAAACGACATAGCGACCATCCTGTGATGAAATACTATCGTCTCTCAGTCTCACAATCTAGCATTTACTTGACAGTATTCATCTAAAGTGTCGTTTACTAACTCATCTGTTCGTTTAACAGCTCTTTCGTTGAGTGAATAATTTCGGTTGATCTCACTCAACAAATCGGAGAGCCAAATTGAATGAGTGAAACTTAGCTGCTAGCATAAAATATAAAACGATGTTTTATATGCTAAGAAAAAAAAAAAAACTAACATTGCACATATTGGTGGGATTTGATTTTATTCGATTTTATCGCTACAGATGAAATATTTTTATGAAATAAAATATTTAACCACTTTAAAAAAAAAAAAATCAATTTTTAGCATACGAATAATTAATTCTAAGTGAAATATCGGAAAGGGAGCTATTGCCGCAATTATAATGCATAAATTATATATTCGTATAGAAAGAGGTCTTCTTTTATTTATTTTTATTGTTTGTATTCATATATATTGCATTTTGAATTATTATTTTTGCTATTATAGGCGCATTTTAAATGTTTCATAATTGAATCGTAATTCTATGAGAGATGATTATCATTGCTTAGAAAGAATAGGACAAATATCAGAAAATATGCTATACGTATAAATATTTATGCAATTTTATTTAAAAAAAATGGTTGATTATCGTAAAAGAATAAGCATAATGATGTTGGATTGATACTCTAAGATATGTCAGCCGAATTAAAAAATAGATCTACAATTAAAACAAATAATTTCTACAGCAGGATGTAAAATGCATGTACCTTTGTATTGTATTCAGCTCTATCCTATTGCAATAAGAAATAAACGTTGCAATTGACGTTTTGCAATTTCTTGCAATCTATTCGAATTAGCACAATGGAAGTACAAATGAGCTCAATTGCATCATGTCTTTTCGACCTCTTCTGTGTTTTTCGCTATTGATAATTTCCGTTGAATGTTTCACAAAAAATAAAAAAAATTTTCCACGAGTATTATTGATCTCAGAAAGTGATAAATTGATAATCGAAATTTCCGATTATTTTCTTTTAAATAACTATTAAATGAGCATCAAATATTTAAAACTTTTCTAACGTTTATTGTTATAAATGGCAATGATTATAGATGATTTGATTCGATTAGAAAGTCTAACAAAAATATCTGAACTAAATTTGCATAATTCATTGTCTCGAATAGAAATTCATATTCAAAAATGCTGCAATAATTGAGCAAATATTAATGAGAATTTTCCGTTCATCGAAATACGAATGTAATTTTTATGTCGGATTATGATCATTATTATTCCAACATGTCAAAAACATCTTTCATATAATCCTCGTTTTTGCTTCAATTGCCATAACATCTCGATCGCTTTTCCTCTACAATTTTCTTAGCCGAACTCAATTTGATGAGATTTTATGATTTCGTGAGGCGAGTGATTTCTTGCTTATTTTAAATGCCTTCATTTTGAGTTTCTTTTTTCTAACTATATCAGTGCGATTCACATTTAATTGATTGGAAGTTCTCCGACTAGCCGATTAGATTGCTCTGAATGCTTGCAAAGAAACGACAACACTTTAAAGGGTAGGCCTGCCTTGAAAGCTCAACTGTAAAGCACCTGAACGTTACGCTCGAGAATGGGACAATGCGGGGTTGTTCTTTGAACGCAGATGGGCTATACAAAGTAGTGCTTTCATGTATAATGGTTTTGCATCTACCTTATTCAAAGTTATATTTCAATGATATAAATAAGTACATCAAATGGAAGATCCAATGGAATAATGACATGCCCACTGATATATCTAAGTGGCGAAATGAACCTTATAGGATTAATCCTGCCGGATGTATAGTTGCGCGCAAGTGTCATAGTTGTCTGGGTATGTCTGTGTTGTGAATGTCCAGAAGCGCAAATTTCCGCGTAGCAATACGCCGCCGCCTCAAGGCAAAAAACTCTAGAGCCCTATAAGCTCTTTTACTGTCATATATTTGCGCAAAAGTGCATGAGAAACTTGTACAACTATGTGCGCAGATTGCCTAATTTTGGCGAGTATTTCACTCAACTATGAAAATATATGGATGAAAATCGCAAGGATTGCTGGATTTTAGAATGGTAACTTTCTCAAAATCACCAAAATTATCTCGCAAGCATAATTTCTTCACAACTTTTTTTTTTCGTGCCAAAGTTAATATTTCTACAAACGAGCTATCCCACTTACATAGATTTTGCTTGTGGAGTGTTGTATTCAAGCTAATATTATACAGTTTATAGTTTGTTGAGATTCAAGCTATTATAGTCTGCTTCTAGTTTGATTTCATCTTTGAAATGAGTTGCTCAAATTTATTCTTGAGCTTTACTGATATTAAAATCGAAAAACATTTAATATTTTATACAATAAACTAAATAAATTTCATTCGGTGAGAATCGCTTATTGAAAGAATATAACAGTAATGAAACGATGTTAGTAATAATGGTCCAATATTGCATTGGTTATATTTAGGTGATAAAGCAGTTTGCAATAAGGATTTTCACAATTCAAGGTTTTTAATTGCAATTTGATTGTATAATGAAACATGACAATAGTGGCGTTGTGCACGTAATGTTCTTGCTAAATTTCATTACCTTAATGAAAAATTACACAAAAGTTTGCAAAATTCAATGCAAATAAAATGAAAATACAAAAGTGTATTGTTGAAGCCTATATATTGGAGTGCCAACGGTGATTATTGATGAAGAACACCTCATAGTTTGCTAAACATCTTGCAATCAGCTTTGTAATTCGATTCATTCAGTAGAGATTAATGTGTGCTATACGTGTGAAAGTTGATTTTTGTTGGAAATTTTCTGGATGAAGGTTGAACTTCGAGAGTGAAACTGCTGACAGTATTGTTGGACAATTTTCTGGATAGTGGGTGATAACAACAAAACGTGCTACAATATCAAATAAGTGATACAATAGTGATTTTTTTCAACACAACATACTTTACGAATTGCGAAGTCGTTTATTTAAGAAAAAAGATGTAATTTAGCTGTGTTATTGCAGAAATTCAAATGACAATAATGCCACATAGATTTTGAGATGTTTGAGGTGGAAACCTTCAAGGACATGAGGCCGTCAATAAACATCCATGCATTAGATGGCTTCTTAATGAGATCGTCCACAAAGCTAATTTCACTGCGAGAATGTATCGACGTCGTATGCCATCGTCATTTTCCGTAATTGCCGATCACATCTGTCGCAATATAGCAATGCGTTCGTCTCATTACGTCCTCTTCGTCTCCTCCTGAATGTTTTCTCTTATTCAATCGGTGATATTTGCTCGACTTAAAAGCATGACTGTTTCACCTTTCGCTCAATAGAAATGTGTGATTTTGCATAGTCGTCATTCCTTGGCACTTCGTAACATCCAACCTATTCCTTTATGATTATGAAGCTTTTGTCGTGATTGTTCGATCATCACAGCAACAACTAGGGGGATTTTTGACCATCCACTATTTGCCGAATCAATCAACCAATGAATGGAAAATGTGCAGTCGAACCGGTTTAACAGGTCGAATTTATGCTGATGCCCTTTAATTGTGCTTTTATGAATTATTTGCCGTTCTCTTTTTAGGAAATCTGTTCCTAATAATTTCATCTCATTTTCTGCAACATCTTAAACGTATAATCATAGGAGTTTAGTTGAATTTTATTAATGCAAATAAAGTTCACTATAAGAATAAAGATATATTCCTTAATAAACATCCTAACGCTATTGTTTTTTTTTTTTCAGATAGGATGGGGAATGTATACTCCAATAGTCTTGTTGACATTGCAGGTATTGATTTCAAGCCTTATAGTGGCCGAGGATCTCTTCCTGGGTCCATCATGGAATTTCTGAGCGACTGACGTGATTTATGAATTCGAATCAGACTTAACTAAGCGTTCTAATTTTATTCTAATTTTTTTGTTTCGAATCCTCTTTGTAGGTAGCAGCAAAAATATTTTATGCCATCGCTTCCATTCTATAGAATATTTTCGCTTCCATTCTATAGAATGAGATGGTCTCATAGGTGTGCTTTACCTGTCGCTTCCATTTAAAATATCCTAATCCAATGCATAATGCATCTCTCTTGCCGCATCTGTCACCCTTCAGACTACTCAATAAATTCGCCCTTTTCGAGTTCAGTAGTGAAAGAGCTCACATTTAATTGAATTTTATAAAACAATGAAGGTAGCCACTATCTAATGTTACTTTAATCCTCTGTGTAAATTTTTTCAACAGTCTTCTTCAATTCGTTTCCGCTCTAAAGAGCAATGAAAAAAACTATTTTTTATATAATGGTATTTATTATAACTACTATAAGGAGTTTCAAATTTTCCAACTGAGAACACCGAAATTGTACTCGTGAACTGCTAATGGAAGCAGCATAATCACATTTTTGACTACGAAATATACGACTTTCAATTCGAACCAAAAATTTTCGGCGATAAATCTACGAAGTGAGCCGAGGAAATTCGAAGATAAGCAAGGCGAGCCGATATTATTGGGACTAAGGCGAGCGAAATGAGCCGAATGGTATTTAAGGGGAATAAAAGCAGCTAAATATTCTGGACGAACGGAGCGAGTGGAATGACGCAACAGTTTTGCGGATTCGACGAAGAGAAGGAGCCAAAAATTTTTCAAAGCGATCGAAGCAAGCCGACAACCTTTCACGGCGGAAAAAAAACGAAATCAACGTTTTGAGGTCAAAGAGAATCGAATGAGTCAAAAATTTTCGAGGCCGACAATTGAAAATAGCCAAAAAATTTTAAGGTTGGACGAAGTAGATCGGGACTTATAGCTTTTAAATTAAGCGAAACAAGACAAAATCTTTGAAAGCATCGGGACGGAATGAGTCGAAATATGTGAAAGAAAGGCGAATAGAGGAGGCGAAAATTTATGAAAGTGATAAAGAATGAAACGATGGAAAATTCTTAATGATGGGATGGAAGCGTTAAGAGCGATCGCTTTGAAAAGAACGTTGGCCGAAATGAGTGAAAATATTTGTTTTAACACATTGTCAATCCCTTTAAACAACATAAGTGCGAAGAGTTGCAGTATCAACTCGATATGATCGGAAGTATATAACGAGTAATCTTTAGCTGAAATTTTTGGAATGTCTTTTTTTATTGCAATATACATTGCAAAATTTTCATTTATTGCAATATAAAAAACACGTATCGTAAAACGCGCAAATAAAGCGTCCTGAAATATTTTGCGGATTATGTTCAAGATTTTGCGACATTTATTTCATCAAATATGCTAAACGAAATGAATGGAAAAAAAAACTTTTTTTGGAATTTCAAAGATATTTGTTAAAAGTTTAACTCTTATAAGTGTTTATATTTCTCCTATAACTCCGTAAAGTTAAGCTAAACGAAACAAGCTGCAGATCTTGCCAACTTCTCGTACATGCTCTCGATCTCTTGAGGATATTGATTGCACTGTTGTCTGGTGCGAAATTCAGATGAAACTTGCTTGGATATGATGTTTTGATAATGATAACCGTATCGCTATAACAATAGTTTTTAGTCTCCAAGTGCTTAATCGCCACGTTTAATGCATCTAACGAGCGTAACCAAAATTTCAAATGCCTTAAGCATTTGAGTTTATTTCATTCATTGCTCATCTCGATTCATTATTGCTGTATGTTGTTTTGCATACATAATTAGTTGGATGTTTCATAGACGACAGTTTTGTTAACGAATACTCGAGATTTGAGTTCTTCTCTCTCAACTTTTATACATTTCAGAAAAAATTTGGCACTTGCAAAGCTCTTTTTTTTCCTTCTTATTAGACCCTATCTTCTTAGTAAAATTTTCGAGTGGTTCATAGTATTGAAATTCCTTCAAAGTTTATTCTTTACCTAAGAATATATATATATATATATATATATATATATATATATATATATATATATATATATATATATATATATATATATATATATATATATATATATATATATATATATATATATATATATATATATATATATATATGGCATTTCAGTTATATATATTTCACTTTCAGATAGTTTTATAGCGGTGATACCGATAAAATAAGGGCAAACATGACATAAAAGAATGAAAATGGCCAATAGTTATAAGAGGACTTTAACCGACGACAATGCAAATAGATAAGGTAATATGTAATGAAATTCAATATCGAATTAGGAACCACATGGTCGGCAAATCCTTATTATCTCGCTTAGGTGATTTTTTTGCCGACTAGACGCGATTTTCCCATTTCGCCCTCTTCAGACTAATGAACGAATATTTTTTGATTTGATTTTATTTCTGTTTACGTCTGTTTTATCCCTATTTTAATTCATCATATTAGTTGGCTAAAGCTGCCTCATTCAAACAAATTTTTGAAGTACATAAATCGTTCATCTATTTCGCATAGCGAATCCTGAATTCCATTCCCGAAATGTTGAATATATTTAGAAAATAGTCGTTGTGCCAATTTCATTATGTGCTTAGACATTATATCAATTTCGATGCGTTATTATGATTTGTTGTTGATATTATGTGTGTGTTTAGTTGTTGCATGAAAAAGTGTATCACAACAACCTCTCTCACTAAAATTATATTAAACATTTCGGCGAGTTGTCTTTCAATTTTATACGAAATTGAAAGTTGTTCCATTGCGATGAATCGTTCATTTACGTTTACGTCGATGAATTTCTTTCAAGAAATTCAAGGGAATTTTTACTCATCGCAATGTAAAATAACTCAAAAATAGATTTTGCGAAATTATCGTTTTAAATCATTCTCTTTTATTTCCGATATTTTTTATAGTGCGACGAATTCCAGTTGAAATTATTATAGATTGTTTTTACTCGTCGTTAGCCGCTTAATTCTATGACGACGATCATTATTTATTCATTGACTCTCTGGAACCATTAGCCGCTATTCGAAAGAATAGTGCATCACAATAGTTTCTAATGGTCCTCTTTGATTTATGCGAAAAATATCTATCGGCGTCAGTTATGTGGAGTTGCATCTGAAGATAATGCTATTACTCGTTTCGACTGGTTGAAAATATTGCTAATAATTGAAATTGAGGTATTTTAATAAAGCAGTGGCCAAGTATAGGTACTGCTAATGCTGCTCTCTAATATTTGGGTCTCATCTATAACATCCATGAGACATAGGGGGTTTCTATAATTCTACGCTTCTAGGGCAATGTTAATGCGTTTAAGCAGTCGAATAACTAAAGGAAACGTTTTTCTTCCCTATAATCAGCTTCTCGAAATGTCATCAATTTTTGTCTTCCTTCAAAAGATCATTTTCCCAGTTCAATAGGCGACGTTTGCACTTATATGAACAAAACGAAGTGGAAAAGTGCACCAGAGATGGCGGCACGATATGTGCTTTTGCACTCGTCTCGCCGGAGGCAGTTATTTTCCTATATAATCAGTAAAAAGTAATTCTTGCTAGTTAATGCGATCGTATTTTAGTTGACTGCAACACCAGCACGTTTTTTTTTTTGACAAAGTGAGTCGTTTTTCCGTTGTCGAAATGAAGAGTTGCAACGCTAAAATGCATGAAATCTTTTAGTACAATTAAATGTTTTTTCTTATTTCGGCGTTGATAGAAAAGCATGGAATATGCTATCGGGGTTATATGGCACCAATCACGCTTGTCAGCTTGAAGACAATCAGCAGGCAGTTCGACACAGACATGCAGATGCGCGCATGCGCGATCTCATCATAACATACGTTTAAGGAGCATTTTAACGGAACCGCATCGAAAAGAACATTGATAAAGTATAAATTTAGCACTTTCATTACCACATAATGTCTAAAATAATTTAATAGAATTTTCTCTATTCGCTTTAGACGAAAAATGTTTACACCACCAATGTTCTATCACTTGTGTGATACCACTATGTGATTGACATTTAGTTTTAATCTTTCCTTAGTGGAAATTTTTGCAAAAAAAAAAAGCGAGAAAAAAAACGAACTTTTTGAGTAATGGGGATAATTAGAATCAATGTGAGTATTTTATGATTATTTCAATGAGAAATAAGTTTCTCAATTTATCAACTCATCACATTCGAGTGATTTTCTTTTTTCTTTTTTTTTTTTTTTAAATCATCGAATTTTCATATCATTACTTCTTTAGAAAACTCGTAATTTTTATTTCGTTGTTTATTTAGACAAGTTACTTACAATTATTGCATTTTCAAAAATTCATTTTTTTTTTGCAGATTATTTAACTCTATGAAGTTGTAATGGAAAATGCGTCAAGAAATGAGAAGCACTAAATGCAGCAATGAGTACAGGCAGCATCCTCATGATATAAGAAAAATCAACTTCATTAACTTTACTGCTTAGCCTCATTGGGTAGTTCAAGACTCTATTTTAACGGACAATCGAAGAACAACTGACTTTAGTCGACGTCTACTTTTTCCATTCAGACTCATTCAAAGCAGTAGCGCTTTCAATAATGAGGTAATTAATAAAAGATGTTGGTGGGCCGATTCGTCGGCGATGATCACTGTGCTTGGAGGAAAAAATATCCTATAGAGGAGATTGTGAATTTAATTATGGTTCTTTCGGATTTTTTACATTCTAAAATCCAACGAATTTCTTTCGAATTCTCGAAAATAACTTCGTGGAGTTCAGAATCTATAATTCTGTAAATTAAAGAATTACTTCTAATCGTGATCACATCTGCAACGATTAAAAAAATGTCGTATATTTTTTTCCAGTAATGCAACGAAAGTGCACCTTATAGGAAACCATAATCTTAGTTATTTTTGATGTTCACCTCATGAAAACAATTTGTCTTTTAAATGAATGAACGAATATTCATAAAATACTTCCGAATTTTGGTTCTTACTGTTGATTTGAAGAGATAGATAATCATCATTTACAGTTATGAGTAGATACCACCACATCGGAATAATTCGTTATCATACTGAAGCAATTTTAGATGCACTTTCAATGATCCTCATCTTGAATGAATGATACTATCGATATTTTTTTATCGGAAGCGAAAAAAAAAAGAAAAGAGATAAATTCTTTTCTTTGATTTGCATTTTTTACGCTATTCTTTCCGTGATTGATTCTAAACTATTGGTTCGGCGGAATTCAAGTTGCTCACCTTTCTGCCTCCTCTTCAATTACTCTTACTTTAAACGTTATTCGAAGCGACACTACATATCGATTGTGGTTCCTAAATTATGGGAAATGATCACTTATATTTTTGCTAAGCAAAATAGCATTTAAGATTTTAAATGTGAATCATACAGGAAATGAGAATGGGATAGGTTTCTTCAAGAATGCTTTCCAAGCAATCAACTGTATAAAGCAGTTGCAAGAAACTTCAATATCGTGATTTATCTTTGCATCATTCAGTACTCCTTCTTTTAATGTCAGTTATAAATAATCCCTTTTTTTCTTAATCGAAATCTTCAATACGGCTAGTAAATTTCATGAGCGCAAATTAAGTAAAGAAATCAACGACGTGTCCATGATTTTCTCGAATAATAGCGATCGTTCAATAGCATTGAAAAATTGCTAAGATATTTCACTGGTGGTTTTTGCAAGATCTGCAATGGGGGGCTTTTTCTCGCCTCTTTCAGTTTTTGAAAGCCACATTTTTGGAATGTCGCAAGCAATAGAGACGACAAGAACGTTTCCTGCGTGTTGAACATAAGCCATATCACAATATAACACATTGTGATCTTAATTCCCACTTTTATTATACAAGTTTGAAAGAAAGAGGTAGACTTTCATTCAATAATGGCAATCAAATTTCGGTTGGAAATCGAAATTCCAGCTGATATGCACGAGCCGGAATTCCTCGAGATTTTATTTGATGAAAGCGGAAACTCGTTTCTTATTGAATATCTTTTTGAAGCTAACCGAAAGATGACCAAATGATGACCGATGACCGAAAGAATTTTTTAAATTTTACTCGGTTGCAAGGCAAACTTGCTTGGCAAAAATATATCTTCGAGAAGTGATAGAAGCTGGAAGAAGTTCACATGTTGATTGTAGCCTCCTGGTGAACGCAAAACACGTTGCGATGCAAAATTCTAAATTTGAAAGAACAACGTGAGAACGCATATTACAGAGACATTCCCACTCAATGTAATTTTTTGAAAATACAAGAAAAATATACGATAGGAACATTCATCTAGTGATAGTGGCTTAAGAGGGAGGGGGAAGGGGAAACAACAGTTAGAAGGATATCGATGTGTGCGATGCTTCAAAGCCATTTCACCATATTTAAATTAATCAAAGCATTGCTTCTTCTCAGATAGTGATGAAATCTTTGCTGCATTTTTTATGTTTTTTTTGGTTTTCTTTTCCATCCCATTTGCGAAACATTTAATTCAGATAGCCCATCCTCTGCATTAGCCCACTTGCGGCTGTATTTTTATGTTAGAGTCGTATAAGGTTGTTTGCTGTTCTGTTATAGAATGCCGTATTTTATGTTTTTTCATCGTGTTGTCGTATCGAAACAGCTATATTCTTTCTCCCATTGAATCTTAGGTATGGATGCAGGTAACGTATTTATTCGTTTTTTAACGCAAATATTCCCACATATTAAAATGGTACTGCAATTTACATCGGTTCGGTGCAGATATTTTGGATTTGATAATCAGTGGATCAAGTGAAGAGATCATTCTCTAAGAAGATAAGAATATCGCTTATACAACAGGTGTTGTCAGATGGACCAATTAACGGAAGTGGCAAGTATATCAGTGACGGCGGTCGGCAAAGAGACAAGTACTCGCTTGTAATTAGAAGAAGTGCAGAACCACAAGATATGGCTGGCTCATCCCGATTAAAGGAGAGGGAGACGCAAAACGGAGCGGCAAAGTGTGAGATTATTTTAAGGCTCACGAAACGTATGATGGATTAGGTGGAGATGATCGCAGAACGAAGGTGATGCGTTGCCACATGGGGATATGGAAATCGCTGGTGTTTAAGAGCTACTGCAAAGGGTCAGCCATCAGAGTGATGAAATAAACATGTTCGAATGGCATACGGAGGAAACGCAAATTTAGGGCAGCGACGAATTAACAGCGAAGAAGCGATATCTCTAGTGTCAACAGGATTGCCTTGTTGCTCCACTCTTTAGGCCCTGTAGATGCGAAAATAACGTTCAGCTAGCTAATTCGACTGCTCACCTTCTAGTTAGCAAGGCCTCGAAATTGGCGCCGGTAGGCAGATGCTTGCTCAAAGGGGGTCATTGCTTCGGACTCAAACTCCTCAACCAAATTGCTCATTCAATATGGACAAGATAAAACTGTCAACTAGCTGGAATAGATTGACATAGTTCCTGGAAGAGCTCTAAGGGACGAGACTGCAGGTTATGATACATATCAGCGCAGAGGACGACATATCAGCAGTTAATACAGCATGGTTATGATACAGATATCAGAGTTTCATATCTGTTGGAAATGTTTATAAGAAGCCACAGCAGTTCTCTTCTAGAATTATCGCTGAACGAAACAACTTTTGGCTTCTCTGTTCCGCATTCTCCTGATTTTAATTGCAAACGTTTCTCCTCCAGTCTATTTTTGTCCTTATCTCCTATTCGACTACAAGTCTGTCATTCTCCCTTTCAACTGCTGACTCTCGTCTCGTTGCATTTTTTAAATTTCTTTTTGTATCCGCCTCCTATTGTTCTCTTCCGCATATCTATTTGCTGTTATCATGGCAAACAAGCGTGAACGCTTTGAACTAGCAATGCTTCAACTGCTGTTTCCACTGTCCAAGAGGTTTTTACAGAACTTCGCTTGGAAGCTAAAATATTTGTTCGCCATTGATTTTTCAACCGCAACTGAATTTCGGCTTTCACTAAGTGCATTCACTGAGTAACCGACGAATTCTGAAGTTCGGTTATAAGCGTAGTTCGGCTTCAACCACTCGCTTTCTGCCTTTAATCAGCCGAATTTCCCGAAATGCGTTCTTTTTGAAGTGAAACATATTTTCAAGCCAGTGCGCCTTTGCATTATTAGCAATATCATGCATCCAAGATAATCTTTTACACAACATTTCACATTCATCCACCATCCTTGTAAAGTTTCAAATGCTTTAAGGCGTTGAAAATTTTTGTGGATATTTCAGTTTTTTACCGTTCATTTATGAAAGTGATTGATCAAATGACCATATAGTTGGTAGGCTTATATTATATTATCCCCTCCAACAGAGTTCTTCTCTCGTTCATCTTAACATCATTGCATCTTCCCATCTTTATAGTACTCAAATTTTTCATTTTTGATTATCGCTAATTTCAGAGATATGATATTCGTCATAGGGATCGTAGAATTTATGCTGACACAGAGAAAGAAGAATAAAACAAATAATATAGACAGATTTATGCATGTCATCTCGACTATGATCTCTGTATTGCTTTTTTAATTGCACGCAATAATAGGATTATTCCATTCGTTAAATTGAACGAAATTTGAACAAAAATGGCCCTTCTCTTTCAATAATGCATCTTTCTTTGAGGCTTTTCCTCCATTCTATAATTGGAGAAATGATTAGCGTTCATGTATATCAAAAATCATTTATTATCACTGCAGCCGATCTAAGATTTCCGGAAGAAAACCCCCCTTAGCTATTCCCTCAATGAATACCTCTTGAAATAATATCCCCTCCACAGAATTTTTTGAAAGTTATAGCCGCTGATATTCGAAGCAAATAATGCACATATTTTTTTTTGCTTCATTTTATTGAGGTTTTGTAGAGAGATAAATGCTTTCTTTTCGATCACACATCCAAAAAAAAAACGAAGTAAATCTCAAACATTGAAGAAGAATCATTGATTCGAGAGATTTGTATTCAAGAGGATGCATTAAGTGAATGTATGATCGCTGTTTAAATGCATTGTGCTTAATGATCTTTCGCTATTTTCATTTCCTTCAAATTTTAATCATACATAGAGTGAATTTGTTCATTCGAATAGACTAACTATTTTATAAAGCCTAATGGAAATTTTTCATCATCAAATTTATTTATTATTTATTTGCATATGTATTTATTTACATATCAAATTTGCATATGTGAAATTCGATACAAATTTTTTTGCAGTACAAATAAAAAAAAAGAAATGCAAATTTATTAATTGCATAATGAGAATTTTCTCTCTTCAGAGATGAGAAAAAAAAGTCATGTCATCATCTAGAAAGAATTGCATTATTTTTCAGCTATTTTTTTTAATCAACGAAAAACTTTTCATTTGATTTCGATCGTTAATACAATCGATTAGCAACGAATAAAACAATCTCAAATAGATGATGTCTTAAGACTGAAGTAATATTTGATGAAAAATATTTATGAATGGAATCATTTCAATATGCAAAATAAAGCATTCTCTTCGATCTTTTAGTGCATTTGACGACAATTTATTTACAACTCAATTGTATTAATCATTTCACTGCTGAAATCAGCTTCATTTACACTCAATAAAAATCTCTATATGTAGGACATAATCAATGGCGTTTAGCCATTTAGTTAGTTGTCTGATAAAGGATTCTAACAATTGTTACACGAATGAAAGAATGCGTATTATAGATAACATATTTTCTTAGCTACTCGTAATATTCCATAAAATTGCACAGAGAAAAAGTTTTTTTTTTGTATTTGTTCTTAAACGATCACTTCTGTGAGAATCATTTCGATGATTATTTATAGAGAATCTTCCATAAGTAGATTATGGATTTCGATACGAATAAAAGCATAGTTGGCAGCATAATCCGAATCAATTTTTTCGTTGAATGCAATTTGCTAATAGTCATCGCTTATTTTATCAATTTTATCATATTGTTGTCAATCTTTTTCGTTTAGATTTCAAAATTACTCTCTATTATCGTTATGCTCTCTAATACTTTATTTAGAGAATGATTTAATAAGATCATTGAATATATATCGAATAAATAAATATGCGCAAATAAATTTGTCAATACTCATAATAAAGCGAAATTTTTTGAAACGAAAAAAAAAACGCTTAGCTAAAGGTTTATTTTGAATATACGATCGTGCAATTAACTAATTATTTCTTCGATAATTTATATTCAAATAGCGGAAAATTAGTTTATTTATTGCAATCATTATACTTGACGCTAATTAAAACTTTATGAAAGCAACATTTTAGAGGTAATATGTTTATACGAATATGTTTATGCGCAATTTTCTTTAAGTGATAATTTGATGGCTAATGAGGTTCTTATTAGTACAATTCTAGAAGTGCAATCAGTTCATTTCTTGGAATTTTTTTTTTTGCCTCGATTCTTCTATTTCCGTATGGTTGAATGCAGTTGATGAAAGAATATAAAATTTGCAAGTCAAATTATTTGTTGGAAGCGAATTTGCATATGAGACTTTTCATTGTCATAGGTTCAACGTTGTCGATTGACGACGATTTAACTAATCGACAAAAAATGACTATCATCAAATTGAGACAAATTTTTATGTAAAACGCTAATGAGGTGAAACTATCGCAACGCTAATAACCGATAAGAATAGAGAGGGAATTTTCAGTAGAGTTACTTATATGACTACTATATTTTATATCCTATTAACGTATTTTTAAGCATTATTCGAATGTATTTCTTTTTTTTTTTTTCGGCAGCAGATAAATTTTTGCAGATTTAATTGTAAAATCGCATCGCATTAACTTCTCTTATACTCTGAAATATCTGCTCATATTTTCATAAAAAAACATTGCCATATATTAGCAATCTCTTTACATATATCTATTTTGCTGAAATATTTCATAAAGTTTCTTGGAAATTCTTTAATCGTTACTTTATTTCTTTTTTTTACGTTTTTTTTGGCGACGCTGATCGATTTAGTAATACGAAACTTCAATTTAGCCATTCAAAATATTATTCATTGCGCGCATCTATAGAAACGAAATTCAGCAAACTCCCAATGGTGATCGATAAAAGCGGAAATTATTCGTACTGCTAGAGTTCATCACATCTCTAGAGCTTCTAAAATAGAAAAAATTATTGCCCATTCTCATAAAGCAATAAGTGAAGTGCGCGGCTCAAAATAGACGATTATCGCATTTATGCAAATATTAGAAACAACCATAAGAATATTTTCCATAACAAGTGCATAAATATACTAGATAAGGCACAAAATATGCCTAAAATATTTTCGAAACAACAACATTCATCATGCAATGATAAGTAATAAAATATGAGCAGTAAAGTTCTAAAGATTGACATTTTCAGCTATTTGTGGAAAACTTCATAAAAAGATTCGTTTTTTTTTTCTGATCGTACAATTTTAAATACTCTTCAAATATGTGAATATTTAATCATTTTAGAGTTAATTTTTTTTCAAGACCTGAAAATTTTCTAGGAGGTTATTCTTTGAAACTTCATGGAGTTGGAAACGCGCATATATACAAACCCTCATATACCGGTACAGTCACATTGCATTTTGCAACGTGCATGATAGCGATTTGTGTTTCGTTGCTTCTAATGTTTATAACAGTGTAATGAGGTTTTTTCTTTTCATATATATATATATATATATATATATATATATATATATATATATATATATATATATATATATATATATATATATATATATATATATATATATATATATATATATATATATATATATATATATATATATATATATATATATATATAAAGTTTAGCTTTACAGTCTTGACAATGATTTATCGATCTAATTTATCCCTTATAAGCATTAGGGTTGTCGTTCGATAAGATTGGCTTTAATTGAAGAAATTTTCTGGGTTGAATGTCGTTGGTTTTGAAGAAAAATTTCGCAAACGAAACATGGTGGTATAGTATGGGCTAATATTGATTTTTGAATTTAATATGAGTGCTGTTTATGGTATACTCTATGAGAAGAAATTTCGTTGTGTTCAACAATAAGACAAATAAACAGATACAGAGATATATGAAATGAAATGACGCTATTTAAACGCACACACTTGCAAAACGCATAACAATGGGATTTAATTTGAAATATTTAAATTGTGTACTTTCGTAGTAATGTGTCAGCATTTGAAAGAATTTATTAGAGAAATGATAAAGATTGGAGAGAAATAAGCATTTATTGCTGAACGTTTCAACTACGCAGCTTTTTTTTCGAGATTAGAGAAATCAGACCGAACTGTGATGATAAATATAAGGCAAAAACAATTCAAAAGATAAAAGAAGCAATACCAATTCACCTCATGAAATACTTCAGAACTACTCACGTTGGAAATCGGATATTAACAACAAAATATAAAATGAACGGTGATTACATTTAAAGTGCATAGTTTGCCATACAAAATCAAATCGAATCAATTTAATCGCTAAGGAAAAATATAACCGTCAGTGATGCATCTAAGAGTAAAACAGCTGTGCCGTAGCGAAAGAGCGATAAAATGGAACAACTGCTTTGATTTTCGTACCAACATTGCTTGCTTTCCAGAAATGATTTCAACTGTTAGGTTTCATTCAGCATCACCAGCTGACGATGCTTCGTCTATGTGATTGAGGACACTTGAACAGGCGGAAGAGGGAAATTGTCCATGAATTGATTTTTTCTTGAAAGTGTATTCTATTAGCCACTTAAAACCATTCCAAACCAAATGTGTCATGAACGCCTCTAATCGGTATCACAAATCAGCACAACATCGCACTTGTCGAGAATGCTGCGAATAAATAAATTTCAATATTGCTATCGCTTGTTGAGTTCTCCTACCTGATTTATGCCTCACTCATTATTAGAAGCAACTGCTCTTCATGGAATCGAAGCTAGGCACAAAAAAATGAGCAAAATTCACCAAATGTCAACGAATATATGCTCATTTATGACTACTATATTCTTCTCATATGTGTATTATCTTTGTTTGTAAAGTAACCTAATGCCGCTTCGTTGTAGATATCTATGCATATATATATATATATATATATATATATATATATATATATATATATATATATATATATATATATATATATATATATATATATATATATATATATATATATATATATATATATATATATATATATATATATATATATATATATATATATATATATATATATATATATAATGTTCCTTACGACCTTCAACGAACTTCAACTTTCTACATTTCTTGAATGGGATTTCACTGTGAGAAGAGATTTTACTCAGGCTGGCATTTTTTGCAATTTCAAAATTGTAGTCAACTGCAACAGCAGTAGACAACATTTCAAGCTACCAAACCAAGTAATATTTTTTTCGAGCATTGCAATATGAGATAATTATTGAGGGCATTTGAATTTCTACTCCCTTAAAAGTCTTATGTGATTGTTAATTTGCAGGAATTTTTTTGCTCGAGGTAAAAGAATCTACTAAAGTTGAGCAGTTTTTCAGTCATTAACTATTCTCTTATATTCAGACTATTTCGTCATATTGAAAAATTTCTACATATGAATGTGAATCAATTTTGGCATTTTTGCAAATGCAACTTTCAATCTTCCCATGCAAATTTGATTTGCAAATCGCTTTATCGCCACATCGTATTTGTGCCTACGCATATAATTCATTTTCCGCCGGTTGAATTCAACTCGAAAATAACACAAGCAAGAGATTTATGAAGTTCGATGATTGTATTGCACAGCATAAGATTATAACTTCTTGTAGCCTGCTCTATGTTGTTCCATCAAATTCTAGAACATCTGCAAGCATTTAAAAGAGAAAGAGATGAGCATACGATGTCGGCATCTGTCGGATTTCCCTCTTACACAGCTCGCATCTTAAAAGAACAATCTTTTGAAGAGATAGACCACCAAATCAGTTCAAATAAAAAAGCGTTTTTTTTTTTTTGCATATTCTATTTTTTTTTATTGATAATATATGAAATTGACTGACGAAATGAGCTGGATGGAAGAATAAATATGATGTCAGCCTCTTTGGTATGTTTTTTCATCCACTTAACCTCATATTCGCTTGTGACTTGCAAATTCTTCATAGAGGCCAGAAAAAAAGGTTTACAAATAAGATTGCAATGTTATTTTAGTATTTTTTGCTATCGCATTATTTGCTTTTATTAATTGACATATGAGAGCTCTTTTAATTTTCATTTAAAGTGTAATCCTATCAAAATATGAGGAAAATAATAAAAACATGATAAGTGGTATAGCATGAATTTTTGGGAAATTTTTTTTTCTATCGTATCATAAATATGTTAGAAAAAAAAATCATAAAAATGCACATAATTCCATTAATTCAACATATATATATATATATATATATATATATATATATATATATATATATATATATATATATATATATATATATATATATATATATATATATATATATATATATATATATATATATATATATATATATATATATATATTGAGTTAATGGAATTATGTGCATTTTTACACACTCCACCTAAAATACTCAGCCTATATTCGAAATTACCTGCGGAGCTACTGCTTGGTTTTTTGGAACGTTTTAGGAAAACGCGCAGGCAAATCAATGCCTATATAAGTGTTTTCGTTAGTGTTTTTCAAGTATTTTTATCGGCGTTATTTTATTCCGGACTGAACTGCGGAAACATATGTTGTACTAGCCGCGTGATTATTTTCTCCGCATTGCTGAATAAGATCGACACAGACTCAACGTTGATTTATGGGGCTTTTGAATTGCGTTGAGATGTGCCTTATACTCTTTCTTTTCTATCTGGCAACGCCCACAGATTTTAACGAACTTGCGCTGTTCATTGCATCGCATCGCCTAACTATCACCTTCATTTCGATTATTTTTCTTCTCCTTTTATTGCGTTTATCTATTTCGTGCAGCGTATATGTTTAGGAAATACATTGTGAGCGGTTATTTTGTTACTTCTTAAGTATTTTTGCTTCCAGCCGATCCATCTTCAACCGCCTGAAGGTATCCCGTAAAGTTTCATCAGTCGAGTCGTTTCGATCCCTAAATTTTCCGCTCCCCGTTCTCGATCCTTGACCAGCAGATGATGAGGTCACCCAGCGGTCGAATCTCTGCGAACCGTTCATTCACTGTTTAACAACTCAACGAACCTGTGAACGGAAATGGAGCTGTCGAAGTAGTTCATTTGAACTTCTTATACGTAACTTGCTACTGATATGCACTTTAGCTAATGTTTTCATCAAGGTAATAATTTCATATCAACTAACTAATATCAACAGTTTCGCTAATAACTAATAAAATATTCACAATAGTCAAACATATTCACTGTTAGGCTTATTCTAAATATTATGGTTTTTGCAATTATTGTCACTTAATGCAAATTGCAAAATGCCCATGCAAGAAACCAACGCAAAATATCTGCAAACTTTGATCACATTTTAATATATGTAAATGCCTAAAATTCCCATTAAATTTCGTGAATCGATCTCAAAATTAGCATATAAGGTTACTCGTGACATATATCCTATCTGTCAAGCTTCATTACTCAAGCTTCTGTAAACCACAAATGAAATCTTCGAGACAGACTGATAAGCACACGCAAATGCATGTGCATGCCAACGACATCACTGTCATTCAGCGTGCCTTGCAATTTTTTGTAAATATAAATTGATAGAGACTGTAGTGCGAATATGATGTAAAGCATCTCATAGTCACTATCATGTCAAGAGCCAGGATTGTTTTGAAGATATAAGGTCTCTGACTTTTAAGCGCCGTGACTGATGATAGACAAGGGAAATATGACAGGCGGGAAAATCGAGAACCGAGAATGTTGGAGGAGAGGGATCGCGATGTCTGAAAATACAAAATTCAAATGAAGTTAGGTTTACAGTGAAATGCATGATATTCCCCCTCCCCCTATTTCCATTACCCCACCCGATCACAGTGTAATACAAAATTTTTGAAACAATGGAACTGCTGTAGAGTCGAGAAATGTTTGTTGAGGCTTTCATTTATTGCTCACGAAATTCCCAGTAACCTTGATGGATTTGTTAATTGGATTAGAAATCGATTTATGCTTCTAAAGACGCTTAACGACTCATTGACAATGAGAGAATATGAGAGACACAGCGATAACACTCCCTCAGCTCCCCCTTTCCTCTCTTCTTCTCCCTTCCGTCCTTCCCAGAAGCGAGGATTTCGTAAATTAAAGAATGTTCGCTTGCGGAGATTGTTTAATTGTGCTTTCATTGAAATTCTTTTTCTGTAGCTTATTAGTATTTTGCACGCTTTTCGTAAAGAAAACTCGTTCGTTGTTATGTTCTAGCAAATGCTTTCGATTGAAAGTAAAATGCTTGAAAACGCATTGTACGCAACAATGCCAATAATTTTGCGATGTCTGCAAATTTCAGTGGAGCTATGAGATCCATTCCTAACATTAGAGATCCCTAAGGTTAATAACTCTCTCCTCTTGACCTAATTGTGCTCCATTGTCATCCGTTTAGAAAAAAGACCTCATCAAACTATTGGATGGCGCTTATGCTTTACCTTCAGTTCCCCGTATCGGTCGCTTGTTATTTTCCACCACCACTATATAACAACCAGTTTTTGGTCCTTTCGAAATAATATGTTTGTTCTTGTGCTCAATGATTACCACATTACTTTCTTACTATGCAGGAGAGGTGGCAGAGCGGTATAGAATGAATGCTATCACCTGTATCAGGTGGAATAAAATTTAAGATACTGTTTATGAATGACGCTAATAGGAGACAGTCGACTGGGACTAACAGCTAATCATCTAGGACAGCCATTCTGTTGAAGTTTATGAAGGAAAGATGCTATCTTATCAATGCGGCGTTTTTTTTTTTTCTCTTTTAGTCGCGGTGAATGATTTTCTTGGCGATTTTGACGCGACATGGCGGAAATGTCCGCTATTTTTCTATTGTTTCTTTGGTGGCACAATGAGGAGACAGATGGTAGCTATTGGTTGTTACCGAAATAAACTCGAAAACTGAAAGGATTTTTTAGGCATTATTTCATGATTGCTTTCACATGACGATAGCGCCATTATTCTTTGAATGTTTTATTGCAGTGCGCAATATAACGTTCGATTGATTGCATTTAACAGATGTTTCACATTGCAAACGTTAAACAACACTATTATTAAAAACATCTGTTCATTTTATTACTATTATTGCAGCACAGTGCAATAGCAGCACCATATTTTAAAAATTCGTATAGCAAATTATGCGTTGTTCTACTGCAATGCAATGCAATGCAATGCAAAAAAAAAAAACCCCCCCATAATATTGCCAGCTTTCTCAGCATTCTTCTTCATTGCTTTGCATCGAAACTCATTGAAATTCGCGCTTTCATTGGTCGTATACTTAACATTGTGTGCTTCTTCGTTAATGAATTCTATGAAAACTTCCGTGTAAAAAAAATTCAATTATTTTATCAGTGTGATTTATTTTTTTGCTAGCGTTTATTCCTTATAAATAATTTTTTTTTTGCAATGAGCAAATACCATCTCATTGTTTGATAAATGGATTAACCGCTACTATATAACTAATAAAAGAATAAAAACCTAAGTAAAATAATGCCTCAAACGGCTAATTGATGAAGCGCTATAAGAAAGTCAAATCGAGTCATCATAGTTTTAAGAAATTTGCAAAGACCAAAATATTAATCACATATTTATATCTATATGTAAAAAAAAGAAATATCCTTATCAGAGTAAAATATGATTTTCATAGACAATAATTTCTTTCTTTTCTCAATATTATAAGCTATATTCGAATATCAGATCATCATGAATAGGTCATATTTGTTCTTCATGAGGCATTTAACTATTCAACGATGGGAATTCAAATGGTTCATTCGTGAACGTTGCAAAGAAATATCTTCAGAATAAATTAGGATGGAAAACCACTCTACATCATTATTATAACTTCTTTTCTTACTCATTACGAAGCAAAAAAAGGCTAGATCAGTCGAAGATTTTGATGATATGATTGAAGTAAGGACTTTCATCTTTTTTTGAGTCGTTTCATATCGAAGTGATTCTTACTACTGAGAGTATGAAAGCTGCACCGTTCATTTTCCTTCTTCCTTCTTTATACCTGCTCTCTATTTCTCACTCCTGAATTTCTGCATACTCTTCCGCTGTTAATTCGTCGATAAAATGGTTTAGTCTGGTATAGCAATTGCCATCATCGTTCAATTGCATTTTTATTGCAATTTTTTGCATACTTCTATAGTTGAGTTTAACTTCATTTATTGTGAGGCATTGATTTATTGTTGGTTCATAGGTTTGCTGTACTGCAGCATTATACGCTATTAATATACTTATTGTTACCTTCGTAAGCAAATAATAATTTCTATTAATTTCAAATAGGCAGTTGAATAAACATCGAAAAAAAAAAGAAGAAGAGAACAAGAAAGCTGGTTAATGTGTCACTGAACTGGATGTGAATAAAGCAAACGAGCGATTGGTGTCGTCGTCGTTTTTGATGTTCACCCAATGGGTAAAGTCAACAGCAAACAGAGCACAGAAATCACAGAAGAAAGTGGAGGAAAATCAAAAAAAGCAACCAAGAAACTCTCTCCAGAGGATCTACGCGATCTCGAAGCGAAAACCTACTGTAAGTGGATTTTTCCCCCCAATATTAGCCAATTCTTCCATAAAATTTGCATCATAACTTCCACATAAATTGCTCGATTTATAGCAACGATTTTTTCGAACTTTTTCTTTAAGTCTAAGTGAATGATCGTTGAAGGCCTTTCCTAAAAAATCTTGCTACCTTTTTGGTATGTGGCAAAAATTATACCTTTTTTTCTATCACACTCAATTTTCCATAACGAGGAAATATTATCTATAAAATTCCAAAAAACTCAAGATTTTTCATTTAAAATGTCAGGAGGTTGTGAGGAAATTAGTTTGAATTGAAAGAGCGATTTCATTGGTTATTTTTTAATCAGCGGAACGCTGACGTTCACCATTTTCACGTTAGATGAACTTAATTAGTATTGGGATGAATTCGGTTTATTTGCAATGTCAAACTTTAGATGAATTTAATTAGCAAACATTCTCTTCTAGATTTAGCTTATCCTTTGTTGAAATCCCACCAGGAGTATGAGTGCATTCGAGAAAAATTTTGTGTTCTTTATTGAGAGGAGTTCTAATGAAATAAGGTCGCGTAATTCCTCATCTATTACATTAGATTATTTAGTATGGAATGCCCATAGAATTTTTCCACTTCAATTAAGTCATTTGATTGCGTTATTGATGCTCTCATTTTGCTCAATTAGCAATAAAATTTCTGAGCATCAACCTCAACGTCTTAGGAAATTAGAGAAGAAAATTTGACTTTTCAGCCTGATTTCTCACTTCATTATTGGTATTTACAAACCCTTGCAAAAATATTTTATAGGAACGACGTCGTGTGCAAAATATGCATGTCAATTTTGCCTTCAGTCTATTTATTTATTTATTTATTTTTTTATTTATTTATTTATTTACTTATTTATTTACTTATTTATTCACTTATTCTTTTATTTCAACGTCCCAAAATGGGAAAACATTGCAAAATATGCAAAAAGAAATGGGCATGAGCAGCGAACAACAGCGAACAACAAGTTCACAGAACTACAATTTAGGTGAATAGATATTTACTGGTAAGAGCAGCAATAGTAGGTAGATCGGAACGATTTAGCCGCGGTTTAGAAGCCGAATGAGTGGGTGAATTAACGATATCGGAGAGAAGCAGATTGCAAACACGTACAGCGCGAAACTCGAGACTCTACAAAACACTGTTCGTACTTCAACTTGTTTTGGCGAGCTGAAAGTGATGCATACGTCGACTACTGGGAGGTGGGGCAACCTGCAATATTTCTGACAGCAGGATGTCGGAAGGACCGAAAACAATTTTTATAACAACAGTTCAAATCAAAATTGAGGTTGCGCTATTCTATTGATTTCGCACTAAAGATTTTCATCCTGGTAGTGCAATTGGGCTGGTGCGACCGACGACAAATTTAACGAAAAGCAATGCTGGTGAAGCACCTGTGGGCACTCTGTAGCAACTAAATAAGGAGACCATATATGAGTGCAGTATTCCAAAGAATCTCATCGAATGCGATTGAAAAGGGCTTTTTTATTCTTGGTTTTCTGCAAGCTTTAGTAGAAGGTGTTTTCGTTTTAGTTTTACATATTTAGACTTGTAGGCTCACATAAAACGCACATATCGCACGAATCTTCTTGGTGCGTTTTTCCAAATTGATTACAGAAGCGAGTTTATTAATTTAGACCTTTATAACCGTAGTAGCTGGTGAAGAAGCGCTGACCGTCCTTCCGCAAGATCACCTCGAACTGTATTTTTTTGGTCGTTAGCCTTGTGATGGTGAAAATGACATTGAATCTTCCGAGAAAAGAAGCTTGCAAGGGAAGACGATTAAATTCCAGCTATAAATTGCTCATTGCGTCACGATGGGATATTTCAAGATGCCCAATAGGAAGACTATTGCACTCGAAGACTATTGCACTCGATCTGTCCTCTTGTTATATTTGCATAGTAAATCGATATCTTCACATCTTCAACCTACTTGCTTGCTTGAGAATATTAAGAAGATGTCGAATTTTACTGAATTGAAATATGTTTACAGTTAGTCGTAAGGAGCTGAAGAAATGGTACAAGGATTTCGTGAGAGATTGTCCCTCAGGCGAGCTTAAAATGGACGAATTCCAAAGTATATATAAGCAATTCTTTCCAAATGGAGATCCTTCTAAATTTGCTGCATTCGTTTTCAATGTCTTCGATAGTAATAAGGTATGTGCGCTTTATTCTTTAAAATTTTACACAATTACAATATGCAGTGTTCTATGTAATATGTTGATCAGTGTTGTTTTGCCACCAACATATATTTTAAAAGGCTCCTAAGCTTCTTTTTCATTATCCTGTAAACTTTTTTTTTTCAAGAATTCAGTTCATTTTCCTGTTAATGTGGCTACGATCCGTGCCATTTCCACATTTGTTGTTATTTGAATTTTAGTGATAAAATAATGGAGCATCATGGCACTTGTAGTGAAATTGATGTGCAGTAATATGTGCCAAATTTTAATGTCTTTTAAATGCATCTCATGCTCTAATGTGGATAATGCAAGAAAAAACTAGAATATCAGTCAACAGCTGCAGTTATGAAACGCACTGATCTCTTCACTGCGACGGATACTGGTCCTTGACATAGGTGAACTCTTCACCTGCTCCTCACTTCCAAATTTCAGATTTGGTTTTGACCTTACAGGCGAGGACAAATGGAGTGGGAAGGAAAAAGGATTTAAGACATAAAACCTTGACCGCAGATTGGTGACTTTTAACTCAAAACTTGCAGTTGGCGACCATCTTCCCCGAAAATTTCATTTTTCACGTGCTATATTCTATTTCTTTTTCGGTCTCCTCTCTTCTCACACTTTTTTTTTTGCGCCGACTGCAACACTAGCAGCCCAGATTTTGGCTGCTACTCGCATATTCATTGATGAATCCCGATGGAAGTTATGGCAAAGACAGTAAGGGAAAACGAAATTCCATAGCTCATTAATCATTTGTCAAAAAACTATAACACTGCGCTATAAATTATGCTATATGACATATGAGCGGAAATAAATGTTGTATATTACAAGACAAGTGATGAGTACATTGTACTATGGGAATATGCTTTGCGTTTCTTGCAATACCGGTGGTACTAAATAATCGCTTATTTGCCCATCCAGAAAATTCCGCGATAATAAGTGATTTTTTCGATAGGAAAGTTTATGAGAATGGTTTTTTTTTGCATGGATTTAAGCAATGCTGTCAAGTAATGCATAAGTTTTTTATTTTTGTTGAGTTTAGTGAAACGTTATTCAAGCTAAAAAGAATCTATTTATTATTTTTTGCTTCAAGATTGAAATTCGATCTTGACTTCATTCAGCTCTATACTTCAGGATGGTCATATATCTTTTCGTGAATTCATCGCTGCACTTTCGATTACTTCACGAGGAACGCTTGATGAAAAACTCGATTGTTCGTTTTTTTTTCTTCTATTCCAACAATTTCATTGTTGTAAACTAAAGAAAGTTAGATTATTAAAAAAAATTGTGTGCTTATTTCTTTGCATAGTTCCCTAAGGAAACGAGCGATTTAAATTTAACGAGACGGATATTTGCATCTTTTATAGATGTTTAAAGCGATAGGCCGCTTAATTTGCATAATATTTCATCGTGCTGAATTTCAACATTCGTTAAAAATTTTCCACACTACGAATAGAATTTTTGGATAGTTCCAACATATGCAGATGCGATTACAAACATATTGATAAATAAATTTCAAGTGGTTCAAACTCGATACCTCTACCTGAAATTATATCACTCTTATGCACTTTCTCGTTCATAAAAAAAGGCAATAACTCACCGACCGATTGTGCATATCCGTTATTTCTATTTGAATTCTGTGATCTGAGTGGCATCATTCAGTCAAAACTGCCCTCGCTTCCTTCCCTCCTTCCTTAATAATCAATTTCTGGAAGGACCAAATGCTTTCGTGATGCGGGCAAACGAAAAACTTCAGGTTAGACATGTTCATCAGGCCTGACGCTAAAACGCTGCCACAGAAATGAACGTAGTGCGAGATCTCTATCGGTTTGCATATTTCAATTCGAAGTCTACTGCTCCTTTCGAACGCAGTTCATATTAATGAACGCTCACGGCCATTAGGATGGGGTTCAAAAAATCATCTATGCTTTTGCTTTCTTAAGCGTTTAAAGTTCCCGACTTGCTGGAGCCTAAAGATTCAATTATCGGCGGCAGCTTTCAGCGGAAAAAAGGCTCGGATTGAAGATTTCGTTCTGTGGTCATTTCACTTATGACTTAGAATGCCCTCAACATGCATGAATGGCTCTGCAGTGAAAACACGACAAAGGGACGGTTGGGGGAGGGGAAGCGTTGTTGTGTTTAGAGGAAATTATTTAATGAAGGGAGGGTGGTCATCTTTCCTATAGAGAGTTGCAGTTGAGAGCAACAGCATAGAGACCAAATTTTCTAAAATTACGAGTAAACGCAGATACATTTCCGCCACTAACGGCGCTCCTAGGTAATAATTTCCCTATACGAATAATTCTGAATCGAATGTGGTGTATGACTTTGCTCAGGCTAGGAATTAATTAGTATGGATGCGCACTTTATCTGCTGGAATCCACAATTGATTCCAGTGTCACTGAACGCTTCAACCACCGTAAAACACAAATTAAATTCATGAAGGATCTTTTGCTGTCCCGACTATGTGTATTGAAAATTTTTGAGATGAAATTCGTAATCACGAGTGTATGGGATTTCAGTAGTGATTTTCTGAAGATCGATCGATTTTCTGACGGCATCTACCGGCCGGAATCCGGTTTGGGTTCCTTGCGATTATTTGGCCACAATCGGAACTCGGGGCTTTTACAGAATGCATTTCGTCGGTGACCGACCGGCGTTTTAAGATTTCTTTGCTGCCACGCGGAATTCGCTTATGAAATACATTCAGTTGCGATCGCATTTCAACTGCACCCGAATCCTTTCCGTCGGTTACCGACTGTCCCCATTCGATCGGAGCAGGATTTCCCAGTATTATGTTGGAAGTCCTAACAATTGCACTTATACCAAATTCCTTCCTCGTAGTACTCTGATCCGTGCAAAACGTGTTATGCGGGCAACATGCAAGTTGCAAATCCTTTTGATGAAATAAAACGACATGTCTTCAGAGTTAGCAAGAGCCGTGTCGCACTTTTTAAATCGCTTTAAAGACGGACTCTATCCTAATAGAAATTGCTCCAGGACCCTGGAAGTATCCCGCTGGAAAGAAAAGGATTTTCATAAAGGGGACAGATTGTTTTTATTTTTTGTTGAAATTCGTTAAACTGATGCTCAAGTGTAGCTGTAGAAGCAAATATAGCTGCTGCTTCTCTAGCATGATTCAATTTGTTTTATGCCACTAAGGTTGTGAAATACGTCATGAACGGTTGCACAATTTGAACGGATTATTTAATACTTTCAAGCATGAATAATTTCTGTCGAATTTGATTGATTTCTATGAACGTTAATAAAGAAAATCGCTCCTAAAGTATTCACTCAACTATTAAATTTGTTGAATCCTCCTCCAATAGTCATCGAATTGAAACTGTCGAACGAAAAAGTGACATTTGCAGAGACAGAGGCGCACAGATGCAATCTTATTATAGCACGCAGACGTTTTCAAAATGCAAGTTGGCAATGCATATGAGAAGTAATAAAGCATTTTCGAGAATAGAAAAATTGTCTCCGTTGAAGATGCCTATTCGCGTCATTGCTTAAGTCGATAAGCACTGCTCTTATAAGGGAATAAAATTTTACGCTTTAAGGGCAGTGGAATTTATGGATGCAGCAATGAAGTTTTAGTGAAATTTTTTAAAGGGAATGAGTAAATGGGCAAAAAAACATGAAGCATACAATAGAAGAAAGAAAATAAGATGATAGAATCGAAAAGAGAAGAGGATAGAATGTGAAGAAATTTTTATACTCAGTTGGCATACATTTTAGCATCTTATCACCACTAACGTTATCTCTTTTTTTTTTTGAAAACTCTAGACAGTATTTGTGTCTGCCAATGTGGTACTCAGCGTTAAAGTTTGTTTCGGAGGGGATATGTTTCACTGAAGTCGCAAGTGGTTTGCTTTTGCTTAGTCAAAAATCAAAAAATGTCTCATTGCTTTAAAGCTTCAATGTGTTTTCTGTTTAGTTCGTAGAGCACTCACAAAAATATGCCTATCGTTTAGTATAAGAAATCAGAATTTTGTAAATACTCGAGTGGATGCACCCCACCTTCGAAGAAAAATTGCAATGTTATCCATGATTTTGTCTTATCTTCCCAACCGCCCTTATATCCATTGGGCATGATGCATTCGAAGGACCCACTCTTGTCTTATCCAATCGCCCTTATCTCCTCATCAATCATGTTAACTTTGTTTATAGATTAATTGTAAATATTTAAGGGGCATTCTCGCTTTATGATGTCGATAAAGATGGATACATAACAAAAGAAGAGATGGCAAATATAGTGGAAGCAATCTATTCAATGATTGGCGATATGCTTGAATTACCAAAAGATGAGGATACTCCCGAGAAGAGAGTCGCTAAAATTTTCTCCAACATGGATCTCGTTCGTTTCCAAATTTCATTATTTCACTTTAATTGTTTTTCATTCGTTTTATTAACGATTTCAATGTATATTTCTTAATGGCAAAAAAAAAGTTCGAAAATTTTAATAGAATTGATAGACGGCATAAAAATTGACAAATTAATATAACGACCGCTTTTTAGATCGGCCATAACTTCTTTTCTTATAACGGCTTTTTGCCATAGATCTGCCATAACTAGATTTTCTGCCATAACGGCTTAGATCTGCCATAACTAGATTTTCTGCCATAACGGCTTAGACCTGCCATAACTAGATTTTCTGCCATAACGGCTTAGATCTGCCATAACTTCTTCTCTTATAGATTTTTCCATTCATCCATAAGTGCCTCTTTTTCACGCATTACTTATTTTATGATAAACGCGCAAATAAATGCAAGCATTAAAGCACACTTTTAAACATATAAATTGACGTTTAAAATCCAATATTTAGCTTGTTATCATTAAATTACTGAATTTATTACGGCCCCGAATTTTGTCATTTATATGCTTTTTGGCTACTATTTCTGTAATGAACTTTGTATGATAATAGTTAGGGTGTTATATAATTTTGCAAACGAAATATGCGCCCACTATTCTCTTTTGAAGACGTTTAATAGCCATCTATTTACGAGATATGACATCTAATCGTTATTCTTTAAGTGACCAAATCATAGAAATCGACAACGAAATTGAGTTACTCACTTAAAATATGCAAACTCTTTAGGCGTTGATCGATAATTTTATCATCAAGAATGGAATCGCTTCAGTTATCCATATTTAATTTAAGGCTGCGCTCTCTAAGGTTGATAGCTGATATATCACTGAGCAGAGAGTAGATATTAGTAAGAAATGTGGTCGCTTTTTATAGTTTCATGCAACTCATGGAGTAGTGATTCAAAAGCATTTCGTGTTTAATATACTACGGTGAACTGCAAATGTAATGTTGTGCAATGAATCAACGTTATAGAGGAAATCACAAGTTTTCGATAGATTCTTTCCACTCATATTTGCTGTGATACAACTAGAAAGGTCCGGAATTCAAAAGTTTTGGTTCTTGTCTTAACGCTTCAAGCAAAAAAAAAAAAATTCCTTTTTTTTTCAGAACCTCGACGGTCGTTTAACGCTCGAAGAATTCAAAGCGGGCTCAAAAAGCGATCCATGGATCGTTCAAGCACTTACGATGGATATGAGTTCATAGTGAAACGCCTTATTGTGCAATTTTCTTAAACAAGTGGTCTTCTCGAATTGCGTTACATCTATTTGCATATTAAATGAGCAAACAGTTCACTTTTCATAATTTGTAATAACGATATGTTACGTAGAGAGAATGCCTCAATTACGTGTCTAATAAGCCGTAGATTTATGAAGATCAATGTTCCTCATAGTTCACTTCATTTGATTTGAATAAGAAAAAGAGTTCCAGGTGCATTTCAAACAGCACCACCGTTATAATATCCATAGCTTTATTTAGTGGGTATTAATAGAATCGCTCTTTTAATCAACAAACCGTTGCAAACAATTATTATCTCTGACCAATATTGATTACGTGGTATTCCAATTAGCAATATCATTTTAATGGCTAGATTTCACTATATAATACGATTACGGCAACGACCATGAAGAATGGTTGTTATTCAATGAATGTTCAAGAATGCAGATTGTTGAGCAAGAATGGTGCGTGAAATATGTGAGATTGTTTAACGTTGTTTAAGGATTAGGCTTCCATAGGTGAGTGCTTTGCAATATCTGACGGCAATTCGAGCTTCTGCAGGTGCTGGAATGGTCTTGTTCTTTTTTTATCATGCTGACTTCTCCCAGGTACGAGGGCTTCCACATCCTAGTTATCCTCATTCAAATATGAAAGCGTGATCGAAAGCACGCCAACGTATGCGAAGACACGAACTGTGCAATGTTGCCCAAATAAGCATCACAGAAGGAGACAAACACTAGCTGGCCACATGCCTAGTCGGTACCTGGGTTATAGCCCTTATGAAAGAGATTACAATTTGTACTGCTGCTATAATTCTTCAGATGTATTGTTGCGTTCGCATGGCTGGACGCCTTCTGATTTACTCGTAGATGCAGAAGTACAAGATCACTGAGTGTGTTTAGATGTCAACACAACTTTCTAAACATCTCGTCCATTAAAAAAAATTCATCACTATCTTCGAATCGGCATAAGCTCCATTTGACGAATTGAGTAAAGAACCGATAAATTTCTACATTAGTAGTATAATTTATAGAGTAATTAATGATAAATTTTATTGCGTTTTGCGTATTTATCGTTGCAAATATTATTGTAAAATGTCGATGTATTTTTTTGAATCTATGAAGAAATTTTTTGCTATGTAAAAGTATGAAATTGCATTAAATTTATATCCCATTCATAGATGCATTTAGCAAATTCATATGAATATTAAAACAATGAACTACTTTGAGTGCATGAAAAGATTTTGCATAAATCGTTCATAAATTGCAATTTAAAAAAAAAGAAAAGAAAAATTCCCTCGTGCAATTGCATCGATTTAAAAATAAAAAAGCAACATAATATTTCTCAATAAAAATTGCACATTCAATGACGAAACGAAACGTTAATAAAGACAATAAAGGCAACAGAAAGCTTGGCGGTGACGTTGCATGGCATTTACTTTTGCAATTAAGTCAGTTATTGCGTTTTTTTTTCCTTAAATTTTCTTACATTTTTGGTATTTCGAATATTTTTTCTGATATTTTAGTTTTTCCAATAAAGAAAAGCGCTTGATGTGACTATTCTTAAGTGATCAAGTATGCGCAAGAATCCTCTAACTAAGAACTCATTTCTGAGCCGCATTCATCGGTTGATATTTGCATTTTGCATATTGCACGTTACAAAATTTGCATATTCAGGTTCCATCGTAACCGTCCACTACTTCTGATAGATGTAATCGTTAGCAACGAAAGTTATCACAGTTTGCTTCGATTGTTGAAATTTTTTTCATCATGCTTTGAGGATATACAAGTTGAACCTTTTGGAGAGGCGCACACATGTAAGTATGAGTAGCACATGAGCAATCCACCCTCTTCATCCATTATCAGGTCAAGAAGGTTTGCATGAGAGTGGAGGATTTCCAAGAAATGAGCCACATTCAGACGTTAAATAAGTGCTGAAAAGAATTGAAAATTCTAGCAATTCTAGACAAAATCCAATCGAAACGCGAAACTTCCAGCAAGTTCGGCATTTTTTCGCCTAAAGCAAAGCAAAGCATTTGAGATGCTATTCAAATGAGATCGTTCCTAGCAGTTTTGCTGTTGAAACTTCGCTTTCACTGTGTGAAGAATGGCTTTCTGTTATTTAATAAATGTTGAGCTATAAATTTGATCCAATTAGCCAGCCGCAAACTCAAAAATAATGTGCAACAAACTTTGGTCAAGGTGGTGAGGTGGAAAAGCTTCGAAATCTCAGCGAGAGTTGGAGAAGGGGAGGGGGGGGGGGGGGGTGGAATTTCGCCAAAATTAACGTAAAACGCTTTAAAAAGACTTCAAAAAGAATTCACTAGCGACGTCGATCAAGAGAACTATCACTATATTTGATTGCCTAACTAATGAACAATTTTTTGTGCACTGAAAAGTGACCTTTCATGACCATGAAGTCTCAACAAATTGTCATCAACGTGCTGCAGTCTACCTCAGCACTTAGGGTATTCCTTCAATTCTGTCGATAATTTTTGGCAGGTAAAAGAAAAAAATGCGAAATGTGCGCGAAACAGTTGAGTGACGCTCTAATAAGATCCGTAAAGTCTATTTTTGTAGAACTAGTGTAATGTGGTGAATTCTCATAGAATGGGAAAAAAAATGCAAGGTAGGCTGAATAATTTATATTTTTCTTTCTTTATTCATCTTGCACAGCTTTCAGAAAGAATCAACAAAGTAGTCAACAATATGCATTTGCCAATACATCAATCAATTGCATAAAATTCCTGAGCCATCCAGAAAAGCAATTTGTGAATCATAGCCTATCGCTGTGAAGTAAATTTGCATAAGCTGATTTTATGGCATCCTTTAGTACCTAACTATTCAGCTTTTTACAACACGCCAATTTCATTGAGGCCTATATTCTCTTTCGCAACTTGAAACTACTAAACGAATAGTCACTAGTATGTTCACATACAGACAGACACACAGCATCAATTCACGTCTGTAAAATACTACACGAACAGAACAAACCCACCTACTGTGCCAAGCTCTTAGCAGTGCTTTGGAGCTTGTTTCTGTTAAGGAAGGAGTGAGCGAGATAAGGATTAAATTAGCATATTGAGCAAACATTTCTAACCACGAAGGTTGCGATCATACTCATTGCATCCTTCTGTGTCGAGCTGCATGGTGGAGTGATGGCTTCTTTGGTGAAGTTCGTCTATTTTTATTTATGGGTTTAAAGAGTGTCTCTTGATGTGTTCCTTATACTTTTACATTTGTGTATGTTTGCCCTTCTCACTGTTGCAGTTCTGTGTAATTTTCCTCGTAGATGCGAGGCGGGAAAATGGCATGCTGCAAAAGCAGTTCACAGACCTCATATTTTAAAAAGTGTTGCAATTCTTAAGACTGTGCCCGCAAAACCTAGATAAGCTGCTGTAGTTTCACCCTGTTCATCGTGTCCTGGAAACACGACGATGATGCTTTCCAATGAGTCTCTTGTAATATGCATATTACAACTTCCAAGAGCCACTGATTAGAAAACATTCTGAATGGTGTCACAGAAGAAAGATTGAGTTCCAGTGTTTCGAAAGGCTTTGGATTTAGACTTTATGAAGGGAATAAGCCTTTGTGAGAACGGTTGTGGTTCGACGAAGGTTAGACGATACACTTCCCTAGACGATACACTGCAAAAATAATGTTGACCGTCACAGGTGCCCTTCTTGTTGTCCACAGTGCGCCTCAATTTTACCTGATGCTGAGCGGATGGGACGAAGTGCACGTCACTCCAACAAACTGAATATTGGCTCGTGCATTGTGCCTTTCACTTAATGGCCCTGTGAAACTTTGTGTCAAGCGTTGAAGTGGCAAGTAAAGAGTAAGCGATAGGGGAGGTTTTTGAATGTGTAGATGACATATCGTGCAAAATAGGAACGAATTAAATCAAGTGAATGGTAACGTTTAGGTAAGCTAAATGTTGAAAGACTTCGTAATCTCAATATTTAAGGCCATCTAATTTTAGCAGAAGAGGACAATTTTCCACAGAAATTGAAGAAAAACTAAAATGCATAAGACATCCGAGCGAAAAATTAAAGCTAATAAAAATAATTGCCATAGAAGTATTTACGAACAGCTGAAGTAGTTGTTTGCTATTCGCATTATATCAATTTAGAACGAGCTCCGATCTCATATAGTTAAATCATGTTGCATTGATTTTTGCTTGTGAGTATTGCATTGAATGTGAATGTTTACTGAGCATCTAAATTATAACAAAGGCAGGCTATCCTATTTCATTATCAGTTTTGTTGGTCCACAGTTTGTGAATTCAACATTCCTTTGTTTTATTGGTTAAAATAGCATCTTTTCGCCTTGGCTATAGTTCTTTAGGGCACGTACATACCGTTCATTATGAACTCCTGAATTACGTCTTATGTAGTAATAAAAGAATTGTGTTGTATTTTTATTTACGTAACCACAGTTTTACACCTGTGAGGGTAGGAGATATGTTGGACTCTAGACTAGCTCAACGATACTTTCTGAGGCAATCAGCAACAACAAAAATCACAGCTGCACGTGCAAGAAATAAATGAGCAAATTATGTCGAAAGATCTTCCTATCCGGCGCATCAATGCTCTTTTTTTTTCCTTGTTTCTAAACGTTTGTTTTGTTTCTATAGCCGATGACATCTCTTAGGAGTTTAAATCCGAAAGCTGCAAAGAACAAGAAAGAATATTTATCAGCGAAACGATGCAACCGATTGGCTGCGGATGCTCAGAAAACAATAGCGACAAGACAGGCAATTTTACTGTGACAAACCAAACATGTCCACTTATCAACCTCTCGTGTTGATAAGTAGCCACTACATAGACATTACCCAATGATTACTGCATATATTTGAGCTGTTGAGATTAGCGCTATCTCTATATATTCATAAGCAATAGAACAAACGTTATTAGGAAACATTCGTTGGTCAATAATACTTACTTGATAACTCTTCATTGGCTCAAAACTCTTTTAGAAAATAGAAGACAATGATTATGGAAGATATGTATTGCTGACGCTAATGGTGCTGTAGATAGAAAATTCCAGCTCGAGAGCGGGTCTCAATTGTTTCTGAACGAGTCAGTCAATTGTTGGCGAATGTTTTCCTGAATTCAGAATTACTAAAATTCTAAGGAATAAAAGCTCGAGATAACCGAGCAAGATTCATTGCCATTTAAATAAAGTAGATGCCCCTCTGAAATTCTAGTGCTGTTGAATGGAGTTTATTTAAGGTCAACGCTAGTCATTAGGCTGCTTACGTTCTTTGGATTCATGTCTCATATGTTTACAAAGGATCAGAGGGGATCTTCGATGAAGTTGCTTCTTCACAAGTGATTCGCAATTTGTCTTTATACAGCGTTATCCCATATATACGCTAGATGTCTAGTCAGACTGCAATATGTCGATATTTTTCGTTTCCATTCCAATTAAACGATAAAATATGCGAAGTCCATACAAATGTGAATGTTAACATATTGAGGAAATTAGCTTTTGTCATCATAAAGTTATTTTACACTCTTCGTTTTAGCAAAGAAGAGATATTTTCATTAAAAAACGACATCCCAATTGGGATAAATCGGCTTTCTGCAAAGGATAACGAAACAATAAATGAAATGATTTACTCTCACACTTCTTCATAAATCTCAACATTTTTTAAAGCAAATCCGCATTACTTTCTCGTCAATATATCCATGTTAATACCTTCTTATCCTCAATTGAAGTACCAAATGGGTTGGAAAATTCTGCTTCTACAATGAGAGTATTCTTGAAATAAATGAAGTAGTGAGCTGTTGCTGATGCTCAACGAAAGGTTTGAGTGAATATTCTTGAAGAATTCTCCTAGATTTTCTGTTGAAAAAAGCATTAAAGCATTTTCTTATATTTCTATAGGATTAGAAAAGCAAAACATTTCGCACTATTCTATAACGGGTCTAAGGATCGCGACGAAAATAGAAATGAGAAGGTTAAAAGCAACAATTAGTTGACTATATGTAGCGGTTAATTTTAAATCGGACAGAATTTAGTTGTCTTGTGTGTCGGCGAATCGACGAACTAGTCGACGCTTAATGCATAGCACAATGGCATCAGGAAAGGCGATTTCAAGCGCTTTAGGCGTTGAAAAACGTCAAAAAGATAAGGAAGCAGAGGATAAAATGGTAGAGGAACTTGTCGAGCATCTTAAACGAATCGCACCATTCAACAAGAGATGGCAGGTATTCGCTCAATTATGCTCTAATATGAATAATTAGTTAAAATAGTGCGAAGAAATCTAAACGCAATCAAAGTTCTCGAAATGTTGTTGATCGTGCATTATTTGATAAGCTACTAGGTTGAATATTGAAACGATCTGTTTGCAATTAATGGTGTAGCATCATTGCGTACTTTCAAATTCATTCATGTGTTTTTATAATATGAATGCTTTCTTAGTGCATTTAAAGCAAATATTTGTTCTATATTCATGCATTAAGAAACTTTGAGCGTTGATTGCATCACTTCTTCTTTATCACTAGTTTCATAACGTTTCATTGAAATTGATGTCCATCAAAGTATACAGCGCCTAGATAAGTTTAGTAACACTGAAGTTCATCTTTTCGATGCACCTCAAAAATGACATTCAAGTATACAATATCAGTTACTTTTGAACATTTGGATGTATAGCTTCGTCAGGGTGGTCTCATCTGTCATTGTTTTGCTTGCAAATGACACTGTCAAAATAAATACATTTGATCAGGTGATCGAGACAATCAATCAAGGTACCTATGGTGTAGTATTCTCGGTGCAAGATGTAGTCACCAAGGTGTTTGGTGTAATCAAGGTCGCGAAGTCTTTGGCTAACGATTCGGGTAACGCCTCTGCCGAATGGGAGGGATTCATCCTCGAAACGATGTTCAAAAGAGTTAGTCGCTCGCTTCCTTTGCATTACTTTTCAGTTATTGAGAAGAATGAGGTTTTACAAACTGCAAATGTTGAATATTTACAAAAACCATCGAAACCCTTTAAATTGATCAGTATTTGGGTTAATTTCAAGCTCAAGCTTTGCACATCCTACTTTTGTATCGCAGAAGATATACTTGCGAAAATTTTTGAAAACTTATTAAGCCGGAGCTCCTACAGCAATATTCAGGGAACAAACTTTCCTGAATATTCGCTTGTAGGAAGAAGAGACGAGTGAATTCTCTAGCGTCCTCCTTACTTTCCTCCTCGGTAATTTCCGGTTTCCTCGCACATATTTTCTTACATATTCTCCGCTTTTCATGATGACAGTTTTTATCTGCTTCGTTTTCTAATTACTATTCATGATGGAGATCGTCCGCTCACTTATGGCATGTACTTCTATGGATTTTTCTCTATTTTGCTATGAGTGTTACTTAACTATGATCATTACATTAATCTCTTAATAACATGTTCCGATCAAGGTGTCGTTTAGAAGTCACGCTTGCCTCAATAATATACAGCGGAACACAGGACAATATGCAAATTTTGCTTTAAGCAATTTAAAACTGGCCACGAGGACGTTTCACCGATAGGGCAGTTCCGAAATTTTCGGTGTATTTTAAATTCTATGTTCATTCCCTCAGTAGTCCTTGGACTTTCGAGACATTTCATTCCTTTTCGATTGCTTCATGCGTGTACATTCTGACCTTTACGAGTGAGTTTCTTTCGTCTGTAATTTCGACGGATTGAAGCACCCTTGATCCATATATGAGCATAATTAATGAAATTGTTGAATTGCGAACATATTACTGCGATGTTTTGAAAGTCGGAGATAGCGTCTGTGGTACGATTACTGGACAAAGGAATGTTGGCCGATCAAAACGGTGAGGGAATGGAGTTCGTTGTTCTCGAAAAGGCTGGCGTTCCTGTAAAGGATTACATCTTCGATGTGAGTTTGATTTCTCATTGTCACTACGTTGTCTTCCAGACGAACTCTCTATAAACCGTTGATATTGCCGTTATAGTTCTTGCCTACTTGACATAGTTTTTGCTATTTTGCAGAACGATATGCTATTATCAACTAGTAGAGTTTCATAGTTTCACTACACTCGTTAAGAAACGAAAATCAGATTTCAGATGTTTCGAGGATTTCTTCATCGTTAGAAAGCAATAACAGAACAAAACGAATAATGCTTCTTGTATCGTTTAAACGTTGAGAGCTGTGTACTAGTTATCTATTAGAGCTCATATAATAATGCTCGTGGCTGCTATTAGGGAAGTAATATGCTAAAGCCAGATGGCTCCACCACTTATGTAATGCATAGATTGTAATATTTCGTACGGTCAATATTAGGAAGCAAAAGGGAAGACGAAGAGAATAGATCATGTATGCTGCCTCTTCAATCACATGAACATTATCCATCTCGGCCTCTACTAGTTCTTCAATGTCGAATTGAATATATGACACTAGTCTTAGCAGTTTCATTTAATATCGAGTAAAGAGGAGAAGGAAAGTGTCGTTTCGCCGTGAAAGTATGCCTACCTATGAAAATGGGAAATTCCTCATTTCTTATTCCATAAAAAAGCAATATCGTATTGTTTATTTCAGTCTCTCGGTCCGTTAAGGAAACTCCGAGCTGCGAAAGTTTCTCTGCAAATGTTGAAAGGAATCTATGATCTTCATCAGCAAGGTTATTTTATTCATTAGAAAGTGTTCCGCTCTTATTAGTCGAATCAATGTTATCGATATCAGTCGAGCAAAATTCGTTTATAAATAAAAAATTATAGAAAATTTGAAAAAGGAAAATCCTTCAATATTAAATAATCGACGATTTACGCAATATTACAGAAAAAACCGAAAATTGTCTTTGAATGATCGCTGAAATATTCAAAAAATAAACACCAAAATTAGCTTTTTTCCTGGCAATTTTTCAAGCAGATCTCTATGTTACACTTCAATAAATTTCATACAGGATGGGTAATTTTTGCTTACTTTGAACACTTTCTGCATTGATGTTACTGGTTTAGTGACGTTTTCCAACCTATGCTTGAAACTTTTGAAAATACTGAGTTATTCGTGCATTTTGCGGTTTAGAATATGTAAATTACAGGTCTCTTGCATAGGGATTTGAAACCAGATAATATGGGCCTTTGTTCGGAAGAACAACCTGTAACATTGCTGTTCGATCTTGGAATGTCGCGCATGTATACCGACGGAGAGAGCGATGTATGTCATTTCTGTCGTTTCTGTGAAACAAATTATCATAAATACCTTGTATTTTATTGTGATCGCATATACGGGGTGAGGAGAGGAGGGAATGTCTTGTGAGTTTCCCCACTAAATGGCGGCGGTCTGAAAATTTAAAGAATTCGTTCGCCCATCACAACCTTCCATGAGCACACTTCATACTCTGTTCCTGACTTCCCAATTCTCAACCTTGGCGAAATTTCTGCGGGTTTGCCTGATGACTCAATTCTTTACAGCAAACTGCCTATCCAAAAAGTTCTCCAACCTAACAGCTGGCATCATCTCTATCGGGGCAATCAGTAGCGACCAAAATGGTTCATTTTCCAAAAAAGTATTAATTTAAGGCGGGCACGTGCCCTTCAGACACACGTATTTGAGGAAGCGAATAACTGAAATATTGCGACAAGGGCTTTCTGAGAGGGCCACGTGCACATCCTCAGCTGTATCCCTATATAACCAAAAGTGGTCTTTTGCACGCAAGAAGAGAGTTGAAACGGTGGGATACATAGCGCAATTTTTTTGCAGCTTCTCAAATTGATGCTTTGCGCAATTTCTGACTTGTCTTCCTCAGCCGCTGGGAAAGATCGGGATTCCTTTCATGATTTGAATGTTTCTTAAAAATTTCGGCCTCCATCATTAGAGCATATTTCTTGTTGTAATGTAAGATGAGTGAAGTTGGACGGAAATCCTTATATTGCGATGAGACGGAACAGAAATTTTCTGAATTAAGATGGATAAAGCAGAGTGGGAACTTCCAAGGTGAAGCAAGCGAACCGGACAAAAAGGTGCCTACCGGTGATCTTCATCTCTTTTCCAGGCTTCTTGTCATCACCACCCCCCTCTCCCCCCCCCCCCACCCCCGGTCACCTCGTCAGCAGTTGAGATTATTTAACAGTATACTAGTGCGGATTTAATTAAACATCAGCATCTTAAGAAAAGCCTCGCATTTTTATTGATGGGTATAAAAGTCGAATTCAAAAATGATAAGATTTTACATCCGCTGCCATATATATATATGCATTCGCTGCGAAGCAGAAATGTTCAGATTCGTCCCCCACGAACGTGCTGCCCATTTCGAGGCACTCCAGAATGGGCAAGTGGACATGCACAGAAAGGACGCGAACAGACTCGCTTCGACGATTTGATTGCATGGCTTTATGTCTCGTGCGAACTGTTTGCATCCGAAAAGGATCCCACTCAGCCGCTTCCTTGGACCTACAGAACCAATAACCGAGTAAGTCATCCATGTTTCACTCTTCGAGTAAAAATCAACCGAATAAAGTAGTTTGTTCTTTTGATCGCTAATGCACAATATACAATCTTTGTATTACAGTAGAAAAATTATTTATCGTTTCTGTTTTATTCGCTGAAAAGTGACTATACGAATAGAACTTTGCTTATAGGGATAGAAAACGTCCAAAATCAGAGCACAACATTTTGTGTGCCGCTTTATAGAGTATACAGAAGAGGTGAAGAAAGATGCCTATGTTATTTAAAGATTCTAGAAGGCAAAAGAGATGTAATTTGACAAGAATCCGGAGAAAATAGCTTACCTAGAAAGGAAATATTGCTGCACTAATCTATGGATTGTTCGCAAGAGATTATAAAATGAAGAACGGTTTATTATTGTTCATATGCTTATCATCCTTTTTTTGATGGTTGAAGAGCTAGGAGCATTAATTTTTTTCCACCAGTGAGCTATCGATTTTTGGACTTTATTCCACAAAAGTATGCTGATCGCGGAGTATATCTGAGTCGATTGTGGACATTTTTGGGGTTCCTGAATTCAAAAATAAAAATTTTCTCGAAATAAGCATTCCATTTAACCATAGGTTGAGACATGATAATCTATGGAATATTCTAAAAGGTGATATACGCAATAATTCGTGTTCACTAAATCGTTATTGCGATCTCTCTCTAATCTGCCACCTATCTAATAGTCATTTCGCACTTGGCGGCTTAATAGTTCTTATGCTCTTCGGAACATTTTGCCTTATCGGTTGGAGTTTTCTCGTAAACGTGTAATCAGTACAAATAGAGTTAAACATGAGTTCTTCACGAAGAGTTAAGCATTTCTAAGACATTGTGATACTTCAATGACGAACACTACCTGCAAAAACCGTGAAAAACCACTCACTTTGTGATGCAAGCATATCTTATTGCCAATATTTGGAGATTAAAATAAACCTTAGTCTCCCTGCACCACTCTAAAAGAGAGATGAAGCCAATCAAAACATCACTACTACTATTTTTTCTGCGGTGAATGTCATTGATGCAAGAAACGAATGGGGATATACAAGTCAAATTGGATTACCGTAATGCATGACGTTATGTTCCTAGATATTGAAAAATTCGCGAAGTAGAATGCACCGGAAGTGGACATGCAGAGAGCATATCAACGCCTTAGCGGTTCTCCCAGAACAGCTCAATGATCTAATATAGAACCTCAGCCTATGTAGCCATGCATGTGAACTCAACATCGAGACTAAAAGCAAAAAAAACCCCTCTACAACCAAAAGATAAAATAACAGCTTATCGGAGAAGGGAGCTAGAATTTTCTCCTTATTTTGATCAAGCTAAGGAACATGTACAGCACAGTGAATTTCCTCACCTTTTTCTTCAGATAGTACTGAAATGCCTATGAAAACTGCCGGAATTTTACGCAGAGAATGCTGAAGTGTTTAGTGATGGGTGATGTTAATTGACGTTAGTCTCCACGAATCGTTGATTGAATAAGGCTTTAAGGTGAATGTTGAAAATATTAGAAGAGTATTGTAGATGCGTTGCTATCATGCACATGAGCCGTCTCATAATATTGTCTAGTTGTGCTACCACTGGCATCATTTCTCTATACATGTTGATCTGAAGTTCGTAAATTTTTCTTACTTGGGAATCAAAGTGGGCATCTTTTGGGAATTTAGCTGCTATTATACCGAATTAAATGTAATTAGATATTTCATGTGATTACTTCTCGTTCGCCATTAAATTCACAGAATTATTTTAAAAAAATCAAAAAGATACCAATCTATCAAAATCGATTAAATATTCGTAATTAGTACCATAGCCATATACTTACTCTCAAGTCGCTCTAACGTAATTGACAATAAAATATGTATTCGGTTACTCGGCTACTTATCGAGAGAGAAGATTTATAAACGGGGGAAAAAATACTATTTTGATAGGAGAACTTGAATTGTTAAGTATAATTGTAACGTTTTATTTAATATTATAATTGTTCAAACATTCAAACGTATCTGTTATTTGCAAAAGATGAATCATTTAGGCGCATAAATATTTAAAATCGGTCTTTTGCCCGGCACGCTATCTCTTACAGAAACTTCCTCCACAGTACTACTCAATCAACACCTATCTCATGACAGGTATTAGCATTTTTGGTTATGTGTGTGTTTTCGTAATGAATAATGGTCGAGTAATAAAGGGGTTGATGAATTTTGCAACTTTTATTGCCCGCATATGAGTAAGGGCACTCATAAATGAACGATTCATGAGTGTTTACGAACATATAAAAATTCCTGGACTTCAAAATGAGTGTACCTTCAGTGCAATGATCTATTTTTTTTTGGGGGGGGGGGGGGAGGCGAGGGGAAACTCGACCATGAACACCCTAATCAGGCATTATTGCAAGAGGGAGGATAGAGTTGCTTTCTTTGGTGACAGTTTATAAACTCGATTGTCATTGGAGGCAGCTAGAAGTCTACTTGTCAGTTCAAGGCAACATGTGTTATATGCAAGTCAGTGTTGTTGCCGATTGGGGCGGTAATATTCATGCGTGGCGTGTGAGCCATGTGATTATTAAGCTCACCATTTTCACACCCTAAGTTGCGGTGAATCGGCGCATGAAACCGTCAACCATTGTCGGATGAAAGTATTTAACCAGCAAAAAAAGCACCAAATATTGAGAAAATATGCAAATATGGTGGTAATACTTTTAATTTGGGTGCGGGAAGATTGGACTCATGTGTAAATGGGAAGTGAGTCAAATACGATGAACGTACAACATGAGCTAGCTAAGACCTATTAACTAGCAATAGAGCCATAAATCAGCAAGAGAGATCATAAAGTCCTAGTAATATGTGACCGATGTACCACTCATTAATAACTTCTCTAAGACTAACCCATAACACATTAATCGATCGTATTTCAATTGTAAATTAATTGAAATATTATCACAAACCTATAGGCTATAAACTTAAGCTTATGTAAGAGCTTACCGAGAGCAAAATTTCTTTCAAATTTGCACCAATGGGATCGTCGGATAATGCGACCGACCACGCTTACTGGCACGTACTTGTTTTACATGTCATTTCATCAGTTCTTTCGGAGCCAACTGGAGGACTTTTTTAAGCCTATTCAAGTAGTCAGTTCTTTTTGTCAGAGAGTTCTACTGCAGCGTTTATTCACTATATCGGCGAGCCTGCCAATCTGCTGGATATATCCTGGCGATTATGTGTTAATCAGAACGTTGCATTTACATAGTAAAATCGTATGGTTTCTTGCAGCAAACACTCTCAAAGTCCCCGACTACAGGTTTCTGGCCGATCGGGTATACGAGGTAGTGAAAAAATATGAAGAAGAGGTCGCCAAAATTCCAGAAGATAAACTTAAAGAACTGATAGTACCTCCGGTATGTTATGAGCTTAGGAATGCAGTTCTTTCGTCCTTCTATGTATTCAAAATGCAAATAATCCTAACCTGATGTGGTCACATGTGATTCGTCGACTGAGGCAATCCGAGTGTCGTTATTAACTGCACCCAATGATGAACCGTTCTGACAGGAAGCGATTGAGGAGAAGACTGCTTGTAGCTTGACTGTCCCTATCACTTTCTGCAATCTGTGCAACACACGGCAGCTGCGGTGCTTTCACACGAGATCCGAAAGATATCAGCCATAGCCGAATCAGAATTTCGCTTTGCGAAGATGCTTTACTCGAACGTAGCTTGCGAAACGACATGAGGTTTTCGTGCATTATGAAGTTAAACGGCTATCTTATCAAGCTTTTAACGCGATGATCGCTTCCCGCAACGCATTCGCAGACAATTAGATTCAATAAGGAATATGTGAAATTGTTCGTTGCAATTTTTGCATGCATAGATCTGCTTCGCATATCAGCTTTTTATAGTCGCTAGGCACAAAACGTCGCATATATATGTTATTTCTAAGGTGATTTTACTTGCTGTACACAGAAAGTGATTGACTCGGAAATCGGATACAGTAGCAGATTCATTTAGAAAATGAGGTTATGAATTCAAAATGAGATTATTAATTAAATGAGATTATTATTCAAATGACAGATGATCGGCGAGAAATTCCAGGAGGATAACAATACGAAACATGTGGCTCCAACGAAAGTCACCGATGCAGCACAAGCGAAGAACGAAGCAGAAGCCAAAAATGTCGAGCAACCACCACTACCGCCACCAGCAGCAGCAGGAGCTCCTCCGGTTTGAAACTGGCACAACTACTTGTCAAGCGTTATCCATCCGGAATATCTCTTCCAGCTGTTAATGTTCTTCGTTTGATGACGGATTTTTTATTAATATTTGCATTTGCTATCAAATTTTAACGCTAAACGGATATCACCTTAGAGGATGAACATTCTATGATTATTCACTTCTCAACGTCTAAGTTACAATTCTTCACTTGTTCAACCGACAACTTTACGTCTTTTTTATAATGTGCAAAATATAATGATGTTTTTCAATGAATCATTTACACATTATATGTGGGTAATCAATGCAATATTTATGAATGAGGTTTTTTCTTCAAATAAAGGCCATATGAGAAAAATATTAGAGGGGAAATCTCAGTTGATATGATTCATTTTGTTCACATTCCCTAACAATTTACCTTTAATATCATCACAATAAGTTGAGTATAATGCAGCTCATTGTTTATATTATTGCTAATGATGCTCAACGAATAATGATAACAAATAAAGAAAAGAAAATCTTTTAACGAAAATCATACAATTATGAGAATTTTTATACCTTTAAAGATGCAATTATTGACTTGTTTTTCTTATAGTTATTTATAATTAATAATTAATGATGAGGAAATTATCATCAATACTAAAAGTAAAATGATTGCAAAGAGAGGAAAAGAAATAAATAAATAAATAAATAAATAAATAAATAAATAAATAAGCATAAATGAATTTCATTTAAATGAAAAGAGAACTTCATTTATATTTATTTATCCTTTGAAAAAAGAGAGATGCTTTTCGATGCTGCTCGAAAATTTTGAAGAATGGGATAAAATGATGCCAATTGTACTCATATGTCTATATCGACTTGTTTCATTGATTAAGATGTTTGAAATCTCTTCGGCAAACATCTCGAACACATTAGAGCGATTCAATTTCAATATTATGTGTCAATAAGTTCCACAAAACAGAGTGCAGATAAATATGCATGAAGCATTTATGCAGAAAATATTTAATGAGTATTTCTCAAATTGTATAGGCAATCTTCTCCTCTCTAAACGCATTTGACTCCTCATCAGTTATATTCACAAATGCTACCGTTCTAACGTATGCACGAGTTCAGCGTATCAGTGAAGATCTTTTACTCATAACTAGCAAGAAGAACAAATCGACACTGATTAGAAAGCAATGCAAGACTACAGCCTATTTATATGTTCGATTACAGCCCCGAGGGCATCGAGAGATCATAATTCACATGGGGAAGAGATCAACATCAAGATCAAAATAGGTTTGATCAAACCAACTTGTCACACAATATGAAGATCACCATGATCATGGAGATCACAAAAACTCATTTGATCATAACAAATCACTTGTTAACAACAAACAACAACAGGTGCGTAAAGGAGCAATACAGTGGTCAATCCTGATGCTTCAATTGGTCGATTCAGGAGCAATACATGCAGTGGATCGGTGGTCAATCCTGATGCTACAATATCCATAACTGCAGAAATGCGTCCCTCATTAATATCTTCCTTATTGGTAGCCAGATTAGTATCGCTGAGAAAATTCAAATCTGAAGTGATGCATCGCTGTTTTCGTCTGAAATATTCATAGAGGAATCGATTGGGAACACTGTATTGTGAAAGATATATATCGCAGTGATCTTTTTAATGTGTTTTTTCACTCACTGACGCTGAAATTAATCGATAAGCAGTTGAATAGATAGGTAGACGTGGCTTAAATTCTTCGATATAAAATCTTGGATCTACTCATCACTCATTTGTTTGCATACTGAAAAAAAATGCTCCACGCCAACAAGGGCCAAGAATTTTAAGCAACAAGAGTTGTATATATGCTGTCGAATATGTCGACTCTCTGAACTTCGTTAGGGAGAATTAACGAGTTGTATATATAAAGTACAACCTTTAGGGCAAAACTATCCTGGCCAGAGTTGCAAAATGGGATCATCGCAGATGGCGGAGCGAGTGGTGTCCTCGTGATGCTTACATAGTATAAGAGCGGAAAAATTCACTAGAATTGTGTTTTGCAAATGGATATTGAACCATCTGTACCGGTGCGATAAGGTTCAAGAAGCCGAAATATTGTCCACTCTGCGATGTTCAATTGTTGGAGGTCGATGACCGAACAGCTGAGCAATAAGAGTTGCTTGAAAACGTACTATGTGTCATAAGGTGAAGTCCCATTTTTTGGTACTTCAACTGCGGCGCATATCTTACCTAGAGATTTATTAATTATTTACCTGGAGATTTTTTTTAGCTGAAAATTTATTATAATTTTACAATTTGCCATCAGTATAATCCCAATGCCAACGGTGTTCGAAGCGTTGGCGTTTCACGTATGACATATCATGAAATCATTCAATTATATTTTCCAATTTAAACATTCTCTCTAAGAAGAGTGTTCGATATTAGTCAGCGCAAATGCTGATTTAACGATTGCAATAAAAATAATGAGCAAACGATATTATTGTGCAACCAACGATGGCATTCTTCAATAACGCCGCTTTTGTTAAACACATATGCAGCATTAGCCATCCGCTATTATTCGCATCTCATCATCAACTTTGCCTATATTTTCATTTTGTCCATAGTTCCTGAAATGTGCAATGCTCACTCACTATCGATGATTTCCTTTGAAGCAAAAAAAATCTAGATTTGAAAAAAATAAATATAATTCATTCAAAATTTTCATTTCCAAAGCGAAACTCTTATTGAAGAAAAAAAAATTTCTATAGTGAAGACGTAGAAATATTTGTTTTGAAAGTCTAGTCTTTAGAATTTTTGAATTTTAAGCCAACCATAGAATTACCTACAATCTAAGAAATATCTTCAAAGAGTAGTTTTAAGTGCGAGTTATGGCGCTAATTCTTCTGCGTTAATTCGATCGTCTCTTCTGGCCAACACTAGTGATCGCATTTTATTGGGTTCGATTCATTCTAGTGTAAATTTCTACCGATACAAATTGTCTGCCTACGAGTCATCGTACAATTTATTTAATATTTGATATCGCATTCTGCTCTTTTTTTTCGCTCACTTATTTTAATAGTTGTTTCTTTGAAAAGAAACATTGTTGTATCTTTGCTATCTGCTATAGAGTACACGATAAATAACAACCAAATGTCTAACAATGGAACACTTTATCCGAAGAATGCCAGCTACTTACAACAGACTAGATACCGCATTTATGAGGTATGCAATTCATTAAGAAAAATTCGTATTGTGCTATTAATCCAAAACATAACACACAGTCCAAACGTTTCATAACGTTTTGTGGTTTGTTTCCGTTGTTATGCAAGTGTGATTATATATATATATATATATATATATATATATATATATATATATATATATATATATATATATATATATATATATATATATATATATATATATATATATATATATATATATATATATATATATATATATATATATATATATATATATATATATATATATATATATATATATATATATATATATATATATATATATATATATATATATATATATATATAATCTGCTAAGGTCAGCAAACATAGAGAGAATTATAATTGAGATGATGGATCGCTACTGCGCAAAATTGAATGAAATGATCCCATCAAGAAACAACGGAAGAAAAGTTGACTTACTTAGCGTAATTTTTCAGTAGTATACAGCGATGAATGCGTTAAAAATTTATGCTTAATGCATTTTCCACTGCAACATGTTGCACGCAAATCAACAGCCAGCTGGCACATAAAATGCCTATTTTATGGCACAGCAATTAGCCGCAGTCGCAGAAATGCATGATGGGCAGAATTGTAATGTATATGCTGTGAAATGATCATGTATGCACGCTTGATTGCATGAATGCTTCGTCGTTTCAATCTCCAAAATAAAAGAAAAATTCTCTTCAGTTATATGAAGAAAGTTTTGACATAAAGGTGAAAATTGAAGCTCATTGTGTCAATGCTCAAGCAAAGTAAATTAGTATATGTACCATCATATACTACTATGGTTGGTAACTAAATTGTACACATGCGTGGCTCAAGGGATTGCAGCTGGGATCAGGAGTAAGCGTCGCATTGCTTCCGGCATTTGTACTAACCTAGAAGACAACCCTTTAAGGTTCCCTCACCCACGTAAACTTATATTTGCAAAACACATTGCAACGATGTCGTATCTGTGCATAAATGTGCACATTTCCTCTTCAACTAAGAAGTTTTCTCTATAGTACTTCTTTTTGAAGCAATGTTCGATATGACCCATGAAACCTAAAATGTGCCCGTCAACACAATGGTCAAATCGCAACGAAACCGGATCATTTGTAGGAGATTTGTTTGATAGATTAGATCACTTGGAATGTGACATACAATTTTGCGTGCACTTAGTTATTTAGTAATAATTTATGAAGTTATTTGGTCAAATGAGCAGAATTTCAAAAGCGCATGCCATGTCAGCGTTTCTGGCATGTTTTTCTGCTCGTCTCAAATGACAATGAACCGTCATGCATAATAAAGCATTTTGCATCGTATTAGTCTCATATAATAAGTTATTCTGATGTCATAAGAATAGAATTAAATCAGTTTCCAATAATATGACACTAAGACGACTAATAATGCACTCATTCGCTCAATCACTTGCACCTTATCTAATGATCTAAGAATTGCTTAGTGGGGACATTATGCAGCGGACGTAGCAACAATAAATTTGTGGCACTGACACTTGTGCCATGGCCAAATGTGCAGTGATTTAGGATAAATGCGTATAAATTGAATGCAGTGCATCATGGACTTCCCGTCAGGGAAAGGCGAAGATGTTGTTCAGCTGTTGTGGGAGCCTCAAATGGCGGTATTTTATCGCCTCCTCTACATTTGTTGCTATCAGCTCCACGTTAACAAATGCTCCTTGTTGTTCCACCACATCAGAAGTGAAGTGGAATAGAAATTTTTTCTGCTTGAACTTTTGCTGCTTTTCTGCGGTTAATTTTTGCTCATTTATATGTGGGTTATGGTTAAATGCGCACATCAGCTTTACACTTTATTCCACAAATATCCCATCCATCGAACTATTACGACTTAGTCGAGTGTATGGATTGCACTAGATACTTGTTTGATGCTTCGATAAGGTGACATAAGACATCACAACGGGAGTACTGAAAGCCGAAACGCACTTTCAAATTCAAATTCGAATCGTGCGCTTTGCATCATAGACTGAATGTAACAAGTTTTTGCTCTTAATGCGAGATCCTTCTTAATCGAACGCTGCAAAGTTTAGTTTATATAATCTCTCTCTTTCATATTTTCTTAAGCTATTCAGTTAGGCACTGATGCTTCATAGGAATGGTGAAGCTGTTATTTGAGTTCGTTTGCAATTCCATCGGCAGCACATAGGTCGATTGCAAAAATACTCGAAAAGCATTGCAGCAGTGTTTGATGAGGTGCTAATTCTTCCTGAAGAGTAGTAAGTACATACTTGAAATGATGGTCAATGTAAATTATTCAGAAACGAACTGGCTCAGACAAGGAAGGATAGGAGGAGGAGAAGGAGGGAGTGGAGAGCTTCCTCTTCGTTGCTTAAGCTGCATAAGAAAGAAATGATGTCAGCTGACAATCATTCATTTTTTTTCTACTCATTTCACTCACCTTAGAAATTTCTAGCTCGATTCACTCAGTTTAAATTAGAGAAGAGGTGTGATAGAGAGAGGCGGAGGTGAGAGGTGATAGTATTTTTCGAATCTGCGTTTTGAAACTCTTTCTAGGCATTGTCAATTCTGAAATTTGCCGCTTTTGGAATGCTGCATATTTTTGGCGATTTTGTTCATCCTTCTCTTCCTATGACAAATCAGCGTGCACTGATGTGGAAATCGCAAACTGCATTGACGTTTGCCGCATCGCTTTCCAACATTTTTGACTTCCATAAAACATATGAGTAGTGCATTGGTGAATTTCATAGAAATACAATTGGTGCTATTGATAGAAAACGGTCCCTTATAGAGTTTCATAAAATATGGGCAAATTCATTGGCCCATTTCAAATTTCGGCCATCGGCATATAAAACAGATAATACGCATCAAATCTTTAAAAAGTATCTCATTTTGCACGTTCGCTTTGGCTGCTGGAGAAGCATTCATTCAAACATTTATAGGCATGAGTGCATTCTTTTTGCAAACGTTGAATTTTTGCATAAATTGCACAGCTCATCATCAATGGCTGCGTGCATTTTTTTTGTCGCATTCAGTACAGATCATAGCAGTAGTTTTTTTAATTTTTTTTTTTTTTTGCTGTTTATTGAACCGATTGCTGATTCTTGCTTCATTTAGCGACTTTGAATTGATACTAATTGCCAATGTTCCGCATGTGTTTCTCTTTTCTTTCCGGCTCGATGCATCGATTGAAAATGCGCTTTATAGGTCGCCGAGATCCAAGAGTTTGCATGGTGCTCGTTGAATTCACGCTTATTGATTTGTTTCATGAGGATAGCGTTTGTGGCATAGCCAAGAAAATGCAAATCACCTATTTGCAGAAGGGCATCATATAATTCCACAAGTTGAAGTATGCAAGCTCTGTGAATTTGTTTCATAGAGCTTGTTTGTAAAGCTTGATGAATTTTGCTCGATTTATGGACTACAATGGATAGAGTAGTTTGTTGCTTAGTAATGCTATCCATCTCCTATTATGGATTTTATTCAAAAGCAATCCTATTCATCCTATTCAAAGATTATAAACGATATAATATTATGCATTAGTGCTCTGTAATTTTGCATTTGCAAAATGCGAATTAGAGTTATTCGTTATGCCATTTCACACGCTTAGCTAACGCTTCATTTATCTAAGTGGTGTTCTATTTGATTGCGTGAACTACGATCTGTGATTGTCGGATAAATAGGTCTTAGATTTATGTTACAAGATAACTCCTTGTTCATATATAACTTAATGGCGAGGAATTTTATTGAATGATTTAATCATTGTATAAGTTGAATTGTTTGAATTTTTGCTTTCTCGTTAGTCATCGTCGTACTTTTTCTTTCCTCTACCTCCATTGGTTTTGATGGATCATTTAGAGGCTATACATCGTTACTGAATTCCCATCAAATCGAGAAGATAGCTTCATGTTTGCTCGAGTAAGATATGTTTATACTCACTTAAGGGTATTGTGAGCACGACTTTTGTTTGGAAATTTCAAAAATTTTCGGTCACTTTTCGAGGTATTGAACTCATTACTTCAAGTGTACGCTGAAACCCACCTTTGTTTTTCCATTATAACATACATCTTTTTATCGTAATACGATAACTTAAAAATTCATTCCACTCATACATGCAAATCCTATATATGGAGCTTTTATTAAACATGATGGCTCTTTCCCGATGAAACGTTCACCCACAATAGACGAATGCAATACCCGTCATCATCAAAACGATTGATATAGGTTTTCATGACGATGTGGTATCTGCATTCATCCAAATCTTAGATGAAACATAAAACACCCTGAATTTATTGCAAAAATCTTCAAAGTTATCAACTGTATTATGTATGCTCTGCAGCGAAAGGTGTATTGAACACCTCGCCCACAATATTGTGCACTTTTTATCTGATTCTGAAGAATTCGACATACGTTTGCTCAGTATACCACCTCGTTGGCGGTGTGAACAGTTATTCATCTAATCATTCTATCATACTCGAAATCTGTGACCTTTAAACTTCAGAATACCAACGAATAAAAACCAAATTTCGTCGTATTTACAGCGTCTCTAAAGAAGTTTTCTGTTGGCATGTTCTCTGAAAGCTTTAAGAATGTAAGCGTTTGAATGCAAATGTTGAATTCAATAGAACAAAAATACTATATATAAATAACTATTTTCATAGATCTACGTTTAGAGTTGTTCACAATTGTCGAATATATTATACTGGAATGGCACCTTAGGTGATAATCTTGCAGTATTAATAAATTGTCTGAATTTCTTTGATTTCAAAGAAGCAGCACATTTCTTTTATTGATTATTATCCACTCTTCCAACTATGATCATATTGCTATATTTTTCAACGATGTTTGATTGTTTTATCTTTTTTTTCGCCCGCAGATGTTTTGCATTAACACTAATGAAGGTAATGATGCATTTCCATTGCATCACAATCATTCATATATGTATCATTGTTGCTCTAAGAGATTCTCATTCGATAATGTTCGCTTTATTGCCTTCTTTGCTCTGCGTCGAACATTGTATCACAAAATGTGCTTTGAATTTTGGATAAATATGCCAACATTCTGAATTTCATATGAATATGCCAACACATTAGTTTTTTTTTTCGCTAGAACAAAACATCTAATCCAATTAATAATTCCCAAAGAACATCTAATTCATTTTAGACTTTCTTGCTGTTGGTTTCGGGGAAAAATTTTGTTGCGATGTTGCTTAAAATCTTTCGGGCACCTCATGAAATAGGAGAGCTCACATTTTATTGAAACATGCAATTTTCACGAAGACCATTGATTTTCCAGTTTTCGAATTTTAAGGCTTACAGACATTCAGAACGTACAGAAATCTTGAAGTATTGGTTTTCTAGAGTACTAAAACTCGGAATTTTAGAGTTTTAAAGTCCTAAATCCATTAGATCGGATTCGCAAGAAAGTTTGATTTATTCATGCAAAATTGACGGATATACGAAAAAAAAACGACTAATATCTCGATTGATCGGGTCATTCCACAACACAGATGAGTTGACAATTATCCCACAATATCATTCTAAAGAGTTTTTTTTTTCAGTTCTTCACATCCAGCCGACTGACCTTGAAAGAGCTTTCCCCTAAATTCACCACTCTCCTGCCCTCCTCCCTTCCCCCGGTTCCTGTCCCTTAATCCACCTGTTTTTTTCTATGTTATGTCGTAAATGCAAGGTTTTGTTGTTCGAATGATTTTTAAGCTTGTTGCATATTGCATTTAAAGTTATAAACATTTCAACTTTTGCTCGTATGTTTGCAACTTCTAAAGATACGCACTATAATTTCGCATTTGTTGAATAAGCTCACCTATGTTGTTTGTATTCTCCAACAAATTAACGCTCAATGCAGCATAATTCTACGAACTTGCCGAAATTACACTCTTGTCCCTCCTTTCAAAAACTTGCCCGACAATTCAATAAAGCCTAAACTTTATGTGAATTCACTGAAAGTATTCATTTATTCATCACTCGGTTTTCTAGTTTCGCCTATACCAGACAGACTGCGAGCATGCGTTGCAGATGTCATTTTATTTTAAGGTGAATTCCGTGGTGATTATTGGCAATTTTCCCAGTTTTATTTGCCTCGGTTCTTGTTTTATCTTTATATATATATATATATATATATATATATATATATATATATATATATATATATATATATATATATATATATATATATATATATATATATATATATATATATATATATATATATATATATATATATATATATATATATATATATATATATATATATATATATATATATATATAGACATCATCCAGACACTGCAAAATCCGTTAACTGCTTCCTAGAAATCCCTTTTTGCCAAGAAATTAAGTAAATACCTTTTAAAACGCTGAACACTTTTGCGAAAACTCTCGCTACAGATTAAATTGAAGGTGAGCAAAACTTTTCATCGTTAAAGAGAAATTCTTCTCATCTAACTAAAATTTTTAAACGAATTTGATGGATATTCAACTCAACTTCTAACACTTTTTAGTAATTTATCGCAGTTATTTTTGTTCCAATTCTTCAACAAAATTTTGTCAAGCATATCATAATTGCATTGTTATATATGGAAGTTTTATCAACTTTGGTAATTTTATATAATTAACCAGGCTGGTAATTTAATCAAAAATTTCTACAGCCTAAAACTCCGAGGATTTCCTTGCAAATTGGCAGTGAAAACGATAGGGCTAACTAATGGAAATTGTAGTAACGTGTGGTGTATAAATCAGGACCAGTTAAATCGGATAAAAGCTGCAGCTGTGTATTTCGGTTGTCACACTTTCGCGACCCTTGATGATGTTTCTCCGATTCGGCCTCACTGTAGGCGTCAAAACATGTGACCATGGTACTACGGGAGTCAGCAAATCGCAACAAGAAAACGTTCATTGCACACAGCGTACGCTGGTAATAATCAAGGCTTCTGTTAATGGCAATACTACGAACTGTACTTCTGTGCTGGAAATGGTACTTGTGGCTGATAGCTAGGAACTATATAAACGAATTGCTCTCCGACGAGGCCGTCATCAGCAAATTCCCGACTTTTTCCTCTCCACCGTTTCAACGGAGCCCTATCCCGACAAAACTGCTCCCCGTCGAGGAATTTTCTAATTTTTTCTCCCTAAACTTTTTCGTTGGTGTCTCTATCTTATCAAACAGCTTTGCGCCGGAATTCATCTCTGGACCGAAAATCCTTTCCTCCTCTCCACGTTACCGTGATTATGAAAATAGTTGCGTCACGTTTTGAACTGCTATCTATGACAATTTGAACTTAGCCAGTCATATGACATAAATAGCGACCGAAATGATCATCGAATAAGGCAATCACGTCGGTATTCATAAGACCGATCATACATAACAAATGAGATGTTTTCTACCGTTCACAATGTTGCATCATCGCTGTCAATTTCCTTAGAGAAAACTTGATCAAAGATGAAATAAGTGAGTAAATTATGGAATAATCCAGAGCGAAATGTCGCCGGAGTGAATGCGCTTGTGGCAAATTATGATCTTACTAGGGGGTTTCAATGGGGCGCTGTGGTAATGTTTAGAGATTTGCCACCACTTTGACTCAATAATAACAGAAGTACTCTCTGCTCTTAGTGGAGCCTGCTTATGCCAACCGTTATCGATTTTGCGCATTCAGCTCACAATACTGTGTGTGTGTGTATGTGTGTGTGTGTGTGCGTGCGTGTGTGTATGTGTGTGTGTGCCTTGTTTTCTAATGTCAGAAGACGATCACAGAGAGAGAGATGTGTCGCGTTACTCTTGAAGGCGTCGAGCATCCGAAAACGTAGATTTGTTCATTCATATTCACGCTGAATAATTCTTTCGTCCACACATACACACAAAAATCGCTTTATTCGATTCAACGCCTTTAGTACGTTCATATTGCAAGTTTATATACGCATAAAATATTTCGTATTGTTCGGTTAGCTGTGCAGTTACTTTATTATACTCGTATTATTATTACACAGATTTTTTTGACTGTTAGGTGCATGTTTATTGAGTACATTCAGAGTGTAAAATATAGTTGATTTTATTGAGTAGTTTTTCATATGGAACATTTTAGTTTGTCGAACCTATAGAAATTTCATTGAGTTCTGTTGATTAATTAATTTTCTAGGTGTAAATTTGGGTGAACAATAATTCCGCCAATCTATGGCGAATTCAATTATATCTCGCAGAGATGATGTGTTGTATTTCAAGCCATATTTGTTAGCTTCTATACATATTGCAATAAGCACAAAGATTTAGGTTAAAGCATTCGAACCGATAAAATTCTGTCCATCTGACATGAAGGTTTTTTTTTCCGTATGGATGAGTTTATAGTTTTAAAATTTAAATAGATTTCAACCTTATGCTGCACGATAGGTTTTAGCGGTGATTTAGGCACTGCTTAAGGGGAACTACACTATGCTGACGAAGTGAGAAATTTGAAATTTTTGATTTTATTACAAAATTACAGTGCTCAGCCTTCATTGTCATCATATCGATTCGAAACTTCCTATTAGTATGTATTCTTCATCAATGAGAGAGCACAGAATATGATCGTAATTATACATACAGTTATTGGTATTGGTCTTTAGAGGCTGGTCAGTAGGCATTCTCGATATCTCCAGCTAAGCTATCAATTAAGAGAGGAAGGGAAACCGTGTAACTTCAAAATGCGTCTTCTTGCTAAAAAGAAGATTTAACTATCGTTTACTGAAAGAGAATACTCTCAGATATTTTCATTTCAACATAGCGTTTCTATAAAAGTCTTATGAATTAACTCATATAACTTTACAGACCTTAAAAAGTAAGAAAAATGCTCAACCCTATAAAGGTGTTGGATGCATTTTCCATCGCAATTTGCATTTCTCATATGAATGTCAAAAAATTTTTCTCGATATATTTTCTTCATATATCCTCAAAAAGCACTTTTTTTTCACATAAGTTTCAGTGTTTTTTTTTTGTTTTAATGAAAACATTTATAATTCTAGAATAGCATCAGTTGCAATTAATTTATTCATAGTGGAATTTTTTCTTATCGAATTTTATTTCATTTGCATATTTATGCTCAAATATGCAAATTATTTTTATCAAGCTAATAGAGTATGAAATGCTTCAGATTTGTTGAGTAGAAAATTTCCTTGTATTATCTGAATTATCTCGTTAATTCTTCATTCATTTATTAGAGCGTATTTACTCAACACTAACATTTCATATACGACATTCAACCATCTATGCATTTCCTGTTGTTCTCAATCAACCGAGTAAACAACGGCTTTTTTTTTTGCTATTGTTGTCAATTTCACTTAGAAATATTGACTCGTCGTCGATGCAAATACATTAGTCTCACATTACTTTCTGTTTGTCTCATATGACATTTTTCTTCGATTGTATCCCTCAATAAACATACGGAAATAATTCTTCCAAAACTTTTTAAGGCAGCTACTCTATTCAATGGAAATTACTTTAATTCTTCTATTAGATGTATAAAGTCTGAGTTGCCAATAGCATCCACACGGACGTTAAAATAATCGGTTGGCACATAAAAGATATAGAGACGGATACATTTACGACTTTGCAAAATTACAGTTTCCTAAGCCTCATTGCGATACCAAGAATTACATGAGACCATTTTATGATGTAATACTTTGACTTCGAAATTGGGATTTTCACTGAGCCATATCTGATATTGAGGAAAATTCTTTGCCGAAAATATATAACTTGCATGCACAGATTCGAAGCATATATTTATCATCCATAAACGCTCTTATTATCAGAATCAAACAACCAAAATTGCTTTCATTCTTTTCTCATCAATATGTTCCACCTACTTACATCCGCGCATAACAATTCCTCATTTTGCCTGAATTTCCCTTACATTTTATGGTGAGGAGAATTACTAGCTATTGCAAAACGTATTATAGCGACATCTCGCGTCCGTGAATATTTGTGTTGTTTCCTGTTGATTTCATCGTTGGCAACCGGATCCAAATAGCCTCCTCAAAAGTCCTTTGAAGATTCCAGGTTGACGAACTGAAATCTAACCTGTTGCAAAAATGCTCCAGATTCATAGACTTTTCAACGATTATCCTCAGCCAGCAAGAAATGTCGTTATATTCCACCAGCAATTGCTATCCCGGATCCAGAAGATGCGCCTTCTACTTTTGAAGATAAAGGCTAATGAGGGCGCTGAAGCCCCTATGGTGGTATGCTGATATCCAACAATACTATAGCCTCACCGTCAAATATTAAAGCTCTATCATACCTTTCGATCACCAGGGCAAACTCATCGAACTTATTTATTATCTCACTTAAAATTCATCGACTATAAGCAAATAATTATTGGTAACACTCTTCTATATGATAGCAGCAATATTATGATCGCTCATTTCGTGCTGTTCTCGATTAATTCCAAATAACGCCATTAACTCCAAATGCATATTTGTTAATATTTTATCTGTGCAAGGATTTTAATCATATTTATTGCTCCTTTTATTATTTCGTGTGAAGAAGCTCAATTTTTATGGATAGTGACACTTATCCGGATTTGTTTAAAGCGTAAAAATAATCCATCTACTGCTATCATAAAGAATTACAGACTACATATGAGTTATGTGCCTTTCTTTCTAGTAGTTCCATCTTAAGAATCACAAAAATTAGCTATGAAATTGGGCGGATATAAACCACATTATGAGTTAAGCACCTCTACCAGCCTTTCAACTAATATACTAACTCCGAAAGATATTATTATTACTTTCTATAAAGGTAGAAATTTTTTGCGAATATTTAAAAGTTGCTCTTCTAGAGGAAAGAATCTTTCATAGGAGATTTTTAGTGAGAGTCGATTATGTTGTCTTAGTATATTTATGCATATCTTAGCATATGTCATAAATCAAGGAGCAGGCTGGTCTCAATGTCGATGAATACACTCGTAGATGAGAGGGCATTTTTATGCTTGCGTTCAGATGGCAACAAAATAGTTTCTACCATAGATCACAAACAACTTTATATGTTTTCATTGTCTAAACAATTTTGCACTTTTCGAGTAGACGCATTAAAGTTATGCATGTGTGAATATCATAAACGACACCTCGCTGAAGGATTCTCACTATTTCGACGGGGGATTCTCCTTCATTTCAACATTTCTACATTCAACAATTCCAGTTTTCTACTCGAAATTTCTTAAAGATTATAAATATCTCATAGAGATTCATCATTCTGCTATAATTTCTTAGCAAAATCTAGTTGCCATATTAAGGCGTATGAATTGCTTTTTTTTTCGAATAAGGTCGAAATGAATTTTGCTTGAAACTACCTTGATTTGCCAAATTATTATCTCATCGCAAATAACTGTGCACATAAAATATTGGCTGCTTGTTTAAGCATCGTGCATTCAGTAATAAATATAACTTACTTGTTCGTTTCACAATAGAGAATAGCAACAAATTTTGTGATGCTTCTTGAAACGAATACAAATTTCTAGGAACGACTAATGAAGTTAGCTTTCACTAATCGGTTTGCTAGCACGCTCAGCTGAGGAAGTGTTTCATTCATGAATTGGTTTTTTATAGCAGAATATACCCAAGAGAGGTGGCGCAAGCGACGCTTCCCATCTGAAGTGAAACCTTAAATGTGCATTCATTCATGCTCTTATCGCTTCCTAAGTGCAAATGTGTTCAAATATAGCGGCGTCGTCATAATGCGTTTTTTTTTTTTTGCAAAGCAAAGTTGTATAGCGTTCAAAAAGAAACCTTTTTATTGAGTAGTTGGATGAACTCAATCATGAATGCATACATTCCAGCATACATTTTAATCTATGGTATCACTGGATCTCATAGACGCATTTTGTGCCAGTTACGCTGTCGTGCTTTCTCACTCGTTCTTAACTAGCTTCTGCTAGATGCAATTGTCGGTGGGAAAGCGTTTCGGTCATTTCAGAAAAGTCGAAATTCGAAACACCAAATTAACGGCTAGTTTTTACTGCAGAAGGGACTCCTGGACTCCTCTACTTGCTGCGAACAACAATTCTTTCCAAAAAAAGAAGTTTTCAGACGCTGGTTGTCTATTTCGGAGCAAATGGGAGAAGAAATTGGATGGAGTCTGTGAAAAGCAGGACCACGCGCATCTATCAGACTTTCCTTGTCACTCAACTATAACTGCGTTTCCTAATCGGTGTGGACAATTTACAAGTGGAGAAGAGCACCAGATGAGCTGACGCAATAAGCGCTTTCGCATCCCATGCACACCCACTTGACCATCCCGTTTCATATGTCACCAATGAACAACAAATATGCTATTGCATTAAGCGGTCATCCAACCGCTTGCATATATATATATATATATATATATATATATATATATATATATATATATATATATATATATATATATATATATATATATATATATATATATATATATATATATATATATATATATATATATATATATATATATATATATATATATATATATATTACAGAGGTCATTTTTGCTGGAACTTAATCGCTGTAAGTTTAAAACCGACCAACACAAGCTGCCTGCAAATTCTTTTCCACCTCCTTATGTCCATAACTTGAATCAGGTTTATAGTTCAACGTGAAAAATTCTAGAGGTCTTGCTGCGGAAATTTTACTTCTTTGGCTCAATTTTTTTTTTGTTCGATTTAATTCAAATAGGTTTAAGCCTAAAATTGCACGTAGTCGAAACTTCGTGATTGTAGCTTCAGTTGTTCCCAAATTTGAATTACCAGGAAGTATGGATACAGACATGTCTAAGCACATTTGGCTTTGCAAATTCCCAGAAGTGCATAATAATGGAGCATAATTTACCAATGGCCAAGCTTAAATGAGTCGTTGCAACTTGTGCGCTTGAAATTTATTTCCTTGTTGCTGTTGAGGAATTTTCTCTGTGAATCGTCTCCTCCACCTCCTTCCCCTCTCTTCTCCCCTTCCCGTCTTTCCTCAACAATGCCAAGCCATGCTAATATTTGCTGATCACTATTTGGACATGTCACGAGATATGCGCAAGCTTACGTTATTTTATGCGCACTAAGAGAGGCGTTGATCAATGGGTTTTTTTTTTTTTTTTTGCAGCAACGGTAATGTTGTTTAAAGAATTGCATTAATGTGCCGCACAAAGTAAACTTTTCACGCTCGAACTTTTGCAGTGATTCGTACTTATTTGTTTGTGCATTTTATTGCTTTCTTACATTCGTATGTTTGTACGCTCGTTGAATTTGAGGGATGGAGCGTTTGTTATTATTGTTGTTCATTTAGAGAAGGATCGTTGAAAAATTGAGAAGGAAGGCAATCATCGAAACGAAAGAACTAAAACGGATTTTGAAGTTGCGAGAGTAGAGGATAGAGCAGCAATAGCATCACCTCAAGAGCAACTATGCGCACTCGACATCGAAAGCACACCGAGTGCTCAATTCTATTACGATAAGTCAACAAGATCGTTCGGCTGGCTGCATGCACCAACCTCTTGTTGCCACTCACTTGGTCATCAGCTAGCATTCGTCGCATCGGCACATCGCTCCACTACGTTGCGTAATTATCTAACACCACCTGATCATGGCCAACAATACGGTAAGCGTTTTACTGGCTCATATATGCAAATCTTATAGAGGAATTGTCGAAGGAATTAACACAACCTATTATAATTATTTAACTGTATAGGCGAAATATGTGCCATAGGAAGGATGAAGTATTTTGATGCACTTATTTAATAGCAATCATGAGAGTGTCTTTTGGTAATTCGCCATAGTATAATTTCTTCTTTACTATTAAACGGTTCGGTCATATAATGAGGTTAAAACAGATATTGTTAAGTGATTTATTACGGGTAGAGAAATCGATCACGGAATAGAGCACTTTACTCAACGTTTCGGCTCTAATCTCTCATTAAGCTATGTAGACACATTTAGCGATGATGACTCATAGCCGAAATAGTGAGCTAAATAATTCAGCTTTGTGCTGGAATTTGTCTTTGTGTTAACAATCGCCCAACAATACGTAGATACTTTTCTAGAATAACTTTCAAAGTCAAGAAAAAGAGATTTTCTTTTTTTTTTTGCAATTCTAGGCTTCAAAATCCTCAATTGTACGCGATAGGCTTGCTTATTTTTATACATATCTAGAAGTATTTACCCAAAGGATTAATGAATTAACAATCGATCAATGTTTTTCGAAAACTCTTGAAAGATTTAGCAATGGTAAGGTCATTAGTGTCTAGGAATACGAGTCGTCAATTTTCTTTTTGAAATTCTTATAGATGCTTATCTATTATTTATCCCATATGAATGCTAGATATTTCCTTTAGTGGAATACTTTTTACAAATATGACTATTTGTATTTCGTTATATTTATGTTTAGAGATTTCTTCATTAGCGAGTAAATTTGCAGCACTAACATTTTTAATTTTTCGATTACTATCAGATATCATTTTTTTTTCTTTCTTGTAACCTTCCAGTCGTTGAAAAAAAAAAGGACAAAATATATTCCTTTAAAGACGTTTATATCCCTATAGGGCATTATTTTGAGTGCTGAACATGACAACAAATTCATGGTGCGATTAACTTCAATTTCTACTCAATCATATATGTCCAATTGTAATCCATCTTTGAAATGCTTCACTGCAACGTGTAGTTCAATTGACTCATAAATTCTTCTTGTATAACGTGATTCGTTTGTTGTGAAGCTGCTCTTTTTTCTCAACCTAATCCTCATTCCACCCCTTGTCTATTTATCCAAGTCGTTTCATATTTCAATTATTGAGTTTATTTTCATTCTCATAATTTCAAAAAAAAAAAAAAAAATTCCTCATGCGATTTCCGATTAATATATCGCAAAAATATTTGCTCGTTGTTTGATGGCGAGCAATTTTTATCCTCTCCCATTTTAATGGGCGCGGATATCTCATTTCCTATTCATAAACGATAAAGGATATCCGCTTGTATGACAGCGTTTTCTTTTAGAAGCTATTATATGCATTGTGTGTGTGTGGTTATTTTGTATGAGAAAAAAATCTTTTCAGGTTCTTCAAAAAGAATTAGCCGTATCCTCTTCTCATATTCTTTCTTAGCCTATTCATTCGAAGAAACATATTTGAATTTATTGGTTGCAAATTAAATTTACTCTACCCCAACATTCTTGACTAAATGAAATCAATAGAAATTATGCAGGAAATGAGTGCTAAATAAATCGAAAAAATGTACCATTTAAAAAAAGATCTAATGTAATATACTCAAAATGTGAATGCATTCAGCTAGATTTTATTAGTGCTTTATGCTAAATAGAGAGACAAAAGAATGACAAACATCCAGTTAGATGGCATCATCTTCATCTGAATTCATGCGCTCTCTCTCTTCCATCCCCTCTCTCTATCTCTCTATCTCTCCCTCTCTCTCTCTCACTCTCTCATTATCAAACTTTTCGAGGCAACTATTGTTGAAGCAAAAATTTTTGAAGTTATTAACATAATAATGCGTTCAGACAAACAAATTAAACATAACTAAAGTTCAAGATTGGTAAAATAAGCGCAATAATGCCTTCATGTTTTGAGTGATCCGATCACCAATGTGAAAAGGCCCACGCAAAATGAACTGCACCTGCATAGGACATATGCTAATTTTCCAGCTCGTTTGAATACCTTTAATAACTTTTGCAATTAGGAGACTAACATCTGTAGAAAGCCATTCGTATATATATATATATATATATATATATATATATATATATATATATATATATATATATATATATATATATATATATATATATATATATATATATGGCTAAATTTCACGGCTGTACTTTCAATCGTTCGCAAGGGAAAAAATCGAAAGAACAACAAAAGCAAACATGTATACGCCCCAGTACGACATTGCCATGTGCACTATGCAAGTGCAAATATGCGGAAACGCATAAACACGCTCAAGATCTCATTTGCGTTTTAAATGACGAAATTTCCAGTGCTCTGACGCGCACAGTTTTCAAGTTTCTTCTACTTGTGAGTATGAAGTAGTAGAGTAGGATGTTTATTGGTGCATATTATGATATATACTGACGAAGAACAACTATAAATATTCAATAGTTGAGGTGATGTGATGCGTTGTTTACTCGTCCAATATTCTGAGTGAAGCGTTGCGAAAACGCAGCTGATCCAGACGAACGGTGAACAGGTGTTCTTGAGGGCGGTGCATCCTAGAGGTGTTCGTAGTATGCCGATAAGTATGTTGTCGTTTTTTTTTTCCTAAGATGCAATCATCACCGTACAATTGCGTACACTGCTACAGATGTGTGCTGAACGCATATCTGTTGCAGCAAGAATATGCGAACGCCCAAGCCGAGAAACATCGTCGTAAGATCGTACTACCTTGTGTAATACCATGGGAATACGGTACTAATAAATACGCTAGCCAGAAGGGCACTGGTGGATTCGGCACCATTCGCAATGCAAGTAAGCTATTCCGAATCGTTCAATTACAATTCATTACATATTCATTAAAAAATAATTATTCTTTTTTTCTATCCAATATTGTTCATCGATTTCAACATATTTCTTTATTTTCATTTTATCTTTATCTTTTCTCATGTTTTTTAAATGTTGTTTTTTCCTTATTTCAGTGTTTCCTTTCCATGGTTTAATTGGTACATGCGGTTTCATTTCTCTTTCATGTATTTAAATTCGTATTTTGATTATTTTCCTCTCACCGCCTAGTATCCTTAAGAAGTGATTTCTCATGATCTGTAAGAAATCTGTAGCGAAAAAAAAAAGATTAGATTCCGTGCTTAGTTATTTTATGAAAGGTATTATGAACTGTTTTCGAATTATTGGATTAATTGTAGAAAACGGTCTACGAAATATTAATGGACTGCATGTGAATCGGTGCAATGACAGGAAAAAGAGAGGGAGAGGGAAATACGGTCAAAAGAGAATATGTGCGAGCGAGCGATTTCCTATTCACTTTCGCTCGTAAAGTTCGTGATAGTGCATCGTGCAAATGCAACTGCGTATACCAGACGTTCACTCATTAAGTGCAATTTCTGCCGAGGTGAGGATTCACCAAGGACTCCGTTTATGCTTCCGCCTTGAGGCATATGTCCAGTAGGAATGGAGAACCGATCTTTTCAGGACATTATTCATTTGAAACATTTTATATTGAAGGTTATACTGAAATGAATTGCTTGCTGTAGCACAACTAGACATAAGAGCACGACTTTTTCCTTCACTCTTTGCTTTTCTTATCTGCACTCTAATCTTCACTGAGAAAGTTAGAGTTGTTCACCGCACCCACTCTGTCTTTTCACCCCTCCACTTCAATACAGATCATGATAAGAGGGACCTATAGTTGATGTTGTTTTATGAGGCATCTGAAAGGCTATTCAATTTACACTCTTCACAAATGTCAAAGACTTCAGTTGATGTTGCAATCTTTTCGGTAGCACCTCACGCGGTTAATGCACGCTATAGTGAGCGGATCCACAAAAATGGTGATGGGTTCATCGCGTTCATATGGGAACGTCCCACCTAAACTGCTGAGGTATGTATAAGCTGGCCTCATATTCTCTAGGTGTTAGTGGTGGCATCGCTGATGTACTCTGACGAACTTTATGGCGAAATATCTTGGGATTTCTCTCGCTAGCATCTAAATATTATTTTCTGATTGCTTTCCCACTTTCCTATGAAAACATTCGCAAATTTCTATCTCTATCTACGAGTGAAAGTTTCTGAAGAGCCGAGTGGATCATTTTAAATATTTCGATGCTTTCTTTATTTCATAAAATATGAGGGCAGTATATGTTCACCTGTTATCCTGTCAATTTCGAACAGTCCATTTTTAATGTGCAAGCTGTTCCTAGTTTCTCAGTGTGTGCCACTCATCGTCGAGATTAGTCCATTGAGATAATATAACAAGGTGTATTAAGTGCGGGACTTTCCAAGTGGTCTCGTTGTTCATAATACAGCGGATGGCTTACTTCGACTACCTTCAATGATGGGCTGGAGTTAGTTGATGTATTTAATATGGTAGTTAATTGTTAAAGATTATGCGACCCTCATGTTTAAGATAGAGGAGTGAATGAAACCGACCAAAAAAAGTGCTCTGGAAAATTTATGTGTATTCTTGTGTTTATTTGTTGTTTATTTATTGTTGGGGAAATATCACTTTTCATGCTTATATTATAAATAATTTTGTATTCAATCTTTAATTATCGTTATTGTTGTTTTTACGAAGTTGAAAAAAAAAATACTAAAGAGTAGGGCATTTTATGTGATCATCTTCTCTGAAAGTATTGACTAATTATTGTTATTGCTAAAATGCATCCCGTCTGATAGAAATAAAACTCACAGCGATATTATGTTATCTTATTCGGCGGAACTATTTCTGAAGTGAATATTTCGTCAGTGGTGTTATTTATTGTTATTGGCAAATTGTTGCATAAAACGAGCAAGAAAAAAAAAAACAAGCAAAGAGAAGTGGATTATAATATTTGCAATGAACGTAAATATTTTTTCGCCGCTATTTTGTTTTTGCATCTCTGCATAATGTTTTTCATTGATCATTCTTGTTTTTGAGTAAATCGATAGTTTGCTGAAATTTTATGCATATCATTCATTATAAAGCATAGTTCACTAATGAAAGCAATCATTTTTATTGAATGGAAATGTTTTCTTTCCAGATTAATTCTTGAATTAGCAAGTCAGATTCTATAATTGTTAGAGGTCCAAATGGATATTTTCGAGGGTATTTAAGTTTCGTTTCTTTGTTAAAACTGATGGGAAAAGAATAGGAAAGGGATACGTCGTCAGTTGTGCAGTGTGTGATGTGGGATGTATGTGATCCGGCTTGTTGGGAGGGTATTAGAGTGCAGGTGATGATTGTTTTGAGAAGTACGCATCAAATAGCACTTTTAATCAAATCGATCAAAATGGCGCTTTACACTTTATTGTTTATTTCGTTTAATATTTACTAACTGAAGTAAACTAGAGTAAATTACAACTTCACGATCTACGTTGATACTTATGGTTTCTTGTAATTGTCGAGAGAGTTAATCTTTACGATATGGTACCATATGAAAATCCGCGAAATCGAATTAATCGAATTTAGATCGTAACACACCAAAAAATTAGGTATACATTCAAAATCTGCATAATTTTTGATTATAATAATTATCGTTCATTCTTATCTTTTTTTAGTGACAGCGCTATTTGTGTCATTTGAATAGCGCACCATTATTTGTTGTGTGTTTACTTAAGCAACTCATCCTTCGATTATGTTTAATATGAGTGTACATAGTCAATTGTTCTTATATGTGGTAAACATAGGTTATGTTTGCGTCTTATATTCTCTTTCATAGGTCTCTCTCTATCTACTTATCGCGAAATGTCCACATCATAGCGAATTAACGATGGAATTTCGTTTCGAAAGATCTTTCGAAATGATCACTGATTAAGAAGCATCTTTTTCGAATGTTCTCTCCTCTTTATTATGAGTTCTTGCACATTTCCAATTGTTGTTTATAGCACTGTGCTAAAAAAAAAAAAAAAGATGTTCGTCTATGTGCATTTGTTGGTCTCCTCAATAGTTTCATGTTCGAGAGTTGAAGAATTTAGAGATAAATTTATTCGGCTTAATAAGCACCATTTGGTGAGCTTCTCTCAAAATCTTTCAAATTTGGGAAGAATTAGAGGGTAAGAGAAAATTCTCTTCGATTTTAAAATCTACTGGTTTCTCATTTTACACCAGCAGAGTTATAAATTGATGTAGAAGCATACCCCTAGGTCACCTGACACTATATGCGCTTTGACGTTCAGTTTCCTGGGCTAGCCAATTCTGGAAGTTAAGAAATAGCGATGCGATACGAGAAATGATATAGGTGGTCACCGTTTAGCCGAATTATATCCAGTGAATTTCCTATCTCCGGTTGCACTTTCTTCCAAGTTGGAACAATTAGACAAAAAAAAAGGTACATGCATACACACAGATTATGCTCACATAATTCATTTTATAAATGCAAATTTTATTTGTATAAACGAATCATTTTTACAGCATTTGATCGAACAATCGGATCACTCAAAATATGATTAACGCTATCAAAATTTTTCATTATTTGCGAACGATCTATGAAGATTGTTGGCCATATTGGAGAGAAATGATTAAAAAGCTAATGTCAAATGTCGTATCGTCATATTCTTCGACACATTATGTTATCTTTTATGCTAATGTATTTTTCTGCTGCTTTTATGCTTCATATGTTGCAACTAGCTGTGTCTGCTTACTCTTTGTCATTTCAAATCTTTAACGAATTATCACTACTTTATTTGCATAAATTTATAGTTATGGCAGTCATATGATAATGACGATAATATGGTAATATAATAATATGGGATTATGGTATTATGGTATTATGCTAATGTGGTAATAAGAGGTAATATGGTAATGATGAGTGATTATCTCTTTGAGTGATAACGTAAACGCTTTTTATTATCATTCATAACCATTCGTTATGACTGTTAAGATAAACTTAAACAATCGGAAGATAAAATATGACTTACATAATTGAATGCCATTGAAGAAATTGTATGCCCTTTTCAGCAACGGTAGTGAAAAGCAGTAAGGAGTTGAGTGAAAGTAATGATGGTGTTGTGCCATGGATGAATTGTCCCCCACTGCGAGATAAGGAACTCGCCTCGCAATCGGGTCTCACTCCTTTCGGAGGTTTTCGAGAGCATATCGCAAAGGTTCAAGAGAGGGTGAGTGAATTTGATTGCTACCTTCGAAAGTTGCATTCCATCCAGTTATCTATATTTCATTGATTAAGGTTCATTTATTTGCTTCAATAACTTTTAGATAGATTGAAGAGTATTTTCTGGGAATAGTGTTTTCTATAGATTTGAGATCGATAGTAGAAAACTTTAGACTTAAAATATTCTGTTGGGGGGGGGGAGGGTTTAAAGGAACCGGAAAATATCTTTCTTTACTTTCTTCCGAATATTGGAATTATCATCCTTTCCGGCTCTAGATAGATAAAGAATTTTGAAATCTGCAGATTCATATTTCGTTCATTCATTTTTTTTTTCAACAACTGTTTTTTAAGCCTCGTTTTTTTCTCGAATAAAATGCCCCTTCAATCTAGTGGAAAAAAACGACTACGCAATTCGAAAGTGCTATTAGTTCCGCTTTGATTTTTCTTTACTTTCGTTTAGCTAATAAGCTTCGTTGCTAGGTACGGATGTGTACTGAGCACAAATATAAGATCATGAAAAAAAATGCGTTTTTACAAATTTTCAGAAGAGTACTCCATTCATATTACAATAGCGAGCGGCAATACTTTTATTTTTTTTTTCACGCGGAGCACAACTTAAAGCATACAAAGTATTTAACGTGTTGAAGTGTATTTTGCGATAATGTTGACAAGTGAAGTGTTTTGTGCTTTGTGTTGTGATACAACATTTTAACGCATTGCTTTTAACTAGGAAAGTTTTCTCGATTTTCGAAGATTGAGAGTACCCTCTTAATAGAGATATCGTCATAAACAAACGAACGCTTTCACAGTCTGCCAATTTCAGAGGATCGCTAATATCTATTGTATGCCATAGAGTACGGTCGTTTTTTTTTTTGCACCACTTTCAAAAGCAGAATGTGCTTTTAACTACTCTTCTGGATAGGGCACATCCTTGTGGGAAGGCGGGAGGGAGGGAGGAGTAAAATTCTTGTTTCTTATATGGCGGTTACTTTTTTTGTTGCTTCATCCAACCTGTTTATTTTTCTTTTTCGCCGATGTCCTCCTCTTCCGATCCTCGTTCATGTGAAGGTGACAGAGGTTTCTTACTTCGAAGTTCTTTTTCAGATCAGCTCACAGGGTGTACATGAGGGGAAATCTATGGATGTAGCCGTAGGCATCATATACTTCATTATCTCCTTTACGCAGCTTCCAACACCTTGTCCTACTAAGTTCGATGTCTGTGTCTAACAGTCAAGTATGTATATAGGAAATTCGTACATGCTGCTCCACTTTCATTGTTTGTTTAATCCCAAAATGATTCAAATGACGGTTTTCTTATTTCTGCTGGATTGCCTTGTAATCTTTTCTTTCAGGATCAAGTCAAAGCAAATGATATCTGCCTTTTCCATTGTCCAAGGGCGTCATTCCTTGATTGATATTTTTTTATCTCCGGGTTTTCTTTCAAATTTTTTGTTTGCACTTCTCCAGTTTCGAACTTTCCACTCCTTAGTTCTTTTAGTTGATGATTTTAGTTGTCTATGTCAAATGTGTTGTTTTTGAAACTATTGTTGCAATAAATAAACGAGATCATCTTCATGACGTCTATATAACCTATTAATTAATGAATCCTATCCACTCGCAAGTTAATTTTTTTCAGGAGGGAGAAGCGAAGAAAGATATAAACAAACTTGTCAATGATCCAAATTCAGAAAAGATTCTAAAAATATGGTCACAACCGAGTCCTCAAGCGAAAAATCTTCAATCATTTGGTGAGTTCTTTTTTTTTGTGATCGGTTGATTGAATAATATGGCCATTATTGGCTTCTGCTACGATCTACAATCAGCATAATATGAAAGTTTATTTGAATAAATTTTAAAATCGCTTTTAGTTTTATAATTTATTTTGGAGTATCGGCTTGAATTTATACCTTCTATTTTTTATAACACTTCATAGAATAAACTTCATATAAGAAGAATTATCGTTACAAAGTTGGAAAAAAGCTCCTCACAATTTTGTCTTAAATATCAATTACTTTACTTTTATTTTTAATTACTTTTACTACGCTTAGTATCTTATGATATCTGTCATCATTTCCTAGAAGAGTTTTCATAAACGAATTTAAAACGTTTCCTTTCTGAACAAAATATCTGATAATAATGAAAACTATGTTACATAAAAATATTGATCTATTTATTATTATTATAAACTTGCAAATAATTTTAAGTTTTTCAATAATATAAAAAATTTTTTACTCCCAGTTTTTTTTTTGGTTAATTTTTATTCAATTAATAAAATATATTAATGCGCGCCGTGATTTAATGGAAAATTTTTCGTCAATTACATATTCAAATTTCAAATATAAACGTATAGAGTTGATTGTTTCCTTTTTAAAGCATTTGCATCGAGAAATGTCCAAATTTACGGAAATTTTAACCGCATTTCATGTATTTTTCTTTTTCTTATCAATCATATCATTTAATCGATTCACTGAGGTGATTTCATTTCCTTGCTATAAAAACATATGTAACGTTCAATCCCTTTTTATTGACATTTCAAAAATATTTGCAAAGTTCAGAAGGAATATCTTTGATCGATATAGCGATCATTTAATCGAACTTCGAGGAGAATTTATAGTCAACACATATGTATCGCTTTGTCGACATATCTGTGCTGCTAGAAATCGAGCAATGATGACATCTGTTTCAACGCATCGAAGAATTATTTATGAATAGCACATGTTGTTTACATTACTTTAAAATACATTGTAATGATATCAAAAGTTTTTGCTGCACTAATTTTATTTTCACTCTATAGAAAATCCACTTTTGTGAGTCAGAAACATTGATTACGGTTGGAATTTCTGATTTATTCATCTTTCTTTGCACGGAAATGTTCACTACAAATAATTGCTACGAACAAATATTGGAATCGACGGTATTGTGGTTGTTGCAAGTTGGATTTGAAGATAATCATTTATGATAAACATTTTCATTTAAATGAGTATTTAAATTTACATATCCGCTAATAAAGGTGTGCCATAAATACACCTTAACAGTGAACTTCACTGCACAAAAAACAATCGTTCAACTGCTGCTATATTAGGAAAATTCCTTATGTCGGGCATAAGACAATCGAAACATATGCAAATAAAATGCAAATAATTTTTTTTGCATAATCATATGACAATGTAGTGGTGCAAGCTGTGTGTGTGTTTATAGATGCGATACCATAACTCATAATATCGCAAAGGTACGGTGATAAAATTCCATAGGGTGGAATTTCCAACATAAGATGACGTTCTAAACATGTTTTCTTCCGGTTGTTTAGCTTTTCCATGAGTAATTGACCGTAACTGATAAAACTTAAAACTTGCTAGTCAATAATATCGGTAGGACGCTATCAGAAAATCAATTTCTAGTTGGGGATGTTTATCAGTAATCGATCCAACGAAAGAAAATATCTGCAAAATTATTTTGCTATTTCTCTTTGAAGATTAGCAGAATCATTTGATTCAGTGTAAAATATTACTAAAACCGTATCTTATATTAGTCTCTCTCGTATTCTTCCTCTCATGCCTCATCTTGGGTTCGTTCCTCTTTGTTGTTTTAAACGTTGAAGAAATTTTCTCATATTTCAGGAATTTCTTCATTATTTTTCCTATAGCAAATGCGTTAAAGATTGGAAATTACTGCTTTTTTTTACGGGAAAAGCAATTATTCATTTCTTATAGGAAAGGAGATCAATTGTGCAATGTTCGTATATCTTCAGGCAAGCATCGTGATGCAATCACAACAACGGTTGGTGGGAGAAGGTTCAGCCAAAAAGAGCTCAATGAATGCCGCGCTGCCATACCTCGATTTCAGGATCCTCGCGAAACTCTAGCTGCAAAAGCTCAAAAACCAGCTGAAGTAAGTCGACTGATGTGTCGATAAAATTTCATAAATTCATGCATTCTTTATTCGTCAAATCCTAATCCCACTCAATTATTTTCTAAATAATTTTTGCATATAAAACTGTTAATACATCAACAATCGATCACTGTACTCGAGTGCAATGCATAGATTTACGAAATCGAACGTAATACTCAACTAGCATCAGTGATTGTTGTTTTATTGGTTGATGCCGAAGCTGATGCCGTTCATTATATTATCTATGTTGCTTTATCGGTTCGAATTTTTCCAGTATCAGCATACGTATGACTAAATTTGTAGCCTTAAGAGAACCATAATGCTAAGCTAAGAGAGTATGGCAGATATTGTGTATCGAAGGTATAATCGTAACAGTTAGCAGAAAGTTAAGTGATATGCGCTATTTCTACTCATTTTAGAGTGATTAAAAAGCCGTTTTTTCCTGCTTTAAGTATTCATAAAGATATTGATGCTCTCAATGGGAAGTCTGGGAGGAAGATGCCTATGTTTACGTAATTGAACCCGTGTTAGGTGGGTTATTAATTCGTCATGCCCTTTTGTCAGCCATTTGCGTTAAGGCAAGAAAAGGAACATTCCCAGCCAACTATAAAATAATTCCTTTTTTTCCGTTTCTTTATCGAAAATTTTGATTATTTTCTAAGCGGAATTTCTGATCTGATTTGCGGAATTTTTTTGCGCTTTAATTAGCATTTCGCCAATATTTTGTTTGAGATTGAGTTCATGATTGTCATAGTCAATATCCTTTTTGATGCGGCTATATTTCTCGAAAATTACTTTCCAAAATATATATTTGAATAAAACAGTTCAACTATTGAGAGAGGATTTTTCGTTATGAAAATAATCGCGAAGCTGTTGAGATTATGGATGAAAGAAAGAATATTCCATCGAGATTTTTAGGATTTGAAGAGTTGTATGGAAATCATAAGTGCAAGCACTCTTGGCCTAAAATTTTTGAATTTATTCTTTATCTTTTTCATCCAACATTTATGTACTATTAGAAGTGATGCCGCATAATATAAGAGGAATTCTCAGCGTCGTTCATGTGCATAAATTAATGCGGTCTCACAAATTCAAATGGCAGTGGAAATGCAACCGTGGATAGACCGCACATTGCACGAAGAACCTCTTATTTTCTTCGATAGTTTGAAATGTTTTACACTATTTTTTATAATCTATATCTATATTGAACTTCTAAATTTTCTTTTAGGGTCGTGCAACAGGATTTCATAACAATCGGAAAACAGTGATGCACATTGAGGGACTTGATAGGACGGAGCAAGACGAGATCGATTCTAACAGATACATGGCTTGGCTCGGTGGTCAGGTGATAAAGTAACCGTATTCATTAACATGCAATTAGCTTACAGAACGTCTAGGAATAACACTCGCCTTTAAAAACCATCTTGCAAGTGTGTAGTCATTGGGTTTTCTAGCTAACATTTAGCGCAACTATACTACACTACAGTTCATTTTGCATCACAATATTGCAGTTAAACTCCTCCATACAATACAGCACAGTTTTTATTCGAACCGCTTGTGGTGCAGCATAGTCTTGCGCACACGTTTAAAAATACCTCCGGAAGTGTGGTATGTTTTAGTCTAAGAATTATCATATGTAGTATAATTTAGTGAGTGATAACGGGCATCACTAAATTGCTTCGTCGAAAATTTCTGGCATTTTTTTGTGAAGTCATCACTTGAGCGAGCTATCCTGAAGCATAGAAATGTATGGGAGAAGCAGCAACTTTAATCAGCCCATCCTGTGCCATTTCTGGGGCAAGTTATGGGAAACAGGCAGCTTGACTGCCTACACTTTTCTTGACGAATGAAGCACATGCTCGTCAAGTCCGCTGCAGTCCCGCTTCCTTGAGTGCGCATCTCAGACAGCATACAAAGCAGAGACAGGTCTTCTCATGAGATTAATTTCAATTCATTTCTGCAGTGAATGTTCATCGCAAGACATAGCATAAGATAAGAAAGCGCATTTCTAGGTGACGTTGCAATCTCAGTCACGGACAGGCGGCTTTCAGAAGCCTCGAGACGTTGTGTCAACGTCGTATTACGATCGTGTAATGAGTCAGCGGTTACAGACTGCTAAAGAACTGCGCGACAGGTCAGACGACAGGAAAATAAGCACTGAAAACAAGCCGATCAGCGAAGATGAACGGATGCCCAACGAGCCAAATAACGTTCAAGAAAATGGCGAAGTGGTAAACTGATGGCAGCCTGGATCGTATTTGCATTCTTTTAAAAGCGTGGTAAGACCTATGGCATAGTAAATAAAATTATATGACGGGGTTTCTTATAATCTAATAAAGCTAGAGACAGAACAGACGGCAATTATGCAGCAGAGTTTTATGAACGCATGAATGCCTTGTGTTGTATATTCGCTTAGGGGAAGAAAATGCATGGTGTCTGTTGCAGGAGGAAGGAATCATAGTGCAAGGATGTCGTTTGCATGAAGTTGTGAGCTTTCTCTCACTTCATTTGGATATGATAATGCAGTGGATTTCATCATATAAAGACAACTTGAGAGTTGCATTATCTGGATATACAGATATGCCTGGCCTGAAATTTTTTGGATGATGTAATATGCTTTCGTGGAACTGCCATAGACGCCATATAGGTGTAACATATGAATGAAGCATAATACAACGAGCAAGTGTTACACGGTTTTGTAATATTTGGACTTGGCGTTTCTATTCATTTTTTTTCTTTCACCTCTGCTAAACATTTGTAATAAGTGATTTCGTTCATATGACACCCCGTCTTACAATTTTTGTCTGCTGTGCCGTTAGATGATGGTTCAGACAGATATCACTGATATTATCGAGCATATTTTGCGACGAGGATATAGCATTTTTTTTCATACAGCTGCCTCTGTCTAAACCATTGTTAGAGGATTTTTTATATTCAGCGTATTTCACTGCATATGAAGCATCAATATTCATACGTCTTCGATATATGCAAAGGGGGAGTGAATTTTGAACAAAAATATTAAAAACGTGCTGAATTGTTACTCTTACTTATATATAATTACTTGTAGAATCTGTTAACGAGGAGAAGCTTCATCCTCAGGTGCTTCCATTTGAAAGGAGCAAAAAAGCGCAATCATCGGAAAGTTCGGTTCATGGCCAAGAGCAAGGTGAAGCTCAGGCTGCGGAACCCCTTAAGAGTATGAGTTGATCGATTTCAGTCCTCAAAACTTTACCGGTATTTGAAATCAGTAACTCATGACTCAAGCTGTCAACGTTGTTATTTGTGGTTGAAGGTGGAGGTGGAGTATATTTTGTTCGGATTAACTCGACCTAGAGTCGACTATATCAGATAGCTGAGAGGTTCAGTGATGCTTTTTTGTTGTATCATAAAGTGATCTTTGGCGCTTAATTGTTTGAATCATTTTAATTTGTGCATAAATCATGTCAGTATAAATATTCTTATTCTACATTACTCTCAACATCCTATTTCGAAGTATATCACAAATTGCGGTGAAAGTAATCTCTACTTTGTAGTTTATACTAAGTTTCTATACTTTTTAGCTCATGCTACAAAGTTTGGTAATTTCTGCTAGCTAAGCTTTTGAAATGTAATCTCAGTGTAATTTGAGTCCAGTGTTATTACACGACCCAGTGAGAGCCTGATTTTATTGTAGTATAAAAAGCGAGCGGCGAACAGATCAAATGGTTAGGTTAAAGGAAGCATAAGAGAAGAGGTAGGAAAGGTAACCAAAAAACATCTGATATTTACTTAGAGTTGGTCAGAAAACATGAATTTCATGATTTTTGCATAATATGCCGAGCGATTATCTCAATGGACAATGGAGAAGCTGGTTGATGGAGGAAAGGGAAGGAGGGAATTGAAGGATTGAGAGAGAAGAAGAGTACAGAGCCACATAAACGTGAAAAAATATCTCAATAACGACATCTATATTTTCTTATATGATACGAAAACTGGTTAGTTGGTGGAAATAGCATCACAAAATATCGAATATGTTATCTTATTTTCCTAGAAATTCAAATAACAGCTTTACTATTTCCCCGTTGGCCTAATTAAGTGTCACTAATTTGTTGAACGCTCTTGCAAGGAATCATATAACGATATTATTGTTAAGCGCTAATTATGCTCACGCAAGAACAACTTACAAAAGATGGCGTGTACATTCGTACAGTAATTACAGGTAAAAATTACGGACAAATACAAAAGTAATAGGGATACACGTCTATAGTAGGGTAATAGGGATACACGAGCGAACATTTTCGGAAGTGATATAACCGCGGGGAACTCTCAATTCGAAAAATATTCTCATTGGAATATTTTAATAGATGAATTTTCTGTGGGCTTTGAATATTTCATTTAAAGACCCTCCCCAAATGAATGCCTTCTTTCCCGCGTCTTATTGGCGCTTAAGCGTGTGCAATCAATTCATCAAAGCCTCTTAATTCTTCCTATAGCTGGCTTATTATACCTTTTTCGATGTTCGCTTATGAGCTGTGCATGTGTTATATTTTTTTGTTAAGCACATAGGTGTTGTATACATGCTCATGTTACAATTGCATTGTGATTCATCGCTACTTCACTATAAACTGATTACTTCATGTATAGCTTTTCCGATATACTTTCAGCGTCAAAACGCTCAGGAATTGGGGCAAACATAAGCGCGCTTCTATATGACCAGTAAAATTCTCATTGAATAGTACGGTTTTATTTCATCACCGTTTAATGGACAGCCGATGCCATCATGGCTGTGAATGTAGGCATGCAGCTGGTACCTTGCTCATCGGTTGGCTCCAAGTGCAGATCTCATTCAAAGTTGCCCAAAAATGAGTTTGTTATGTCGTTATGTCATATTGCCACATGTCCTTTCATATAAACACTGAAGACAATCGGAAAGGGGTACTCAAATTGATTTAGGAAACAAGCATAAATCTCTGATGCAATAACGAAAGGAATTTATAGAATGATTTGATGAGCATCAAATAGCTTGCAATGATTGGGCATTTCCTTCTCGATATCGGCTCTCACCTTTACCAGTTGTGAGCTTAACCGTTTCATCATTGATCGCAAATCGATTTTGCTGTCCTATAGCAACGAATACGATTACAATCGAATTCATAATATTCCCCTTAAAGTTTGTGTCTTGTTTCTCTTTAAGTTATAAATCGGATTATTTCATAGGGGAACTCTTCTCATACAATGTTTCGTTAAGTGAAAAAATTCTTTTGCGCTACTTGTCTTTTCTTTTATTGGTGAAATTGTTCTATATTATTACTGCGGAAAAAAAAGAGCATAAGCGTATAAGACCTAGCCTAGTGAAGCTGTACTGAGGAGGTGATGCCGGACGGAGGAAATGGAGGCGGTCTTCTACTCTGGTTGTGATTTTGCCTATCTACCGAGTGAGGCCATTTATATCTAGCTTTATTAGAAGATGTACTTCGATCGCAATGTCAGCAAATCGCAAAACGTTCGCTATACTGGAAAGCAAAGTCACTGGAATTTTCCTTGTGACGCTCTTGTGGGAAAGTCTTCGCGACAACAGTACCGTGGTGTGAGCACAGTGCATCCTCTAGAAAAGAGGACCTTGATCAAAGGATTTGATATCTTCTGAACATTTTTTAATCGGAAACTATTCTAAAAATGGGAGGAGGGTAGAATGAGCAAAAATTATCTCTACTTAGCTAATGGCGTCGTTTAAGTTGAATTTGCTGTGGAATTATGACCGATGACCAGCATTGATGTCCGAAGCATTTTTATTTTCGATATTGATGAGTGATTCATATTCAGTTTGCCGGATGCTTTCACTTCTGGATACGAAGAAAATCATACTAGTAGAAATCTGATATCAATTGTGGTCATTTTTTATTTTAATAATTAGTCTTCGCACGAAATTTGAGAAGTAATAAACCATCACCGCAAAACTTTATTCAGACGCTCAATCCCAACTAATGACAGGATACCTTCGTCGTTTTTTCTGCCGATTAGGATATTTCAAAACAAAAGCCACTATTGTAGATGAAACGGATACGGCAGAGGGCAGATCTCTGTTGGTCGGTGGTATAATGAATGGAAGAATAAGGCTTCGAAAAGTGAAATCAACGGGGTCCTCTTAGATTTCCTGGTAATTGAGATGCCGCTCATTTTGTTCGACGGATTTTTTTTTCTGTAGAGGATTGTATCACATTTTAAACGGAACCTATGAAATAGGTGAAATAATCAAAGGGATTGGTGAGCGTTGAACGCCAGTAAAAACTAAATTAGGCTTCTGATGATGAACGTTTCCAAAATGCCATGTCTGTGTGAATACCTAGGTCAAAGAAGATCATTGTTTCGAATCGAATCGAATCCCCTGCAAATAGAGTAGTAGCTATGCATTGCTAATGCGTCGATCACCGAATATCAAACGGACAGTAGTTGGTGATCGCGAACACGGTCGTGCTAGTGACGTTGGGATTTCCTAAAATGATTTCCTAAAATCTTCTTGCTGCTTTAAATTTTGGTGAAATTACCAGACTGAAAAGCCTATTGCTCCCTCACTTCACATTCAGTCCTCACTTTATTTTCAAGGTTTCCCTTGTAGTTCACTCTTTCGAGGATTGCTTTTTCTCCTACTCGTATTGGAAACTCCCTCTTCGCTTATGATCTGAATGTTGTTGTAGGTTTTATTTTGGTTGTATTCGTTCGAATTTTTTGTAAATGGTTAAACATTTGCCACTGTTCTTAAAATAAAGTTGCATGAGATATAACTGTAGTGGCCAGGCAACTTCTTTGTCATCTTTGTGCGAAATACTCTGTTACAAATTTCAGGTGGGAGAGGAAATTTAAACCATACTTTTCAACAGAACCTTAGTTGAACCGAAATGTCGGCCAATTTTTTGTGGACCAAAGAATATCGTCCGAATGGTTTTTTATTTTTCACCGGATGACTGAGCGCGGTAATGGCCGATATTTTTGAAGCATGTTCAGTTTCAACAGAACTTCGGATTCTAGGAGGCACTCTCAGGATTTCTTGCTGTCAGTTATCGATGGAAAAAAATTTGACCAACCATCAACATACCTGATTAGATGTTGCATCTTTTATTGATTTCAAAACATAAAATGTCTGATACGCTCCGGGTAAAAAGTTATGCTCACGAATGAACGCAAAGTGCATGTTCGAGAAGGATATGTCCACTTTCATTGCATTTGAATGCTTGGACTATCTATTTGTCCAGTGGCCTTTAACACCTTTGGTAATCAGTCGCCTTTTATATCTTTATCGATGCGGATTTTCGCCGAGCCTCCATTAAACATCCTATCAAGTTATATCCACATTGCTATTATATTGTTACCTGCATTATCTTCTTCGTCTCTCATCCATTATTTAACCCTACGACCTTGAAACTTTCATCACTATGGTGATGTTCTTTTACACAAAATTTTGCACTGCTTTCAGGATGGTGTGCTTTTGAATATGGGGACGTCTTCATGGAGCGCTCGAGGGAATGCAGTAATGTGAGATCAATGAAAGCAAAGTGAAGCTTGCTCACAAGGCTGGAAAACGTCGAGCTCGTAGTACGAGGCTTTCTGCTTGCTAGCAATCACTTTTGAAAGAACATTAGCGTGGTCGCGATACGTCTAATTATATTTCCCATTCAACGCACACTCACGTCCATTCCATTTATGAGATTTATTGCAATTAGATGTGATTCTTTCAGATTATATTGAAATATGCAAGCTTCCTGATAATGGCACTATGTTCATAAATATACATTCTCCCTTCTTTACTCTCCCCATTTCCTTCTTTTCGTTTCTGATTTTGAGTGTGCAGCATTCATGAAAGTTGCAAATAATTTTAGCGAGAAAATGAGGACGTTCATAAGTTTTCTAGTTCATATCGCTCTCAATCCTTATGATTGCATCCGATGTCCGTTTTTTGCTCAGAAATTCCGAGGGAGTTTTTCTTTTTGAAGGTTATTCATCTTCACTCTCCAAATAATTTTTCATATGCAAAGAAATTTTACATTAGTAGAAAGAAAAGACAAACACCATATTGCAATTTGCAACTGCTGAATTCACAGTTGTCCACTCGCAAAGCTAACCAGAAAGTCTCTGGACAAAGTAAAAAAGCGAAGCGAAAAGTTTTTAATGAAAACATTACGAAACGAAAATAAACAAAACAAGCACAGAATTTTAAAGGTAAATGCGAACATCCCGACATCCTTGAGTTTTTTCGCCAGTCTTGAAGGAAACTAACTTTTATTAGCATCCAAACGCTTCGCAAAAGCAATTACTGCATTCCACGTTTATCGTGCAATGTATAGTGACCATTAAAATGATCGCTGCCACAAAACGTTGGAGCTGAACGTTATTTACAACCTCCTTTCATGAATGCTATATATATGTATATATATATATATATATATATATATATATATATATATATATATATATATATATATATATATATATATATATATATATATATATATATATATATATATATATATATATATATATATATATATATATATATATATATATATATATATATAATGTACTGATGTGAACACGCATATATGGTAATTGTTGCAAGGTGATTATTGAGCCACTGGAACGGAACAGATTGAGAAACTGTTTTGAAAATGAACCTAACGGAAACTACAAATGAAACAGTGACCATAATCGCTCCAGTGTAGTACAAAATCGAGGATATGCATAAGAATACTCGGTGAATCTGAAGCGCTCTGCATCCTAACACATGATTGTGCAGCTTTTCGAAAAATGCACATAGGACTGAGGTGATTTCAATGACGAAACTCATGTAGAATGGGAGACCTATTGTTCATCTGAGTACTAATTGAAAATTCATATGCTATTCATAGAAAAAACCAAAGCCTTTCTGGAAGGTGCCGTCAATAAATTATTGTGAATAAGGTGCCAATGAGATGAAGTCATAAGAGGAGGACGATACGACGAGGTTAATACAGAAGGAAACAGTGATTATTGAAGTCGTCGCTCCATTGTATCGTTATTTCCGGTGTAAAACCTAATTAAGCGTTGTATGCATATATAAATCACCCAGTTACGTGGATACATCTTTTTATTTAAGTTGTTCTCGTCTACAATTCTTTCACAATTAATGAACATAAATCATATTTACATTCAGAAGAACCCGTATTCATATGGATAATAATGTAAAGAAAATTTAGGTGTGAGGTGATAAACATATACAATTCACTTTCATCAAAAATATACTCACCAAAAATGTGCATTGTCCACCTGGTAGGAGGATATAAATCTCCCACTCTAATTTGAGATCTGCTTATTATTGTGACTATATTGAGCGATGATATAATCAATTACAATTGGATACGCCTTAACGAAATCCTAGTTTCTCTTTGATTCAATCATTCGCCATTTCAAACGCAAAAGAACTTTTCTGAAGCAAAATACAAAAAATCGTAAAATGTTACATATGACATGGAATGCTAAACTGTGGCGAATTATGACAGTAATAAGAGAGCTATAACGTAGTTGTAAAATTCGAAGAGATCACTCTAAGACAGGTGAGATGAATAATTTTTTGCAGGTAATTGCATCGTGAATTGCTTTCTATAGTAATAACTAAAATAAACTATGAGATGAAAGTGAGCTGGTAGCTAAACGTGATGAATCATTCAACCGCAAGGAGAAGCATTTTTTAGTCTTACATTTTTAGCAAAATTATGCATTGTCATCTCAAAGTATGCATAATCTCTCTTGCGAAGAAAAAAAGAAAAACTAGAAATAACTATTTGCAATAATAAAACTATGCAAAACAATAGAATAGTATTAAAAATAAAATAAAAATAAAACAGCATTTTTTTTTCAAATAAAACAAAATTAAAAACTATTAAACGACGGATAGATTCTAATTAACAATTCTCTCAACCAGTTCATTCGATATAAGTCATTATCGAATAAAAATGCTGGATCGTACGATTGGAATGAATGAAAAATAGACATCCATAAAATGCAGCAAAAAAAATTGCATTGAATCAAACTTTCTGCTCCAAATATCATTCATCAACATACGTTTTCATGATGAACGTCCTTAATGAAGCCAATTCGAGAAGTGATTCAATTTGTTTCATTCATTTAATTGCACTTGCAGCTTCTTTATTTATATATCACTTATAACACCTTCACAGACATAAAATTCAATAAGAAAACCCGACATTTACCATAGAATTGATTCTCCTTACATCTAATATCAGCTTCAAAGAGTGTTTTGGCAGTTTAAGAGTGGTCGTATTCGAAGAAACATAAAATACCATAGAAGCACCTATTACCATATTACATTCACCTCTTTATAAAAATCCTGATGAAATGAAATTTTTCCCCTGTCAAAATTGTTATTCTGCAGTTCACAATTATCAATCACGAGAAATATTTCGTCATACACATTAAAACGCGTTATGAAGATTTGATTTACAATGCCAACAACTATGAAATTTCTCAAATTTGTCGATTTGCCGTTCATGGCTTTATCACTGAACCATTTTGAACGAAATAGAAAATGAAGGATGCAAATGCTTATGTACAATTGCTGCATTTATCGTTATGCATTCTTGCAATGAAAACGTTCGCAAAATTGTATGAAAAATTTTTCTCATTGCTTTTATAAATAATGCAATTTTTAATTACTTTACTTGCAGCATATTGTGAGGCAAATGCGAAGATCGGCCAAGGGTTGTATATCCTGAAATATTTGAACGTTAAACAACAAATATGTTCAACAACTATGAGAAAGCACTTCCGACGACAATTCTCGTAAGCTTGGATAATATTTCATCAGTAGATGATACTGCTGCTATGGCATATCTATTTGTGTATGCATATCTTGTTTAGGAGCATCGGAAGGATCCAATTCAGAACATCCTACAATTTGATCGATATCGATTTCCGACTGAAAACTAATCGGTGCTAAGAATGATCCGGGTATAGTTGCTTCGTAGTAGTCGTATTCCAAATCGGGTTCGGTGAAGAAAGACATTGACGAATGACCGCAGCGAGGGGTTCGCTGAGGTGAATTTGTTGCTCGTGAGCATGAACCACCTTAAACGAAAGTAGAATTAGGACAGTTTTCCTGTTAAACGACACCTATCCATGCAACTTCAAACAAGTTACACCTACACCTGTCCATCTGGGTTCGTTCACCTCAGTAGAAATTTGATAAACTTGTGGGTTTTATGTTCATTCATTTCCTTACTTATCTCTTTATTTATTCATTTACTCAGTGGCATATACACGATAAAAATGTGAAGGTAGATCAAAATAATCAAAATATGAAGGCAGATCAAAGTACAAGGCAGATCAAAATACGAAGCTAGACAAGCATATCAAAATCTGAAGATAGATCAAAGTGCATCAGAGTAGAGAGGTAGATCAAACTAAATCAAAAGCTGGAGATGGATCAAAGTATCAAAGTAGATCAAATTGCGAAGGCAGATCGAAGCAGGTCAAATTCTGAAGGTAGATCAAAAGATCAAGGTAGATCCAAGTATCAAAGTGGACGAAAACATGAAGGTAGATCAAAATATGAAGCAGATCAAAGTGTACAAAGCAGACCAAAACATCAGGCTGAACCGCAGTAGGTCAAAATCTGAAGGTAGATCAAAGTGGATCAGAATTTGAAATAGATCAAGGTTGATAAGAATAGGGTGGTGGACCAAACTAGATCAAAACGTGGAGATTGATCAAAGTATCAATGTAGATCAAATTGCGAACGTAGATCATAGCAGACCAAAATCTGAAGCTAGATCAAAGTATGAAGGTAGATCAAAGTAGGTGAAAAGATGAAGGTAGATGGAGGTAGATCAAAATGTCAGGGTAAATTAAGGTATCAAAGTAACTCAAAAAGTGAAGGCTTCATATTTTGATCTAGTTTCATCTACGTTCGCCCTTTAACCACCTTCACCTACCGTCATATTTTGATCCACACTGACACTTCGATCTATCTTCATATCTCGATTTACTTTGATAATTTGATCTGCCTTCATATTTTGATCTGCATGATAGTTTGATTTGCCTTGATAATTTGATCCATCTTCATATTTTCATCTAACTTCATTTTTTGATTTCCTTGATCTACCTTCACATTTTGATCTACTTTGATCTGAGTTCACATATATTTTGATCTACTCTGATCTTGATCTACTTTCACATTTTGATCTACTTTGGTCTGCCTTCAGATTTTATCTACTTTGTTGCTTTGATCTACCTTCACATTTTTGCATATCCTGTGCTGTCATGTGGCGCATGTTGTGAGCTGTATGCCAAGTGGCCAAAAAGATCCCGAACATGAAAATTTTTCCATAAAATGTTGTGCCATTCGATGCGCCAGGAAAATCCTTTGGAAGGATCCATAATGTGTGGGGGATCAGTTCTTCCGTAATTTTTGGAAATAGCATTGCGCGACTAAATAGAAACAAATGTGGGAGGGTCACAGAAACGATTTTATTCTCTTCCCATCACACCAACCTGCACGCGGAAGAAGGCATAGGGTTCAAGCGGACGGCAGCCCCCTTGTGCATCAGTCCTCCTTCGAATGAGGTTAGCTTTACCAGGAACGTTTAGAAAGGTTACAGGAATCTATTTAATACAGAAGATCGTAAGCTGTTTCACCCTTTCGTTCACGTTATCGCGCCGAAAGCGCGAGCCTATTATCCATATCTTCGTCACCTGTATTTCCGAGCGCCGAAGGCGCGGGTCTGTTATCCATATCTCCGTCATCTTTCTTTCCAGCGCTGAAGGCGCGAGTCGTTGTGTGTTACTTGGCCTACTGTCTTTCTGTGACTTGGTGAGTGATATGGTCTGTAAGAAAAGATGCGGGGGCGAGGCACAGCGACGCGTGCATTGTTGTGCGCGTCTCTGATTTTTCCTGTCATATCTCAACTCCCGATAGACGAATTTTGATCCGTTGCAAAACGTTTCGCGTAAGATGTGGAAAAGTGTGATACGTGAACAAGTGTAACGCGCTAGTACGTATACAGAGAATGAGAGAGAGAGAAAAAGGAGAGAGATTTCAGCGAGAATACGTAATAAATGAGCGCAACATGCATACTGTCAAGATCGATTTCTGCAACCGAAGCATGCGTGAGAGAATGCTAAGCAAAGGTAAATATTTGTGGCGTATGTGCTGAGCAAAGGGTCAGATAAGCTAGCAAAAATCTTCCCTACATGCCCATTGTCAGATGTCTTCAGCGAATGCAACATTAATGGAACACAACAGCAGTACATGATATCATATTCTCTAGCCATCTATACCTGAATTATATATAGCAGTACTAAAAAATGTCATTCAGAGACATTAATGCGCCAATGAAAAGCAAATATCTTATTGCTGAAATCTTCCGTCGTCACTGCTCTAACATAATACAAAAGATAACCATCTTATCAGCGGTTATTTTCAATGCTCCACAGGTATTGTTATTATGTAGATTATATCTAAAAACGAGAACTTTAATAAAACCATAATTAGAAATCAAATACACCGCAAGTGTGCAGCGCTAATGTAGCAATTTGAGATTGATCCGCTAGATCAATATTGTGTTATCACTTTTTAAAAAGAATATTATATCGCATACATGGGATGCCAGCCATAACATAGGCGTGTTATAATTTGCCAATTTCATTACCCAACGAATGAAACTTCATAATACTTCGCTACTATCCATTCTATGATGAATGAACAAGACAACTAGGAAAGCACAGCCAACTCACAAAATGCGTTTTAACTGTTTTTATATGCAAATCTATGCAAACATATGCAAATTATACGCAAATTTAAATCCGTATTGTGACATTGTCATTTCCATCCGTGCGCAATGTGTCTATCAATATTCACGTCCATGTGTACGTGTCTCATGTATTTTGCGTGTTTTATGTGCACTTGGATTTTTCAAACTGTGCAGGGAATGCAAAGACAAAGACATTTAACTGGTGCAATATACTCATCGCACAAGAAGTGGAGTGTGAAAATTTTGCAAAATGCCTATTGAAATAAGCAGCTAATTGATGCATTACCATTTCGTGGTACTCGTGGTGTTGACGATACCGAAAGCTGAATACCTATCGATCGCTTCGAGACATACTTTTCCGGAAAAACTTCGGTGCACTCCGTGTTTCCCGATCTAATCATCTCGCAATCGAACCTATATCAATTTAAGCATCGATTAGCCTCATCACTACGTTTCTGGATCACTTCATAATGAGCTTATCCACCATCCTCTTCGTATCGATCCCTAACTGGTAAGGAGAGCGTCAGAAGTAGGGACGGGAAGGAAGATGAGGAATGGGAGAAGCTCAGCCACGCATAACAAGCGCTAGTCTGCTTTTAACTGACGCCATCATCCTGTAGAGGAATATAGTATAAAAGGACAAAGATCTGAAGATATGTGAGGATTAAAAAGAAGGAAAAAAAATAGCTGAAACTAATAACTTTTTTTTCACCCAATAAGCTCTCACTTTCTTGATTGTTTGCTTAGATTGCAACCATCTAAGAATGGGAAGGAAGTACACTCATGAATAGCTCTATAGTAATATGTTTCGAAGATGCAGTTAACTATTTGTTAGAACCGGTGCTTTTTCTAATGCAAACGACAAAAATAACAGGTAATTTGATATGGCCTAAGTAGCATCTATATGGTTTGAGTAATTTCATAGTCAACAATGATTGCACGCGTCACTTACCAGAAGTTAAATGATTTTTACCACTCTATAGTAAAATTAAGGATCTAATATTGGACAGCATCATTCTCCAACCCTCACCCCCACCCCCCAACCAATCTTCTTTGATGGAACGTGAAGATCAGCTTCTTTTCAAGGTAAGCTCCCCTATTTGGGCTTGAGTTTGCTTACATCTTGCTTATTACGCGTTAATAGAAGAGCTTACCTTTGGTGTATAAGTGGTATTTCAATAGCAGCACGACGTTTGCTGCTCACTCTAATCAGCGTTATTTTAGCACACGCTATCGGTGGCAATACAAGTATAAGGACAAGCATTACGACTCCCAACGCAATTAGTAGCACACTGTCGGAACAAATAATGCGGCATTCATGCTGTACCACTTCCTTCGAAGGACTCGCATCTCGTCTCGTTTCTTAAATTAATCCCTCTTAGAAACGGAAACAGTTATCTGCTCAGGTAATATCAGGTAAAGTGCTAATTTACCTTAACAGACCGTATCTGATATGAGTTATTTATGCTTAACCGTTCAATTTATTATATACAACTGCAGTGCAGAATGGAATGTGTGAATCATATCAGCATCGAATTGCATCGCGAAAGGTTTAGTGAATTCTACGTTCACACAACGTTGCACTACATTGCCCCATTTCAAAACAACTGCTGTCTATCTATCTAACGGTATCGCTCAGAATTTACTTACATATGCACGTCCACCGCATATTTACGTTTACTGTATAATTTACTAAAAAATATTTATATATTTATTATATTTACTAATAAACATCGTTGAGGTCATAGATATTGTTTAACTACTTCATGGTATAGGAGTGAGTCATCTACATTAGCCAAAAAGTATTCTCTTTCAATATAAAATTTTAAACGTTTTTTTTCTTATTCAATTATTTCGTTGCTATCATATATTCACAGCTTACTAGGAACAATACTCTCTTGAATACAATCTCTCAGACTATGCAGCAGACTTCAACTGAAATAGTGTGGATAGTAAAATTTTCTGAAATTTCAAAAAAAAAAAGTTTATCATCTTAAATTACCATTTAGCCATTCGTAAGCAATTTCTAGACCATCAAAAAATGTCGATTCATTTTTCGAAGATGTCACAAAAAGGAGTGGTAACACTGAAGAAACTTCTAAGAGACTTCTTTTTGAACGTGTAGCCGCTGAGTCGAATAACATAACCTGCAAATCCTTAATATTTAGAATCAACAAATTTAGGTATTACGCACATGAGATATTTCGGAATAATTAAGTGCTCATATAGATGCTTTAATAATATATGCCACCGATATCGTCTCTACTAGGAGAAGAGAAGATATTTGTCGAGATCTCTTCCTATTAATCGCTTTTCTAATCGAAATTTGATAAAACGCAAGGTAGATATACTTCAGCTACACACCTGATGTGTTTTGGATGAAAGTCCAGTAAACGATGACTTTATTTTACTTGGCTATGAATAAAGATGAATATGAATGAAGCGGAAATAAATAAGAAGACGACATGTATTTTTAATTTATAGCGGATTATTGCAGTAAAGCTGAAAGCTTGACATTCGCCAAAAAAAAACTCACATTTCGTTGCAATCCACTGAATATCCTAAGACGCGTGTCTTTTGTCTCCGATACATGCCTGATGTTGAGTAATAAGCGTACACCGCGGGGGTACAAAATCCATTCGGCATCATGGGGGCATGATCTCACGAAGAATGAACCCGCCTCCTCTCGGAGATTGCATCCACACTCACATGACGAATTGTCCGCAAAGATCTCGTTCACTGAATTCCAACAATTTTTAACCAAATTCACAAAGAAGGCTGGCATGCCAGAGATGCTGAAATGACATGCTAACACTGAAATTTCGCTAAGTGAATCAGCTGGCAGCAAAAATACAAAAAAAAAGAACCAACGATGAAATAAGAGTTTATTTACTTTTTTTTAAACGCAAATAGTCGCTTGCACAATTTAAACAACAAACCATAACCCACTGAGAATTCCAAGATTGAGGGGATTTGTTTATGTGGAAAAAAAAACGAATGAAACTCTCAAGCAACCAGATCGAAAATACGACAAGAATAATCTGTTTCCAGTGTTCTTGCTGTCACCTGATTTGTGATTCGAAACAGCGCTTGAAAGTCTATTTGAAAATATTGGGCAATCTTTCCGGCAAATGGAAGGAGTTATTAAGCGGTATGCTCCTTCCAGCAGGATGATTAGTGAGAATGAACGCTAAATATTATTGCCCTTCAGTACCATCAAGATGGTGGCCGATTTGTAGGTAACAGGGCCCATTAAAAGGTGGATTTTGATAATTTTCGGTCGTTCCATATCGCGGTTGAACGTTGGAGCCATTAGGCGAAATGTCAGCTCCTCAACTAGGTTCATGGCCAAAGCAGGCAATTACAGTATTAGTTGGGAAAAATATGTTATACTATATGACAACTCAATGATTTGCGTTTGTACTGCTGCAATGACTTCTGGCCAAGCTATTTCATGATAAATAAAGAATTGTATAAAAAATATACCAAAAAAAAATCGTCTAGATGAATCGATTCGGCGCTTTGAAGAGAAAAGAATATTCCCACTCAAACAGAAAATCGCCATAAAAATGAAAATGCATGAAAGCGACTAAGTTGCATAGGCGTCATAAAGTTTAAGCGTATTATTCACTAAATCAGCTATAATATGCCTTACTTTTACTAATCAAAAAATTTCCCATCCTATACTCAACTATTTTCTATTGCCTCCTTAGTTTTTATAATTTCTACTATACTTTTTTAACTTCGAGATTATTTTTCCCCACAACTTTGTTATATATCAGCATCACAAAAAAAAACGTTGCGTAAGTAAATTTTAGCGAAATTCAAACTGTAATCTGGCAACAGTGGCTTATAGTACTCTCATTAAATTTTCTCAAAAATAGTTTCAATGGCTCGCAAGATATTAAGTATTAGGTTTAATTAAGACTTTATTACATTGAAAGCAATAGAACCTAGAAGTCTTTGGCTATATCCCACATTTGGAGTTCTGAGTAAAACTTTTTTATGGTTTTCACCTCCAACACCTCATGAATTATGAAGTTCGCTTTATTGGTTTGAAGAAGTGAATCAGAAATAAGATATACTTCGATGTAGTTGTTCATTCAGACTAAGCCAATCTAGGATAGTGAACGAGATGAGGCAAGGAGCTATATGACACCTAGAAAAATGACTAGATATACTGGCTTGTTTACAATTTTGGGTAGTAAAAGAGGTCTATGAAGTAATATTGCCGAGTTTTCCTATGTATTCGACAGAACTTGAGGAGTAATTTGAGTTAGAAGAGGTTTACAATCTATGCTCATGCAGCAATTCAGAAGCTAAAAAGCTTAAAGGTGCTGAGCGGATTCGAAGTGCTCATTAAAATTTTTAAGCAACGCCCTCTCTAACCTCGAAAGGTAAGCATATATATATATATATATATATAAAGATAGCGCTTTGATAAGGTTGTTTAAGGAACTTGTGACATGTACTCATGGTATGATAAGGCAGGCAAATGATATATGATAATGATATAAAGGTAAGCAGAAGTAAACAAACTCGCCCATAATATTTAAGCTATTTGAGGCGATAATTTAAAACGTTCGGATCCTATTCTCCATCGTCTACACGTTATTCTGCCGAAGGAAATTAAACCCGGAATTTTAAGGAGAAACGAAGATACAAGACGTTGGAATAGTGACTTAGAACGATGGTTTTTGGGAGATTGTTTCAGGATAAGCCTAAATGATACGCTATAAATTTAGCTGAATTCCTTACAAAAGATCTTCAATTGAAATATGCAGAGGGAATGGCATAAAGAACCTCCGTAGCTTATGATTCATAATGAGAGAAACAATGAGCAAAAAACACACAAAACAAAACGAAGGAATATGTTAGGCAAAAGCTGTTCGCTTGATAATGAAGATATATATATATATATATATATATATATATATATATATATATATATATATATATATATATATATATATATATATATATCGGAAATATTCTTAACCGTTTGCTGAGAGTGAAACCTAACAAATTTTTCGGGCTTAATTAAGGCTTACCGATACAAGGCGGTTGAAAGCATTCGGCACTTTGCAAAAATGGTCCTTCGCAGAATATTCCACCGTTACGTGGCGCTGGCTTCTCACAAAGTCGATAACGCCTTCTGAATCCACTATCGCAACTCACTGAGCATTCTGTCCAAGAATTCCATTCGCTCCAACTTCCATCCACTTGGCCGACTGAATACACAAAAGAATTATTATACTTTTGAGCACGTTAAATATTCGATCACTCAATATTATTCAGTCATCTGCTCGAAATGCTCGAGTGCAGAACAATTTCGCGCTTCACTGTTTCACTAACTAGCGGTGGCACTCAACCAAAAGCGATGAAAGCTTATTCCTCTCCGCTCCTGAAAGCGTAGGAGAAGGGCGAATGCGCCTTTCCTTGAAAGGAAAGTGGCCAAAAAAATCGTTGTTCACATTTTCGCATTGTTATATTTGCTGTATATAAAAGCATCGTTATATTCTAGTGCCTATCTCCTCGACTTTCCCAACGGGACATTTCCCCCATTACATTCATTTATCCTCATTCCAAAATATTTCCCAGTCATCTTTTCAAGCTGCAAACGACAGGCGGAAGCAAATGAAAGCAATAAGGCGGAAATAGCTCTGTGAAGTGGACCTCAACGGCTTGGGTCATTAGCTTTTGACTATTGTGTGGATGTCTGTTGGCAGACGTGATTTGAGTGCCCGAACAATGTGTACATGATTGTTGTCCATGTGTTCTCATCAACTATTCCCTACCTAAAATGCTTCAAGACAATACGTTAAATGCTCAATAAGCCGCTAAAACCGATCATCATTATGCTTAGCATATGTGCTATACTCTGCAACCTGGCCAAATAATTATTCTCAATTATTCTCTAGTCCATTTAAATGGTCATTTGCGCATTTAGCACAATTATAGAAACAATATGTAAATTAGCACAATTATTGAAGCAATATGCAAATTAATGACGAGCATTTGGCAGAAAAAGCGGATAATAGGAATATTATCGACAAAATCGCTTTCTTGGCTGATCATTCTGGACAATTCTTTCAAAGTTATTAATTTCTTCGAATGAAGACAATTATTAGGTTCATTTAGCGCATAAACCTCCCAAAAAGAATGCCATAAATGAAAAACATTGGAACAGTGACGTCCCTCTTGCAATCTGACAAATTTAAAAAACATTTGACTATTGTCGCACAAGCAAAGATGAAGAAAGACATGGAATATGCGCCAAGGGAACAAATTCATGAATAAATTCGCTTTATGCATTTATTCAATAACATCTGTCGGTCCAGGAAGTATCCAAACAAGCGGATATTACGATAGTTTTGGATATTATTGGTTGCATGAGTTATATCTTAGAATCACTTCGATTTATGCTAATATGATGATGTTGAAATGAGTAAACATAGAAAAAGAAAAGTGGAATGTAAAGACGAAACAAACACTTGAGATAAACGCAATCGCTCCGATGCATACACATAATCAACGATGCATGCGAAAGATGCTAGCTAAACAGTGTATCGTTTTCAAATTGTTCGCTCAGATTTCGAAGCGACAAAGGTATAATAAATGTTGCCAAATATTATTTCATGGAATTTTTATTTTTTCGGCGTATATCATTTGAATCGTTTACTACGAAGAAAAACTAAACATTCGACGACTGAAGTGGAACATAGGATAGTAATTTCAGTAAAAAAGATGGCAGGTTATCCATCAAAAAAAAAGATAGGCAATCTTATTAAAAACTATGAAGAGCTTACTTCAAATCAGTGCACCTTAAGAAAGGTTCTTCAATTTGTTACTAAGTTGTAACAAAATTAAAGTCTTTGCGAAAGGATGTTAGCATTGTTGTTAAGTTGCCAAATGATGAGTCATTTCATTACGACAAAATTAGTAGGATCTCAGAAATCTCAGAAATAATCTCAGAAAAAGATCTCAGAAATAATCTCAGTTGATATATTGAATATCTATATTTCAATTCGTATCGAATAGATAAATGTAAGGCATATGAACAGTTCGATAAAATTACGTTGTGTGTGTGTAGTATGAGCGGAAATAGGAAAATCAACTCGCTTGACTGAAGCAGTCCCTCTGAGGATTATTTGCTTCATTAAGCAAATTGCACTAGCCATCAACAGTGCCAACAAAATTCAACGGAAATGTCTTTCACTTTTATGCTGCTACGAGAAATGAAATATTAGTTTTATTTAGCGAAGAGTCTCATTGACAACATGTCAACGATCATATAGAAAATGCGAGCGACTAATGCCTGATATAGTGACAAGTATTCGTCCCGGAAATGTTTATTTCGAAATGAAAAAATGCGGAGAACGATACGATTCTCATGAAGCTTGTTCCATGACGTTAAATTAACTTTGCATCGCAATTTATAGTATGAAAGGGAGTTGGCAGAAAAATTCTATTGCAAAAAATGTTTTATTATCACACCACTCACTAAATTCAATATATCAAAGGGGATTTTAGATCGGCTACTCTCTTTAACAACTTTTTCTAATTCGTAGCATAAGTCGAATAACATATCAAATGTGCTGATAAGAAGTTATCAGACCAACCAGCATCGTTAACTCCTCATAGATAATCAAACTTCTATAATACTGCATTCGTCCCCTATAAGTTCTATTCTCATGAGCCCAACGGTTACAAAATTCGAACCGAACCGATGAATTTGAATATTCGCCCTAATCATCTAATGGCGTAGATTGTGTGCATGAAATTTCCCAACTACAGCTAGAATGGCTACTGAGTTAGAAGTGATATCGAATAGCTAGAAAGACATATGCAAATACAACTAAACAAACATGCATAAATGCTTCTTGGAAATGCACAACAAGCGTGCATTTCAAATGTGATATGCATATACGTTTCGAATCAGCTAGCATTGACACTTAGCATATTGTTGCCTCGAATGTTTTTAGCGTTAATGATGGTGAATGGGATAAAAAGGTAAATATTTAAATAAATAATAGTGCATCCATTAATTTCTAATTTCACTCTCTCTCAAAAATTTAGCGTTTGAAAATTTTACGATGCTTGCTTCTCATCTCGAACAATCACGCTTAACACGATGTTGTGTTATTTATTTGTGTTATAAACGTTCTATATATATATATATATATATATATATATATATATATATATATATATATATATATATATATATATATATATATATATATATTTTAACATTAGCGTATCGCTTGTCCCTTTTCTTTAAGCTAGAACATCCAAGCGTAGAGATTGACGAATTTCTCTTCTCCGCTCAGCAAGCTATAATACCAAAAAATGCATAGCAGTATTCTAATAATTCAAAAAGTATAGAATAAAGGTGCCATCAAATGAGGATCATCCTCTTTTGCTATCGGTTAAACAGAACGATATGACGACATACAATAAAATAATCACTAATAATTTTAAACTGCAATATAAAATAAAAGAGCAACTAACGATTTTCAGTATATATGCATTTACGATCCCACTCGAATAGTTCGGCTGTTATACGATGCACAGAAACAATCTCGAAGCAAAATCGTGCATAAATGATGTCGAATTGTGAGCATGGCAAATAGAGTGCTTCCTTGCTTATATCTGAATTTATATCAACTGATAATAAAGTATGGAAGATAAGAGGAAAACAACTCCACAAAGACCCATGTGAGGTATTATTTTGCTGGTCAATCCACAATGCCAACTAACATCTTAATATGTAGAAACATAATGAAACGGCGCTAACCAATATTTTAAATAATGAAAACGATTGGCTATCGGAATTCTAAGCTTAAAAAAGACACCTTTTAGATGGCGTTTGACGTATAGAAAAAGGAGTATCGATAGAATACTTCAAAATATTGATAAATCTCATGAGAGAACTCTGAGAGAATTATGGATAAAACATCATCTTCTGACATCGATTCGACCCATACAACTTTCATCGCTATAGTTTTTGTTTTTCGCAGTTTGAAACGTTTGTAGAATGAGATAGACACATATAAACAAAAATACATACAAACATATATAAACTCAGATGTCGCTTTGCCGAAGTGGATTTCTTTAAGAGTTAGAGTATCTTAAAGAATATATCAAAAAGAAAAAATAAACGGCTAACGGAATCGTACTAGAAAAGCTGAAACGATGCGCCCTTGTCAGTCGGCTCAAATAACCGCGGCTAGTTACTTAAGCTGCCAGTAAATAATAAAATACGCACAATAATGCACTTAAATTCCACTGATTCACTACTATACAAGTCCTTCATAGAAGATCGACTTCTGTAGCCCCTTGCCCTCCCCCACCGTTCTCCACCCTCCCGCATATCCATGGAGTACAATCCGACTGGCCGACTGTTGGCGAAATGCAAGCGAATCTTATGCCATCTTTAAGTATATACTACTCATTTTGAAATTGACAGATCAACTTGAGTGTTGCTAGAAGAGGAAACGTGCGATGTAGTTACATATAGTTGTCATATTTTGCAACTTCAGCTTCGGTGGCTTATTAGTAGAAGTTAGTGAATGAATAGACAGGTATATTCAAATACATACGTAAGCAAAAAAAAGCCTCATCGTGAGTTTACTGATGAGCAAAAAATTGCGACAAGTGAATAATCATCAACGCTTCGGGCATTTGTAATTTTCACAATTAGGTCTAAGAGATCGCATAATTTCAATGGTTTACCGACCTATGGCGATATCTTCGACATAATAAGCACGATCGAATGTGGACCGCTCAGGAACGGCAAAAACTCGAATGCGAAAATGAAGTTGTGGGAGAGCGCAATTGCCATTCGTCCATGCGATCTTTAGATCGGAATTGCAACGGGGAAATATACTTTGCCGATTGATAACGATTTTTATTTCTTTCGTTTTCACCACTCGGATTGTACTACTCACCTGTAATTTAAAAATATATAATAATAGAGGAGTGACTTTTATTTAATTTATCAATGTCTACATACATCTATATTATTGCTCGCTGAAATATATCTCTCAGTACTGCAAAAAAAAAAAAAAGTGAGCCGCGAATAATCTGTCGCATGCGATGAATACGATTATGAAATAATACTAGAAATTTTTTTTCGTTTATTCCCTAGAAAATATTCAAGTGGATCTATTCAAAGATTGATTCAAAAACAAAAATACGTCGGATAAGTGATTATAATACAACAATGTAAGCGACATTTGAGAAATGCGCAAACTTATAGCTAATGATAACCTCCTATAACGATAGTAAATAAATGAAAGAGCATGATACTATTGAGTGAAGGAATGTGTACGGTAAAAACACTGTGTAGAATACGGTACACATTGGACAGTATGGTAAAAAAACAATAAAAAAGCAAAAATATCCACAAAATGACGAGAGTATAAGAAACGGAAATTGTAAGGATAGGTTAAAGATAAGAACATAATAAATAACGGATAAATGAAAATATTGATAGGACTTTGATGAAATATTTAGCAGCACTATTTCCAAGGATATGAATTCAGATAATTCAATATCTTCGATTAAAAAATTTCCCCACAGCAATATAGCTATGTTGAGTTTTGCTTTCAATATGAACAAAGCTTTCTTTCAATCTTCCTTAGTATGTTCAACAAGGATGAGGAATTCAACTGTGTTCCAGCACTTTCATATTAGTTCTTTCTTGCGCAATAGACTATTGCATATATATCTATGTGTGCTACCTGTCCCTCCAAGAAATCTAGGTGATCAGCCATTTAGATAAGGGCTATGAGGTGACGAAAACAGTTTAAGGAAGGTGACTACTGAAATTATTAAACTCCACTTATCATTTTAAGTGCATTTTATCCTCAAATACACAATTTTTCGTAATTCAAAAGTATAAAAGAGGAAAAACCTTGTCGCTCGTTGATTTCTCGAAAATAAAGGACAGAGAATTTTCATTATTATCGACATCGATATTAGTCATTCTTTGGCGTTTATCATTCCCCATAAAATATATCCTATTGCTTGATGAATATGAATTTCTGCTTCTTTCTCGAGTCATCTGAATTGAAATACACTAACTCTATAAAGCCTTAGAAATGTGATCACTTACCTTTACGACATGTTCATCATAGACAATAGCAATTCTATAGAATCCAGGTGTTGAGAGATTATCACATGGAATAAAAAGCGATGAAGCAGAAAGAATAAAATGTTGAATATCATTAAAATATTGCTCCAATTGAGGCATCACAATTATTGGTCTATATTGTAGATGTGCACTATAGTTGAGATCAGCACATAGTGTAGGTATTTCATTTAGTGTTAACGCATGAGCACTATAATGCTCTTTAGGTACGCGTATGGTAATATTTGGTGGAATAACCACAAAAGTCGATTTAAGAGCACCATTAACGTTCAGCTGATAGCGTTCAGCGGGAAACGGAAAACAACGACAAGGAAATGTTGCATTTCCCATAGCGTTAAATGAGCAAATTGCACGATTATGATGTCGAATTTGTAGGAAATTTGCTTCACCAATAAATATGGTTAATTGTTCACCAACGGTGACACTTTTTGGGAAATAAAAGCCGATTGCAAAAGGAATAATGATGAGTGGAATAAGTTCGATTAGCATAGCATTCGGAAGAGAGTTGAATAATTGATTCGATCCGCTTGAATTGAATGCAGCTGCCTGAATTAACGGGAATATGACAGAATCATCTGAAATTGCAAATGATATTATATCCCTTTTTATGCGTAAATCGATACGACTCATTTACTAGTGCGATAATTAAATTCGTTAACGCTTGAGTGCACAATGGAATTAGAGAGTTGAAGGCACACACACATAGGGCACCTTCATGACTGCATTAACTTAGTGGCAGTAATTAACTACCTCGTAAAAGTGTGCAAACTATCGAGTAGAGTATTTTAGTGTAGTAACAAGCGCCTAATTATCGGTGGCTTCCTTTGAAGTTAAGGACGGTCATCTTGGATGTTGGTATGGGAGTCATTGTATATGATGAGCGGAAAGAAAAGGTGAGATTGACAGATCAAGCCTGTATTTCTGGAAAACAAGCTTGTCCTTCTGGAAAACCCAACAACCATTGAAGAGAACACTTCATGCATCCATAAACACCAATTTCTTCAGCTAAATTTATACGTCCTAATTGGAAAATTCTCGATTTGTTTCGCTCAACAAAAAACTCAAAAGAATTTCGAGCTATAGGTTTTATTTTTGTTAACGTTTTTCCATTTGTTGCTAAATTCATGTGGACAAATATTAAAAAAATCTGTAAAGCTACCTGTATTTAAATTTGAAGTTTATATATTTAAATCTACTCGCAGCAGTCATTATTTTTTCTACTTATTGAGAAGAGTATCCTCGAAGACTATCGCAGCAAGAAAATGATCTCGTTAGCGCAAAAATATTCCTAGTTGTGGCACGGGCAAAAGTTAAATTATCAGATTCGCATTAGAAATTTGCTCACATTAAGCAAGAGATGATCGAAGGTTCGACCACTTAGTAATTTCTTAAAAGTTTGCTGATTTTCAAACTTTGCCAGTTGTCACACTCAATTTTTGATACGTTATGATGTTTGGTCGGATGATTACCTCCCCCCATCCCCCCCCTTCCCCATATGAAAATCGTAAAAATGATTTCCACTATGGTGAAAAATGATTTCAATTAGACTCTCAAATCTGCATTTCAATCCACATTGAAGCTAGCTAGCAGTTAGTTAAAATATATATATGTAAATCTATCATAATAAAGGTGCACAAAATGTGGAGATAATGCACCAAGAAGGCTTTCAAAGTATGCACATTTTCTATAATTCAATCTTTGTTAAAATATTCAAGAGGAGCAATAAAATCGAGAAATATACTTTAGTGGCTGCTATACAAACAATAAGCTAAAATGCTTTTTTCACTACGTAAAAATTAGTAATAGTTACATGTTCAGTAAAACACTCATTACACGATATGATCGCATTATGCGACGTGAAAAAAAAGAACAATAATGTGAAAGGTTATAAGTGAAACAATGAACTGATCATAAACAACTATATATATATATATATATATATATATATATATATATATATATATATATATATATATATATATATATATATATATATATATATATATATATATATATATATATATATATATATATATATATATATATATATATATATATATATATATATATATATATATATATATATATATATATATATATATATATATATATATATATATATATCACTTGCTCATTTTAGACATCAAAAACGGATCGCAAACGGAACGAAAGCGGTTGTGAATGCATGTGAGAGGAACGCCCGGTCATATCAAAAAAGGTGCCATAATTAAGTGGGATGATGTTTGAGCAGATTTTTGAGAGATTCCCAGGTGGGGCATAAGTGGGAGCTACCGGATGTGCACAAAAATGGACGGACAGCTGTGATTGCTTTAGCTAGTCGCGGCGGCTTAATTCAAAGCACAGCGTGCAAATGACCATAGAGGAGATAATTTTGGCCAAATGTACCTCTTTGAGCGAACGACCTATTTCGACTACTCTCTCCACTAAAATATTCTTCGCTTTCTTCATGTTCAGTCATCTAATATGCGTAAACTTATATTGTCCTTGTCTATTACCGCATTTTTTTCCGCGGTATTAGTGCTCAAGTTTCAACATTCGCTCAAGCCGCATTTTGTTAATAAATCGTGGAAATATTCATTGAGACCAATGTGAAAGGAAATAAACAGAAGGAAAAACGAAAAATTTATTAAAGAGTACAAATGTTTACGTTTTTTTTTTTTAAAGTGCTTTTAATGTTTAAAAAAAAACGAGACGAGAATATCACTTGTTTTTTTTTTGGGGGGGGGGGTACTTCATTTATAACAGCTATAAATGAGCATTTTCTCAAGGCATTAAAAGAGAAAAGAGAGAAATTCCGGAAAAATGTATACGTAAAATAGTATATTTCAATAAAAAGAAGTAAAATCTCTTTATCACATTCGCTTGAAAATTCCCAAAAGTAGAAAAGAAAGAAAACATTGCTATCAACTTTCTTGCATTCCTATGTCTTGATGAAGAAAAAAGCATAAAGCGATATTAAAAATTGTCGTCAACCTTTGAGCGACAACTACTATGAACCTCGAAGATGCGATAATCTCACAGTTATCCTGGAGATAAACTTTATGTTTTATTCGTTGACAACTCCCTCGAGTGTTCTGCTCTGGAGGATTCTAAGTGAACCTCATAGTTGTCCATAGCATCGAATTCTTGATTACAATATATTCAACATGAGAATAGTTAATTCGTTGAAGGAGATTTCAAGGCTGTGCAAAACCTCACCACAAAGAAAGTTTCAAAGGGTTTTTAATAAAAGGTTTGACTCGTTTAGTATTTTTTAACGCCAACTTCATGTGGTACTAGCTTCTGAAAGAAATTACACGGCAACTCGAATAAACGAACAACGCAAATTTCGAAGCGAATTATTGCATTTTTTTTCAATGGCAACGATATGAATATGCTTCTATTGAAATAGAATATTTGTCGTACGAATATTTTAGCGTTTATTGCTTATTGACCTTAACCGTATTTCATCAGCAAGAAAGGTAAATCCAAATTTTGAAGGGGTCATTTCCGCCTGTAGTTTATTTATGTTTTATGCTTCCTAAGCCTACATTTTGGGCTTTAAGCTTTTCGTACCTGGAGTTTATGCTTTAGGTTTCTACCCTATAAACGATAGCAATACCTCAACTTGAACATCGCCTAAATAGAAAGTCATCAATCGGCGTCCGACTCGTTAGTCGCATCGTACTTCACAGAAACAAACCGATCAGCACAAAACGAGATTGCAGATATGTGGAGAGAAAGGGTATAACGAAGCTAATATAGGTAATCATTTCTCGATGAAGTAGATCATTTAAATGGCGCATCGCTCATTTATCTTGGATATTTATTTCTTATGATAGTGTTTGAGAGGCGGTCAAAATTAATTAAATTTATAATTGTGCAAGAAAAATGATGAAGTGATGTAAAAGCAAAGAAAAATGGCGTCAAAATTTTTTAAAGTTTAGATAAAGATAATCCCACATACGTAATTTTCTTAACTACTTAGATGACCGGAAGAAATTGTGGAACAATGCATATGTATTCTCATAAATCCTTAATTATAACGTACTCGGAATTTTCGCGGTTTTATTGCATTGATTAATTAAGAGTCCTCATCAACAATCTTCTATTGAACTTCCGCTAAAAGCGGCTTAATGGAAGAGGAAATCGAACATTTTAAATAATTGCTGCAAAGAAATCGGATTCACGAATATTTGAATAATATATTTGGTTAACGTTGAGGGTAAAACTGGCATAAGTATAGCTCAGACCTAAGTGATAACCGCTACTCGACGATGGATGAAGATTTTGCATGGAGGTTAAGAGCGTTAGGTTTAATGCAACAAATATCGAAATGGATAGACTCCGGATTCGGATCTCATTTGCGTACAATGTACTTCGTCAACCGCCAAACAACTGCAACATTCTATTTGCAATATGTGATCAATGGAACGTGAAAAAAAAAGCGATAGAGAGTCAGTGAAATGCTTAGATAGGATAATTTGACTCAAAGATGTGGCGTACGAGAATTTATAAATTATGAATAAATAAATATAAATAAATAAATAACGCGAATAAATATAACAACGATAGGTAAGTAATTAATAAATATGATAAACAAATATTTCAAAAGAATATAGATGAAAAAATATCAAACAATTATAGAAAATATTATTTCATCTGTTTTGCATATTGCATCAAATTCTCATCTATGCAAAAATAGAGTTGTCCAATTAGTAAAACGGTTGGTAAGCCAAGAAGGCCAACATATTATTTGTATGTATGTTCTTTGCAATTTGGCCTACGATATAGTGAACGGAAAAGAAGTCTCAAAAAGTGATGACGAAACGTTTGATTATATATCAATAGTTGCTAGAAAGCAAACCCTTATTGTAAGAAAATGTAAACAAAATTTTTGCGCAAACATTTTCTGCTCTTTTGTTATGGGAAAATTAAAACTTGTAGGATTAGATTTCAACGTAATTGAATCAGTGTGCGAAAGACCAATCGATAATAGTAGCAAATCTTTTTTTTCCTCTATTATGCAATAGAACTCATATTCATCGTGTCAAAGCTTTCTGCGAAATTACTCAATCAAAGCGAGGATTAAATGAAGCCATATCCTATCTTGACGCCTCACCTTGGGCAATAGATTTTAGCCAACAAGTCTGAATAAGATAACTGTTCCAAGCTGTTGGCCCACATGCATAAGAGCATGGAACAAGTAGTGTTTATGTACAAATGCTTACTGACTTAGCAGTCTCAGAAATGTCAACCCCTCAACAGGTTGTATAAAGTATGTTTATTAACAAATTTGCAGAGCTTACATAAAAACGAATTCCAAGTCCAATTGAAATTATAGCGTGAAGTTAACAGTGCGTAACGATTAGCTTCATATCGAATACAGTACGCACCTGGCTTAACTAAGTAGGTATGCATTACGACACGGTCATATGCGCCGATAGTGAAAGTTATTTCGAGTCCTTTGTAAATCATTAATACTCAACCTAAAATGCACCAAAAAAATAGTGTTTCATTGCAATTACGGATCGTAGCAAACACACCAATTATGAGCAGTATCATTATGAAATATTCGCCTAAGTGAGGAAGAGGAAACGATGCAACTAGCCTAAAATTCTATAGCTAACCCCCCCCCCCACTCCCAGATTTTACCGAACAACATCTAATCTTTTATCAGCTTATACGTACGCTGACAGTCCCAATCCCCCGCATATTAGAATATATGAGGCCTTGTCCTTCGTGTTCTAAGATCTAGCTATGCTATTGATATAAAGTGCTTAAAGGATGTTCAACTATACTAATAAAACCAAAGGTAAAAGAAGAAGCGACATTACGGTAGATTTTCCAAGATTCGGCAATGAGACCATCCAATTTAGAGAATCACCAACTAATGTTTGGATAGAATGTGGACAAGAGGCGTTTATTTGCATGCAATTAAGGGGTGAGTGGACTGGGCACGAGAGGAATTGCCACAAAACGCCACCGAAGCTAAATTAATTGGACATTCGGCACCGAGTCGGTAGCATCTTTTTAGGCGATGCGACAAGCCATGCCACCTCGAGAGGCAAGCCGTCATGACAGCACCGTCATGTGGGAGGGATCTAACCAAGCTGCCAACGGATATGCTTACCGACAGCTGTCTACATAATGGCAAACCTTGAACAGACACACCCATACGCCCTCAGTTCACCTCTTACTGATAATGACGGCAAAGTTCAATTATTATAAATACATTTGATAGTAGCCGTCGCAATATTGTTTCCTTTCAATAAAGCAAATATATGAACTCCAAGTGGCCAATTATATTGAATGTAATATCGGATGTGGAAGTGGAAAGAAGGCAAATTTCCGAATTGAGAAGTTCCGTCAAAAACACGAAGAAGTGAGAGATCGACGTTCAGATAACATTTTCCTGTTTCTACCTGACATGTGTTGTTTTACCAGACTTGCGGAGAAAGCAAGGAGATAGAGTTTACCTGGTCCATGTGCTACCTTCAGAATAGGCATTCCAGATGCAGTTAGACGATACCGCCCAGTACTTCCATTCGATCACTTATGCACCGGTTAGCTTCTATCTTCCACATCATGAAAAGTTGCACCTCATATAACTGGTAGGTTAGAAAAAAAAACAAAAAAATTGTTCAACGCTTTCTGTTTGCCTTCTGTTGCCCTCCTTCCAGTAAATTAAGAATGGTAGATTAAACAGGAAGAGGTGATTCCTATATGGAGGTGATCTTACATGGCCATGCAGGACAAAAACGTCTGGTGGTGAAGCTGATGACATGAAAAGTGCTTCTGAAATGACATTCATGCTATGCCAACGAATCGTGTGGTCATTAATTTTATCCAATTTGCATTTTATGTGAGAAGACGTTATTGGCATAGGCAATAACTTAATGGGATAACCCAAGCAAGACATGTATGCGTTCTTCCAATCGCATCAACCCAATGAGTTATGTTTATTAGCGGCCAAGAAAATCGGGTTAATGCCTAAGAAACTGCAAAACTATGGATTCGCATTAAGATGCTGACTAAGTTGCAGACTCACTACAGTTTCGAGTCGGAAAATTCAACATGGACTTTGAAGTGGCGGCTGAAGCAGTCTGTGTCCACGAACTATTTGAGTAGGTCTTATGTGTTCATTTCTGCGTATTTATGTTCATATGTATATAGCATGCATTATATTTGTGCTTAGATCCATTTTGTTCATCGAATAGTGCAATGAAATGTTATTTATGTTATGCACAATAAAGTGAAACAACGCTAATGGTTCATCAATGGTTCTTTTGAATTCTTGCTTTTATTGGCTCCCTCGAGAATCGTTACGTAGGCAAGCAACGTTGCTCTCACTGACTGCATTTCGTTATCACCCAATTGGTCGTAGCGTTTCCAAAAATATGCTTACATTTCTCGACAATATCCGGAAATGATTTATTAAACAAAATTTGAGCGGTCCTGAATCTGAGAATTTATTTCTAAGGATTCAACGAGGAATATGAATCCGAAGTCTTAAACATCTCTACAACTTGTTTTTTACAATATACTTTAAGATACATATGTTGCGATTCGTTTCTATGCTTTTATAGATAAAAAAAAGGTTGATTGAAATTCTTCTGCAACAAGCTACATACAAATAGGCAAACAAATAGGTAAACGCAAAACTCATATAAATTTCTCGTTGAGGAAAATTCTCGCGACTTTTTAAAGCAAAAATATTTCCAACTCAATAAACTCTCTTCGACAATAGCCCCCTCATCACATCTTCATCTCAAAACTCAAGAAAGCGCTTTTTTCCTCCCGACACTTTGTGTATAACTTTGCCAAAATTTGGGGCTAACATTGAATCTTCTTCAATGATCTTATTTCTTAATTAAATAGCCTAAAAACTTTTTGAGAGATTCTCTTGAAACGTCCCCCCTCTCCCACACCCCTCGCTCTTCATTTATTGGCAATCATGTTCTTGCTATATATATCGGCTTCATGCAAATCTAGAGAACAGTTTCACTGGTGAGCGTAACGCTGTGTTTGATTGATAGGAGTGCTTGGTTGAATGAAGACAAAGAACGACACGCAGGTGACACTCGTTAATTGCAACCTCATTACATCGCGTCGTGCATTCGAACACTCCTCAACGACATTCACGCATATAACCGCTTAGCGTAATTCACTTGCCTTTCTCTTGATTCCTCAAAATGCATCTCCATACCGATGTGTATTATATATACAGGTAGATGCAAATATGCGTGAGACACGAGTCACTTTTCAATTAGGCAATTAAGCGGAAGAACAATCAATGAAAAAGAAATCAAACTTTATCACAACTTGCAGTCAAACAATACGCTCTATGAATGTCACTAATAGCATCAAATGGCCCTATCAAGGAAGGACACAATTCGTGCCCCTCTCAAAAACGTCTGCCAACGATAGTGTGACATGTCTCAATATGTTTGAAGATCGTGATTGCCCACAATTGCAGTGAGTGTTGAGAAATGAGCCGAGATTGCCAGAATAAGAGCCTTTAACGCGTCTGCATTTCCACTTTCAGCGACCGAAATTATGCCTTTCTAAAATATTTTCGATAGGATATTATCGGCGATATTTTTTTTTTTGCATAAGTTGGCTAATTATTTGAGTTTGTAAGCATCATTTGCAAATTTTTTGTGATTCATTTTATTGCGATTTATATTTGCAATTCATGTCGAGAAGTTATTTAGGTATATACGTATGCCTAATCCAAATTGCACGCTTATGGCAAGGAAAATTGGATTGCATTGAATGTTTGCTGCAAATTTGATAAATTTCAATTCAATAATCGAGTTTATTATTCTATAACGTGGAGATATATCGGTATTTTTTAAACCGTATTTTAAAACGCATATTTCAAACCGTATCTCTCAAACCAACTCTCCTCGTCGTTTATAAGCCACTTAAGTTGAGTGATTTTCCGAAAGGTAATAAATATAATACTCAAGACAATATGCAAATTAAGGTAAAATTATAAGACTAAAGGTAAAATTACAAGGTAAAAAATGCAATGCACCAATTACTTTTCAAGACTATATGCTTATAAATTCTAATTTATCGTTTATGACGATTGTTGAATCGATAAAATAGTTGAAGTAATAAAAGAGAAATAAGTACACGCTTGCAAAAAACGTAATAAAACGAACGTACTTCGTCGAATTCTTCGCCAATTTGGTGGATAATTTTAGCGGCCTTCTCGAGTGAACTTCTTTCACGATTCATATCTGTTCGCTCATTCATCGTATCGTTCGCAAATTTATATACTCTCTAAATTTTTACTTGTTGGTAATAAAATTCAAATAATTGAATAGTGATGATATGAGATAAATAATAGAAAAAAATCTCAATACTAAACAAATAAATTCAGAAAATAGAGCCAGAACAATTTCATTGTGTAGTAATTTTATCAATGAAATTTTACTAAGTACGACGACAAAATTATTGCTGAAATAAAAATTCCTTTCTTATGCACTTTGTTTTGAACGTGCATTTGCAATATTTAGGCTATGGCTTTGCAAGTACGCACATATGAACATAAACAAATGAACATATACACATATGTTCATACAAATTTATTTGTTTGCCTACTTATTTACTTGGCCATTTATTTATGTACAGCTGCAAGTTGCTCCATCTACTCAAAAAAAGTTTTACGGATATCAAAAGATTCCAAGAAATTTGCATGATTTTCACATCTATCGAAATCCTAGTTTAGAACAATTGGATCATCGAATAACGCATCTTTTACAAGGATTGTGCAGGCGGTCGGATTGCTTCAAACCTGAGGATTATTCCACATATTTTACTTTTTTGACAGCTTCTGAGACCAGTTGCTCAGATGAAGCGAATGCAAAAGCCGTGTTCAATTTCGACGATCAATTCATGGAAAAGATGAAATAGCAAACCGAAAAGTACGGCAGTGACAACATCCGCTTTTGTGATTGTGCTTATCGAATCAACTAGTCTCATGATGAACCAAAAATGTTGGAACATTTATGGCAATGGGCTAATGTTCTCATGCAGCCGACTGTCTACAAATCTTCGAAAAACATCTGCTGTGCGCGTGTTTTGCAACTCGACGAGTGTATAAAGTCACCCTATTGGTCACACGTCTACGTAAGCCTGTGCATATTTGCTGTAGAATTGCAATCATCTGCAAATGTGGAATATTCGCTTGTAATGCTATACGGAAATGCATAGAGATATGATCACTCCACAATGCGTTTTTACATGTTTGCATTGCAAACGTCTCCTGCGAATGTCAATTCATAAAAGCTCATAAAAAAGAGCACTGCATGGAATTGCAACTATTATATAATGTACCCTTTGATATCGAATAAAGAAAACGTTTGCTAAATATACTAGCAGAACCACTATGTGGTTTTGTTTAATTCATAAGTCTCATTGCATGAATTTTTTTATTAAAGAAAACACTATCACTCAAACTGCAAAAAAAAAAACGCACATCAACAGATGATTCACATTCTATCACAACGGAATTTTGCCGAACGGCTCGTAAGTTAATCGATATCTTCGGTAAAAACTCAATAACTAAGCTGAAGAAAGAAATTCATAGTGCGACGTATGGAGAAAAAAATTTCCAGCTTACATCAATCTCTTTTTCAAGGGTCTCCATAAGCGTGAAAGATTTTGAAATTCGTTCCACCGTGAAGAAATCATCACTGCGTTCCACCATAATTGATGCTCCAAAAGTGAAAAATTCGATTGCAACCTTACCGATAGTATTCCATATTGAAATGTATTTATCATCACTTAGTATAGAAAGTGTTTTACTGCAAAATAATACTGTTAAGTTGTCTAGTATTAAATTAGAAGATAAATGGAACTGGTCGCGCATATTTTGCATTAGAAGTGGAAGCGTTTTTGAGGTGAAAAATCTTGTGCTTGAAAAAAATTATGCAAATTTCAACTTCTCAAAATTGCATCCTATGGAGGGTAGTGGTCTTCAACGATGATATATCTACAAATTATCACTTAAGAATATGGAACGATTTTCATACCATCGAACAAAAAGCTTTCTTCGTGTGTTACAAATTCTCACACCTTGCTTTACATAAAATCAAAGAAAAACAACCTCCAAAATGATAGAAAATAAGCAACTTTGCCACATCAATTATAGGCACGCAGCTGATAATAAAGTTTATTTCTCTCTGTTCGCTTTTCCTAATTCGATATAAATTGCATAAGTGAGTGACCTTTTTTAGTGGTCAAGTTTTTAGTGGTCACTTTAGTGGTCTATGCAATAAATTCTTAATTATTTATAATTGTAACATTCACAACTTCCTTTTATGCTTAAAACAAGTAAATATTAAGCTCATACTAATACACATTATTTTATAGAATTTTCCTTTGCTTGTAGCTTTTTTGCTTTTTTTTGCCAATCACCTTTTTACCTTTTTGGTTAATTAGATTCATTTTGCTACTTCATCAGCATCTTCCTCAATTATTATTGCCCACTGCAGGTTATTTAATACATGCATCAGCATCCGGCTAACTATCACTTATAGTTATGGAGTAGTTTTGATGACATTCACCTATAGTTTCCATAAAATCAGCATTTAGGGTGAAAACACCTACTACCTAGCAGACTATTATTGCTGCTGTTAAAATTGCTAAAAGTTTTCCGCTATGTTTTCATTTGTAAGCATATCCGTATATTTCCTTGCCATAGACGATTTGCATAAGATGATACCCTCTCTACCAAACATCGTTCAAAAACATTTCCTCCTGTACTTTCGAAGAATGACTTCTTATTTTTTATTCACACTACTAGCTTAACGGCTGAAAGCGTCATAAACCACAACAAATTATCTACCAAAAAAACTGTGAAATGGCTTAACCGAACAAAATTTGATACGGCTTAAATGATCAACAAGGAGGAAGAAAAACGTAGTTCAGGGCCTAATGTGGAGTACTTTCCGGTTCCAGCTGCGACTTGTCCAAGGAAGTAAAAAAACAGCCGGCCTAAACTTCAGCTGAAAGTGAACCTCGTCCACACATGAGGAAAATGTGATCAAGCCATAATTTAATGAGTGTTGATGAATCAAAGCCAAAGTTAGCGCATATCTCGCTTGCGCTTCGCGCTTTCGCTGATCAGTATTAGTACAGCCTTGATTTAAAATCCCTCAACAAAGGATTTTTAGGTGACACTCTCAATTCCAACTGATTGAGCAAAAAGTTTGTTCCGAAACAAAGTTCAAAATTACCCATAAAATAAGATTCCGAAGAGGTTTATTCACGACGATGTCATGCGCCCTGTGCTTTGTGAAATCGATGAGACGAATCTCTTCAGGTGTAATGAATCTCTTCAGGCTATGAGACTATAATCGTCATAATTTCGAGAAAGAACTTTACTGCTCTAAAAGCTCACGTAATGAATGCCTACTAGAAATGTCATCGGAAATATTCACAATTTGTTTCATCAATATTTTCTTCGTCGATCAAATGGAAACATTTGCTAAGAAGAGTAGGCGATATGCGCTTTACATTTCAATCCACCAGGTCAATCATTTTCTCAGATATGTGGCGGCAGCGATAACGCATTTTCAAATGATGTGAACCGGATACCGACATAGAACCTACAAATTCTGCTGCATTTCAAAACGAATTATAGTGCAACAATTTCATCCTTTCAATTTTATAGCAATTTCAGGTGCCAGTAATTTGCGTAGAGCTTCACAAATTTTTACAGAATCTGCAACGTAATACTTCATCAGTATAGGTTAATGAATAGAAAATTTCAACATTGTATGTCGAGAGTGCTATGCTGGAATACGTGCAGAGCTGTGAAAGAATCCGGATTTCCTTCCATGACATGAAAGTAATCGAGAATTTAAATAAATGCTCATCCGAGATTATCTTTCAAATGACCGTGTACAATTTTTCGTAGCCGAGAGCTTAGAGCTGCAATTACATATCGCCAAAGAATTCGTTTACTTTGTGCACAATAATTAGGTCTACATAAAATTTGAAGAAGTTCTGACAGTCGAAAATTTTGTGATATGATAGTAATTCTTTGGGAAAATTTCAGCTTACTTCGCTCGCCTTAGATTATCAAATGGTTGCGATAAACTAAATGTCCTTGGCAAAAAAAAGAAAATATTATATTACTTCAATTATTACCTAAGTGGTGGGCTTATCCCATCGCAGTTAATATCAACGATTGATTTTCATTTCATTTATTAATTTACATATTAATATAACGTATAGTTAAGTGAAACACAATATGGATTGAAAACTATTGAGGAATATATTCGTAAATTTAAATATTTCTTTGCAATTGAATCATCTACAGCAATGACTATAAAAACTAAATTAACATCAATAAAATTATTTAATTTAGTGGAGTACAATTTTGCAAATGCAAAATCAACTTGATTGTTCTAGTTTTATTGCCACAAATTAAGTGTGGTTGTTTTTTTTTCCCCTCATACATTGAGCGGAATTTTTTCTGCCGGAAAAAGAACCATATTCACAATTGAACTATTAATGTTAGATAAAATGGAATGAATTTAATCCAATTATTGAACAATTTTCTCCACGGAGAAATTGCTTAAATTTTCTTTTCACTTGAATGTCCGTTTAAATTTGAAAAAAAAAAATTCCTTCCCTCTCTACGAGATGTTGAGTTCCAGCTGCATCCGTGCTCATACATGAACACATGCACAAGCAAGAAACGATATAGATGATTGGCATCAAGACTTAGCAAATGGATATGCACATCATCACTTAACTAATTGGCAATAATTGTACGAATTGTTTGCGATATGCTCGTTCGAATATAAGATAAACTTTCGTTATGCGTTAAATTCGAATTTAAGCACGCAAATCAATTGTTTATGCTCGTGCGTATCCGTGTTTGTTTGTGTCTGTTTGTGTGTGTGTCGTGTGTGTGCGTGTTTATATATGCGTTCGTCTTTGCGTGTGTTGTGTATGTCGCTCGTGTCTATTAAGTACGATCCGCATAAAACGTACTAAACTTCAGCCTTGAAGTATATGCGTTAATTTACTGCAATACTGCTGCATATTTCCATTGCAATTTGCAATTTTCTCAATTCTTTTCAGCGAAAATTGCAATTAGTCATTGAAACAAACTCGAAAAACCTAAATTCAAGCCTCAAATTCGAGAATTCGAGTCTTTATTATCTCCCTTCAATTCGCTATCGTATTACCCATTCGCCCATCATTTCTGCTTTTTCTTTTAAAAAAAATAGTGTTTATAGTTATATTTCTTTCTTACTGGTCTCAAAAGTCAGCAATTGCTCGAGCATAGCTACAGCAATTACTTACCGTCTGATATGAACGGCGACAGTTTTTGCGATCGTTTCAATGCAATAGAGAGTTGCCTTCCTTATAAACTGAGAGTGCTCATTTGCATATAGTAAATGCAAAACTTGAAGTGTGCTAAGAGCGAAATTGAATCGCTGTGCTGCGCTTTTCGAATCGAGGCTATGTTCAATGAAGTCAACATCAAACAATGAGAGTTCCATAAGAAGCCGGCAACGTTCTCTTGTGTCCTGAAATTCTATCGAGTTCAACCTTCTATATCCTCTAGAAAGTGTCGCAAAATATTTCTTAAACGCACAAATTGCGCAGTTTAAGTCGAATGTTTGACTTGTTCAATGCAATTTGATTCATTTACATATGGAGATTCTTTTAGTGTTTCAGAAAGATTCAATGAATTTTCATGGAAAAATTGGATTTTTTCATAGTCATAAGCAATAAAATGACTTTTACATAAATAAAAATTTCAACTTTCAAGATGTTTTCCTTAACTTTGCTGGGAAATATTATACAATTAAGAATACAATTCAAATCAATGTTCTCTCAAATGTTCTACTCGTCGAAAGCAGAAATTATATTGCAATAGTACAAATGTCATTCTAATATGTCGTGAAAATTATTGCAAATTTTGTATTGCAAATATAATTGCAATACGAGTAAATTATTGCAATCCAAAAAAACAAAAAAAAAAACCAGCGATCTATGCGAAGATGCTTCTATACGAGATCGAAGTAACGTTTGCATATTGGGTAAGCTGATCGCATCTGTTTCCTCTTTCTTTCGACTATCTGCATAAAGAAGACCAATCGATTCGATAATAAAGTTTTTCAGTTTACAGCTTGGATCATTCCACCTAAATTGTAATATCTATCAATGTCGTCATATTGATGACCTCTACGAAACATTAGCGAAGCATTTTTGTAGAGTGGAGATAAATTCGGCTTCAAAAATAACATAACAGGGCCCCATAAGCTTCTAATAATATAAAAATGGGCAAAATTATAGATGTACTAATGTGGAAGTCAAGGGAGGAGCCAAATTTAGTTTCAATAAAAACTGGTTTCCATATTCGCTGCCAAAGAAAAACTTCGAGCGACGATGGAACCCATAATTTCCTCTGTTTCTGGGGTAGTTGCTTGAACTATTCGCACAATTCATCGTCATTCATTGCAGTGTAATTACCCAAATGAGGCGCTTAACATCGAAAGGTTCAATTTTCCGTTAATAAGCAACAATATATTATTAACACCTTTTTATATTATTGACAGCATAAGCTGTAAAGAAATGTGTTTCTTTTTATTGCTGAGGGCAAAGAATTCACCTGAAACCAGCACTGGAGAAAAGTAGGAGTAGATCGACCTTCAGATAATCATCAACTTCGCGTCCGAGTATGGCAATTGCCAAATCAATCAATCGCCAATATATATCGCCTTTGTTGCATATACCTTAACTGATTTCCTTTTTTTTGAAGTTCACATTGCTTTAAAAATTCTTTTCGCATTTATCCATTGTCTTAACAAACGTGTACCTATTTTTATAGGCTGCTAGAGATTATTGGCCATAATTTAATGAGTCGGCTTAACTAGGCCAACAATTTCGATTCGACCCAATAGAGGGCTTGAATTCATACTTTTCACAGAAATTTCTTACTGATCATTAAAAATGCTGCTTTATATAGTCTAGTGAAAGCATGCGCTCTGTTTAATCGACAATGAAAGAAGTGGACTAGCTGGGAATTGTTGGCAGATTTCCTTAACTTTGCTCTATCACTGTGCTGCCTTACTTCGCTAGAAATTTGCGCCACCTGAAGCACTTGGATGAGCAGTATTGGATATGTGTATCATATAATCGAAGAACCACCGCATTTTCGCATATTCTGGTGACTAAAATATCCATAATTTATAGATCACAAATAAGTTTGAATTTTTCGGAACAACAGAGAAAGGAACATACCAATGTGGAAGAGCTGATCGAATCCAACGTTTGAAGAGGTTTGAGTTTTAGTAACGATAAAAACGAACTCATTGCTATAGGTTGGTAGTTGAGTGTCACACCAAAAAAGCGATACCTGCGGTGTTGTCTCATCTTGGAGCGCATTTGCGCTCTTTTCAGCGATTACCTGCTCGTCTTTGGTCGGCTCAGCTTCAGTTGAGTTCATATTTCGTGCAGCTTTTTTCTTCCGCTTTGTTATAGTGAGCTTTTTGCCCATCGCTAAAAGCAAACTTTGTGATACTTGCGGAGATCCTCAAACGATTAGGAGCTTCTTTGCGACATCTGTGTTCATTATGGTTTGCAACGTTCCTTCAAAAGAGAACCCTTTCCGGTTCAGTTCCGGAAGCGCCTATTGAGAAAGTAAAAATCCTTATGTTCAGAGATGAATGAATTCGCAACATTTTTTCGAGTGGTTGGATGGGATCGAATGGTCGAGTGGCACTTCTTGTGAATCTTCATTTTAAATGTTCTCCCTATAAAAACGTTAACGATCATTAAATTTCTCTAAAGTGGCAGCGATGAAAGGTGAGTTCCATTGCAAAAAGAAAAACTATCAAATCAACGCACATAATACTTGCACTCATTCCATTCCTTTGATATGCCGCCCTCAAAGTACCTATTGCGATGTGAACTTTATACTTAACGAGGGCAATGATTTACTGATTGATATAACTTATGTCTCTGCACATACCTTGATGTATCGGTAAGCAGCTCTTCCACGTTAGACACGGTACTTGCTTTCCTAATATTGGTGCTCCTCGCAAGAAGGGTGCTAATATGGAATAAGACTAGAGGTTACATCCACTTCCGCATCAGACACAAATATCACACGAACTCTCGTTCAGATGGCTTTCTGGTGGACAGATACCTTTTAGGAGATGTAGGTGGTTGACAGCATGTTCGAGTTTATCTATGTACCAGCAGTCGAATGTAACGCTTTATGGCTGTTGCAGTAACAAATCAAGTTCATGTAGTATTAAGGTGAGCAAAAATAAATGAATTGTTCCATTGCCGCTATGAGGTTGAAACTACTTTGACTTATTTGCCTATATCGACGGAAGGGTGTTTATTCTCTTATGGACCAAGTGAATAGAACATTCCAGAAAAAGTTCTATTCCAAATTAATTGAACAGTTATGACCTTTTTTAACTGTGACTGGGGCTGGTGCCTTCCATGCTTTCTGTTCCTTATCTGTTGCAATCGTATGCGGCAGCAATGCTGACGTTGATCCAGTTGTACTTGTTCGTTTCACAAGTATATAAAGCGCTCTTCTTTTGCCATAACCATTAACAAAATTTCTGAGTGGTGTACAATCCTGTAAAAATGCCTCTAAATTGAGCTGACTTCTGAGTGTATCGAAGGAAGAGGGAAACGTTAAATGTGGTAAAGATTAGAATGATCATTGATTTTTTTTTTTGCGGGCATCCACTTTATATGTTTATAGGTGCCGCTATGGAGTGATGTAATCAATCATTCTTGTGTTCTTGAACTTTATCCGGTGCTTTCCGGAAACTCTGTATTCCTTGTCCCGCAACTCATGATCTCATATAGTAGTTTACTCGACGGAGAATTTTGAAGAAATATTTCAACGGAAAATAAAGAAATGTGCACTGATTTAGGACTATTCGATATGTTTAGCGAGCGCTTTCTCAGTGAATTTTCGAAAATCAACTCCACCTGATAAATAGGTGTATATAATCGAACGATTGTTCATAAAATCCATTCATTCCTTTGCAAAAAAAACGCTCAACATATAATAAATGATATCTGGCAGTAATTTTTTATATACTTTTGAAAAGTTCAATGCCAACAATAAAAATGGCCAAGTTGCAGTAATACTTATCTAGAAGTTTTTAGTTTGTAATTAATTGATGCTTCATTGAAATATATTATTAAATGCTCAGTTTGAATTTATATAAAATTAAAGAAATACCTGATGTAGAATAAATGAGCTAAGAATTGAATCATCGACATCATTTAACAATAGACGTAGATGACGTAATATCCAAAGCTGACTTGTTTCATCGTCCATTTCTTTTTCCATTTCTCTAAAATTTACTAATTAGGCTTTACTTTTATTACCGAAAAATTATTTGTTTTTGAAACAATATATTTGGAATTATATTTTCATAGCTCAGAAATATTCATCAATATTCTTTTCCATATATCTGTCTTTCCTGATTTGAAATGTGAGTGGAATGGTAAATTTTTTATGGATTCATCATATGAGAAGCTCTTTTTAATGCAAATATTTTCTACTCAGTATACCTAGCGGTGACTGATTTTCAATATCTTCAGTATTAAAATTCGTTTATTTTTATATAAAAAGATATTAATAGGAGATTATCGTGTATGCGCAAAATATATACGCCTGATTTCAATTGTTTTATCTTTTCTTTCTTATAAGTAATACCCTTGGCTTCTTATCAACTTTTATATACCTAAACTCTTTAGTATAACAATCAATAATAATAAAAATTTTCTTATATACTAAATAACCTCAACCTAACTAAGAAGCGTCTCGCTTTTCGAAATCTTCTATTAGATTTGATCTCATTGGCGCATTATATCCGAATATTTGCCACATTTTGGAAACGATTTAGTGCCATCAGTTTATAGCAAAAATCTTATGCACGAGATATGTTTTTTAAAAGTGGGAAATGTTAATTCATAAGATCATCGTTGCATTTGAGAAGCTGAAAATACGATATGACATTAATTCGAATTTGTTCAAGAAATATAAGTGCAATTCCATTTAAAATAGACAAATGCGATTACATCAGATAGATGTCATTTACTAACGTTTTTGATGAAAAGAAAGAAAGAATCATTTAAATCGACGATTGTCTTCCTTTTCGGGTGTCCGACAGAGAAAAGAATTTTTTGCAAGAGAGGACAGTTCGACATGATTGCAACCGTGGATGATTAGCGAATGACCTATACGATCCCGGAATTACGTTTCAACTAGTGGCATTCATTTGTCCATCATAGCGTCATTGATCGCTCATTGTTGCGTGATGCGTGAAAATTTTGACTAGCCCAAATTATGAGTTCTAATGGTCACTCATGAAAACACTGCGGATGCAAATATTGTTGATGAGGATAATGCAGAACTAAGGAAGCGATTGATTTTATGGTCTAACTGAACAAAAGATTCTAGAGCTAATCACCTTTATTGGGGATTCACGAAACATTTGTCTGCTTCTACTATAGATTTATGAATTCCAAATTTATGAGCTCAATATTTCTTCATTTAAAGTGCACGAACTAATAACAAATTATCGACCAAAAGCGTGAGCGCAATAACTCATATTTGGATAGTCATTGAAGCGAAGGTGAGCGCTTACCTGAGCATGATTTGTGCGCGAAAGCAATATTACATCATAGCCGAAAGCATTCTTGCAAGAAAGTGCCTTCGTTGGAGCGTATAATTCATATACGCCTTTTGTGGATGCAAAACCTTTTATTGGTACAAATCGTCAATTCCTCCTGAAATCCTGACCACTAAGCCATCTTAATGGATTATCCACACAAACGGTTATCCACTAAAGAAGTTTTCCACAGTTATCGTATTAATGAATTATTTTTATTCTAGCATCCAATTATATTTCTTCCGAGGCAAATAATATGTGAAACATTTTAGTCATAAATGAATCAACGAATTGAGTGGTTTCTAATCAAGATCAATAATATAAGCGTTCAATAATGACATTTTGAGAGGTCAGCCGAACAGCTAAAACTGAGCATAAATTGTTTTTTAAAGTTATGTTCTAATCACATCACATTATATTCATACAGACATAACTATTCTAACGTTAATTATTCTATGATATACAATAGTACTGTTGTAAATTGTATTATATATAATGGCATTATATTATATATATATATATATATATATATATATATATATATATATATATATATATATATATATATATATATATATATATATATATATATATATATATATATATATATATATATATATATATATATATATATATAATATTGTATTGTGATAACTTCCGGTTGTTCGTCACATCACACCTGCAACACCTCGATGAATGTAAGCATCTTCTTGGCCCCACAAAACGACTGGGGGTTCAACGAATAAGCAAGGCACTTTGAAAAAAAAATGCTCGGTTGATCTAATATAGTCACTCTCCATTGCTCTGTCGAACCTCAGTTTGACGATCATCTTCAACTTCGTCATCACTACCCAATATATCATAGTAGAGTCGAATTTTATTGATTGTTTCACATTTTTCTCATCCATTTCTACGACAGCGATATAATGTCAAGGAACCGAGTCTATTTTAAACAACCGATTAATAGCCTTTATCATCCATTATCACCTTAACATTTTTCATATATTCTCGTATATTCATTAAATCCCCAATAGGCTGAAGACATCCCACCGCCAACCTCCCTTTCCCATTCCCCCCTCCCCCACTTGCTGCATCCAGGGTCGTCACTTTTCCAGAGGTATTGTCAGGGAGACCAGACATCTTTTTGAGGTCGTTCATTTTTGAGGTCGTTTTTGAAAGGAGGCCATATATTTGAGGTCGCTTCTCATATGTGTTCTTTACGTTTCCCACAGTATTGCTATACTGTTTGAAAAGGTTTTTATTTTCTACCGATTCGTGATTTCTTTCTACGCGCATAGACAGAGAACGAAAGTGCTAAAACGGTGCTCTAGAAATTAGGTAAATGCCTAATTTTGAGCGTTTTTTTTTGCGATGTCACCTATGGTTGAAAGTGAGAAAAGTTAAATTAGCTACTTGTTTTACTTGTTCAGATTAACTCAGTTCATGATGAAATAAGGTCTAGGTGTGAACTGAGAGCTTTACTGCATTGTTATCCACTTCTTTGTAATTGTTAATAATTATGTGATCTATTTTCCAATATATTTGAAAATAAAATGCAATAGGGTTAATTAAGCAACTTCAAGATTCGGATGAATGGAATGTACAGCCTGTGGAATCAGATGAACGATGCTTCGGTGGAAGGGAGCGGCTGATTAGAAGTGGGCATACATACATATGATGAAAAATGAAGTAATTAAAGATGCAGCTGTAAAGTTGGAACGAACTATCGCTGTTGTTTGGTTGCTACCTGAGCCTATTGAGTATATTATTTGAGTGATGATGCGAAACTTACACAATTAGTAAATATAGGCCATTGCTAAGAAAGAATTGATCGAAACGGTCAAGGAGATTTAAGTGTTCATGCAGTTTATGCTTGCAGCGCGCATTATGGGTTTATTCTGCTTGTATCAATGCGGCAAATCTTTATGGATCTTCCAATGAATTGAACTTCAGAACCAGCAAACCTCAACCGCAATAATTCGCCAGATATGAGCATAAGGTGGTCTCACTTGTAAACCTTCAACTTGAAATAGAGAACTGAAAGGAGATATAGATACTCTCACTAATTAACATCACAGTTGAGTTAGTGCCGAAGAGGAACTTTTATTATATGCACACCTGAATCTGCATCTTGCTTCGCGTTCAACACCTTGGCTAGCCTACAGACAGACAAACGCACAACGGTAACCTATATATAGGGTGGCCCGGAAATAGCAGTGTTGTTTATGGGGACCTTACGCAGTACTACTTTTATTTAAAAAAATTTCGTTTTGCAGTTCACCTGTTTGTTTAACAGCTCACGAATCAACCAGATGCTCTAGGTTTCATGCAAATTTATTTCCATAATATTGTTAGAATGTGTGCAAAAAAAATTGTTTCTTTCTTCGAGAAGTCAATTAGATTTGCGCATTTCGAAAAGACTCACACACGACACTCGCAGACATTTAAAATTAATAAGAATTGATATGATTGATCGCTTGAATGTCTATTAGTAGTAGCTATTTTAACTGTTTTCAATTAGCTGTCTATTTTATTGAGGGGATTTCATAGCGTTGGAGGACGCCTATCGCAATCATCATTTAAAAATAAAGCATGGAAATATTTGCATTCGCTGGATTTTTATACGTTTTTATATTCATTGATTATGTTGAAATTTATATAATATTTCTTCCAAAGATTTGCTCGTCATGCACTTTATTGTGTATTGTTTCGAAGCAATTTTTATCAGATTGTCGGCGCTCTCAAAAAAATGGGTCATTCGGAGCAATCGAAACGGTTCTTATTTTCGAAAGGGTCGGCCTAAGTGTGGTATTGACAATCGAAATGCTCTACTCGTATTTCGCTCTACTTCTACTTACTCTCGCTCACCTCATTCAACTTATCTTTGCCTCAGGTTTGTATACTATAAAATATTTGCAACTCTGGGATGTTATGATTTACCTCAATTCAATTTTACTTCATAATTTTAGATGTTATTTCTCAGTCTCATGTAATCATATGAGTGAAAATTTATGAAAATATAATCAATCTATTTTTATACGCAATATTGATATTATGTTACTTATTATGGCATTTAATTACTGCAAAAAAAAAGCTTATTAACTAAACGTTGCCAACTTATTCATAAGAATATATCGATTTATGATGTGCTTTTGCGAGTTTGCCTTGCAAAAGCGCATTATTGCCCTGGAAATTCTGTGTGTATGTGCATCCGTCTGCCTACTAGTTTCAACTTAGGCACCGTCAAAACTAGAATTGTGCAATTTGACGGTTATAGTTCATGTAGTTAACTAATTTCCTCAACAATTCTTTACATTATTTCAACAATTTCAAAAAGAATTATTAATGTTATTGGTATTTAAAGATATCAAAAAAAAAAAACTTTTACGCACTTTATGATTACTTCGTTTCCATTCTTCAGAGGTCAAATAGCAAAAAAAAAAAAAAACGAATTAAAAATATTTGCATGCGCTATTGCATTAATTAAATATTGAAAGCGTTATTCTACATAGTTTTATTGCAAACCGCAAAAACTCGTTGATGAGGTGCTCAAAAATAGAAGAGCTCATCACATACGGTTCATCGGTCATTTCCTCAAGTAAAATCTTTTTTGACTGCATTGAAAAATTCGTCTGAGAAAAAGATTGTACTATAAGAAACGGGTACTGATCTTCACTTCTTTTCGCTCGTTATTCTGAATTCATATCGTTATTTTCGTTGATTTTTATAAATTTGAAATCAATATTGTTGTGCAATACTATATTAGGGTCAACACAACGTTATTGATTCGAGTTTCAAAACAGTTGATGTGGACATTGCAAACGTTATATTGAATGCAACAATCAATTATCACAGAACTGCATTTTGAATTAATCCAATTCATGTAATATGCACATGATATTCCACTTATATGGATATGGGTCACTTTGAAATGTACGTAGTGGACGTTCGCGAATGTATCAAAAAATAGATGCAGTCTTGCAGAATGCGTTTGTCCTATCGTTATGACCATTATCCTATATTCATCTCTTTTCATTATTCGTTTTTGCGATCGCTTCTTATACGATAATTTTTGAAAGATGACCCTTTGATGCGCATAAAATAACCCTTCGACGCCTATAAGATGACCGTTTGATGCCCATAAGATGACCGTTTGACGTCTGATGACTTTGCAAGAGTCGTATGTTGAAGTTCAAAGAATGGAGCATTATCATGCAGTGGCATTTTTCTAATGGCATGGTAATAACTCCGATTCCGACTTATGCAAACGCATCAAAAAGTGAAAGATCTTTTGTGGGTATTTGCGACGTTCCGATCATACGCTCACCTTGACACACCTTAGAATTCGGAGTTATTAGCATACAATTCGAAGAAAAACCATTTTAAGTGAACGATCATTTGGCTAAATGGAATAGCAATAAGCCCTTTCCAATGCTCCAGGTAGTTCTATAAAATAGCACTAACTAAATAGAAATGGCGAAATGATATGAGCATGTCCACTCTCTGAAATGGACATCATTAATCGACTCTTATTTATCTCTTTGCGATGAGCATCAATTGTAAAAAGAGGCATTTATCTGTGTCGTATTTGTCGATTTATTCGATAGAATCAACTAAATATTCACAAGAAAGTTATTACAAATTCTCTTCATCACTTCTAGCAATAATATTTTAATGAGCACAACAAGTTTCCCATTTTTCCTTATTACTGTTCATTCTACGACAAGCATAAAATTTGTATGCTTTTCAACTTATGCATTAAGTGATGTGCTCGTCAAAACTGCCACTAAAAAATTGTAAAACATATGGAAGACGTAAACATTCTGCACCCCCCCCCCCCTCCGCCCCCATCTCTTTCCCTTCGAATTGCCGGAAAATCTTCTAAGTCACAATTTATCGCGGAAATTTTGGTCCATTAAGTCTACACGAATGATTATTCTCTTATAGAAGCTTTTCTCTTTACTTTCTCTTGTTAGCTATAAGGACGATTTCTTCAATTTCCTCTTCCATTAAAAAAAAGAAGTAGACATATCGCTCGCCTTTACTACTCAGATCCTCATTTTCGATTCATATTGATCAGTATTCTCGAAAATACGCATAGGGTGTGTAAAAATTTAGACCAGTCAGCAAAAGGTATTGATCGGAGGAGCATCCAAATACATAAGTGCATCTGGATACCAGATCACTGTCGTTGATCCTCTTGAACGTTTCTGCGACAGTACCCACAAACAGCTAGGGTTTGCTATTGAAGTTGAAGTTTCAGTTGCGAATTTTCTAGAAATGATCTTGCTTCTGGTGTTCATCGATAATTAGTCTTGCTGTTTATTTATCTCTAGTGGCGATTCGCTGCATGGAAGTTCCGAATTTTGTGGCACCCCCCTCCCCTACCTCTCTGCCCTCCCTTCTCATCAGTATGCAGGCACAAGAGAAAATTGTCTGTTCATATGTGCATCGAATTATGCACTTCTGCGAAAAAAAAAAAAAAACAATGGAAAGGATGGTTCAGTGCAATATTGAAGAACGTTTTTTGCGACTTGATTTACTCGTGCGGATGAATTTCAGTATGCGTTGTGAGTCACTGGTCAGAGTGGAGTGAATGTTTTGGCAATTGCAACTATGGTGAGAAGGTACGAAATCGACGTGTCACACGACCACCATTTCCTGAGAGAAATGCACTCGGAATGACAATACTTCGCGAGTGTCCACATCTCTACGACATTGATTTCTGTATACCACTCATCTGCTTACGCAAAAACGTTAGTTCTATATGAATTGTGTGTGAAAACGCGAAAGATCTGAGCATATATGAGGGTGATTAATTAACTGGTTTTGTTTTATTGACCACGTATGGACAATGGTGCCAGTTTAGGGCAAAGATACCAACCACATATGGACAATGATGCCTTTTATTTCATCAAGGAATTGCGCACGGCTGGGATGGCTATGAAGGGATCCCTTGCGAAGGTGCAAAAAAACATCAAGTGTGGAAAGGTAATAGGGGATGGGAGATAGGCGGGGAAGGAACTTTGCACACAACAGTCTTAGATGAATGAGTTGAGCGCTCAAAAATGTGTGCTCGTTTGTTTTCCTCTTTGTAAAATGTCATTTGCAATGGGCAAGTCGCTATTACCCAAGGGTAAGTTAAATGTTGCAAACTCTTGCGAATGCCGTGATCACTGATTAGATCCTAGAAATTTAAAATTGATGTAAAAGAATTTCACAGAACTTACGCGGAGTAGCTGAAATTTATTTGGGAAGTGTTTCGCGTTAGGAATACTCAATTGCCTAGATGTGATACTAATATATCCCAAGTGAACTTATTAGAGCATGTAAACTCCGCGTAGTTAACATTCAGAGATTAACTACCCAAAGTGAACGACGATTTCCATTAATTTCCTTATTAAGAGAGAAGTTTTTACCACACATAACCATATTAAAATTACGAGATAGAGAAGTTGAACTTGCGATGTATGCAGCAATCTTATGATATCTTTATTGTGAGAGGCTATTTGTTAAAATTCTCCACCAGTATTCCCCTAAATTGACGGAACATCTGATCATCAGAATCCCTGAAACAATTTACAGAATCATTTTTGAAATTCTTCGGTACGGACGATGGACGATAGTAAGTGAAACTTTTTAAGTCATAGGATACCCGCTCAATAGCAAGAAAATATATATCCTTTAAAAGACCTCTATGAGCGATGGGCCTAATCAAGAATATTTTAGTATTGTTTCGTAGATTGATCATTTATTAGTAGCTTTTGCAACCGATTGTATAAATGCACATGTTCACCAGCCATCTTATATGCCTTCTCACTTGCTTTGTTTTTAACACTTGGTGGATCCGTTAACGGATGCACGGATGCACGCATGAGAGGCACTGATTTTTATTCTCGATAGCACTGCTTTCCCAAATCGGGACTTTAGTATTCAGTATTTCAATAATAGCATTTCAGTATTTAGTATTTCAGTAATGCTAATTAGGGATATAGAGTACTAACAGAAAGGAAAATAGAAGAATAGCTGGTTTAGCGCACTGTAATGGCGAAATCTTCAAAAAGTTCGTAGGAAAGGCGATCGTTTGATCATTTAGGCTCTCTGCTAACAATCAATCCAGCATATACTCCCGTCTTTCCTTTTTGCTACCACCCTAAGGATGGGTGAATGGTTAGCAAAATTTTAGTGCAAATTTCTTATATTCTTCTAGAATCTCTTCGATGAACTCTTATGAAAAATAACTGAAATGCAGAGCTCACAGATTGATGCAAATGGATGGCATTATGCGATCAATCAATCGAAGTCACCCATCAATAAATCTGTGGATTCAACAACAACAACAACAACAATGCAAGCAGCGAGGCCAACCGAGAGGATTGATGAGCACCTTATAAAATCGCCAAAGACAAATACTCTCGAATTTATGAGAATGACGAAACTCGAGAAGACTTATAAGGAAAATAAACAAAAAATATTGAATGTGGGAGAGAATATTAAAGGACAACGCACATTCAAATTGAACGCCAATAATAGCGGAGTTTTTTGTTAGTCATCTTTTTTTTTAGTAATTCTAATAATTTACTGAACAATAAATAGTATTTTATCAAAACCTGTATCAAGTATATTTTATTAAAACCTATGCAGAGACAGATTAATCGATAAATGTTTCCTTTCGAAAGTGAAATTTATTTTGATCATTTTTTTTCCGCATACTTTCTTTTTTTCTAGCTCGTAAAATGCTCATACTAATTTGAGATCTAAAGGCAAATATGCAAAATATTTAGGCACAAATGCAAATCGTCGATGTTGTCGTGTTCAGCGTCGTTTTTGTCCCGATGGAGCAAAACCACAACTTGTGACGAGATGGTTTCGAAAGGTAGGTGAAGAACTTCCTCACAAATCTTCTCAATTTTGTGAATATCTTAGGATTGGAGGAATTATCGCAACTTTACAACGCATCATCTGAGATAAAACCCACGAGATTAAAGATTTCGACGTTCAAAAATCGAATTTTATACTCAGTAAACTTCAAAACGGTAAGCAAAATCCCACAAAAATCGTTATTCTCACACAGTTTCATTTTGCTGCAAGAGAAGAAAGTCCTTCTTTGACATTCAACTGTGATCCGAGTTAACCCATTTCAGATTTCTTAGAATGTCATCAAATCTCGTTGCTGTATGTTTTGAGATTGATAAGACTCTCCGTAAATATTCTTTTCGAGAATCGAAAATTTCAACACCACTGTTTATTTTCCTTTATATGCATTTCCAGGATCGTGAATGTCGAAGCCATTTGCAAATCGCTTTTATGACATGTCCTCCCCTCTCCCCTAGGCATTTCAATTGATTTCTGCACAATCAAGTGCTACTTTAAAATGATCATAAATGATCATAAATCCCAGGAGTACGAACCGATTCGATTATTCGACGAAAACTGAAAAAAAAAAGAGTTTTTCTACTCTGTAGATCGGTGATTCCAATCGCCAATCATGTAAATTTTTTACAAGGTATTTTATCCGTTCATTAGTTCGAATGTACTTGATTATCGAATATTATAGAGCGGTGATTCAAGTTGTCGACCCTATCAATATCCATACTGTGGGATTGAAGTTGAGGCAGCCGATCGACCAATAAAATACGAAGAAAATTGTTTGGATGTATGTTTCTCGATAGATGAGAAACGCCGCCATCCTCTATTCAGCCAATATCCGATTGTTTGATGAAAAAAGAAAAATTGCTTTCACATGAAAAAACATTTGCAATATTGCACAAATCAAAGAATACCCTATTTCCTGACTTGCCATCCAACATTTTAATCAGGAAGAGAAGGAGGAGAGAGGCGGAAGGGAACGAGGAAAAATTCTGAAATTTCCATATATTCATATGAAATCAAAGGGTGAAAAAACATTAAAGATTGCTGAAATTTTACGAAAAAGAATTGGCAAAAAAAAAATTGAAAAATTCATGAGGAATAAATTACTTGAAAACGTTACGTTTTTTTTAATGCTTTTGCCGCATTTTTCATCGCTGAGAAATTCATTTCGTTAGGCTATTATTGAACTTTCAGTTAAAAGAGATTTTGAATAATTTCACTTAGCGAAATTGTTATGAATCTAGGACAAAGAAGTTTATAGTTCGCAAATTAATTTTAACAATCAATAATATGCAAATATAGGCGAAGAATAAAGCAATATGAAATATTTTGAAAATGAAAAGAGGTATAAGTCATTATGTGGCATTAATATCTCACATCTGTGGCTGTTGAAGGGAATGTGGGGGGAAAGGTGGGGAGGGAGGCGGTCTTCTGAATATCACCCCCCTCCCCTCTCTGTCTCCTCATTTTGGGTTTTAGGAAGTAATCTATAGTGCGATATCACCTTTTAACCTTAGGCTCATTACTTTCTTCAATGAGTTGTTGATTCTTAATAGTGATGTGAAATTTGCATATTGATTTGCGAAATCGGTTTAGAACGACAGACGGATGGTTTTTTATTCATCGTTTTTTGGGGGAGAAGAATTCTTTTCCGTTGATTTTCAAAGACTTATTACTGCGATCTTGCGTCTCCTTGTATTATGTATTTACCGACCTGTCCGTCCAACAGTTTCAATTTAGAAACCATCAAAGCTGTTGTTATGTAGATTTTGATGAGTGTAACAAATATCGTAGAATGATCTCCTATGCATTATTTCGTCCATGACTTATCGTCATCAAAAAAAAAAAATCATATATATAAATGTGCTTAAATTTTTGCTACCGGTGGGCATATTATAAATCAAAGAGCGATCTCCTACGCGACATTTTGCCTTTCTTTCTCAGCCTCGAAACATATGGCAAATATTCAACAAATACGAAAATTGTATGCATTCTAGTGCTCATGTGTTTTTCATTTTGCACATTTCAGGATTCAAAAAAATGCGAATTATTTTTGTCAAACGTGGGATTAATCGTGCTAGCGATGAGAGAAATTAAAATATGAAAGCATTATTTCGTTTATTATAGGTGAGAAACATACGGCAACGCCTATCTTAGCAACTCTCGTGGCATGTTTTTTTCCATTTATTTCTAAACTCGAGGATTTTTTGTCTAATGATTGCATTGTAAAAACTCTCATGATATCATTCATTTATTTTTCCATTCAACTTTAGCTGCATAATAGACTTTTCAAAACGTTCTCGTGAAGTTCGTCCTGATGTACTTCATTGCGTCGTACAGCATTCATTAACGCTTAATTTCTACATGTACTTCATCCATGTCACTCTTGACCTTTCATTGCTTAACTCCACAATTTCTCATCGCCCGTTTGTCAGGATTTGACAGGCACGGAATAAATCTGTTCCCACTAACTATCGGCAGGCGGATTTATCCTGTGACCATTTGGGTGCAATTTTCCGGTCCGATCTATGATGGGCAATTATTTCTTATCCATCTTCATAATGTTCCGACTGCCAAGCCTTGGCGTGGACGAGCACATACATTATAGTTGAGCGTATACATGTCTATTTGAGAATTGACTGTTCACGTCCAAGATACCGTTATTAGTTGTTGTTGAAATGGATTGGGTTATTTACTTACTCGTTAGCTATTCTGTGATCATTTCTCGCTTCCATTAGCTTCTTTTATGATATTTGGCAGTTTTCGTATTTATTCATCGAATTAATTTCTTAAACGTTGTTTTCTGTTTAAATTATATATATTTAATAAAGCAATTGCTTATAAATCTTCTGGAATAATAATTAATTGCTTTTGATATGTCTAAATTCATAAATAGAAATTTATTGCTCAATAATATTTTACGCGGTTTTTGCAATGAAACGAAGCAGATGAGAGCATATGGCCGGCGAAATTACTATGGAACTTCCTTAATGAAATCAGTGGAACCCACGAAAATTATATGACCATGATAGAAGGTGATAAAAATTAGAAGATGACGAGTTTTTTCGCTTCTCGACCGGTGCACTTGCAAATGACATCATTTTAATTCAACTTTTTTCTCCAACATTATCTGGACGTTTTGGTATAATATCACCCTTTTCTCCAACATTACCTGGACGTTTTGGTATAATATCACCCCACCCGTCTCCTTAATTCAGCCACTCCTTTTCCTCTCCAACTCTCTAGCTTTGTCGATATCTATGGCTTTCTACTATTTTCTTCAAAAGTGCATAATGAGGACACAATTTAGTGCTTAAATATATATTGTAAAATATTTCCTCAATAAAACTTTCATCATATCAGGGCAGTTTAAGGTACCATATTTCGATCCGAAAAAAAAATTGCAGGAAGTAAGCATTCCCATAAAAACTGTTAGAAGAGAAATGAGTGCAAATAATTACGAAAACAAGCGTTGAAAGCACTCTAAAGGTAATTAGAAGCAAACATTGCACAAACGCTACGAATACGGCGAACGGTAAAATATCTCTTGTAGGATCTAGGATATACGCACGATAGCATTAAGCCTCATAGATTCTCAAGCTGACGACAGAAAAAAAAAGCAGCCTTATTCAAGTGTAGATTACTCTGTTCGTGAAAGAAAGTGGATGCATAATATTCATATCTGTATAAATTTTTGAATTTACATATTTAAATATTCATATTTAGTATACACAATGAAAACTTGAATATGAAATAGTTTTAATTGAAATAATCCAAGAAAACTATAGATAACAATGGATAATTATGGCATAAACTCGATAGAACCACACTTAGGTCAATAGCACATTCGTCCAAGTGAAACGTTCCGCGAAATTCTTTGATATTTTTATTGCAAGACATAAAAGATTGCTGTGTTGTATACGCGTATAAACTGCTGTATTTGCAATTTTTGTGTATCTGTGCACAATATAAGAATTATATGCCATATTTATGTATGTCATATGCTATTGCTCCGGTTTGCCAAGACTTTGCGAATCGATGATCCGACTCAATAAAGTTTTCTCCTCTAAGTAACTCCTCATCTGAAACGTTGAAAAATCATCCCCCTCCCCCCCCCCCCTTCTATGCAGTTTCATTCGATATGATACGATGGGCGATTCATTTTATCTCCCCTCCCTCCTCCCCCCCCCCCCTCTATTTTAGCTTGCTCTGCTGGAAACAATTAGTTTATAGTCTATAGGGGTACAGAGGTCATGTTTTTCAGAAGTATGACCCGCATAGCGATATGAAGTGAATAAATTTTGAAGGAATATGTACCGATCAAGCATATTTTAGTCACTTATCAATTCGTAAAGCAGCAGAATATGTCTTGTGGTGCGATGTGCTCATACCAAAAACGTAAAAATGTCGGATATTGTTTGTCAATGCCATTGAGAAATGCGATTCTAGGAATGAGAGCATATATACGAGTTTAATGCTCTCTTTTGACGAGTTATGTTCTCCAATATATCGCACAGCAATGAATCTTCTGAATATGTAAATAAGGTGAAACCCTTTATACTAAATCTTTATGCAAATTTCTATGTGACATGAATATGACCTTATAAGATTGTGCGCCTTCATTGAGTATCACCGTTCTTGCTAAATTCTTCCATTTTTTAAGTTATGATTTCTCATGATGATGCAAATTACGATATTACATATTCCCTGAAGGAATTGTTCGAGAGAATTTGGGCGCTATACATGATCTCTTTCCACCACCATTATCACATCGGCCATCTGAGCCAACGATAGAAGCCGGTCGATTGCCTGATACACAAACGAAAAAAAAAAGCAACCACAGATGATAGCTTTAAACCTCAGAATGACTCAAATGCATCATGAAATCCTAAAAGTATTTGGTGCATTTTGCAAATTTCGGGTAGTCGGTTGACTCGCGCAGAGGAAATCCTAACCACCAACGAGAGCATACTCGAGCAACCAACTAAATTTGATCGAAATGAGTGTGTCGATTTAGACTTATAAATTTGAATGATAAGCAAATATCTTTGCATGTATTCGGGAACTACACCTAACTTTCTTTATGAATATGCAAATTTTTTTTTCAAAGCAGCCTCTATATACAGAGCATTTTGAATGGCATTTTCTGGCCAAGCCAACTATAATTCGAGTATATTGCGCACTCTCTTCGAGTTAATTTTTTTCAGCATATCCACGACTCTCGCCAGTGGTTATACAACAACGCCTCGTCAATATTGCATCCTTAGCGGACCGATCGCATTCGCACAACTGAGAAATCGAACTTTCCAACTTTATCATGAATGGAATATGCAGTATCGTATAGAAAAAAAAGCAATTTCATCAATTTCTACTGAGAATGTCTGCATTAGACCTCAAATCATGAGACAAATCAAGACTTGAAGTTAACGTTTAATATCGCACTTTTTATTGCTAATAAAGCCGTTTTGTCTATATTGCAGTTCACCACATTGAGACATCTTACGATCTAGAGACGATGATCGACCTAAGTCGGAGAGATGTTTTCAATTGAGAGGTGGATTTGGATAGTTATGTTAGTTGAAGGAATGAAAAAGCTTGGCAGCTAGTACCTTTACGCTGCATTGCATTCCACTCCACTTACCGGTCGTTCTACAAATTACTAACTGCAACTAAAGTATGCAGAATGATATCTACATATTTTAGCCGATCTCAGAGCATGTAAAATCGTTTATGAAATATTCTCCTTTTCTGTGCACGGATTACCGAACGAAAATGCTTGTAAATTTTCTACCATATCTAACTAAACCGTCAAAACGCCCTTGAAAATCTGTCAACCCACTTGAAAGTATGAGAAATAATTCGACGATATAGGTCATATCCACCAATCTTCATTGGTTGCTGAGCTGAAACAACCAGACAGACACGCAAACATGCCAACAACAGCATGTACACAACATCACCAAAACATGCATTTGGAAAGCAAATTTGCAATTCGCAAGAGCTCATAACGATCAATGAATATATTTTCCCTGGATTTTAATATTATGTAAACTCACAGTAAAATAGAAATGAGGTTTTTAACTGCATAAAATTGCAATAGAATTTGCAATATTCGTTTCTTTTTTTTTCGAGAGCAGCTCATCTGCTGCAATTCTCCCATTGCTAGTATTTGCTTGTTGTTGAGTGGTGTTTTCGAGTGTCGAAGTCAATGTTCGAGGAGGTCACAACAACGGCCGTATCGTCTACTTTTCAAAGCAGTGGTAATTTTCTCGTTCTCTTTTATATATTTCACATCCGGCTTAAGAGTATTCAATCATGCCAACGGACTGCTTTTGGAAATTGATACGAGTATAAAACGATAGAAATTTCATTGCGCAATGATTATCAAAGAGTCTTTGCAAACAGAGATGGCGAGAGGCTTAGTGTTACACGGTATAGTGCAAATTACTAGTTCCTATGAGATAATATAATCGGGCATATAGTGATATATATGAGTGGATCTAATAAATCCAGGAAATTACAGTTGAATAAATCTCTAAGTGGATTATTAGAAACTGCGAGGTAACCAGCAAAAAAAAAAAAAAAATTGGCAATGATTTGTGCATTTCCCTTTGACATCATCATCCTCATATGCGATATCTTTCACACAAAGATTTCATGCATCAGTGCATTTGTTGTTGGCCGTTATCACAGACACCTTAGAGGTATTGTCGGTGATATTTCTATACCTTCATGGTATACTCCCCATCTATTGTTCCAAGTGAAAGGAAAAATCGTAATTCTGTCCTTGCACACAATGTCATTGAAATAATGACATAAAAGTAAATTATAGTGAATATTTCGACTCAATGCACTACTATCTAGGAGGTACATTTTATTTAGTATGCGACAGTAGAATTGCAAAACGCAAAGCGAAACAATGCCATTTCAACAAAAAATATTGAAAAATACTTGAAAACCTAGTAGGACTACAAGTAATATGCATAATGAAGCGAAATTAAGAAAGGAATGGCAAACGCAGAGATAAACAAATGCTAGATAATAAGATGATGAAAAATACCTATAACTAATATCAAACAGGCATGGGAAATAAGGGGTAATACAAGTACATAGCTATTCGTGGTACTCTCTCAAAGATTACGCTTATGAATTGATGGCTGATATTGATGATATTGATCATGGATATGCAGTTGGGACGGAAGCGATGGAAAAGGCTGAACGTATTGCACTGCAAGCGGCAACTCCAGCACCTAATGTCGAGCTTACACCATTGGTGATATCGTTGATTGTCGTACTATGCATGCTCGTCTTTGCATTGATCGTTTCATCGTTCATTTTGCGAATGTGCATTACTAAACGACGTGAGGGACGTGCCGCTAGAGCTGGAGCTACCGTCAAGAAACAAACTCAGGTTGGGGATTTGTTTCGAAGTTGGAACTGCATGACAATGATGATCGAGCTCAGGAAATTGAAGGTTTTAAGATTCAATTTAGGGTTTCCTTCAATATTTTTGAGCATTTCCAACTTCCTCTTGCAATTTTGTTCCATGATTTTCCTCATAACGGTTTTAAGAACGAGTATTGGCGTAAATATATAAAAAGCTATATCGTCCTCCAATGTCCACATAGTCGAGTTGGTCATTTGGTCATCTAATCTTAATATGAGAATATAAATATTCAACCATCTGCCAGATTACAAGCTAGTGGGATGCGATATGTGTGTCGGATGTTCGCCGTTGCAGCATTGTGTCAATGCCACGGCTGAAGAATCATTCAGAACGGGTAACGGTTGCATACTGCTGTGAAAATCGTGAAGAGTGCTACTTTTCGGCGCCAATGTGGAATGTGCACGACCCATAGAAAAAGCTTTTGCTAGTGAAAGTTACTGAAATTGTCCTCTAATAAATGGCCCAAATTTGTGATATTTTTCGATGCAATCTGTAGAATTTCGTATAAGGCCATCGAATATTTGAAGCAAATTGGAACTCTTCTTGCGACTTCGTTCAAGCGCCCAAATCAGCAGTTTGAGTGAAGCAAGTTAAAATTAGCCGAGGGGGAAAGGTTCTATTGATGGGGGCAATGAAATATGAAGGGATAAAGTTCAGCCTAAAAGAGAATTCGAGATTTTGAAAATGCCCTCATATCTTTGGCCGCTTTTTAAATTTCACGCCTCAAACACTTCGCAGCACTCAGCACTCAAATTAATATACCCGGGAAGTAGCTAGGTGGGGAAATAAACATATCTGTTCCTGAGAGTGATTGAACCGATTTCATTTCTTGACAACTTCACCTACATCTACGAATCCACAACCAATTTAAGCAAACGTCGATCGCCACAATTAATAAGTGCAACTATGGTGCGCAAGACTGCTATCAATAGAGGCATTTATAGTACGCATCATAAGCAAACGAGCCTCTAACAATTAAACCCCGTATCACCTCTAAAATATCCTCTCCGCTTAAATTTCCTCCAAATATTCCCACACCTTCCAAGCCCTCCAAAAAGCCGACCTTTGAGTCGGACCCTTCTCTCATAGAAAATGTTCTGATTCTCTCCCTCTCAAAGCAATAGACGTATTTGGGGTACCACGGGAAAGCGGAAGAGATTGGAATGGAAGTGAAGGGGTAGGGCTTAAGGAAAGCAGGCTATTTGTCAGTTCTAATAGTTCTAAAACCCATTGCAGATCAAGCCTAAACACGGTCTCTTGAATGCTTACGCAACTCTGGGAAACGCCTTCATAAGTATACCACCAACCAATGCAATATACTTCTTTACCTCTTCACTAATTATCTATAAGATACTAATACTAGCCATCATAGATTATTGTCAGTGCATTACTTCCGAGAATTCGTTAGTCCACCTTCAAAAAGAGGTACAATGGCGCATGACTGTACGGTACCCTTCATATTAAAGAAAGCCAAAGTGGTGAGGCTCTGCTAAGCACGAACTTTCTCTGATATTTGCTAAAACATATGCTTACGCCGAGCGACCCGAATTCTGTCACCAACATAGACAAAAATACCTAGCCTTCTTCCTTCCACAATCTCAATCTCGTCGAACAATCCTTTCTCCTCAAAAAAAAAAAAAAAAAACATCGAATTACATCACCTCCGAGGCTTTATTTGAGGTAGCACGATATGTCGTTATTCAAATGTCACTTATTTTGAGCATGTATCGTTAATTACACCACCTTTTAAAGCACATCGCAATCTATTCGAAGCGACTCTAAAGTGTACCGGGAAACCAATAAGTAATCATTACATCCTGTTTGCATAAAATTAACAAAGCAAAAGTTTCGGCGCGAATCGACGCATTAGACGGGCAAATTTTAGCAAATCGAAGCAAACATATTGCTATCATCATCGAAGGAGGTTAAAACGAAATCGACAAGTACCACAACACCGACGACTACCTATCAGGAGGTGCAAACAAGTGTCCTCAACGAACAACCAAACGTCACAAACGTTGAATCATCGCAAAAAGTCGACCGATCCACATCTCCTGGCAGACCGAGCACATTTTCAAGCGACAAGGTGCACAATGTGTGTATATATAACTGTTGTAGATAGATTATAGTGCTCTAGAATGGCTGATCGTCGAATGATCTCGGCAAATGAACACTAATTGAAGAAGTAGTTTTATCTTATTCTTCAATATTTCGCGGTTTACGGATCATATTCATTGATCCCCCCCCCCATCCACCTTCTAGAACGCGCAACGATTTCGAAAATCCGCGAGCGGCACAGCCCCGAGGTTTATAGGTGAGAAATAAGTTGCATCGTCTGATCTTGATGAACAAAACATGCATCTGGTAGAACCAATAAAACACTCGGCTCCTACACTGACAGATAGGTGGACATTCCATAAAATTCAACTGATCGAACCGGCTTGGGTGTCCCAATTTTCGTCCTTTGGCTCGTTCAGTTGGTGAGCAGTGGATGAGCGATGATTAGCAATTCTACAGGTCGACGGTTTATCCACCTATAGGTCAAAGGTCAAAATATAGACCTGTGAATGAAGGTCAATCCTGTTCGAGCGCGTGGATTCCACAATGCACCCGCCAGATCCATGTTTTACCTTTACCTCCAGATATCTCTTCTGAGTGCGTATCCAATTATGCTTTCAGCTAGCCTTCTTGCTGCTGGAATCAACAGCCGATGCGCCCTAGTAATTCTTCGCTCCGCTCCACCGTGTGGGAAAGCCATCCCTCTTGGTTCAACTCTCCTTCACTTTGGTTGATGGACTGTCCTCCCCCTCCCCCCCCCCCCCTACAACTATCTTGTACAATGTAACAATCCCTCGTTCTGGCACATATCCGCCTTCTAGTTTTCTCAGTCTAGTGTCCCTTTCCCTGCCAAATATCCATACGCGCCACCCAGTCTTCTAAATGATGTCAAAGTCTTTTCTACCATATCTATCAATAAAAGAAAACCAACAACAGGTTGGGAGCTCGATGTTGGTTCCGAACAACCAATTCTCCTTTCAAAATTATGTGTAAACAGTTGGCACGCATAATTTACCCTCCTAAAGTCATGCTCAGTTGCAACGACACCTCTCAATGTGTCCTATTGAATCCCAATGAAATAGGAACATTCGACACTCGTTAATCTTTAGACTATCCCTTTAAATCACGGATGGATACTGCTCATAACCAGATGCATGCAGTCTGTATTAACTCGTAGTTACAGGCTTCTGGAAGGGGTCTGCTTGTGCGCCGCACGTTCGTGTACAGCCATGGCAATTGGCGTACCGTCGACGAGGCACCCGAATTCTCGTTTGAAATCGATTCGGACAGTCCGACCGATATTTCACTGAATATAGAGTGAAGCCGATGATTTCTTTGTTGATTTACTGTCTTATTCGTTTGTATTTGTCTTCAGGGCGCCTCTCAATAAATGAATACGATAAATTATTTCGTCGTTCTCTTTTCTCCTCAAATGTGTCGAATGTACGAAGAAATTCTATTTTTGCATGACCTTTGCGATTCGAACTACATCGTCTCTTTTTGATTGATAAGTAAATCCATGAATTCATGGATAGCTGTGATTAATATCCAAACCGTAAATAGTAAACGATTTAATAGATTCAAAAAAAATAAAAATAAAAATAAAATAGGATAAGCATACAATCAATAGAGAATAGCAGCACAAAATTTCTTACTTCATCTTCAAATAATATCGAAGTGAGCCAAATTTTGCTTACATTTTCCCGTCAAATACGAGGAAAAAAAAATATGGCATTTGAGAAATGGTAAAACACATTTCTCGTCGTTCTTTTAACTTGAACATCGTGCGCATAGACAACATCAAATACTCTAGATGATGACTGCTGCTAAACTCTTCGTCAAACTATGACTATGAGATATTCGAGTTGACTCGTCCCATCCCCTCCCCCTCCTCTCCGAAAACCTGACGTTAATCACTGCTTCCGTTGAAAAACGTTTAAAAATTGAACAAAATTGCACATTTTCGAATTGTCGTATTCAACACCTCATTACTATCGTAACCAAAAGAAAGCCGCTCTATTATTTGCATGAATGTTTCTTTTTTTCGCCTTAGTTAATCAAAAAATACCGATGAAAACCAACCAGCAAAGTTTTTTTTTTCTTTGAAAACATCCTGAAGCATTTTTAAAATATCATAAGGTATTTGCATGTTAGTAATTATGACCAGCGTTTAGCAAATGGTCATCCTCAACAAAAAACTGACCACATCATCTGCATTTATAGAGATTGTCCATCTTATATTACCAATAATGTGCTGCCATTAGTGAAGAAAAAAGGAAATCACCTGCAAGACAATCACTGAATCAAAAGTTCTCTCACAAAAATGTTACACCTCATTCGTCGACAATAAACTCATAAATTTCCATTTTTCTGATAGGTTTATCTGCTAATTTCACTTTAAGTCACATTATTTGATACATTTTGAGCACAAATATTCTCCTGAATTACTTGCATTAAAAAAAAAAAAAAAAAAAATCAGCGATTCATTCACTTTCCATGCTTCTGATAATAAAATATCGAAAAGGATGAGAAATTTAAATTTTCAGCGCTATGCATATTCGATCGTAAAGTTTATCATTATCGATCTCTCTTATTCGCAATTCAAAAATTTCAACGGAAATGACGCATTGAAAATTAAACTTGAGCTTCTTTTTTAAAAACCTTCTATTAATTCCATTCGATTTTTAGCGATAATTTCATTTATTTTCTATGATCATCGAGTGAAAACGATGATAAATTTTCAACACGCAATTCATCTTAAAATAAATTTCTTTGGCAAAATCACTACTTTTATAGCAATGAACTTTTGATTCAATTTTTGAAGAAAATATCAATGAAACAAAACTAAGGCAATCTGTACAACAAAATGAATGGAAATGGCCGCCAAACAGCAGCACCAACAATCGTGATAGCAAACGATGGATCGATTCACACATTTCGATCGACTATTCCACAGGTTGCAATAGTTCGTTCTAACAATTCGATAATGATGGTATGAAGTTCAAAGTAAAATCTACCACAAGCTGAGACAATCATATGAATCGATGCGCTAGAGTTTCTAAGTCCGACTTCAAGGTAATATACTCATCCGAAATAGCTCAACAAATTCACCGAAATCTAGCGCTCGATGTGGTCACTTCTACAGCATGAAGAAATTATATAACGTATTTGCCGCCATAGTAAACTTCACGATTATAAGTCACATTTCCGGCTCAAATCTCCTCTATGATTATTAAACAATGGCTAAAATCTATAGTGGAGCAAACGCATTATCCATCTCAAGAGCAAAATACATGCAAAAAAATTTCCGCATTCATACGGCTCACTTTTTCAACAGTCGCCATAATGCATCAAAGCGACTTGATATCGCAAAAGCTCTTTCAACGTATTATCTACTATGAGTGAAACTCTTTCAGGAACCGGAAGTGGAAAGAAAACGTACTCGGAAATCAAAAATATAGAAAAAAAACGACACAATGATTAGCTGGTAAAAAAAAAACGGATTTAAATTCTCGATGAAATAAGTTGAACATGCAAAAGAAAGAGATAAATCACAACCACATATGATGAACACATTTAATGATAAATGCACTAGTGCAAATGAATAGAGCACTTTAAAGCGCTACTAAGGTCAATCATTGTACTACTTATATTGTGAATATTTCACATTCAAAAGAATATTCATCTAATTACTAATAAAGAAACTGAGAATTCATCTCACTCCGAATTCGTCGAAAATAAGCCGCTTAGCAAATATAACTAATGGAAATGATAAGAAATGATGATTAAATGAAGGCGAATTTTGATGCAAAAGAGGATTGATTAATATCTAAGAGGGCCTCTTCGTATACGTTCAAATAAACAATACAATTGCTAAAAATATACAACACTCTAAAGAGCAAAAATTTCAGCAAAATTGATACAACAAAATATCTGAAGTGAATTGCGTGTGAAATATTAACACAGATAAATGCAACAATCCTCTCTTTCATTGATTAGACGGATTATTGCATTAATAGGCGACGTGTACTCCACAACATATATCCATTATTCTTGTTAGATAAGGGTAGTTACTTGCACGTATTTTGAACTTTCTTATTAGCACAGAAATAGCTTCAAGCCTACCCACTTTAAGCCCACCAACGAGGCGATCACTTTCGACTGAACGCTGCTTCGAATTATGTAGAAAGTGGAAGCAATCGTAGAGCTCAAATACAATTCACGATGGATTATTGCAAACAATTTGGACTTCAAACAACGATCTTCGAGCTATTCATTCACCTCGGAATAGCGACACAACGCGAGAGTCAAGAAAAATTGATTTATGAGGCCAAATCACGAGTAATAAAGCGGTTTCAATAAAATAGGTTTTAAATTTCAAGCAAAAAATTCCAAGGAGCTTTCAGTTAAAAAAAAAAACTTTTTCTAATGGTATCGCATCATTTCATGCTTACTGACTCACTAGTTCAAAGAAATCAATGTAGAAATTTCCCAAAATTGCATAAATCTTTCCTCCATTAAAGAGAGGAAACGCGTTCAATAGATATGTCTTTAACAACCAACGGCCACAACGAGCGATTTCATATGAGCGATACGACAACAGCATGCTTTTTAGTCACTACTGTTTCGCTATTAGCTTAATGCTATGCTCGAGATGTCAAAAAAAAATGCTAATTTTAGCAATGGTATTTTTATATAAGAAATGAAAATAACGTAAATATTGTATATTTTCTCAGCACATCAAGTATAAACGATTAAGAAGTAAATGGATATGACAATACCATAACAATAGTGGAGAATTAGAAGACTTGTGCTCGTGAAGGAACCCATGCATAGGGTCGTGATTGCTCGCTGATAATGCCCAATACTCGACGTACCAAGTCCTCGAACGTTTGCCCACCCACAATCGCTGAAATGCGTCCACGTTGAGAGTGAGGTTAACATGAACCACCCAATGAGAACTTCATAACACACCATATTTATCTAATCAAAAACCTATCTGATTATCATGTTGGTCCCCTAACAGCTAAGTTACTAAATACCTACCTCTTCAGGTATGTTTTATTTTCCACTTACCTATTATAAATTCGAAAAAAATAACGAACAACGCATTTCGATTTGACCTCAAGCTCATACGATGATTATTAACACCAAATATACTTGCTGAATAAGATGAGAACAACGGAAAAAGGTGAATGAAGAGTTGAAACTGAAATCCTCAGTATCCATAAAAATTCTTTATATAACTCTCTCTATTGGAAGAATCACATTTACCTTTGAGGTAAACAGCCAAATAATTTTTAGACGATTTGTGCGATTTTGATTCTTAAACATCCAACTAGGAAAACGGACAATATTGAGCGAATTTTTTTCTACTTGACGAAATTTTCAAACTCTATAAAAATTTTTCATTTGCCGCAGAAAATTAGGAAAAAGAACAAACCAGTGAAAAGATCGCCGAAATTTTGTTCAATTCGTTGACAACGTTGAAATTGATTATGAGCATCCTCTTCATTCATTGAATGATCCCAATCCCTGAAAGTGAAAATTAAACCTCACAAAATTAAATTAAATTCTCCAATAAAAGAATCAAATCATATCAACATAATAATTTAGATATTACTGTTAATAAATGGGCTAATAAATCCATAAATAAACTCTATAAGCTCATATCATCAAACATTGACTGCTCTTATTTCAGAAAAAAAGCCACCTAATAACGAGTCCATATCCATAAAAACAAATTCTGCTGCTCTGCAAACCTTTTCGAAGTTTTGTTCAAAACAACCATTTGCCTCATTTACATTACGTCAGAATACCTACATTCTAACGCTCCGATTGAAATATCTCGTATTTCCCACCATAACTGACCTCCCGGAAATCTTTGAGTATCGCCTACCCCACAAGCCTTAAATCGAAAGATGTATTTACACTCGAGGAAACGCTAAAAATGGAAGTGCGTAATACGTACATAATCTGATGGTAATTCTGTGGTTTAATGAAAATAGCGATCGGATAGATATTGGCTGCCGATTGCAGCCGTCGAATTGCGTTACCGCTCACATCGAGAATACAATGCCGCCCCTGAAATGAATGATTCATTTAACAACGACCAAACTTAATAACATAAAAATATGAAAAACATAAGCAAGTCCTACTGTACGGGACTTCAATGCAAGCGGTTTCCAGTGAAGGCTTCTCGTGGGCACCTCCCATCCATATTGGTTCCTAAATTCTAGTTTCCATGGACAAATCGCTTGTGCATTATTGCGTGAGACATTTTCTCGTTTGTTTTATCGCATGCCACAAAATCCATGAACTAGGGTATCCGAAAGTTTTGAATCAGAAAGCGGAACAGGATGCGAATAAAAGATGGGGCAACTTCTTTCACGATCGTATGAAGACATTTCTTTCAATTATCGAATAAATAAATAAACTTCTGCAAATAAACCTTTCATTTCACTGCAAATGTAACTTCAAATCCCCTATGTAACAAATGTAACACTAGCAAACTCTGAAGATCCTGGAGCTCCTGGGGCTCAAAGCCGCTCAAATCTAAAAGTCCTGAAGCAGAGGCCAATGAGTCGTTCCGTAACAAAAAGACCTAAACAGACGCTTCAGAGCTACCTGGTAATAATGGACACACGAGGCAACCTAATACTAAGCTTTCTTGGAATCAGCAATAACACAAACCACAACGTGTCGTTGATATTTTCGCCAAAGTATCAATCAAAATCTGCAAATAAATAAAGCTTTCAAATACGAAATAAACAAATACCATTTGGGCGACTTCTCGAACGGAACTGATACTTGTTCCATAGAGGTTATCCTGGAATTGTCCGGCTTCGATGAAAAGATTGTTTTTGACATCCTCTTGCATTTGCTCCTTCGAAACAAAGTGATAATCACGACCATCAATTTCATTCTCCTTTGGAGGACGACTTGTATCTGAAAGAAGACGTGTATCAATTCTCTTTTGCCACTATGTAATATTCGTCTACAATGATTCATTGCCAACATACAACCTCCTTAACGTTCCAGATGTAATTGCTCGCTTCAGATTTCTCAGGAAATGATCCATACTCCCAAGTTTCACGAAAGACCTCAAAAAATGTAGGTCAGCAAGCCTTATGATCTATTAGTTAGTTAGTCATTTCAATTGCCCACGATCTCATCCGGTCCGCATATCTGTATTTATTAATATCCCAGTTGATGAAAGACCTGCGAATAAAAGCAATTTTTCATTTCCTTCATTTTCCCCTCTATTTCTACTCAACGTCACTGCGAAATCAGCTCAAAACAGGACGGCTTATTATGACAACTTTTGGTGGACTTTCGAGGACCCCAAAGTCCTCCCCCATCCTCAAACAGGAGTTGGTGAAACGGAATGAACTCATTTACAATCGCGCCGTAGTGATCCATGGTGCTGCTCAGTTGATCCAAAGGGTAATCTATTCAACGATCTTAAATAGGCTCATAACAATTTCCGTTCCCTTCCCCTTCCCGTAGCGTGCAGTTGCTCTTTTTCCCTTCACTGTTTCCCATCAAATAGCAATACGACTAGTTCTTTCATATGAAAGATTTTGTTATGATGGGTCAAAAGAAAAAAAAACTAACTAACTAAAATTGACTTACTGCAATACCCCCACCGGAAAAGATGTTATATCATTTTGAAAATACAAAAGAGTGAAAAAGTAAGAAAAGAAGGCATCGAACTTACGAGGGACACAACTACTAAATCTATCGCGATCTCTTTGCACCAATTCATCATTGATACGATCCTTCATTGCACCCAAAATAATCACTGGTCGTGGATAATTTACTGCAAACGAATTAATAGAACATATACGAAAATAAACATCATCTTTGAAGAGCGGATTCAATATTCCATTAAAGAAAAATATTAACATGATTACTTAAAGAAGAAATCAAATTGTGTGCCTCAAACAATATTATACTTCAAAACTTTCAAAGACGACAACTATAAAAAATGCTCCTCATTGCCACCAATTTCCAATCGTATAAGGAAAAAAAATAAATACAACAAATTCATCCAAAATTCAACGTGTTTAATTTAATTCAGTAGTAAATATAAATAAAAGTATGTTCGGCTATATAATTCAAATACGCATAAAATATCGCAAATTTAATGCTTATTACATTTATTTCTTTTTTAATTTTAAATGTTTTTGAAAATTCAATCAGAGTGCAATTGCAACTGCCGCTTTACTTGGCAAAGCTGCTAACGACAATGATTTATTAAATGGAATTGAAATTTTGCGATAAAAATATTAAAAATGGTTTTTTTTTTCTCAGCCAATAAAATAAACGATCATCTATGATAATCAGGCAATACGATCATGTAGAATATCGAAACTTTCGTGATTGTTGACGGATTTTTTTTAAACGTTGGAAAATTTCAATAGTTCCCCAATATTTGCTTCTGTAAATTTCAGTTCCAAATCCTTTAACTTAAAAGCAAATTCTCTCTCTTCTGATTAGACTAAACGATAAGGATTAGGAATATGCATATTTTTCGACTGCAATCTACATTAAGCTGACCTCATCATTGCTTAAATCACAATTTATATTCGACGATTACTTACTCTGTTGGCGTTCGACAGCAACATATGTCGGTATTGGTTCTTCGCTCACTCCAACTGCAATAGTAATAGATTTGAAGTTTCAAATAAAAATAAAAAAATAAAAGAACAAGCAATACAAATACATACATTTCTTGGACAGCAAATGGTTAGGACAGAAAAGACATCGAACTAAAAATCATAACAACCCAACGTCCTCCCTCCCCTCCCCCCCCCCCCCTCCCCATCTGTACTCAATCCCCCATATCTATTTGCTGCTCTTTTCCTTGTTTCACCCTCCTCATAACAGAAAATCACCCCAGAAAGCTGACTTTTACGTTGTCTAACCAATATTTTATGTGAGCGGAAATAGAAACGTAATAACAGGATACCTCTCTAAACGCACCCGCTTCTCCTTCTCTTTCATAATATCATTGCATTTCGAATCAAAATGAATTCAGCACTTATCTACTCAAAAAAATATCCCACATTTTAATCGATCATAGCTTAAACACATCTTCGATTACATGGCCTGACTATATATGTCAATGCCTTCTGCGGATTCATGCAGGTAATTACCTCAACGCCATACTCGAAATGCCTACTTCGATCCTCAACACACAACAAACGACTTTTTGGAAGCGCAACTCTAGAAGACAGCCAACTAAGCTGAATGGTTAAAAATCTTTCGATTAGTAACCACAAATTCACTGATATGAACGCATGCTAAGGAAATGATTATAATTCACAACTATATAAAAACATTAAAGAATCGACAAAGTTATTCAACACATCAAAGCAATACTCATGCACAGATATCAATAAAATAGCTGTTGCTGATTTCACATAGAAATTTTTTAAATTTTTCAAAATCTCGATCGGTAAATCTTCTGAAATAAAACATTCGTGAAAAACATTCCTAATCGGGCATAAAATATTACCAACATTGTTATTTGCCTACAGCAATCATTTTTTTGTTTTATACGAAAGAATTGTGAGATAAACGAATCCTAAAGGGTATAATATAACTGGAATGACCTTCACAACACATTACTGCTGATATATACGTTTGGTATGTTCTATATTATATTTCAAAAATAACTGGACGAACAATTTGAGCAATAAGAGACGGAATTCGACGAGACAGCCGAAAGATAATGTCAACAATCTCAGTTGATTTAATTATTACCTATCATTTACCTATCCATTCAATGTCTACTTTCTCGAGTATCGAAGAGTAGAAACACTGAGACAGTAATATAACAACATGAAGCACAACAAATTAGAACGATGATATTATTTTATGGAACAGGAAAGCACATCGCCCACCAACGCGTGAGACGATTATCCTATTCAGTGGTTGCCTCAATGTTGCAAGTGCATTTTCGGAAAATTTTCTCTATCTTTACGGAATATCTTTCAAGTTGCTAAATAGCGCAGGTTCCAAATATCCGGAGAGCTTTTCTATTTACGGTAGCCTAAGCACGAAAACCTGATCCACTTAGACCTAAACAAGGAAAAATGGTTACGATTCGAGTTTGAAAAGCGATCAACTAGAAAGATACAAGAGCAATCTTCCTCATAAAGAATATATGTTTCAATTTACAACTCATGAACGGAAACATCAATAGAATTATCACTCAGTAAAATTTGCATATATTTCAATATAGCATTTTTTTTCCTTTTTGAGGAATTCCTTCGAGCAACATAAATTTGCATATCAGTTTAATTAAGAATTAGTAACACTGAGATCAGCAGACTGTTATTCCCGAACCATAAACTTATGGGTCATAAAAAATCGAAATTCGTGAGAAACAACAATTCTAATAAAATCATGATAAGAAATAGAAACACAAACTTTCTAACATGCACAATGTAAAAAAAAAAAAAAAAAACAATTTCTGCAATCGCTGGATACGCAAATACGAATTAATTCCCACTGAACAAGGAGGGAGGGAAGGGATACTCGGATGGAGGGGGTGGGGGGGTGGGGGGATGGGAAGGGGAAAGAGCGCAGACAAACGAGCGAAATGCTTGCATAAATTAGGCGTAATTAAACTCATTAAATAATGCACTACAATATTTTCTCCTCCGATGGGAAAAACAGCACAACTGAAATTCACCTCTCAAATTAAATAAACGAGACCCCTCTTAACATTCCCTCTATCGGAATGAAAAACAAATCAACAACGGAGACAAAATCACTGCAACATAAACGGCATTATGGCAAATTGCAACACAACTTACAGCAATAATCACTGTCACTTGTTGTACACGATGTAAACGTCGTGCCACCATCTGATTTGTGCTTCACGTACAATATACAGCATATACAGTATATGAATATAGTATACCAACCGATCGTATAACCCTACACTCACTACACTCATACCCATCATGGCTATACAGCTCGTGGCCAAAGCCTAGGACATTAACAATACCATCCTTCCAAACAGGCAAATATACGATCACGGGACATCCACCCACCGCAACTCTCATTAAGGAATAATCATTCCTCGAAGTCTTTCAACGAGTTGAAAAAAAATAATAATAAAAAGAGGGCTAAGGCCAGCGTTGAGTCAGAAATGAAACCGCTCACTGCCAAAGGAGTGTATTTAATGCCTTAAAGTGGAGATAAAATTTGCATACAAAGATGACGACTCACTACCAGTCTGCTATCCATCCAGTAAGCAGCAAATGTATTATAAATTTTTTGAATTGCTCAGGCCAATAGCTATCAGAAGCGTCAAGTTCCACCGAAAAAAAGAAGGCATAATCTCTGAATCGAACTGCGGGTTCAAAATGAAAACAACGAGTAGTCTTTTCTAAATTCGGATCATCCTACCAAGTCCAGCATCACTATTGCGTTTATTCAAATTAGCTTACAAGGCATGTTTCGAAATGAATAAATGTTTAAAAGTACAGACAATATCTTTAAATGCTCATACAACCCAATCCCATCTCAATCCGGTTGCCATTTTAATTTGAACGCTATTGTGTCGATCCTTTCACAATAGAAAGAACTTTTCGAAAAAAAAAACATTAGCAAACGAAACCGATATCATATTGTTGCCTAAATAAGTCGACAAAAACAAATTTGAAATACAGAAACAAACTGCCAATGTTACGCCTCCATTCTTAAAACTCACCTAAGTGCCTCAAAGATTTTCACTTCCAGAAACACTCCAAAACAGTGCAAACTCATTCAATTAGGTGTCATATCGAAACGAAATAATAAAATATACACAAAAAATAAATAAGCTTACGTTCATTGTCAGTGAATTCGTTCAGCCTTTCGGTACTCTTAACGAAGGGGAATTTGCGTGAGAACGAGAGCTGAGAACGTGATCCTCTTCTTCCCTCCAATCCTGTGTTCCGACCTAAACTCTGACTTCCCGCGTTGAAGTTCACCTAAAAAAAACAAACTTTTATATAGACCGTTTATGCCTTCGAGTCCATTACTGACGATCATTTAAATAAGCAAAACGACTGGGTGCCATGTCCTTGGTTATCGACTGAACGCCATACTTAAGTGAAGAATGAGACGCATGGCTGTCACAGATCACAATCCATACGACCCCTGATGGCAGGTTTACTATATCGTTGTACAGTGCTTTGTTATGAATAATACTTACCGTATGCAAAGGGGATATATTCCTCTAACAAACCTTCGCCGGGTCTATTCCCTCCTAACGTTAACATCTCAGCTCACAGAAAAGAGCCAGGTAAATTTTATTCCCCTTTTGTTTTACTGGACTTTTTTCTCTCTACTTCTGTTCGAACCATTTTCTGGTACTTAATGGCAAATTTAGCCTGAAATTGCGCTTATAACTATGACTGTTCCCTCGCTCTCTTTATTGAAGGGGAAGAGGAACATGGACAATAGTTGTTTGAAGGTAAGCCTGTCTCTTCAGCAGAATTAAAATAATTTGCATTGCACAAGTCATGGAGGATTTCACACCTACTGTCATTAAAACTCCGATAACAAGAATGAAGCACTTAAATGCTTTCAACGCGATTTGGATTATTTAGACATCAAAAGCACAACAAATGGACTTGAAAGACCTTGTAACTCATCGCCCCTGGGGCTAAACCGATCATCCGTATCGCTGCTCATATTTTTTCCAAAAATTCAGGTATACACAAATCCTTAGCCAAACGAATCTTCTTCCCGTTTCACATCTAATCAAATAAACAAGTTTTTTCATGAACGTAACCAATCACCGAGGAAAACCAAAAATTCGACTTCCGGATTTGCCATTTGCATATGCGAATTTGATTCTTACATGTAAACTTGAGGTGCCCCAAAAAGAACCGTGATAGGATATGAGTAGCCATCCTAAAAAGGTAGGAAATATCCGCTAAATTTTGTTGCCATAATTTTCATTTACAATTTGGAATCAATGGACAGATATTCATAGCCACAAACAGATACAACACGAAAAGATACGCGATCTTCATAATGAACTTTTGCAAAGGATTTATATAAAAGCAATAACAAAGCTGTGGGATGAGAGTGACCAAGATAGTGGACCATCGTGCAAACATTTTGTTACTCATTTATGCAGGAATGCAAACATTCAACCCTCCAAAACACCTCAAACCATTGAGAAGCGGAAGTGACCATTTGATAGTAGCTTCGCGACTTATAGACTATAGTACTCATACTCACATCGCACACCTGATCTAGCACACATCTGTCTGTTGAAGTCAATGAATCTCGAGTTAAAAATATCACCTCAACGCATCCCCACAGATATGATAATAATCTGTCAGCACTAAAGTGGATGGACAACAGATGAATGTACCTGCTTCCTTCGTTGACGTTCCTTCTTCTCGACGCGTCTCTTCGATGGGATCACACCCTCGAGACCTTCGTCTCCATTTTCGGCCACTAAACGTGCCGTCCACCAGTCATCATCAGTTGTGCTCGTCACATGTAGAATATCACCATAATAGAATGCAAGCGCACGATGTGGCACACCCGCATCTCGTGATGGATCATAGTCAAATAGCGCTCTAAACGCCGTCAATCACCGTCGATTCTACACGACTTGTGGCGGTCGCATTTACCGATAATTGGGGAAAAAGATTTAGAGGCAAGTGACACTAGCGATTCCAATAGCCATACGTGCTCCTTCAACTTTTCTACTGCTAATGTCAACGTACATTCATCCACTGCATAATGTTAACCCCAAAATGTTCTATAAAACAACCTAATTGCCCTAATAAAAGATTGTGCTCTATCACTGAATTCTATCTCTTCGAATCATCAATTGCCTCTCAAATAGACTATACGTGCAAGTTGTTCTACTATAGCGTTAATACCACAATTTCTATCCAACATCATTCATATTATATATATCACTAGTGGATTTTTATGATTACAGAATGCATAGAAAATTAACAAAGGCTTAATGATATATGATAAAAAAGTCGCTAAGTGCGTGAGAGGATGTCGCTAATACCTCAACAAAACAACCGTTGTATTTTCATATTCGATACCTCACTTCCAACTAAAAAGCACATATTCACCTATTCATCATATTACGACTGTTGTAATAAAACGACCCATTCTTCGGGACTCTATGCTTGATGAATCCAATATAAGAAATAATAAAAACTACTAAAGCTTAAGATCTTACGGAAGAAAAATTTTAAAAAGGTCGTTGAAAAGAATAAGAGAAAATTCCCACAAAAAAATCACACCTAACGAAGAGATCTCTTCTTGGAGCACCATAAGCAAGCGCACCACCACCCATCATATCTTTTCGTAGTTGATCAATTTTTGCTTCGAATTCTGCGTATTCTGTAATAACAATTATATATAGCACAATTACGAAAAAAGAAGCCGCATTTATTAACTACAGCGCTCATGAATCTCAATGAAACTTTACAACACATTTCTGAATCATATCTCATTCCGATCCTCTTACACCTAAAAGGTGCAAAAGTTGAAGTAAGGTGGAGCGAAAAAAAGAATACTTAAGACAAGGTATGTTGTGGATTATAAACATTTTTTGCTAAGGTGTTTCCAGGTGTCATTTGAGTGAAAACTATGAAAAAACTAAGCGCATCAATAAAGAATTAGATGAAAACCTTGAGGACGATATTGAAGTGTAAGTGAGATGGGATTGACAGCATCCTTAAGGGCACGTGCCGCTTCTGCATGCGTCGCGTTGCGCAGATTTACACCATTCACTTGCAGCAACACATCTCCCTGCATTTGAAATCACATCAACACTAAATTCGAAAATAGGATTCACGATGCACTTGGATATCATTTCACTGTGAACAAGCAACATCCAACGACCACTGCCTCCAGCAATACAGCCACGGTCCTTGAGACGAGATCGAGTGGAGCTTGTGAGCATATCAGGACAAATATTTCATGTAAAGCTTGTCAGTAAAATAATATGAGGAATTCATGAACAGACAGAAAATCTTTCAGCTTTCCAGACCAATGGTCATGTAAACGATTGCTACAAATGCACCTTTCCGGAAAAGTGAGCAATGTTAACGCTGAGCCTCAATGAAAAAAAGAGGCATACACGGCAATAAATGGTGCGAATTGGATAGCCTTAAGATGGGTCAGCTTCAACGGACCACACTGACCGATCGCATTATTAGTGGCAAAAAGAAAAGGTATAACTCACCTTTCTGACATTTCCGGATAGGTCAGCGACACCACCCGGAAGAACATAGCTGATGTAAATGGGCTCGCCTTCTTCACCACCCACAATATTGAAACCGAGTCCCTGCATGCCCTTGTTAAGATTGACTGTGCGTGGAATGAGGGGAACATCCTGTGGAGGCATCGCATGGAACGCCTGCGGAGTGTGTGCATCAAACGACTCCTGATGAATAGAACCACCTGCTGCAAAAAAGCACAGCTATTTCCCTAACAAATAAAATTCATTGATGAAGCCTTCACCGCTTTCAGCCATTTTTTCCAGCCTGAAGGTCCTCACAAGCGCACAAGCGCTTCGATCCCAGCTATAGGGGGAGATAACTTACTACCTGAATGGTGGAATACCTGATCACAACGGAGCGGTTCCGAAGACAGTTTTGTGTGTGTTCGATCGTTAACAGCGCTCTTCCAAGAGCGAAATTTACCCACCTCATGGAGATCCCCGCATTCACAAAAAACCACGGGCACCAAAAAACATCCTATTTCAACGTTCCCTCGAAGGAGTTTGCTTTCTCCCTCACCAATTTGATAAATATTTTGAAATATCCACTTTTAGAGATGTGTTCAACATGCGATGATGTTTATTGCTTCCCACAACAAATTTTCACCGCTTGCTACGCGAATATCTTACACCGCTAGTCAGACGAAACCTCTATCGCATTGATTTAATAAAACTTTCACCTTTCCATTCACTCGGATTATTAACAAACTTAGGCTGACCTTTACCTACTAAATCCCCTAAATGTAATATTCCCAGATTGTGGATTTGAAGTAATGAGCTATATTGCGGGTAAAAAAAGGTTCCCCGATACCTTGGAAACTTCCTTGGAAAAAATTAACTTTTAAACATAAACCAATAAATCGTATTTATATGAATGAAATTTTAAGCGCTAACTCGATCGGATCGGTGTCGATATAGCGTTCATTGAGCGATTGATACTATCATCAAGAGCTGATACGGGCATCAACTCAGGATGAGGATTCTTCAAGTATAAAAGAGTGACCTTCGTAGATGTCTGCTTCAACGTATTCACAGCAAACTCATGCGTTACATTCTCGAGTGATACATCGTCCACCTATCATATAAAGTATAAACAATAAATAAATATTCATGGCTATTGTATTTTCCCCCTCTAAAATCATATTCAAATATCCCCTAAATTCCGCCCTGTACTTCCTTTTAAAATATCGCAAAAAAATAAAAAATAAAAATCAAATAAAGCATAATATCAAATAAAATTACTGACACAAATAAACTAAATTATCAAATAAACTGTATTTCGGTATAAAACTGAGAGAAACCTTTACAAAATGTTATTTAAATTTCTTCTATGGTATGTATAAAATGATTAATTCAAAAGCACGAAAGAAAAACCTCTAAAAAATGCATATAGTAATAATGCCATCAGTATTAGCAGAATTCAGATTACATACATCTATAGTGAACGAATATATTTCCACATAAGTAACGATGATAAATAAACATTGAAATGAATCTAACCGCGAGAAGTTTATCGCCGACTCGTAGATGGCCATCGTGATAGGCAGCACCACCATCGATGATCTTTGTGACATAGATGCCTGTATCGCCGGCCACATGTTCGTTGCCAACTCCTCCCGCTATACTGAATCCGAGTCCTTTTGTTCCCTTAAGAACAAAGGAGCGAGCTTTTTTTTATTAAATCAAAACAAATTTAGAGACTAATTTCGTGGCTGCAAATAAACAAAACAATAAAATTTGAAAATTTTTATGCCATTTCCACTTTTCAGCGCTTGATTACCCCACTCTTTTATATGAGGAGAACAAATTTTTATGGTGCCCATCTAAACATCACAAGAAAGAAAAGTTTGTTTTCTGCCAGCTGGCTTCCGCTTATTTGCATATCCCTTTATCACTTTCACAGAATCGTTTACTAAATAAGACAATCAGAGCAAAATTATACAATTCTTCAAAATAGTAGCTAAGCTCAAGAGATTCCTTTTAGTACAATACCTGAAACAGGTGAAAAGCTGCGCAATATAATCTAAGGTATTTGAGAGAAAAAAAAAACAGGAGAATCTTGCTTAGAGAAAGCAAATATGTTTGATATAAGCAATGATATAATGACAGTGATCAGCAAAGGAAACTTGTCGTCCATCGATTATTCACAACGAATTATGCGATGAAAATATTTGAAGTCTCACTTGTTCAACACAAATTAAATACTCATAGAATAAAGCATGATACACCATCTCATCTGCGAACTGCCCCATAATCTTATTTACTCAAATCAGGCAAACTACCTTGTAAAGTTCGATTTTCTGTGCTCCAGGAATGCGTTCGAGTCTTTCAACTTCTCTTGGCGGTCGTTGGATAGGGATATTCGTATAGGTAGAATGGGACGGAGGAGCTGGTGGAGGATATGAGGGTGCCGATGGTGAACTCTGCTGCACGGGCGTCATACCGCCTACTTGATAGGATGAAGAAATCCCACTGAAGCTGCCAGTTCGCCTGCCCAAGCGACGACGTTTCAACACCTTAAATTAAGCTTTGCGATGACAATTTGTTAAAGATCAATTTTGTCGCAGTCGAACATTTTAGACGTCTCTACCTCGGGAAATTCGAAATTCAAAACCGGTGTCTCCTGTCCGTAAAGCGAGACCTCAGTGAGGGGACTCGAATCTGATCAAAATTATTGCAAGCTGTCATCTTATGATATGCTACAGCAATTACTGCGCTCACCAACATCTACTGTGAGCAAGTGTTATCGGACCCTGACTGCTTCCCAGAGATAGTACTTTAGAGGCAGAAGTTAACTGAATCCATACTTCTTCTGCGAGAACTGGAAAATCGGAGCTTTCGACTAAGAGAAGCCACTGCTGGAACTATTGCTGAAGATATGCACCGAAAAAGCGATTAGGCATAATTTTGGAAAGATGGAGGACTTTCACATAACATTGTTGGAGAGGTGTACGACGGGGAAAACAGTACTCGCAGAAATGACTGTGCGAAGACGCAAAGACCAGAAAATTTCGTGGGAATATGCATATTCCCTCTAGCGAGTTGCGCATTCTGCATGGCGTTAATGTCCGACAACATCAATGCTCTACTTTTGAGGTGTGAATTCAATATTTAGTGAAGGAAGAAATGCTGAATCAAGATCAGCTTGCAACCTGAGAATGTTGTTCTGTTTTCCTAAACTTTTATTGGAGCAAGAGCATTAAAATGGCTCTATAAAAACGAGCATTAAAAAAAGGACAAAGTGTCCAAATATGAAAAGAAGTCGATCCTGAAAATTTGTTAACCTCTTTCGAACTACTACTCAACCTTTATACGAGTTATTCCTCGTTGATATTTCAGCAATACTTTTAAGTTCTTTCTAGCGTATCCCTCAATATCTGTACCAATGCGCCAATAAATAAATAGGCTGTATAAAATTGTTCCGCTTCGCTAAACCTTTATTTTCACTTCATTGATAAAAACAAGAGAAGAATCCACATCTGTAAGAATACGTAATAGGAAGCAAAATGTTGTAAAAAAATCAAAACAACTCACCAGTCGTACAACGTTGCCGGCATTTTTGAGTGCATTCACCGTCACTTCATGTGGCACACGACTACAATCGGTCGTATTCACCTTTAGTATGATATCCTGAGGCCTTAAACAATAAAAAAAGTTACATAGGACTTTGTGACAACTCTAATCACCTTTCAAGCAACTATTTAAACTCAGGTAAGCGCTACATTCTTCAGCAATTTTATTGTCTATTTATTTTTGAGGCGCATTATATTTGTTGTATCATCATGACGGCATCTTTTGCCTGCCAGTTGATCAAAGATTAACGAGTGCATCCGTATCCCTCGTTTGTTACCACCGAATTTCACTTACGATCGCGAAATATTTTTCGCAACATCAATCCCTTTTTTATGACTCTATAAATACCATTTGTGCAGTATACAACCATTTTACCATCTGTACATCGTATCGCATATTCCGACTTATAACCCCTCCTCCTTATTGTATCACTCGTATGATGCGAACTCAACATCTACAAAAACCCACCCCACATCCTACCATACGCTTTGAATAATCTGAAGGTAAAACCCATAGAAGCAACTTCTTTTTTTTTAAGAAATGAAATGCTTAGTGACAATTTTTTATCGCGTTGTACTTTGATCGCTTTGTTTCCAAAAAAAAAAAAATTTAAAAATCTGCATCATAACTATAGATCTTCATACTCAAATGAGACGCTCAATCTAAGCGGGAAATTTGAAATTGCGATGTGTTTGGAAAAAAAGGGCATTATATGCTTGATAACGCTTATAATATGTCGCCGAGTGTAAATATGGAAAAAAAGATAAAGGTGCAACTACAACAGTGCTCTATCACTATAAACCTCAAAGTATATAAATGCACATAAATAGCTAACCAACGATGAAAGAATATCACTCCTACAGTGACATCATTCAAAAATTTAAATCATCAACGATTGCAACGCATAGTTCATATTGCAAAGAAGTAATATTGTAAAGAATCAAAAATGTTTTGCAAACACAAATTGCCAAGTTTGCAATGTTGCAAACAAAAAAAAAAAACAACTATGCAATGCATTCGTTCAAATCAACATAATCTAAAACTTAAAAAAACCAATTACGCATGCAATGCAATTATATGCATAAAATCTTATCAATTTTACACTAAAATATCATTAAAATTTTCTAATTTGAGACTGAAAGGTGTCGAGTGGATTGCGTTCATCTCTTTGAATATTTCTTCCTTCATGATCGAATAGTGTTCTTTTTTTTTTTCTGCACGAAATAATGCAAAAACGCTTTATTCCTTGAAAAAAAATTTAAAAAATTTGAACGAATGCATTAAATCATATTTTATTCCCAATATCGAAAATCACTAATCATAAATATAAAAGTTGATTAGTCTTAGATCAATTGAAAATTCAATGATCGCTTTATTTATTATTGTTAGTAGTAACTTTCAGTTTTGCAAATAAACGATCGCCACATGCTTACTTTCTCTCAATCAAAAAACTTTATAAAATCTTATTGAATTATTTCAGAGACGAAAATATCAGCAGCAAAGAATAAGCGAAGAAATGCTATAGGGCATTTCTATTTATACTAACATGATCAACCAATTTTATAAATTGCAAAGAAATTTTGAAAATGTGGGGGATAATATTTTCACATTTCAACACGCATGATCTCATCGCACGCATGAATCTTTGTTAAAGAATCGCCGAAGTTTTGTGATATGCATCGAGTAGAACACATTCGAATTCTTTCGACATCTTTCAATGCTATAATATTTTCCAAAATTGATGGATTAATATGAAAGATACCATCGATGATCGTCTATGATATAAATCATAGAGGAAATTTGCCAACCGTAACCTTAGCTGTCCTCAATTTGGAACTAACAGACAGAAAGACAGACACAAACAAACATAAAATTGCAATAACCTGATTTGCAAGAAGCCTATAATAACACTCGCTATAACTCGCCATGGAAAAGAAAACAAGTTCCAATTAAAGGAAACCTCATCCGTCCGTCAGCAGCAGCAGCTCCACCAGGAATAATGTTCGTGACATATATGGACGGATCACCATCGATATACGGTTGATCAAGGCCACCGGCGATACTGAAGCCGAGACCAGTGTGACCCTTCTCCAGAACCACCTCTTCGATCTCCCACTCCAAGCCATCGCTGTCAATGAGTCCGTTTGTCTGAAGCGTAACACCCTTCTCATGGAGTACATTATTGAGTTATTTTCATTCAGAGAAGCCTCATAGTTAATAGCCATATATCTACACTGTGCTCCCCTATTATAAAGCAGAAAATAATCTGCTATACACCGTAGAATCCATTAAAAAATAGATCGATTTTCTGAGTCGTTCTTCCTGTCATTATAAGATGAAATACGATCTTTGCTTTCTATTGCTCGAATCTATACAAACTACTACCTGTACACAGGGCATCATCAACTTCGATAATATTACATCGCGCAATTTTCGATTTGCACAAAATTACCCCCCCCCCCCCTCCCAAAAAAAAACAAGATCTTCTGTGAGTGGTACAGACTTACAAGTGTTTTGGAACCGCACTTTTCACTAATCGTTCAGTCGTATATCCATGTAAAACACAGCTAGGTGTTAGTGCCAGCTATCCAGTTAGCAGGTATGGTTAATGCAGGCGACACGTCTTCGTGAAATAGTGTGCGCCCCTTGTTGTACATTTGCTGTGCATTCCAATAAGGCAATAAAAACCTCCTAAGCGCACACTCGCTGAAGGTGTGTTTACGTACCAACTCTATACCCTGCGAGATGGCCATCGTTGATTGTATCATTGCCAACTATGCAAAACACTTTCTCACGCATCCACTACCGAACACCTTTATTTCTCCGCCAAACAAACAATTAACCTGTGCAAAATTGCAGTATACCTGCGTTGGATAATATTAGCATCAACCGTTTTCCAAACAAACAATTAACCTGTGCAAAATTGCAGTATACCTGCGTTGGTTAGTCACAAACTGTCAATTCAAAACTATGCACCAGGCTGATATTTTTTCTCAGTATTGCTAGGAAAAGCGAATTAAGCTGTATCCTTAGTGAGTGTGTGATAGCCAACTGTCAATTGCATCCATCAATAAATATCAATAAACACCCATATTTGGTTTTCTGCTTCCCTATTTTTAAACCCTCATAATCGTATACAGCAGCTGACCAATGCGTTTGGCACTTTCCATACATTTAAACGCATGCAAAAAATATATATTGATGGGAAAATTGATCTCTTGAAAACGAAAAAAAAAAACTTGCCAAACTGGAAGCAAAAGATAAAGTCGCCAAACTTGTTAAACCTAGAAAACAAAAACAAAAAAAAAAACAAACAAAAAAAAAGCAAAAGACGAAAAAAAGACTCATTTTGTAATAACGGATATTATAACAAATAACTGCAAAAAAGGAGGATAAAAAGCTTGCAGCAGTTATCAAGAACCTAATCCACAAACGTATCGTCATGAACATGCTCATCTTATTGCATGACCTTTTTCGAAGCTAAAATTTCAATGAAAAGAGATCATTAAATTAGATCGCCTTAAATGAAGATCCTAGACTATAATTGCGCATCTCTTCCACATCTACCTTTACACTGAATAATATCCATCTTGAAACCATTGAGAATTAAAATTGCAACAATATTTGTCAATTATTCAATTCTTAGAAAATATGAGACTATAACTGCAAATAATTCATCTGAAGTACGCTAATAAAGGTCGGATAACATAACTCTAAGAAAATTCTCTAACGTCCTCTTTCTCTCGAAAATACAGTCTTTCGAGAGGCACTCTCCACCTCTACCTTTTGCCACCAACCGACTTTACAGCCTATTAAACGTTTCAATAAGCCCCTCATTTAGAGATCAATTTTCCGAGCAACACAACAAGAAAAAAAGAATAAACATTTGAGTACAATGATATACTCAGTGGGATGTGAGAGATTCAGAGGATCCAACGATTTGGTTTCGATCACATAGACTTCTGATGAATCTGACATAATTCTATGTAGAGAAAAACACAAAGCTACCGAAATATTCGGTAAAAACCCCTTGGAAATTGCTCTTCCGATCGTATAAGAGGTGAATCTAAGGTGATTCTAATCCTGAAGGATTCAATTCTCTCTTCCTTCTCTCCCTCTCAACAGTATAAAGAAGTTCAAGAAAACAGGCAAGGCATCGGAGAATAGAAGATGATCCGAACTCTGTGAACTCTCAGAAAATATGCGAAAAGAAGAGAATATAGACCATTTGGAAAAAATAATGGAGTATTGCTACCTCCTCAAAATTTTTCAACTACGCCCTCCATTGATAAGTTTTACTGAATAAAAGTCTAGCATTGGACGATTTTGTCGAGTCGAAAAACGCCTAAATAAATGAATAAAGGTACGTTTGGAAGAGACGTAGAGCACATATTTTTACATTTTCGGTTGGCCGTATGCCATCTCATTATCCCATTTATGAGGGCAACAAATTCGCTCTAGATGAGTTTGTTTGTTGTTGTCACGGTTTGCGGGCCGAAGCACAACGCGCATGTGCCTAGACGGCATTTATTCTATCGCAAAACACCTTTTTACGCCTCATTACATAATATGCACAAACACGTTATGGAAAACACATTTGTGCGCTTGTACGGGTCTGCCCATTCGGCGGATCTAATGCCTCATGATCCAGTTTGAGCTAAAATGATTGCCAACACTATATCCGCGAGGATCTACCATTACGTAGACGCTGCATGGGATTCCATCACCGAACGGATGAGATGTCACCTTTTTAGTTCTCTCAGAAATTGTCTCTCGAGAGAAGCAGCCGAAGTACACCTTAGTGTCACAACAAAGACAGGAAAGCTAAGAGAACAAAACTTGGAAATTAGGATATACCGCACATAAATTAGATCATCGTTCCAATTATTAATAAAGCTATGAATTTTAAGTGCTAGAAACCTACACGCCATAATATATTTGTTTTCACTCAAAGCATTCAACTAAATATGCTGCTCTATGAGCAGATATGCACAAAGGCAAAACTAGCAAATCAAAAGGCGCTACGAATAGCAGAAATATCTTCAAAGAGAAAATATTTTTTCTTACCTATCTAGGTTGTCTCTGAGTAATTTTCATTTAAACAGGTATTAATGAAATATTCAACAATACGTTGAACAATGAATTCGGCAAAGAAATGTTTCGTTCGAAGAAAGACTACACGAACGGTGACATACGAATAGAGACAACAGGTATGTTGCTTCTCTTATTTGTTTATTCTATTCTCTAAATGCCTTAGATTACAGATAGTTCGAAGAAGCATTGTAATCATCCACCATTCCCATCAAGGTCACCCAACATAAATATATTGCGCTATATTTGAATTTTTATTTCTATACTATATGACCATACTGCAAAGTATTTCATAACAACTCTGCTTGATGTAATGCCATCGTACTTCTGGAAAAACGAAAAAAAAACATTTGGTTCTTAGTCAAACATTTCAGGTGGTTAAAGGGGAAGCTGGCTGTATTAATAAACCCTTAGCAAATTCACTACACACATTTCACAGATTAAAGCACCTCTATTTTGCTTGAATCTACCGATTTCATATGCAAACATCTTCACAACGACACTTCACATGCAAAAAATGACTGTAAAATAAATACAACGCAGTATGAAAAGACTGATCTATATAACTGAGCAAGACCTTCTGATAGTTTACAAGAGGAAAGTGATCGATGATGCGGATAGGTCTCCCTCCCAACAAGTTGTGAACGTACACAGAAATGATAGCCAAATCTAACCGTTGTGGTGGTGACTTGACCGGATGGTGTCAATTGCGTGATCGTTTGACTTGTCCTCCATCCATCATTCGACGACTAAACTTCAGGTCTAATATAAATATTTTACTGCTTTCTTTTTTCTTTAGCGCTAACACCTACCAGGTTAAATTTTAAAAAATATCAGGTTTGCGTTTTCGAATATATCGCCGAAAGCTTTGATAAATTGTGCAAAGATTAGAACGCTTCATCTAGCCTTTAAACACTAGTAGCAAACAAAGACTCCCTTTGTGCAAAATTACAACAACGTATGTAACTTGCAAATGAACAGATACGTTTAGTAATGCAATGAGAAAATCGATCTGATGATAAATCAAAAAATATTTCAAGAATGACGTCATGAAAAATGGAGAATCGCATCGGTGAAATTATTTTGTTTTTGAGTTTCATATCACTTCAACAATAATCGAATCCTCCAAGAAATTTTCCAGCTCTATAACAACTAAACACAATCTCATAATTAACCCACCGCTCCGCCCGAGATAGCTCACTCCTCAACCCCCCCCCCTCCCCCACCTCATTCAGCAACGGCCCCGGATATGCCAGTGGCCTGACTTTGTGCATCACCCTTGCTTTAAAAGAAGAACGCTATGAATACACAGCGGCACAACTTTCTATTCCTTACTCTCTTCTAGTATGGTCTCCAACTCAGTCCCCTCCTTTATTTTTTAAAATATATTCATATACTGTCATCAACAAGCGTTGAAAGCTGTGATAATAACATACAGCAGCACTACCATCACCATTATTAACTAGGGCCCTTCTACCTCTACAAAGTACTCCGAAATTCAGCAGTTTGAGCAAACGTCATCCAAAAATCAACAAACAATTGAATGGCTATGTACAATTTAGATCTTATAGAATCGCCTACAGAAGCGCAAAAATCTAAGTTGCCATCCCCTCACCGCGATATCAATTTAATTCCCTTCCACATCTCTATTTCATAATAATCAGGAAATTATAGCGAAATTTCAATTATTTTTCTAACAGCTCACATATTGACGACGTTGCTCTTGCATTGAATATGAATGTGACGTATCGTTGCCATTACTGAATGCTGATGAACCATGATGATCTATATATTGGAAACCAGAATCCTGCAAAAAAATATTACACACACATTTGCAATCGAATAACTTATTACGCAAATGGATATAATTTAGTTTGTACTTAAATAATTACATCTAATTGCATATCTATTCCACTAATTTCTAGTAATTCAAAAATTACGCTATAATATAATGATGTAAAGGATATTTAAATAGAAAGGTTTTAATATCGGCGATATCCCAACCCAAAGCCTATTTCTACGGAGTTGACTCTTCGTTTAGCTGCTCCGAACGGTTAAGAAAAAATACAACAACATCTTAAATAATTTCTGATTAAACTACCACCCTTCTAACATTCTATCAATATCCTAGAAAAAAAAAGAGGAAACAAATCAACGAACCGGCGTAGCGAGTGGCGCCTCTCTGAATGGTCGACCGAATGGAGGATTGCTCTCCCAACGTTCGGCAATCCGTCTTGTCTCATAGGCTTTTTGTGCGATACTTTTGCGCTCATTTAGAAGTGTATCCTCATAGAGTTCTTGTATGTCTGCAAAATGAATTCAATAAAGATAAATAAAATAGAAATATCAATAAAAATGGATAGAATATGACATCACGTCTGAAAAGACAATATTACACCAACATAATCAAAAACCTTTGATGCTTTAATAGTGAGTTTTAGATGACAGGTGTGATATGTACCTGAAATAAAACTGAAGGAAACTCATTTATTTGCTGCGCTGACAGCTAATAACACCTTGATCCGCTCGATATCTTCTCATAATAGAGAAGGTAAACGTATGTGCGGCTGACAAAAATAGGTGCCAGCCTTTGTTCGGCTATTCACAGCGGCGACAAGCAAAAAGTTGCGCATAAAACAGTTGAAAATTCGAAGCAAAAACGTATTTTAACTGAAGCACCACAATCCCCGACTTATCTTCTGGGAACTGTCATCGGAAACTTGTTGTTAGCAACGATGAAGGTGATGAACGGCTGGCAGGATTTGTGTTTTTTTGCAATCTGCTCATTAAACTCTCCATTTCCACAAACTATCAATAAAATATAAAATATGCAGAATATCTTCTTATTCCAACTGATTCGGCCACCCAGAGAAACCATTTGCAAAAAATTTCTAATCCTGCAAGCAAATCTGACTGGTGCAAAATACAGGCAAATTTTCTGCGATACCTTTAAATGTCGATAATTTTTTACGAAATTAGCGGATTAAAGAGGAATATGAGATGGGATACTATCCTACAGTATACAATATATCACCAAATTCTGGAACTACCGATCTCAGTTTCCGGATTTAAACCGCCAGAAGGACAATAAGACAGAAACACATACACACAGATATGATATCAACACAATTTGCTTTCACCAATCAAACTTTCCAAAAAAAGTGGCATTAAAAGCATTCAACTATAAAACGATTAAGCAGATATCGGTAACGAGCATACCGATCAATGATTGAAAGAGAGCCGCCTTGAAATTATTGATGAGCTTTTCGATCTCACGTTTCAACTCACTCGAGCTGGCACTTACTAAAGATGCATGGTACTCTTCGAGTTGCTCCAATGCACGGTGCGCTTCTATAAATAAACATAATTTATCACACCTTAGACTATATACCTGACCAATGGCATATATTATACCTAATCCTGGTTATTATACCTATATTAACTACATTATACATAAAGATTGGATAGTTACATGATCATATGCTAAAGCGTTAAGGAAAATTTACCCAAATATAATTTCCTGTGACTTGAAAAAGTCTCCCATTTTCAAGGTTTCATGTGCGCATTCGATCGCTCCAATAATTGAAAGCTGTAAAATATCTTTGGAAAGCTCCTAAAAAGACAATATTCCAACTTCTTTTACCCATGTTTGCCTTATAATATTAATAAATATTTTTATCGTACCCATTATGTTTTAAATAAAAATGATAGAAATAATGCTTCGCTTTCTCTCCCATCGCTAGTCAATTATATTCATCTCATATGCAAATTTCTGAAGCGGAAATTCGAAAGAACTCCGTCTATTTCTCGTAAAACTGCAATATGTTGGGAGAATTTTCCATTTAATCGAAGAATACTCTCATCCCTCCTAATCATCGACTAGAGAACAATGATCGTCAAAGATTTAAAAAAATAAATAAATAAATAAAGGGAGAGGGGTAGAGGGGTTGCATAACAAATTCCTCATAGTCAATTCATTTCGACAAAATTGCAAAGTGATAATATAGAAATAAAAAATTATTGCAATAAGTTTATACCTCCACTTCTGCGCACAGGCATTCTCAAAACGATGCGTCGTTCACCTTCACTTTTTATCGCTTTCTGCAATAGCAATATAATAATCATATTGCAAAAACAATGCAATTGCAAACGGTAATTGCAAAAAAAAAGCGCAATATACACGGATCATAGATTTATATCATACATATCGGCGAGAAATCTCGTTAAATAACAGCTGCATGGTAGTGCATCAACTCGGAAAATACAGCATCGTGGGTTCGATTTTATCCGTCACGCTACATACAGCGTACGTACTAACAATAAATCAAACGTCATAAGTGACTAAGCACTATTTAGCGATAAGTGAGTAGACAGGTGCACTCATCGACACAGGTGTGCACAGGAAGTGGATATGAAACCAAGTTAAGTTCGTTTAGATATTTGAGTCATAATCTGTGATACTTCCTTTATGAAACATTATCACAATATATCACACGAAGATAACATCACTGCAAATAGTGATGAATTAATTACAGATGGAATGAATGAAAAAATTTGAAATCAGTGAAGATATATAGAGAGCGATGAGATATCCCTAGTATCATCGACAAATCTTTTTGCATCACTTTCCTATCCAACGGAAAAACATCTGATAAAAAGCGGGTTTCGAACAGTTACCTCCCTCGAAATAGATCCCCTCATTACAAGATTGTTATTTTTTGACAACCTCTTTGTCGCAAGTATAATTTACCTTTGATGGTCCTGATTCTTGAAACTCGACCTGGACAAAAGAAGGGAAGGATTATTGGTACCTGTCAAAATCAGCATGTCTTCTTGAAATCCTTGAGGTGGATAGATGGAAAATGCTAAAGCAATCTAAATGCAAAAATTAAACATCAAAATGCACTAATCTTCAACTGCGTAAAATCCCCTTATAAATGATGTCACAGCCATCTGCTGTTGTGGACAACCAAGATTCATTCAACTTCCCCTCCCCTTACCCCCCCCCCCCCAACCTCGTATCACATTCATTTTCGCATTCGACCGGATATTAGAAAATGCTGACAATGCTTGCCGGAAATATGTCTGTCTTTACGGTCTATCATAAACTGCAAGAGGCAAAGGAACGTTATAGATTGAAGCTCGGCGAAATGGTTCAACAAAGACCAACCTTCAACTGAATTCAACAGGCTCAAGTTTACAACAGGCTTTAGACGAGCCGAAGACAACCCGTCACTCTATGGAGGTCATCTCATAGCTTAGAGCAACTCTTACGATAATTTCAGTTTATTCTTGAAATCTTTCAATCTAAGCATCAACAAATAACCACGAGAGGCGCAGCGCATCGCCACGGCATCGAATATTGCTGACAGCCGCATTTTACCAACTTCAGCTTTTTTTTTCATCTTTCATCAACTTATACGACAATTGCGGCAAGTAAATAAAACTTTATTTACTGCAAAACTTTACAGCTAATTAAAACTTTACAAATAGACCAATATACCCAATTAGACCAACCGATTTCATAAATTGCTAACAAATAGCAAAAATTTATCAATAATTCACCCATATTTTACAAAACGATTCGATTATATGGTCGAACGGTTGGTTGAAAGTGAAAGAAACCAAATCGATTGCAAAATACATAGAGAGATTTTTTTCGCATTATCAATCTATAAAAAATTCTTTATTTTTGATGAAACAACTTGAAATTTAGTATGGAGTGAGATGCTAATATTTCTATTTCATCCGACAAATCTCGCAACGTTAGCTGAAGTCGTTCTCTAGAGGAAGCTTTCCGACAGGCCGACAGACAGACACATACACACATATTATAAAACAAACTTTAGAATCATATATAAAAGGTAATTAGAATCACTAATTACCTTTACTAATTACCTTTTATATACGATCGATTTGCGTCTAATAAAGACGCAAATCGATCGTATATAAAAGAAAAATAAAATACAACAGAGAAGATGTCGAGTGAAGTGTAAATAAAGCACTGAGGAAATGACTTTTGAAATGTTTCAATGATTAATGCTCAACGAGTATAATCATAGGTAAGCGCAAAATTAGTGGTATGTGAAAATTACAGGTAAGCGCAGGAATCACAGGTAAACACTAAATATTGAAGCGAGAAGAATGTTATAATTCGCAACGAGAATATTGATGATGTTGATCTATAAGGGTGAGTTTAAAAAAAAAAAAAATTCGATGAAATATTTGCAGTGCAATTAATATTGATGTGATATGAGACATTATTAATGGGCGGAAATGTATGCTCACTTTTTTATTATTTAAATTTGTATTAATATAAAACGATAAATCTCATTTTAAAAAATTACTAGTCGAATATATTTTAAAATTTTTCGAAGTTTTATATCATTTAAGCAAAAAAAAAAGAGAGAAATAAAGCGTTTATAAAAGAAATTCACTCAAGTATTGATTCGAACTAAGCATTGCATAAACACTAATAACGCCATATTCAACACAATCACCTTCTGCATACAATCTTAGAGATGAGTTCTCACTAAGGACTGAACCAAATAAAACAAAGATGGTGGGGGAATTTTGCTATTGCTTCGTATATGGCGATCATCTCAACCAGGTTATGGTATGCGGGGGGGGGGGGGGGGAGAGAGAGGAGGGAACTTATCTGGTGATAGTCGATAATTAACCTCAATTATGCAAATTATGCAGTGAAAAATGTAGCCATGCCAACTTGGAAAATGTAACAGAATGAATCAATGGATATATATGCGTCGCCGATATTGGCAAGGAAACGAACAAAGAGAGGTGATGCCTCAATTTACCTCTTATTTTACCTTTATTCTTTATTAAGTTTGCTTGAAAAAATTTCACCTTGTGAGCATTTTACTATGAAGATTTACTATTTTCATGCAAATTTTGTTTAGCCTAAAATTTTACTTCAACTTCACATTAAATCATTTGCGTTCTCTTATTTATAAATATTCTCAAAATGGTTTTCTCGGTGGCAATAATAATCGAATCTAGAAAGCGTATACTCATAGAATTATCCACATCATGGCAATAGAATTCCACCTTCATAAAGGTATGAGGTTTTTTTTTTGAAATTTATAGTAATTACCTTATAGAGGTTATGTTATACCTTTAAATTCACCTTACTGAACGTTTATATATAACGGGTTTTTTTTTTCGTGAAAATTACGCCCTATAAATACGATTAAAGGAAAATTTTATTTCCTATAGAAATTGTAAAATTATAATCAATAATGCATTGAATTTCTCGATGAGGGAAATATTTTTGAAAGTATTTTCCAATCTTTTTTTTTTTTTTAAACGGTGAATTCGAAGTAATTTTCTCATCAGCACAACGATTAGAGAAAAAAAAAAACGATAATAGGTAGTAAAATAGAAATTGAAAGAAATCAAAGATCACTTATTTACAATTATTTACTACTATTAAACAATCGTTTAGTATAAAATACTTAATTACTTATTACTTATTATTACTAAAAGTAAAGCAAACAACAAAATAAAGCAAATCACAACTCTAAAATCACTAAGAAGAAAAAGAAATGAAACGGAATGACGCTCAACGGGTATTTACAATTGCGATACATTCCTTAACGAACGTGTATGCTACCTGCCAGGTAATCGAATGGTTTCGTCGCTCTTCGTCGTCAAGCAAATAGGAAGACGTACTGCGACAACAATACACATCACCTGCCCTCTTGTCGAGGCCATAATAAGAGAACACACATATGATGAGAGTTACAGAGAAAAACACAACACAATAAAGAGACACTAAGCAGGAAGTGAAAAAAAAAATTGTTGTTTAGAGGACGCCTTAGTTGCGGATAAGAGCATAAATAAGGCCGAGATTGGTGTAGTGGACAGTCTCGGCGGTTTGCCCAATCTCGATGGCTACTTATCGATGACCTTTCGAGTGCATCATAAAGACCCACCAGGTTGAAGCAAAGACTTGCAGGATGTCTCATTAATTACGCCTAATTAGGCAGGGTACTACCATCGCAACTTTCATCAAAATCAAAAATGTGCGGAGGTGGGAGAGGAGGGGTCAATCCGAACAAGGCTCTATCTGAAAGATGCGGTTCCTCTAGACTTATTCTTGTAACTGTTCATCGCCTCATGAAATATGCTCATTTGCATAACCTGCAAAAACTTGTGTCCCTATTAATCCACATTAGAAAATTAATCCGTTTGTTAGTTACTGACACAGAGTTAAAACTGGTCCCACCCCCGGTCGCAGAGCGATTGTGACCAGGACCAGGTGTAACCTAAGCTCACATCGGGATGAACGTTTAGATCTAGCCTCGGTGGTGCAATCGGCTTTAACTTAACAGACGACATCAGGATTAATTCTTATGTATATGACTGAAGCCCCGACCTGGTTCCGGATCCATCAGTCGAAGCAGGACCTGGACCTCGGTCTGATATATGAATATTTCGTTGTATAACATATGACTCACGGGTTATGTATATGACACATTCTCATTAAATCATCATATTTCGATCCTATCCGTTGGTTTCTGTCCGAATTTTCTAACTTGATCATTGGGCTTTTTGCGATATGAGCCAAGAGAAATATTTGCTAAAATGTACCGTGCCTCTCCGACAACGACGCTCTAAGAGTTGCATGCAATGGACTACACAAAATATAGCTAAAATATATTTATGTACAAAGTTAAAAATATCATTGAAAAAAAACAGCCTAAGCCTGTATGCATAACTAAGCCTTAACTTTAAATGATGGTCACTCATCTGTTAGTGCACCAATGAAGGTGTGACCGATTATTCCTGCGGCAATGAAAACACCTCATTCTGCTACTTAAATATTCGTTTTGTAGTTAAGGCTCCCTGCATTTATAGTTTATAGACGTCAGGAGAGCTATAGACTCGTTGACTTCCTCCTCGTTGATGTAATCAGCATTCAATTTTTCAAGCCAAACCCAACCGTTTTTGCTGAATGAATGCTGGCTTTATCGGTTAATCAACCAAAATAGAAAAAACTATATATCTCCTAGGATGGTGGTCGATTCATCCGTTCCATTAGAAATACACTCATTTGGTTGTATGAAGTGAGAAAAGGTTTAGTTTTTTCTTAATGGAATATGTTGCAATACCTCTTACTTTTGAACTTTCATCCATGGAATATCATCGAATCGAGTATTCAAATATAACGCATTTTAATGTTGCCCGTCGGGAATATTCCTCGAATGCAACTTCAATTATCGACAATGCATCAAGTTTGTTGTGTGATACCGTGTCAATAATCTTTCAAAAAGCATTATTTCCCATTTAACTTATAGAAAATAAAAATCCCCTTAGGTTATACCATCGCTACAAACTTAGAGAAATATTCTCTAATACAATTGTTATTTTCAATTATATCGACCGTATTGATGTCGAAATTCGTTAATGATGAAAAAAAAAACACCAATAATATATGTTGAAATATTCTGAGCATAATTATTTTAATATTTATGAGAAAATAGTCTTCAAACGATGAAATTAGCTGAAGGCGATTTAAATATTTTTCGATATGTTCTGAAATGTTGGAATTTTTTTTTTTTTCAACCTCAATTTGTATAAATAACATAGTGAATATTTTGTCGTTTATATTAGCGCAACAACAATGGAAGTAATAGCGAAGTTAATGAATTTAAATTCAACGGTTATTTCGATAGCAATTGAAAGGATTAAATAGAGAAAAACATAGTCGAGAAATATGCGAGGAAAATAACTGAGAAAAAAAAAAGAGAGAAAATACGAGGCGAATACAAAGCTATTTGCATATTCATCGGGATTGTCGATTGCAATAGTGCTCGTGAAGTAGTAATAGAAAGTTATAAATTAAGCAGTAAATATGGGCAGGTACTAATTGATGGAGACAAACATGTCGGATGAGTGCTATTGGATAACCGAGAACTTAAAGCTGTCGATTTTTGAAATTATTTTTGTAAGTCCAAAAAAAAAATTTGCTGAAATTATTTCGACTCTCTCTCTCACTCTCTCTCTTTCTCTCTCTTTCTTTCTCTCTCCCTCTCTCTCTCAAAAAAAAGAAGAATTAGCGAAAACAAAAAAAAAAACGCATTTAAAACTATTTGAAGTCGTAAAAAAAAACGAAGAAAAAAGAGCTAAACCCATAGAAAGAGATTGCGAAGTCAATCACCTTCTTTGCTTAGAGTTAATTAAATGTCGCACCACTCTGCTAATTCAAATCCGACTCTCTTAGTTGATTTTTTTTCCTGCAGAAAATTTTTTAAAAATTGCCCAATTTTTGAGAAAAGAATTCACATCTGAGTTCAGTTTTTTTTTTGATGGAATGAAATTAATTCTCTGCACAAAAAGAGTCGTCATTTATAAATGCCCGAACGATTTCTGCAGGAAAAACTATATACACGGGAGGGAAAATAATCTTTAAACTTAAAGGCAGGTATTTCCCACCTCCATAAGATTGTTCTATAAATTCCCTACGCTTAGAAAATTAAATCTACCTCGTTTTTTTGAGTGAAATGGAACAAATACTACAAAAAGGAATGATACCGATAAAATGCAATATTGTTTTTTTTTGTTGACTTTGTTCTCATATACTTTTCATGAAGAATTTTGATGCCTAATTATCACGCCTTATTGGAGCGTTTACTCGTTTATAAAATCCGCAACTTCTTCCATTCGTGATTCTTTAAAATCGAACAGGTAATGGTGGGATGAGGGAGGGTGGGTGGGGGGGGGGGGGGGGGGGGGGGGGGGGAGCAGATGGAGGCTTATGAGATATGACGAGCAAAAAGCTGAAAATAAGTTAGCTATTTTCTCTAAAGTAAACCATACACAAACATCAACGAAATATTGCGTTGAATTATTTCTTGCAGTTATTCCGCTTAAAAGTATCACCACTATACGTTCGCTATTTGCATATTTCATCGCCAATTTATTTTTATTTGTTCTCTCTTCTATGTTAATGAAAATTCATTGAGATTTTGTCAATAATGAAGCCGGCTATCGTCATATCAAATTACAATTTTCTTCGAAAATGCTTCAACAAATGTTTACCTCATATTTGCTATTTATGGATCACATAGATAAAAATGTGAATATTTTAATGAAGAATTTATATGCAACAAAAATATACCTAGCATACATTCGGCGGGTTTTAATTAAAAAGTTCAATGGCGCGATACTATTGTATGGAAAATATGAAGCGTTGACTCGAATCTATCAATTATTTGGAATTTTATTTGCTTTAAATTAGTGTCAACCGACGAAAATCGTATAAATCATCGCGAAAGAGTTAACGGAATTTCTCCGCTCTAAAAGAATTTTCTAATTTTTGAAATGTTGTATTTCCTTCTAAAAAAAAAAAAAAGAAAGAAAATCTATTGATAATTATTTTCATTCTATTAAAAAATAAAAAAATTTTCCAAAGTAATTTTCTTTTTTTTTTTTTTGCTGAAAATTTTTTTCATTTTTGAGTGAAATTTTTATGAAAAATAAACAAACGAAAAAAATTTTTTATTGAAAATTTTTCAATTATCTCATAAAAATATTTCAATTATCGAAATATATTTCAATCGTATTAATAAATTGTTGAGTATTTCAAATGGAAAATCAATAATATTTTCCGATGTTTTTTTTTTTCGTAGATTTTCATTGAAAAATTCATAATTGAAAAGAATTTATTCTTTTCGACAATAGAGATCTCTTCCACAAAGAGCTGATCCGTTGTAGAAGTTTCCCTTTTTTTTTAATCGCTTTCGATTGGTTACTGAACAAAAATACTCCACATATTATAAATTATTAAATGCTAATTGCTCAAATAAAAATAATAAAACACATTAGAGGAAGCCAATAAAAGTTATGGGTATGGAGGATATGATGGTGGAGGAGAGGGGGGGGGGGGGGGGGGAAGACAATCTCAACTGTCAATATCGAATTGTTAAACGAGTAAGAAACGAACGAAGAAGCTTGAATCATTAATAGGTAACTAGATTGATGTGAATCATCGGAAACGTAAATACGCTCGACGGATGAAAGGACAACTTTTTTTTTAGTCGATAGAATGTGACACAAAGATCGTCATCATTCGAGAATTACATCAATCTCTAATCAACGAGAAAAAAAATATAACGCAATTCAACGTTTTTTTTTAATCTCTCAGAATGAATTCAAAATTATCGTTTGACTATTTGAAGAAGTTTAACACGTTGTTTACCTTTGAGTATAGAAATATGAGTTTACTCGAAATTATTACTTCAAATATTTGTGTGTTAAAATTGTATCAAATATAATAAATCTATATGCTAGAAAACATTCAATGATGAAAAATTTTGCGCACTGCAATGATTGCGGAGAATAGGTATTTCTGATATTTTTCGATGGTTGAGCATTGAAACTAAATAGATTTGAATGTTTGCAAGGAGAAATGAGTATGAAATAGCGCTATCTCTGAGGCGAGTGGGACTTAGCCCGCGATGTTTAGGGTGAGATTCCGCAAGCTCGAGGGTTTCTTAACGAGGACATGCGGTTAAGATAAGTTTACAATGAAGAGATAAACTATGAGCTGGCATCCTCTAAATTAGCCAGCCCTCAAAATGGATGACCAGACTATAGCGGACAGAAACCACGATGAAACTCATTAAGCAATGCGCATTGCAGGAATTTTACTACAAGCGGGAGTAACAATAATACTAACATCAATACTAGTCCTAAAACTAGCAGTACCAATAGTACTACTTATACTGTTGCTGTAACCACTTATTATTCTGCTGGCATTACCTGTGGCCACTATTATTGCTATCTATGCAACGGTAAATAGTGGTGTCAGTGCTACATAGATGAGTGGTTACACTGTAAGGCTGTCCACTATCACTGATGCTCCTCACTACTTTTATTAACAGCATTGAGTAAGGCAGCAGTTAAATAGGAAGTAAGAGCCATCTGTGAGAGGTCGCATAGTGATTACGACGAATCGTAACACTGTTGGGAGTGGTCAATTTTGAGAGAAGAGTAAGCAATTAGAGCGAGAGTAAAGAGTGAATAATGACAAAAGTATCAAGGTCCGTTGGTCCGTTAGCAGCAAGGTGCTCGAACTAAGACGCAAGACCAACAAGTGCGAGTTCTTCGGAGCAGAGATGAGGTCGCACATGTTCTGAAACCCCAAGGTAAGGACGAAGTGCTATGATTTCGGCGCTTCCTAACTCCGTGATCCCCGAGGTATTTAAGATCAGGGTCCGCGACGTTCGGATCCCAGATCTCCGATCTCGAGTGCTCAAAAGCTATATTACCGTAGAATCTCTCCAAAAAAGGTTCCTTTATTGTAATAGCTCATAAAAGGATGCCGTCCAACGGTATTGGTTTCAGCTGCGGGTTGATTCGATCGGTGCTCTTAGAAAATGCGAATTCTTTCGACACCCCATAATCGCAACATAAAAAACAACAAAATACATTTCGCAATTAATCCTAACATCAATTATTTTAGATAGTTTGGTTGCCATTGAAAGACTATGCTGGAAAGGTGGCAAACAATATGAACAAGAGTGACTATAGAGGTGAATAGAGGAGTGACGCTCAGGTAGTGGGAAGTGATATGTGAGGTTCGTTGATTAGTGATGAGAAGATTGCAATCGCAAAGGCACGTTTGTCCATGCCGGCGACCGGCAAACCGGTCATCATCACCCGAGGTCACACTCGACTGCATCATCGCGTCGTACCTCTTCCGTCGAAAAACATTCTCCTCATTCGTCGATTTATGTTTGTCGCTAAAAAAATATCGCTTAGATGACGGGGGACTGTACGATGTGCCTAATTTCAAACAAGCGATCGAGTTCGATCTCATCTACTAGATATGAAAGATGAAGATTTCGTTTAGTGAACGATTCAAAATTTAGTGCCAAATTTGTCGGATTTTAAAAATATTCGTACCCGTTTCCGCCCGATTTCGATTGTTTAGTATGGGCCCAAAATGATAGCATGAAATTTTAGCTATGGTTTTTCACGGCATTAATCGCTAGCTGTGTGACCTATTTGATGCTTAAAAAGAGGGTTGATCTTTAATGTGGATTTTTTTTTAAATCAGAACAACAGGGGGCCAAGTGAAACAGAACGCCAAAAAAAAACCGATAAGGAAGCAGCCGAATGAGTGAAAGCGTCGCCGATGCAATTTATTGCTCTTGGCTTAGAGCGTTTATAGTGAACGAGTGGGACAATTTAAAAAAAAACTCCTTGGAGAAAATTGTACTGTAAATTTGGATTATGTGATTTGAGCTGTGGGGAGTGGGGGGAGGAGTAGTGGTGGGAAACCTAGATATGGCTTCAAAAGCAGATCTTTCATTTCATGGGTCAAATAATGCACTTATGTTGCCCACATGTGAGCCGAATGAGGCTATAAATAAATTCGGTAAAAAAATATTCAGATTCATGAGCATATTTTAATGGATAGATCCTTACTGGTAGTGCTAATTCCAGGCTCACTTCAACCTTCCCACTGAGAATAAAATGCAAACACATCTTAAATGACTTTCTTCGTTAATTTATCTCCCATTTATATTTATCGTAATAATTCCTCTAGATCGGAATAAAATTACTCAACGATAAGGGGAAATTAAACTTCTTTTATGAATATATAAAATAAGAACTCGTACATAATTTTAAAAAACGTTTGAAAAATTGATGATTTGAAGAAGCGATTGGTGAGAGAATATAATAAGAGAATTTTGGCTATTAAAAAATCATAAAGGATTAAATCATTCATCGTTTTCCATTGTCCGTTGTCCGATCAATTCTAAGTAAGCTCCGAGCAGACTTGTTGGCTCCGCTCAAACGAACCACCCGCCCAGCACCCTCATCGGGACGAAGGCGACGGAGTAAGCCCTGACAGTCATAAGAGGAACAACGGCGGATCGGCCCGTCAGTATCCGACGGGCATGATACGAACGTAAACCCTAAACTTCACGCGACCGACCTGCCAGAAGTACAGGCCGACTACAGGCCGACCTAAAGACCTCAGGAGCCAGCTAGATTTGGGGGGCACTGGGTGAGAGCAGGAAGAAGCGATATGAAGAGACATTTATTCGTAACGAATGCCCTATTGATTGAAAAAAAATAAATAAACATGCATTAAATCCTCTCAACTAAGCAATACTTATTAATCATAAATTTAAGCATTCTCAATTAGCTGACAAATCGATATAGGTAAATGTCAATTATCACTGGCAATCATACAAATATAACGACGCTCTTGACAATAACGAAGAAAACACTATTGAATTAATCCATTTCTCTTGTATTATAATCAAATATTAAATTCAAAATTTAATTGAATCTTATTTGTCTGCTTTAACGATTATAAAAATTTCTTCGCAGATATTGAGGAATGGCGATTCTCATCATTAAGTCCGCAAAAACATTTCACTCCTTTCAAATGGTCGTCGAAAATTATCGTTGATTCACGATAATAAAACCGGCTTTCTACCTAATTTAGACTTATTTGCTTCGTTGATTTCTTCGCGAAATCATAAAGGCAATCTTTTTTTTTTCTTTAAGGCCAAGAAAACATCATATGCCTATGACCGACAATCGCTCGCATCATATTTCGAAATGCAACGCAAAGTTTATTTATATTCTTTGGCAATATGGCCATATGCAGCTATTGCCTTTAGTGCAATATACAACACAAAACTACGTATATGAAATGCATTCGCGATAAGTTTTCCTTCCGTTAAGATATTCGACCTGGTAAGGTAAGAGGTATTCAATCTACCTGGCAAGGTATTCAATCGTTTTCCTTCCGATTTGTTTTTTTATAGACCGACGAGATATGCATATTGCTGTAGTGTGAATAAGATGGAACGAGAAGACCATTTAATTGTTCCATTAAAATAATTGCCTATTATTGCAATTGCTAAGACTTATAAGTTAATTCTTTCTATTAGCCTGTGGGAAGTCTCCCAATTATATCCTTGTTTTTGGTTAAGAACAAATACTCCCTCATCAATCATTCATACCTCCTGTTATCGCATTATCATTTATTTATAGCAATTATGAGAGAATAATTTGTTCATTGCAAAACGGAAAATAATGTTTCAAGAATATTCATCTAACACGATAGCGTTGATTTATTTCAGGAAATACAATCAATAAGTACAGTAAACTACTTGAGAAGTGAGTCGACACAGTAAACTATTGCAGAGATGCGCTATGCAAAACATAAGATTTTATTTGTAAGCTGAGTGTATATACAGGTTAAAAGAAAGATGGCAATGAAGAATGCAAGCAAGGGAAGTGATTAAGAAAGCAAAAACGAGAATGATGCTAGACAAGTTGATGATACGATATATGGCTGCTTATTGCATTGATCTACCTCCACACCTTCATATTCTAATTAACCTGATCGCTTATTTAAATCACCTGTAGAAGGTTCATTTTTCTTTTGACCATTCGACGTAAAATAAAAATTTGATAGGGTTTTAGATATATGTAAATTTTTCTCAAAGATCTTAATGTTGATAATTTATTTCGAAATTGGTGAGCTAACGCGGAGATATGATATAAAAGCTTCAGCACTATATCGAGTAAATTTCGTCAGCTTTATCTTTCATCTTCGCTAAGCTAATTTGCATAAGCGAATTTGCATATGAATAATACTCTTAAGAAGATGATTAATTCAACAATGCTAAATTGAATTTTATTTTTTATTTATTCGGGTAGTAGAATTGAATTTTTTTTTCTTTTTGAAAAATAAAGATAACAATGAATCAACATATCAGATACTCGGCGAAGACATAAAGAATTAAAAGATATTGTAATCAGCAATAATTTTTTTAATGCGTTCGTTTGTCTTTACGAAAATATTCGATTTTCATATGAATACATAAGCATCTTTTTTTGAGCTATTTCAATAATAATTCACAAATTTAGAGTATAGAGTGCAATCCGATAGATAAATCTCCCGAAATGAAACGAACGTCATAAATTAAGATCCAAGTGAATTCGTCTAGCCCTCCTCTTCCATTCTTGCAGGTCCTTTTGAAAAGCTTTCCTGTCTCTACTACGTTGACAGAGGACTCCACAATTTTTTGGCTGCTCTCTTTTTAGTGATAAATTAAAGCATAAAAGATCAAAAAGTTAACGGGCAAATAATATAGAACGGATAATCGATGTAACTTACTTCATGGCTAGATACAGTATTCCTATTCTATATCAGGAATACGGTACTACAGTATTCTTTTAGTATCGGCTAAACATCAGCGATTAAAAGTGATGCTGCGTTTATTAAATAGGTATACACTTATATCCAACTATAATTTTCGAAAGCGTAAGAAAATACACATGTAAGCGCTAAACACAAAAAGCACAAATATAAGTTCTAAGCCCGGTAAAATACACCTGTAACGCCTTGTATGAACTTCGTAGGTTATAAAATTAAAAAAAAAAAAAAAAAAAACGTATAACATCTTCCAGGAAAATTATCATTAGCACCATAAGGTGGTTAGATAAGGTGCATAAACTAACAGATGCCTCAGAAAGTATTAGATGCTTAGTGGAATAGTGCAATTCAAATATTTTTTTACGCAACGATATGAAATTTTTTACTCGAAAATTAATGAGAGGAAATATTGGAAATTATAGTGGAAAAAAATTTCGCTGAAATTATAGTCGAAATAAAAATAACATGAGAATCCCACAAATAAAAAAAAATAAAAATGAGCCTATTACAAGTGGAAAAAAAAAATTGGAATTTCCGAAATGTCGGGAAATCTTTCAGTCTTTCCTCAAAAATATCCACACTTTCCTCTCATGTTTATTTTGTGGCAAAGAAAAAAAAAAACGTTTACATATACCGAAGAGATTTCTTTATGCACGTCCGATGGTGTCGAAGTAAATATCAATACTGCACTTTTGACAATATGTAAATTTCAATAAGACGTACGAAACGAAAAAAAAAAAGTCTCTTTAACTGTTGTGAGCGGAATAATTCGAAAAAAAAGAAATTCCTTTTCAATTATTCCACAAATGATTTTAAAAAATTTGATTGTTAGGGGGGTTTATAGTATCCTTAGCGCAACAAATGTTAAGCGAAGGGGATCAACGAATTATTTTTTACTTCAAATTTAGGATCTCCTCCCCCCCCCCCATCCCCTCTGTTCCCACCCCTCTCCCCCCACCTCCCTTCCTAAGGAAGAGCAAAAGAACGCATTCCAAATCGTCGCTATTTCTCATAATGATCGTCGGTTTTAACCAGATTTACATTCGCGAAACCGTATTATTGGTAACGTTGAACATGTTCGTATTTACATATATGAGTTCGTATGTTTGTTCGATCGTTTCAGCGTCTTCCAAATGTTTTCCCACATTAATTTCCTCGCATTTTAATATCAGAGAAAGAGGGAGAAATTCAAATAGAATTTCATCGTGGAAAGATTGATAAGTGAGGATTCACTTATAAAAGAAACATAAAATGTATAGAAAATTATTCAAAAAGTAATAATTAGTGTAGAAAGCACTAAATACAAACGTTCTCATTACTCTTTAAGAGTTTTTGATATTGATTGATTGATCCGATTGATCCGTTTTGTCTTCGATTGAACCGATTGATCAGTTTTTGGCTTTTGATATTCAAATTTACTGATAGCATTGCTTTCTATGAAGATGATTGGCAAGAATAAAGAACATTGGATGACAGAAATCACTGAATCCTAACGATTTGAATCCACTCGTTGCATAGAATGGATGAATAACCATGAATAACCAACTTGCACAAGCTGCATTGATTGCAGCGGTTAAAGGTCAAAGGTCACTCTTTCTGTTGGAATTTTCGAATGCGAATGCGCGAAATTCGTGCGAAAGTTTGCGCAAATTGGATAGGATTTGATGAAAATAAACGACTTAAAATGCTTTACGATCGGTGAAAAGAAACCAAAACATTGTCACCATATTAAATGATAATGTAATGACGTTCATAAAATAACTCAAAAAAAAAGGAAATCAACTAAATAGCACTCAAATTTCATTCACTGTTGGGAGAGGGGGGGGGGGGACGGGCGTAGTGTCACCCAAGTTAGGCATACTAATCACTGGAGTTTAATTTACATAACGATATGTAAAAGACAGGAAGTAGAATGGAATGAATATAATCGCATAGAAGAGGATAACAGATGGAATGTGGTGACTTTACAGGTAGTTGTACGGAGAGGTGGGCAAACAAGGTAGAGAGAGAGATATATACAGAGGTGATGCCGACCGTCGAAGAACACACACCGACCGCCACACTCTCCAAGAGAGGAGAAACGCTGACTCAACCACGTTGTGCTCTCAAAATCGATTCGCTCCGTCACAATTGTACACGTATTTTAGCCATCAAGCCCACCTGTACGGCAACTCATCTAGCGCATCTGAGTCATCATCAGTACTTTTTGTTGAGCAATACGTAAAAGAATTTATGAGATAATATCTAAACGTTCAACAAATTGAAAACAATTGCAACACAAAAGAAATATTCAAATATTAGAGCAATTATAAAATATTAGCCTATATTGGAGAATTATTTGAGAGGAAAACGAACGACGTCTCTTTTTTTTTGGCATAAAAGGCTAAATGAGTATAAAATATAACGCTATAAACTATCTCTGAGAGGAAGCGCTAAAAATTGTGATGTCATTTAACGTCATAAATAGAAGAAATATTTTTTAAATAATATTGTAAGATAATGTTTTATGATTAGCATTTTTGAAATTTCTAAAATTTTTTGACGTTCTAAAATTGGAGTTAACGCTTTCTATCGGCGAGGTTCATTGGAGATAGTGGGTTTCTTCTTGTTCGTTAAATTCGAATTGCTCAAAAAAGTTTCGCCCTTTACAAGATTCGAGACCGGGAAATTTAGTGAACGGGGCAAGTTTAATAGTTCATAAAATGGCGGGCTAAGGGAAGTCGCTGTTACCCAACCTAAAAATTGCTCTTTAGTAATAACAATGTCTATTTCATTAGAATCGCTACAGCGGATCTGCAGTAGAAATATGCGGACAGACCGGCATACATAACTTGCGCAATATGCGATTTGTGCTAATCAAAAAAAAAAACGCCACAACAGCACTTTATCCGGAATAAGTTCAACTGGACGTTGAACCCGGAAATGTGTTCCGGTAAAGTCGGAAACAGTGATACACTCGTTAAAAAAAATTAATGAAATGATTTATTAAAAAAAAAACCGCTTATTGTTCACCGATATAAGACCAGCATAAGAAGTGCTTTAATAAAATTCGGTACGCTTAAATTTAATATTTTTTAAACGCGAATATTTTTCCGGAAATGCGACAACGCATTTTAATATTCATCGATAATTTGTAAGCGACAATGAAAATAAAATGAAAAATTACGCTAAAGAAGAGATAAATTAATCAATGCACAATAGGAAACAATTAAGAAGAAATTGACTGCGAAATTCATGCGCGAATAAAATTTGAAATAACTTCTCATATGCAAATATCGTTCAGCTATAAAGTTTCGAAAAGAGTCGATATAGGTAAATATTTTTCAATGTAATAATTTTTAAAAATAAGAGTATAAAAAATCATACGAAATTCGATACAAATATAATTGATAGATATATGAAGTCAACGAACTCATGATATGATAAAATAAAAGAAAATATATGAAATAAAAAATTACTTAAAAATATAAGAATTCATTAAGTAATATATAAATATATGAGAAAAAAAAAGAAAATAAAAAGAACATGAATAAGAAGAGAAACAATGATAGAAATATTTCACTCATTAAAGATGTCATGTTTGGATTTAATCTCACCTTTAAATTATTTTCAGAAAGCACCTGTTTACTCGTAATCTTCGATATTGTGACAATAAACCTGATTTTATTGTTGCAAGAATATCATTATAATCGGCAATGAAAGTAATTACATCACAAATCAATATGATCAACGCGAAGAAATGAATCAAGAGTCAGCGTTCATCTCATTTTACCTGTTCAAACTCTTGAGCAATTTCGAAAGTTTGAACAGGTAAAACTGTATTCGATAGAATCACAACGTCGTTGGATTTTTACTGGCCTCACCTTTTTACATCTGAGCGGTATGCAAAGGTGAGGCCAGTAAGTACCACATTATATTTTGTTTCAACGAGAAATATAGATCGTGTGTAGTTGTGTTGTACAATAAGAGCCTATTGCCTACGTGGGAAAAACTAATAGATAAAAATGCCTTATTTCAAGATAGAGTATATGACTTATGTGCAATCGAAGTTGCCAAAATCATTTCGGTGATTAAGACGCATATCGAAGACGGAAGTGGTTAATGCATAGATTGCAGATGCGGACAGTCAAGTGCACATTAATATCATGAACTGTGCTCAAAAACGAATTATAACATATATATCGTAAACATTTTACAGAACTCTTCTTTCAAGTAGAATATGGCTACTTACGATCTATACTTCAAAGAAAAACAGAACGCACTCAATAAAAGTATGAAAAATATGCGAATTGATGCATGGCAAAGGAATAGCCGATATTACTGTATAGTTAGCGCATTTAAGAGTACCTTAGTAAGGAGCAAAATGTTACAAGGTATCAATCATCCACCTCTAGCTTGTAGCGAGATATTAACGGCCACCACTTTCTAATCTTATGCAGTAACTAGAGAACTAGTTATTGCATAAGATTGAAGTCCAATGGTTATCCATCCATACGAACAGTTGCCACATTATACAGGTCCTTTAAGTCTAGGGATCACAGGTTTTCGGAACCTCTGAAGGTCATTTGGGCAACTCGACTTCTGAAGCCAACGAATTTGTGCAGGAAGGTGGAGTGGAGAGGAAAGCGGGAAGCCGTACTAGTGCCACCAAACATTGCATCTTCAAATGCAAACACCACACTCTGCTCATGATCCATATCTTCGATTCTGATTTTTTTTTTCCAGTCGTTAATATTCATTATCTCATCTGGGAGGTTGATCGACGCCCGTCGGCGACGCATTAACTAGCCTATTCATTGACATATTATTGATAATGTGCATTGGAAGAGTGCTACTCAAAAATTTATAGCACAACCACCATTTCGAGTTAGCACAATCGAAGAACTTAGTTTAGCCATCGAATTTAATAAGCTTTAATATCGATTCAACAAATAAAATAATACAGAAATTTGGGGGAAAAAAGCACAGTTGTAAGTTAAAATTTTCAGACAAAGCTCGTTACTATTTGCGGCTCTCTTATAACTGATTATCTCAAATTTAATGTTGTGTTTTTCTCTCTTATTTGGTCATTTATTGCCAACTTTTTACCGATCGCGTGAAATTCGATCGTCTTTTATTTACTTCTAATATAATTAATGGTTGAACGATAGTATAATAATATATATTATTGCTTTAATCTGCGATAATCTGAGTTATATTATGCTTTAATCGATGACCTGCTATCTTATTAAACGACAAAAGTGATTTTCACTCAAAGGCTAAATAGAAGCGCACATCTTTCAGGATAGGAGCCTTGTTTGCGATACTGAAACTTCAACGTTGATCGTTCGGCTAAAAGCACAATTATCTTTATCATCGTGGAAATCCTTTTGAAAATCTTTATTGCAATTGTACTTGAAAGTCTAAGTTCTATTTCTATCTTTTATTATGAAATTTGAATAAGCGATTCATACATTGCACGATGAGTATTAATAAGTTAAATTTGATACTATTTAATGTTGAAATTTTGTAAACTCATCGATGAAAATGGAACACAAAATAAACAATTCGAAATATTTCAATCATAAGCAATTTCAAAAAAAAAAAATCAAATTTCAACCGATTATTGCGTAAATTTAACTCGGATATACTTTCACCTGGATTAAAGAAGCATTGAAGGGGGACAATGTGAAGAGACAATTTTAATGAATGCCCTTTGACTGAAATGAATAAGTAAATAAACAAATTACAAATAATATATATATCATATATATATATATATATATATATATATATATATATATATATATATATAAACAGACCGAAAAGTGATGCCTATGGATCGTAAGGATGCACCAAAAATGGCCGTTTTATTGTGTTGCTTGATTTATATTCTCAATGTGAGCAAAAAGAGATACTGATGAAGTTATGGTATGCGATGTCGATTTGTCTCACTCGATCTGTCAGCGTCCTCTCTGCGGGATACATTCCCGTACTCGTTATTTCAGTTGGCTAATTTATTGTATTGCAGAATACCATTTATTTCTAATTTGCAATCATCACAGTCGGTTCCTCTCTAACCAATAGGTGTGGGAAACTTCAGTGGTGAAGAGCGAATTACAACTAAACCGTTTCATTTTAATTGTTATTAATGAGTTCATTGAATTCTTCGGCGGATGATAGAATGACAAATCAGTGATCAAGTAAGTTTGATTCGATCACAGCTGGAACTTCGAATGAGGGTTGTCGGGAACGAAAGGGGTCATGCAAGGTCATGCCTTTCGGGTGAAATAATCATCAAGGTCTGCGTCATAGAAGTTAGAAGCGTTATTGCGAAAGGTTATGGTACGCAAAGTGTCCTACTCCGCTTTTTCATTGAATCGCATAAAGCTTTTTCGCTAACAATTATGCGCATCACGTCATCGCAGTAAATAAACATCAGCGAAATTATCGAATCGAGTAAACAAACTTCTTTTACAACTTGCCGTTGTCAGTAAAGTAAAGTAAAACTTTGGTCTTGATTCAGGCTGGTTTTTTTTCTTTCTCCATCATCGTTTACCTTTATTATTATAAATAAGGTGAGAAAAAGTGCATAATTCAGACGACAAGATACTCATAATTCAACGTTATATTCATTGAATAATGTCTTTTTTTACCGCAAGAACTATAAACTATGATTGTTATGTCTGCATATCTTGAATTAGCTTAGTACCCACTATATTGATTTGAACAAAATGGATGATAAGGATGGTTAGGCTCATCCTGCAACTGGATTCCACTAATTACAATCTTTATCGGTGGCCCCGCTATTCTCAGATGCCTAAATTCTCTCGCTTGCTGATTGTGCCAGCACCTCAGGACTTTTATTCAACTTGCTAGAAGGCTTGCTCTCGATGAGTGGATAAGAGGCTAGTCGGATAGCATTCGTACACTTAGCACCTGTAGGTGAGTGGCATAAGACAGGTATGTCTGATCCGGAAACATGAGACAAGAGTATGTCTACCTCAATTACCTGTCATAAATTTGCTCAGTGATCATCGAAGCGATAATGAAAGAAGCATTAAATAAACATTAGCAATAACGTTAAAATAAATATATGCGGCAATTTGAGACGTTATCGAATTTCTTGCTGAACAGTAATGCAAAATATGCGAACAAATAATAAACCTCCATCAGAGCGATATTAATTAACCTTTAAGGTTGGCAAATATTTCGACTCTATCGAATCTATCGTCGGAAAAATTTGTTTTATGGTACCTATATCCTCAATGTTTTCCTCTTCTTAAATATGAGTCGATTTGTTCATAGGATGGCGTAAAAATAGCGGTGAGTTGTTCGACGATCGATATCTTCGTTATGCTTTCGCGTTTCGTACCATTTTTTTTTGCTTTCTTTGGTGGAACGTTAAAGCATTCTTTTCTCTCAAGACGGGGGATGAGTTTTACGAGACGCTTGCTGCAAGAACATATTTCGATGGTGAAGTTTTATTGCAAATGTGTGGGAATTTCGCCGAAATTGCCATGCAATGGCCTGAGCACTTCTCCAAGTCATTGCCGGACTCGACAGTGATGAAAACTGCTATAACTAATTTTGAAGAAAGTGACACTGCTGAGGATGCATCTCATAGCGGAAAGTTGCGATTCAACGAATCAGAAGAAAGAAAATCCTAGACTTTTGGTGGCATTGACCACATATCAAAAAAGTCAGTTAGTCGGCACTCGCTGGAATTGGGAACCCCGAGAACCAGTATCCGGCGCCGTCTTCCCGATGAAAGCCTCAAACACTACCATCCACCGCTGTTACATGGTTTGACGGAAGATGGTGACTTCGATAAGAGAATTGCACTTTGCAAAACTTTTCTAGAGGAGATGAAAAAAAAAAAAGGACATCGACATCAAGAAAATTTCCATTTCAAGACTAGAGAAGAACTTTTCAAGTTTAATGGCCCCGTCTCTATAAACAAATCGCTGTTACTTTTACGCCGCCATCTTATATGATCTAATTTACTCGTTACTAATTTCTAAACTTTTCACTTATTCTAATGCAATACTCACAAAATTTGCATATATATTTTTTTTGTATTTCGTTATGTTTTTTAAAGATCTGCAAGTTTATTTTCCAACATAACTTTCGTTTATTCAACTTTTCTTTGATCTATGCTTTACTAAATTCTAATAAGTTGTATTAAGTTCTATTAAGTTCGATTAATTTCTAAGTTTATTAAGTTTCATTAAGTTCTATCAAGTTCAATTGAGTAAATAAGTTCTCAAAAGGTTTATATGTTCATGAGATGAACTTTCCAAGCTATCTCTGAGTATGAATGTTGCAGTTATTTTGAGGGGAAGTTCCGCATTTGCAAGTTCTAAGTTGATGGAGAGCGGTTGGTCAGCATTTTAAGGGGCTAAAAAATGACCGTAGCGGCGTTTAAAGTTGTAAATTAATTGTCAGGTGAATTCAATTGCATTGATCGGCAATCTCTAATACTTGAGTTATATCTGAACTGTACTCTTGAGGGTTTCTAATGAAATTTTCATAATGTAATTTGAACGGCGATTTTCCTCTAATTTTATAGCGTCTAGGCTCGAACTATTTAAGCTCGGGTACTTGACAGCTCGAACTACTAAAGTTCAGGCTTTTTCTCAAAATGATTTTTTTTTTTTTTTTGAGGTCAATGAGAGGGAGATAAGCGATGCTTTAGCGTTGTTTTACATTCGTTTCTATTCGGGTGGTCATATTCGTCTATTTAAGCTTGTGCATAAAAGTTGCACAGGAATAATGCTACGTACGTTTCATAGTGGAACTATTTAGGCGGTTGCATTGAACGTTTGCGTTGAATAGCGATGTCGATAGGTATTGCTCATACCTGTTTGCATTTAATTACCTCATGCCTACTTTGTTTTCTTCTTATTAGGTTCGGATTTCCTTATCGCTGCTATGCCGCTTTCGTTTGTACATATGTAAATTAATTGCATTGTTCTTTTGTCTTAATAACCAGTCGTTTTTTTTTTTGCTCGGTTTCATTGAATGGCATATTGGCGAACAGGTGTAATACTCTAAACAGGTATTCAGGAGTCCAAAATTGCCAAACCTTTATATTTGTCAGAGCAATTCAATGCATCTAATTCTGGATTGAGACCAATTTTTGGAATTATCCTACTTGGCTGATGTTTTAAAAATTCGTTTGCAGTGTTCAACTGATAAGAATCGACACAATATAGGCCCTGCTTTTATTTTCGGTTTTTTTTTTTTGAATATTTGCATAAATGAACGAATTTAAGCAGTTGCAGAAAGTGCATTTCATGACAGCATCTATAAGTGAAGAATGTTGTGGGAGGGGGATAGCGTTGTACCTCAACGAGAGCAGCCTTAAGGCTCAAAGGCTTTTATAACGCTGTCGTTTCTGAAGTGCTCGCAGGAAAAAGGTGATTTTGCCTTCGAACAGCACACCTTATCCTTTTTCGACCTCATCGGAAGGCCCTCATCGAATATGCACCTATCATTAACACATAATATCGAGTTTTGTTGAAGCCTTATGGATGTGTGCATTCGTCACTGTAGTTCCCTGTTGTACTATGATTTCTTACGTACACAGTCATATGAATGGAATATTATCGCAGGTACTTTGTTGGATCATTATGAGTAAGTCAGGCGGGAAGACAAAGGCCAATCTTCCCGCAGGTGGATTCGTCGCACTTGGACGTGAAGGTTTACCTGGCTCGTCGGATAGTTCGTCGCGCCTTCGGGCACACATTTCCGGTAAGAGAGAACTCCCACAGGTATGATGTTTGGATCATTCAGCTTCTTATATGCTTTGCGTTTTTTAAATCAACCAAAAAGCGTTGAACCCAAATGGGTTAACGTCTAGCTGGGAAGGTAATTTTGTACTGTTTGGTGTTTCGTATCTCTCGTCCCCTTCCAACCCACCTTGAAAGAAACTAGTCTTCTTTGGGATGTATCGATAGGTCTTTGATTTATTGATTATGTGTTAATCGATTGATCATTAAGTCTAGATACGTGTTCTAAATATTAAAAAGGAAAGAATATATGGGGTTTGCAGATTCATGCAGCTGAAATATTATCCTACCGAAATTACCTGCGTTGTGAAGTATCGTAAATTGTGGATGACATCATACTTGCAAGATGGCATCGACATTCTCTTTCAAAGCCCTAATAAAGTTCAAGTCGAAGACACTGCACAAAATGAGTGCAAGATTTTTACTAATCATCGTTATTTCTTAGTAGATAATAGAGAACACTAAATAAAAGAATAAATGGAAAATGATAGTAAAATAAACGAGAGGCTTTTACTATAATTGTTACTGAATGTTTTCATTTGGTTAAGGGAAGAATATGATGAGAACAATTGAACCCACTCGTATTTTTGGGATTTAATTTCAGTATGCAAATAAATCGTTCATTTTCTTTCTCGGTCCTTATAATATTTTCTCGGCATTATCCTCGATATGCCTCTTACAAATATTTGTCGCGAAGATATTTGAAAAAGGATGAAAAAGGCTCTAAGTTTTTTTTTTCGTTATACAATTATTTATTTTAGAAGTTTTGTTTGTTTTTTTTTCTTACCATGCGGGTTTATTGCTAGTTTATTTTAATGAATAACTAAGTTTATACAAACGTTATAGCAGCTTTAATCGTATTTAATAGGGCGTATCCCGTTAACAAGGAGATAAATTGGAATAAGAACAACTTTATTTAAGGCAACCTTATTATCTCGATTATTCCTATGATCGACTATAATCGATCTTTGAATTAAATTCTCCGTACAGTTTATTAATTCAAATATTTTAAGTGTCAGTCACAGCTTTAATAAATATTTACGAACGAAGTTTCGCCGTTATATAGTTTCTAATTTATACGGTGAGATTGTAGAAATTCGCATATAGCTTATAAGGATATCTTGAGCCGTAATCACCCTTTTACCATATGGATTATATCGGTGAGAGATACTGATGATAGCAACTAAATTCATATCCGTTGATCTCGATGTCATCAAAAGGGTTCTACGCTGAGAAGAAAAAAGAATTCTGGAAATTCAGAAACTCCATATGAATATCAATGGGAAAGAGTTTTATTGAATTCAGGTAATCTGGGTACTGCTAGATAATTTGCAACTATTAATTTAAAAGACCGGCGTTTTAGATGAAGTTCTTTGAAAAGATAATAAGCAAAATTTAATTTCAGGTGAGTGGCGGTGTTTTGAAGAAACCTCGACTCGATATTCTCTGTAAAGGTGGAGCCAGCACATCGGCACTCACCGTCAAGAGATTTGAACTTGATGAAAATAAATGGCGTCAATTTTGTTCCGACGTATGTCTACATCTTTCACTTTCCTCACGCGTTTTACTGAATTTAAATATTAATCACTTATAATCTTCTATAGATAGGTAGGATAGCCTATTTGATAGATGGATAGAATGGCATATTGTGATTGGATTTTTTTTTCTTTTTTGAAAAATAAGCCGATGTGGAAGGAAATTTGTGATGCAGTGAACTAAACTCGTCGGGTATTGTTCTCATCCGATTATGCGATTTCATAAATATTTTCGACAGAATGAGGCAATTAATTCGTGTATGCTTTCCTTTAGAAAAAGCAGATTTTTGTGTTTGGCAATGCAAGTATTCCGATAGGATTTTGGTGTATGGATATCCGATTAGTAAAATCATTGAAATTCCCACGTCTCCTTCCCCCCTCTACCCCCCTCCTCCTCTCGTCTCTACTTGATCTCCTCTTTGAAGTAAAATTAGACCATGAAGTGCTCATAATCCGCACTATTAAAGTACCATCAAATTTAGAGCGATGTTGGTTGATTTGGTTAAGTATTTATGGCAGTGTAGTGTTTTGCCTTACGATCACGAGGAATTATCGAAGAAGATGTTCCCTCTTGATTGTTATATAGCTGAAAGAACATTAAAGGAACAACGATGGATAATTAATTGTATTGTTGTTTAGAAAAAGACATTCATTTGTGGGATCCTTTCTTGTAAACCAAATCATAATGAGACACTCTTAGATTTCCCATTGTTCTGATAGCCACCAAATTGAGCCATTCGGATGCAAAAGAGGAGATTGGATACGTGAGTTAAGAAAAGATCTTTGTAAAATCCGAGTCTTGGATTCCATCCAGAAGCGTCTCAAATTTGGAAAAAAAAAGAAGATTTGAATGAACCCAAAGAATGTGATATCTTATGGCATTAAATATCAATTCCTTTGAGTATTTCCTCACTGTTTTAGGTGGTGATTGAGCCGAAAACATTGCTTTCGTCGCTTAATTCGGCGTTCGACAAACAGAAGACACAAAAGGCAGCAAGGTTGGTATGTGCGGCGGTGCGTGAATGCATCACATATTATCGAGAAACGAATGTGTGGGCCGCTGAACCGCTTATAATGTCGGCGTTACTCGTCTTCTGCAAGCAGCACCCCACGATACTTTTGGTTATTATTCAATTGTTTCATATTATAGTCGATTCATATGTTTTGAGCACAGCCGCTTAATGTTTTTCCCTCTGGAGATTTGTTTTATTGGGAACCTTATTAAGGGGGGTGGTGGTTGATGTCGTAGCATTCACCGACATTGAAACATGACGGTGATAGGTTACGGCTGAGGATATCCAAGCCTATGCGACCGTGGATATCGTGAATTCGAAATTAATTTTTGACGTAAGAGTAGGATTGTTGTTCTCAGTTGGTGTTCTATTGGCATCTTAACGGTCTTAAACTCGTCCAAAACGTATAACTTTCTTCATAAGCATTTCAATTGAGATATCAGAATCTAATGCCTCATTGGACCAAATTTGATTTGTTCTGTTTGATTCTAATCTCACGAATCTAAGCTGAACAACGAACTTGCTCGGCTAAATTTTACAAATTATGCATGCGCGCAAATAGAATAATGACGCCTTACGATGGTTGAAATTTCATGTAAGTTTTAATTTAACGATCGAACTTAAAAATTTACTATAGTTTACGTGAAAGATGATCCACCGATAATTTTCTTCATCAACAGTTCTAATATATTCGAGTCATGGTTTTTTTTTTGCCGTTTATGTCTCGAGAAGATTGATGCAGAAGTAGATGGGGAGTTTCTCTTCGCGAATTGATCTCATCAAGATGGGATCAGTTTTGGAGAGCGTAAAAGGAAAAAAGAGCGAATTAGACGAAAGGAAAACGAAAAGCGAACAATGCCGCATAAAAGAATTTTACCATTTATTTAATAAGTTCCACAAATTTTTTTCCATCTTTTAATCGGCGATAAAAAGTTTTTTGATAACCAAATTTCTGGTGATAACACAATTTTGTGTTAGTGGTTAAATGTGCGCAGATAGGATGTTGACCACTTGATTAATTCGGTGACCATTTCGATATGCAAATTAGGTTTTTATTGTTGTGAGCTTGTTGGAGCAGAGAGAGATAAATTTGAAAGGGGTTCAAGACTCATAATTAGTGAACATTTTCGAAGGTAGTGCTAACGTCGATGTGATGTTGTATTGCAGCAAGATGAGGTGCTTGAGGCGATATGTTCGATACTTCCGGCTCCTTTGCCAAATCCATCTCCAGGATACTCTCTTGCTGTCGTTCGTAAGTTGTTTTCATGTTCTCGTATTTACTATTAGCTCTTGTTGTTTTCTGTGCTCTTCCTCCTCGTTTTCTCCTCAGTACGTCTAAAATTATCTGTAGTGGATAGTAGCTACTGTACGTGGATATTTATAGAAATCTGTATTGATTGTGCTTTGTAGGTTCTATATCTGTATGAATCAACTCCTCTTGAATGGTTTCTTAATTGTTTCGTCACCAAGCGTGAATAATTATCTCACGGTGATAGTGTGCTAGCCTTTTTAACGCTTACTTTATGTCATTGAAGTAATGATAGCACATTAGAGTGGTCATCATAACTGGAACGGAACGTGTCAAATCTATTGAACGACGTTACCTGCTGTTTTCTTATCCTATTTTATTTCTCTGTTGTTTTCTTATTTTGTTTGATGTTGATAAGAGTTTAAAGGTGTTGTATATTGTGTATATAGTTTAAAGTTTAAAGGTGATGAAGCGGATATATTGTACCAGGTATATTGTATAATGTGCTTAAGTTTAAATATTGTTCTTAGTGAGTCGTGTTTCGGCAAGGTGATTCGCTATTCGTGTTCGTTCTCACATATTACCTTGGCCGTGTGCACAATGTAATTGAGAATTACACATCTCTATACTCGTTGATATATTCCATAGCAAATGGATTAGTTTAGATGCCTAATTGGGGAACAGATAACGCATAGGCATTGTGCTATGTTGCTTCCGGTGAGGAAATTGGTGTATCTAAAGCTGAGAAATGTTGCAGTGCTCTATTTGATAGTGAAGGATGCGTCGGACTGGACGTGGACATTGGTGGAGTGTTTCATCGATGACAGCTTACACGAACGTTATTGGGTGGATCGACTGTGTGCTGGTGCACTTGTTGATAATATTGTCACTGCATTTGGCACTACGGCACCTACCGAAGACTTGTACACTGCTTGCGAACTCACTTATCCAGAACGCTTCCAACACAAAAAGGTGCATTTCCTTTCGATCGTCTCCTTACTGCGTCATATTTTGTCACATAATTCGTTGCAAAGGTCATGTACTGTAATAAACAGCGCTAAAATCGTTTCTTCTAGGAAGTAAGTTCCCGGTAGCGCATTTTGATGCCTATGCAGGGTTTCGACTCAAGGAATAGGGAAGTGGGATCGGCTAAATATCAGGTCTTCAGTTCTTTTGACTGGTATATGGCATCACAAAACTGAAACCATTTTTCAGCTGCTCTGTAAAATAAGGATTGAATAACGCGATGATTTCTCTAAGGCTAACATGCAAGAAATTCTAGAGCTTTAGCAGCCTGAGGGGATTATATAGGGTCATGACCGCGACGCAGATATGTGATTTTTCTTCCGGTGGTAATGGTTTGATGCTTTCATGTAAGGAGTGAGCCGATCTCTCTTTGTTTTCAGTTTGCATCTGATAGTTGTTGATCAAAAATGCGAGGATTTTATGCCTTTCGAAAAACTATATTTTTCATTAATTAAGTGTTCTCTTGAGTTACTCTCTCCGACAGCGTTTGAGAGAAATGCTGCAAGATTTGTAATATCATCGATAGAGTGCTGAATGCTGAGATATATACTATTTATTAAGAGGGATTATGAATTATGAGACGGTTTTTCAAACGCTTTTTTAACATATGGAAGGAAATAAAAATTTGAAGGCTGGTGGCTATTGAATTCAGACTTCTGCATAAGAATCCAGATTTCTCGTGCGCCTTCCTACGTATTCGAATTGATAGCTTATAATCCATGTTGTGCCTTTTCTGCTCCTCACCTATCCTCGAAGATGTGATAATGGTTTATAAGACGGTAGTTTATAAGATTTATTCATCGAGTCGAGAGATAAGATTTTGTGAGCCATTGTTGAGGTGAACGCATCTCCGACCATTTTTTCTTTTCCTAAGGCGAGGTCCAGTTGGTATGGTTCGGAAGGGCCTTAGAGGTGTTGGTGGAAAACTCTCATAGGGGCAGGTAATCGTTATTATCACGGGGCTCTAGCAGAAAATAGATATCGCGTCGTCGATGTTGTGCACCCTTGCAAATATTCTCTTTTCAGAAATAGGTAGAAAAAGGGTGGCTCATAGGAAGCACTTATGGGTCGTGTATGGGGATTTGTGTTGTTTGACGTTTGTGACGATCACGAAAATAAAGGCTTAGTGCAGGTGCGAAGGTATTCTGAGCCCATATTTACCATATTTTGTTAGCGGAGCCACTTATTTACCCAATTATAAATATTTCACTGCACACACTTTTCGTGGGTAATTTTTGAGAGATGGGAAAAGTACTTTACAGGTAGTGAAAGAACGATTCGCCAATTTACCGAATAAAGCACTTAAAGTGGAGGCAATCGTCGCGCAGATCGTCGAAGTATGTGAGCGTAAGAGCGATGGTGCACCGAGGAATCTGTTGAAGACGATGAGTGCATGTGCCGGATGTGCTCAGGTGCGTCTTCTTGCCGCACAGAAAATGGATTCTTGGCTATTGAACGGAAAGGTAATTCGTTTTTGTTTGAATGTTAGTGTTTAAATATTGTACAAATTTCATCAGAGCTTTTCGTTGTACTGCTATGATTTAGTTGTGATTAGTTTAAGTGATGTTTTTGTATGGATGAAAATATAATGTATCTCGTATTTTTATTGTGAGTGGAAATATGGGTGATATAGACATCTGCTTTCATATATGGCATGAATAGTAGATTATTTTTTTGCTGTAGAAATGAAAATGAGTGGAAAAATTTTCATTAAATTTATAAATTTATTAGCCGATTCGACTCTTTCAGATAGAGTTCTATAATGAAGAATAAATTTACGATCCACATGCTTCCATTAATTGCGCAAATTTTTTTTTTACAGGATTGAAAAGGAATTTTTTTTTCCAGAATTCATCAATCGTTTTCAGTTTTTTGAATAAAAAAATGCTTGGCCACATTTTTTTTGCGAAGAAAAAAGAACGGAGAGTGCGCCAAAAAAAGAGAATAAAGGCCAACTTCACTTTGAGTTTTCAGTTGTGTCTGTTTCTTTTTTTTTCACATGCGGTATACAAAGGAATCAATTGTCATGCTATCTGATGTTATTTCGTTAGCAGATCATCGAAAGGGCTGACATATGTGTTTGATGTAATGAGATGTCCTTTCAGTGGGGAAACATAGCGAGTAATGAGCTTATTGCGTTACTTTTTATTTAGTTAGTTAAAGCAGCGATGAATGATTAAGTAATTTTGTAAAAGAAAACAGCGAAAAATGTAAAAGATCGCAAAGAATTGAAAAAAAAAGCAAAGAAAATAGCTTATATAGTGATGCATATGACGTGTAATATAAATTCAAGCGAGGAACGAGGGAGAAGGGTTTTTACTTCCAGCAGATGGCATCGACTTTTCAGTTGCAACGACATGCAATGGAGTTGCTTCTATGGGTAGCGTGCAACGTACGAAGTGTTCTATCGGCAGAGGATGTCGACACATTAGGCGCACTGCTAAGATTGCGTGCCCTTAAGAGCAAGCAAATCAACAACCTTTTCAACGTCGCGCTCAAGTTTGCTTGTTTTCAACGTTTATTCAACTTGATATTCCTAACCTGTAGGGGGCATCTTTTATCACCACGAATAGCTTATTGCTACTCGTGTGTTTTATGTCTTGATTTCGAAGAGATTGTTGTTATAGACCACATTTCACTTAATTTATTGTTCTTTAAACACCAACTTTTCTTGAGTCACAGAACTTCCAGTGGAATCGCTCCTTAACCAAGGGCTAGTTAACTGCGATTGATACGTTGTCCAAAATTTTTGAAGCACTTTTAGCTGAGAAAGAGGCTTCTTTGGGTGGGAAATCTTGTTCGAGGTCCAAATGGATCCCGATGTGACGAGGATTTAAGTCATTTGGCTTTCATTAGGTGAGACATGCGTTGGTGGGCTGCTTGGAACCTTTAGCGTCTTGTTTACTGAAGTTTTGATTACGTTATGCAACAAAAACGAGCCGCAATGATTGCAGGGAGATTCTGAGTCATGATAGTGATTTCATGGCTGCAGTGATGAAGTTACTTCTCGCCAACGAATTCTCTTCGAATCGCTTCCCTTATAATATGACGATGATACATTCGCTCTTCACCTTCGACAATGCCTCTGCCTCAAAGGTTGGTCTTTTCGGCTACCGACTCACTTAGGGAAGGTAACTGGGAAGAGAAATGCAGCAGTTGTAGGCTGAGGCAGCCCATTTGCAGCACTTCCCGAGTTCCAGGGAAAAGCGTAAAGAGGGGGGATTACCTCGCTGCACTCTCTATAAATAACGCTGTTTTGCGTACGCTTTTAGAAGGTTACTGAATTTTTTTGATGCCCTTAAGCAAAACTTCGCAGCATGTGCGCGCATGTAAACGATGGTGACATTCGAGTACTAGAAGGAATGTTTTAATTCATTTTGGATGTCTGACTGGGCACATGAGACAGTGAATATTGGTTATACCTAGTGATTCGTATTTTAATTACCACTGATTATTAAATTAATATTTCCGTTTAAATAATTCGCATCTATAATAGTGTCATTAATTCATTTCTGATGAGGTGATATGTTCAATGATTTTTTTCCTTCTTTACGTGATCATTCTTTGCCCGGAGAGGGATTATAAGCATGGCCTTTTGCGCGATTTAAAGAAGTAGGTCAGAGCAAGTTTATTTCAATCGGCAAAGCTGGATTTGATGAGTTCCTAATCGGAAACGTGATTCTGTATTGGGATGCGTATTTCAAGTTGATACTATAGCAGCAAGAAGTTCTCACCATTTTTCGTAAATTATTTTCATTCAGGTGCTGGCAGGTGAATTGTGTCAGATGTTAGCTGCTAAGGAGGAATATCTACGAGTATCGCGTACTTTTCTTCGTGAATTCGTTCGTTCGCTTTTGCGTGTTGACTTCGATTTTGCCCTCTTCACGCGTTATCTCTTCGAAACGCTTACCGAGAAATATGTACCCACTGCGGTGCCGGTAGGTGATTTATTTTATTTTATATTTACAATAGAGTAAATGCTAGTAGTGTTATGTTTCGTTGGGAAGTTATGCTCTTGAAACACCGTTGTTTTGTTTAATAACGATGAATATTACCGCACTTATCCCTAGCAGAAATGGTGAAAGCTTCTTTCGAGATTACCCATTGTTAATCACGAGGGAATTTTTCTTTTGTTTGCTTTCCCACACGTTTTTTGAGGAAAGCATTAAGAAGTGTATATATGCGCTTATATGTAAATGTCAATCTGATGATATTCAGGTCACAAATTTTGCCATGCTGAATTTTTTCTTCTTTTTGAGAATAATCGGTGTCGTAGGATAATCCTGGAGCTGAATTTGTTCTTAGTCGAACCTCTCTGCAAATCCCTTGCATTCAGAATCGTTATAGAATTCGCAAGTTGATTTTAGATTGGGATCAATCGAATGAGGGATATAAAACGATTTCCTGCTCTAGAATATTATCGAATCAATTGTTATTCACTTATGGGAATGCCTACGCTATTACTCCTTTTTTTTTTTTTTTTTAATATGAGTTTAACCGATTGGTCTAATGGGCGGAATTGAAGAAAGCGCATATCGTGCTAGCATTTGTGCATTCCTATTTAATTGATCATTTTTGTGTTGAATTGATATGAGATGGAGTTGAACGAGCTTTGCATTAAGGCTCATCTATTCAAATCATTAATGGAGTTATGCTGGATGTTGCCCTTCTTGGCCGTAACACCACTCGTGCGTGAAGGCACACAGTTGAGACGTAATACGAACATCACTTTGACACAGACCCACATCGACGCATTGCTGAGGTTGTTACTTCGTTGAGTTATTTGCATTAATTGTACGATATGTAAATTTTTTGGAGGAAAAAATTTGCATAAATCATGAGCTAATAGTAAGATTGTCAATAGTGCAGCAAGCAATCGGTTTGATACTTGTTTGTAACATCGTTATCTTCACATTATTGATGTCAGTGATATCGGCAGCACTGTTATCAAACGACTCATATCACTGATCGATTTTTTTAAAATGAAGATGTGATTAACAACATCGCTGTGTTTATGTTTTAAATTTAATATTGCTTAACTACTGAATAATCCCAGATATCACAAAGGTGGTGGATTACTCATCGACCTTAGAAGTTGTCCCGGCTGTTCACCTCTCCATCTTCGAATTAACACCCCTTGCATACCGTCGTTGATCTTTGGTGCCGACCCCCAAGTTACTATCGATGCAACACGAATCATCTTATGCAACCTCCGTTTTGAAAGACTTATTTATGTGAGCATTGCTGTTAAATTGTAACTATTCAGTGGCTATTTTATTGTAGATTCTACGCGGAAGTTCGGGGTTTCTTCGAGGTGTGTGTGGAGTTTCTCGCATCTCATCACGCCTACTGCACCGACAGTCGTCTATTTGTCTATTCTTTTTATCGTCTGCTGTATTTAGCACCCGTATGATTTTCATTTGTTTATGCTTTCCTTTCTCATTTCGTTATTACTGGTAGTGAAGGTTCTGAAAAACAATTCAGAGAAATATAAAACAATTTTGCGAAGTTAGCCTAGGAAATTGGCCTAGAAGAATACTAACTCAGTTAAAGAGTGGCTGGGGGTAGGGTTGACCGAATATGTGGGAAAGGATGAATGAGGAGGTGGCAGTAACCCACTTTTATTGAAATAAGAGGTACAGATAGCCAAAGAAAGAGAAAAGATTGTCATTTTTTGTCATTCAACCGCTAGTTTTCACAATCAAACTTTCAATGGGTTATGCTGAATATTCTCATTTTTGTGCCCTATTTCTTTTTCATTCATTATTATTTTACCGGTACGTAAGCGATTAGGACTTCTGATTTAGATTGACTTGACTCTTTAGATCAACAGAGAAATAAAAACAGTGGCGGGGTGGAGGGGGGGGGGGGAGGAATAATCCATAAGCCCTAGGAAAGGTGGAACCAGTTTCTGTTTTGCACCACTGTATCCACTGTTGCAAGTGTACCGTTCGCGATGGGCACTTGATACGTTTACAGGTGGACTACTATTCAAGTGTAGACAACTGGCCATTGGAGGCGGATGTGACACAGTTTGTGCGAGCCATTTCCGACGCTCCTCTTAGTGAAGCACTCTTAATGAGGATTCTGAAGGCAGGCGCCGAACAGTCGGTTCCGATCGACGCAGCTGACGCCATCGATCTTGTCGAAAATCTCAGCAAACGAGCATCCATATCGTCACCACTAAATGGTACATTTTTTTCTAATTTGCATTGTTATAGTTTTCTTTAATTTCTGCACGGAAAGTTAACAACCCTGCTGAAGGGCTCCTTCTTCGTATGTGGGAATCCCCGTTCTCGTTTTGGCTAAATTTTTGTCCATAAGGCTAAGTATGTCGCCTCGGCACGGTTTATGCTGGAATAAAGTTTTATATGTCAGTTTATCACAAAAGAACCCTCGCTTCAAAAATTGTGTGCATTTGAATCTTCTTTTTTTTTTTTTACTTTTTTTGAGCATCTTACCTTATTTCGCTTTTGATTGGGCGCTGTAATTGACGCTGCCTTATTTTTAACGTTCAACAAACGTTTTCCCTTGGGGTGGGCGGGCTGGCAGTGAGGAAGGGATTGGTCAAAAAAGCGTCCTTCCTTCGGTCCACCAGCTGTCGCTGAGCCATGGTGGCATCTGCCTGAGGCTGCGACTTCACAGCTTAAATCACCTATTTGTTTATTATCATTGCAGGTATGAATTCATGAAAAGTGCTGTTTTTAGGCAGCGTAGTGAGTATGATAGAGATCAAAGATTGCGATGCGGTCAGTACACTCTTTGCGACAACCGTCTATAAACCACCGCTTACCTTCCACCTGCAAGAGTTAGTTCCTCTTACTTTCATTGTTGCTTTCTTGCTCTCATCATCACCCTCTTTCTTTTTATTGTCTTGCTTCAGTCATCGCTAACACTTCTCACCTATGTGCGTTGTCGTCTTCTTGCATTCATTATCAGACTCATCGTCCTGATGGGGTCGTTAACTGAGCAGAGCTGCTTTATATCCTCCCATCGTGTTTCCCGAATATTTATATTTGTGCTTTCAGCGTATTTTAGATGCCATGTTTTATCTCTTTTATTTACCCGTCGGAAACAACTCCAACTTTAGAGGTTGAAATGTTCTGAACCGTAAAAGAACTTGCGATTCTTGAAACATTTATTGAGAGCTGCACTCGGTTCCCTACGATTGTTTGCGCGTGCTGTCGATTATGTTGATCAGTCAATATCAGTGGCTGTGATAAAGGCAGCATTACTTCCCCGAATAAAATGGAAGAAGGAATTTGATGGTTTATTTGTTTTTTTTTTTCTGCTGTCTAACATAGAGTTCGCATGATGTGCCAGTTCAGTAGATTATGAAAACTAGATTCCAGTACTCACAGAGTGGAGATATTCTCACGATGCTATATTGATGTGGGGGGGGGGGGGATGGGGGAGGAGGGGAAGGAGAAGGTTGATATGTACTGCCTCAAAATATGCGGAAAGGAGCAATGTGTGTCAAATTTCAGAGTGTCGTTTAATGTTGTTACTTTATTTGACTTTGTAATTTTTACGCTTTCCATACTAAGAGTTATTAAAAGCTATTTAGCTTTAAGAGGCCGCACTTATTTAGGAATTTCAAAAAGTGGGAAGAGGGGTAACTCCGAAATTCGAGCCTGACTGTAATAAAATAGATGATGGAACAATTACAGTTCGGATGAGTACTTACCTGTTGAACAGAACTTTGTTCACCTTTTGAGCCATTTTTCCTGTCATATTATCGTTTTGTTACGACTCTTGGCCGATTTGTCTGTTGTTTTAGTAGAGCTTGTTTCTGTTTCTTTGAGCATGTATAAGAAGTACAGAGTTTCCAATAAGCTTCTTGTTCACGAGGGGGGAACAGATATGCTCTAATAACATCAGTGACCACCATCGGAAGTTGTTGGCGAAGATATCGTTTGATATTTTGTCTACGATGGGGATTCTATTTGGGTGTTTCATGCAATTGTTTGAAAAGGCTCCTGCACTGACACCAATATTTTCTTTAAATTTTTATGCGTTATTTTCCAGGAATGAGCTGCCAGCATTATCGGTACGAACTCTTTACTGGAAGGCGTGGATCATCACGGTGATGTGGGTCTCGCTAAATAAGCATTCATTAATCAAACAAGCATATGCTATGTATCCCACTCTCAAAGTGGCCATTCAAATTCTTCTCACATGGTTTGTCTTCATTTTACTTTAGCCTAGAATGAGAGGGGGGGGGGGCAATCCACTTATTGCAATTATTCAGCGAACAAAATACGATATCCATCTGATGGATGGTGGTCAAATTTGCTGTAATTTTTTAGGTGCTTTATTGCGCTTATGCGGCGATTATTTTCATCGATAGTTCCTTGATTTTGCAACGAAATAAAGTTCTGTAATATTGCCGAACTCTCTGCAAATAATTGAAGCCTAAGACGCTAATATTTTTGTCGATGTGGCTGTTTAGGTGTTGTTGTTGTTGTGATGGATCTTTGTGCAGTGAATCGTGAAACATCGCCATATCACTCTTACCCTTTTTATTATCTCTGAGGTAAGGTAGTGGTACTGTTCTGAAAAGACTTCTTTGCATTCCTAGAATCAAATCCATCGGCGAAATAACCTCTTGAATTATTATCATCCGAATGCGCATTTCATATGCCAATGCATAAAGGTCGTGAATCATTCTTGGCTTTCTTTGAAATGTAATATTCGTTTGGATTTATTTACGTTAAGTGTGGTTCTTTGAAGGGATTATCGATTTCCGCCTTTGGCAAGTGCTGGGGATGCGCAAGGCGTTGACAGGATGATACAAGATGATGAACGCGAGTTGAACGAAGAGAAACAAAAGATCAGGAAGCTGGAAGCGAGACTTGCTGGCACTGATGTTGGCGATGCCGATTCTAAGCTCCTTGGAAAGCTTTGCAGTCTTGACCCGACGTAAGTTTGGCACACAGTGTTGAGTTTCCATTCTTTCAGAATTCTCGAATGTGTTCGTATCTTCTCGAGCTTTAACGCTGTTGTGCAGTTGAGCTGTCGAGTCGTTCACTGGCAGTTCTGGAGTCCATAAACACAGATAAATTGGATGAAGTTTAATTGTTTGCCAGAAAGTCGGTAAAAGGAAGGGTGGGGTTGGTAGAAAATACGAGTCGAGGGCTTCAGTGTTGACTAAAGTAAAGTTGGGGAATCTTTGAGCATACTTGAAATAGCTTTTAGATTTTGATGGGTGCTGCTAACAGATATAAGGTTGGTTGGTCGCTTCCTCCAGTATTCTGGTTGTTGCTCCATGGTTGTCCGTTGCTTCTTCCGGTCGTAAGTCCACAGAGTGGAGACGAGGGCAATATGCGTTCGACAAGATACAGATCGGTATAGGTTGACTCCGATAGCGTCTCTCCCGTCATCTTAACGGTTTTTAGAGGTGTATGTCGGCGCCCACCGGATGGTTTCTTGCGCGATCTTGAAAAATTGAATGAAGACTTGGATCTGTCGCGCTCGCTTAGCGAATGTCGTGAACCAGATCTCTTGGCCGATATAATTCGATCACAGGTGATTTCTTTATACTTGCAAAGTTTTGGATGTGATTTTGTTCTTTTAAATATGCGCCTGTTGAAATAAGGTGGTATTGTTCGCAGGTGGGGTGCAAAAATAACAGGATTAAATCGGCATACTTCTGATGTGATATTCTTCAAAAACCATTAAAGTAGTCTTCTTTATCTTTTGGGGGTATCCGAACCTGCTTTCGAACTTTATTCGTTCCTAATCAGTAGATTGTTTGCTGGAAAATATCCATAGAGAAAAGTTTTTATATTGCCAGGCTAATATTGGGATTAGAGACATGGCGGCAAAAGTTATCGAAAGTTGATAAGATGCCTGCCAATTCACCTTCGGTTTCATTGCAAGAATTTCACTGTGTTTAAGGGGAGTGCATGTGCGTTGCCGTCAATAATGAATTTGGTGGAGTCGAACGCGAATGCAATCCTGCATTTACCGCTCGAATGTATCTGCGAGCTATTCTTGCATTACCTGCTCATGTCCACTTCATCGGTTACAACGGCGAAGAAACCAACTGCTGAGAAACTAAATGCGGTTTGTCTTTCGAATTTAGTATATCATGGTCACGAATATCCTGACCTTTCTCCTGTTACCTTGGGAAGAGGATGTTTCTATGAGAGTCCTTCTTTTAGATGATCCCTCCTGCAGCTTTACTTTGTTGCGGTTTTTTCAAGAATTTTCCCTTTCATTGAGAAAAAGCATATAATATTCCCCTTCACATTTATTAATAAAGCTTTTTAAACCTTTTTTTCTCCAAAATTTTCCATTCGTTTCGGCGTCGATAGCGTCAGGCCACAACTACTGCTGGATTTTATATGCAGTAGATAAGGAAGCACAAAACTTTTTCTTACCTGTTGTTTCTTTGGCAGTAATTGATAGCACAACATCATTGCATTTCCGCTAGATGAATATCCGTTCTAAAGATATGGCTGAATCAGTAGATGTTTGAGGAACGCTTATGCGTTGAATAAAAACCACTCTAATATTACTATATCTTTATTGGGTTTTACTGCTGGTATGTTAAAGTTTCGTCGCAATAGGTAGTGAAATTTGCAGCTACGGCAACGTCTACGTGATTCGGTAAGAGGAGCAACAGCAACTGAGAGCACCGTAATGGAAACAGTACAATTCCTTGCCACTCGACTTGGTGCATCCTCATCTATGGAAAGGTCGATCGCCGCTCATGCTCTCGATCTATTCTTACAGGTTTGAGACTTGTTCTTGGATCATATTGAGTTATTTGAGCAAGATTATGCTGAGAATTGTTTAAAGGTAATTGTGCATGCATATTGTTTTATGGGCACTCATAAACTGGGTTTGCGTCTTTGATACGTTATGCTTACGACCGCTTCGCTCTCGAGATGTTGCGAATATTTCGTTTATCAAGCGTATATCCACTGAGTTAGCAAGCTGCATGTATCATTGCTCTTAGCTGATCTTTATTACTTATTGCTTTACTGAGCCTGGGATTTTGAACAATAGCAATTGAACCTGAAATACTTGGTGATAGAGATGGCAAGTGAAGCACTGATGCTTAGTGAAAGTATTCATGAGAACATTTTGGAGACTGTTGTTTTCCCAACGCATTGATTGGCATGAAGGTATCGAAGTTTTCATGAATATAGACAATACCGACAAAAAAAGCTCTATTATTTTGTGAGAAGTTGCTAATATTATGGTGATGTGTAATGTGGCTGGTATTTCAGCCGGATGGAAACGCTGCAATACTGCCGGTTAACGTTGATGCATCGCCGACCAGTTTCCTTCATATGGTCGCTACCTTCGACTTGCTGAGGGTATGCCGTCCTTTTTGATGTTCCGTTTTATGTTTCTTGCTCCACGTGAATATTGGATTGTTACCTTTAAGCTAGATTTAGTGCTGCTTTTTATCCATTTCGATGAAATGGGAAAATCAGCTACCTAGCATAGAGAGTTATCAGTTTATTTAATGAGATTGATATGAGAACTCTGTAATTCTGGAATTATAAGTGTAAATTATAGTTGTTAATTCTATAACTTATAATTATCTCTGAATCACTGTAATCGAGTTTTCTTCCTCTACTGCTTTGTATGTTGTTTGTGCATGTGAGGATACGATATCACTTCGGCCAATGATGCATGGTTAGTTTAGCCAAGCCCTAAACGTTGATTTCTCATCACCCAATGTTTCTATTTTCTGGACTATAGTGCTTGTTTCTTGGGGTGGGGGAGGGGGGGGGTGAGGGGAAGGGTTGGAGAATTAATTTAACGGATGGTTTCATGCCTTTTATATTTTCTTAGTAGTTCTCACTTTCTGCTGAAATTCGTCATGAAGGGAATGGTGATTTTTGGGTATTATTATGGTACTTAATTTTGTTTTGAAGAGTATTTGAATTGAATAACTGTGAGCTATTTTTGGTTTTTTTCCTTTTTTTCGATTAGATGGACTTCAACGCTTCTTCTCATTTGCTTTTGAGCATGGCACTTATAAGAAGCCTCATGGCTTGTGTACTGATTCATCTAGATCGTAGCAATTCGTCTGCTATAGTATGGCTAATAAATTGAAATTGTTTCAGGGTCGTATCTGCACACTGCTAGCCCGATTGTGCCCCACAGAAACGAAATCTGCTCGTCTTACTGAATACATCGATTTCCTTATTGAACATGCTGATTTGTCAACGAGTCATTTGGTTAGTTATTCGAACTAGTCATTTCCTCTGGAAATTGCCGCCAGCGTTGTGTACGCCTGAAAAAGAATTTGTGGCATCATTCCAGTTATTTTGTTAAGAAACGGGTTAGGCGATGTACAAGTAAATTTGCTTCTGTGAATTTGAAGAAGTTTGCTGGTTTTTTGTCTACGAAGAATGCAAAAAGCCTTCTTCAACTAATTTTGCATTATGAAGGTTATATAGCGTATCTGTAAACTTGCTTACAGGTGGCGCACCACATATCAAGTGTTGTCGAACGGATGACCGACATGTCCAAGGAGGAGGACGTGTATGCATCCGCGCTTCGCTTTTTTGATAAGTATGTGAGAGAGGCATGCGAGAATAAGTCTGCATCAACCTACCAGCAAGTCGGCGAATTGCCTATCGACGCGAAGGTGATCACCATCGAGTTCAGCGTATCGCAAAAGGTTTCTACCGTCTGTTATTATTGAAGTGTGATGGGTTGCTGATGGAATCATTATCTATTTTTGATGTTTGCTCTTTGATCGATTTCTAATTTGTTTTAGCGTAGATTGTCTTTCAGTGAACATCGTTGCAATTCAGCTCCTTAATTAGATGTTTTCACTCCTCTTTCCGCTACTGATGCCAACAAATAGCGAACGAGTGAGCATTTTGGTGACGGAACATTTGCTAGGAAGGGGGTGTAAAACAAAGTTGATTTAACGCTAACTTCTCTGAAGTAAATCTCAGTGCTGAATTTTTGCGGCGAATATTATTTCACTCTTAGGATTATTTCTTTTTTATAAAGAAGGCCTGGAAATTAATATTTGCTTATTTGATTGTTTATTGTCAATAAAAAACTCTTTCTTTGAGAAAAAGTTCATCGAAAAATTATGGCGTTTATATATATATATTTTTTCTCTCGTAAAGTTTATTTTCCTAGGCGAAGTGAAAGAAGTTGATGAAAAAACAGCACGATGAATAAGGTGATAGACGTATTTATGCTACGAGGAATGCATAGATTGCGGTATATTATTTGAATTTATTTCAGGAGAAAATATGTGCGGAGATGATCTCCTCATCAGTTTGTGCAATTCTGCAACTTTTATGTACGAAACATAATGAACCGAGCACTGATGCACGCAACTCACTCATGGATTTGTTCTTTCCTGCACATGGACGCAGACCGAACGTATGGCTTACATATTTCCGCTTTTTTGCGGCTCTTTAGGTTAATAGCGAAGATTGCATACGTGAGTCGATGCAGTTCCCGTTTGGCATCGACAGCGTTTTACTCTCTCCGAAAAACGTTCACCGCACTTCGAGATCAATCACTTGCTTATTTCCGTAACATTTTTCAGCATGTGTTCTATAGGCGTGACATATATAGCATAATTAGAACAGATATAGCGATTTGTTTTCACTTATAACATGAGATGATTATGTGCCAGCATTGAACAAAATCTTTGACGCTCATAAGCTCGTCTTGGATCGGTCATTCCCTCGCATTCTTCATCACACTTTACGTCAATGTCTTTTGATACCTTTCCGGATATTTTTACTTTGAAACCTATCTTTGGAAATCACTCTAGCGATCTAAAGCTTGAAAATTCTCAAGGTAACTTCATGCAATTTGCAGGTAAATAATGCCGACGAAGTTGAGCTCTTACCTCCGTGGCTTAAGGTGAAGATGCTATGCGCTAATGATGAGCGCATCGTTAACGTAAGCGATATTGATATTTCTGGCCAGTTGATTTTCCATAATTTTGTCATGTCGAAGTGAAATTATTGCATTATAGCGTTGGTGAATTTTACGTAACAGTTTATTCCATAAAGTTTCTTCAGGTTGCATTGAGCGACATGAAGCAAGAGGATGCGCTCAGATTTGTACAGTCGTTTGGACTTACGTCTTACAGCTGTTCTAAGTTGTTCGCTATACTCGACACGATAACTTCACTCGAAGGTGATGTGTTGTGCGAGGCTCGCAAGGCTGCACGCTTTATTCGAGCTTACAAACTAAGGGGCGCTGTGGGCGCTGACAAGGTGCATTTTTCCTTCCATATGAAGAGTTATTAGAATTTTATGAATTTGGTTAGGTGCAGCCAAGTGGAATACGCCAGATTACTCTGTTCCCGCAGTCACTTTTCACTGTTGTTTGTTACCGGTTGCGAAGTTTGATATGACGCAACTAAGTGAATTGTCGAATGCTTTGAGAAGTTGTGTGCGGTGGTTTCTTTTCATGTGTTGTATTGACGTCTATCTGTATTATGCTATCTAAGGAAGTGAGAGCCGCTATATTCGATTGTTATTACGTTCAGAGTTCGGTTGAATGCCCAACATAAAGGCATTCTGATGCATCGGATTTAAAAGAGCAAGTTTTAAGTTCGATGAGATTAGTTTAGCCTCAGTTGCTAAGCATATTTTCATAGAGGTCGGCAACTTGAAGCATGACCTCAGGGTGATTTTCTAGCAGCTCGTTTGTTTGCTTTCTTTTTATGCATAGTTGATTGCTTTTAAGGCCATGATGTTCAATAAAATTTCTATGTCATTGAAGACTTTGAATTTAGGAAGCAATTTAATTACCTTGGAGAATAGAAACATAGAAATAAGCAGTTTGACTCATTGAGTATGTTACCCTTGCGGTAAATTGAAACCTCATATTTAACCTGCCACACTCTAATTCTTGGGTTATATAAACAGCATAACTTAAACCTTGTTTTTATTTATTTTCTTTCAGTTTCGATTTGCTTGCAACTTTTTTCGAGCTTGCTTCCAACTCACTTGCATATCAGACACATTAGTGGTGGGGATACGCCTACAAAATTGTTTGTTGTGCCAACTTAGGTAATATGTTTCCTTATCGTGTGAATTCCTTTTCTTATTGAACAACACTAACAGTATGTATTTTTGCAGTTCTTGGCACGTTTATCCGAGAGACAATCTCAGTCAACGTTGGGGAAGATGGAAGTGGACGATGAGGATGCAATACAAATCGTCCAGAAAGATCCGCCTAGATTCGGTGATATCTATCAAAGGAAGGAAACGCCAATTCCATCGATAACGGTCGATGAGGCTGTACATTGCATAGATGTGGTTAGTTGACTCTATTCACCAAATGGTCTTTTTATTATTTTCGTCGTTTCTATTGCTCATAAAATATGACTTAAATGCGCAAATCGCTGGAAAAAAAATCTATGAAGACGAAGAAAAAAGAGATAAGTGGAAGTCTAGTACTGAACACCATTCTATCTTGAGTAGGGCTTTTTTATATAGGCTATTGGAGAAAGATGTTAAGCAATGTCATTGTTGTTGTGTTTTCATTTTTATTTTAATTCCTTTGAAAAAAGCCGGTAGTGTGAAAGAAACATGAAACGCATAATGAATACATGGGTTATGATTTGCGTATGATCGGTAGACACAAGGGATCGGAATACGAGAGGGTTGAGTCGTTATTCTGATCTGAATACAGATCAGTATCGCTAGTGCATAGGTAAATTGGGCGACATGGGATCGATTGAGTGGTTCGTAACTATCGGTCGGATAGGTGAATGTGGCAGATGAGGCGGTATGTTGTCTGTTGAACAGGTAATTCAGCACTATTATAGCACTAATTGCGTGCGGTAGTCCAGTTCCACCATATTTTTTCATGGGAATCGTTTTTGCATGGCGAAGAGTTTCGCAGGTTATCTCGGAATGAGATCGTGGTCAGAACACCATGATTGTCCCAGTTTTGAACCCTCTTTGGTTCTTTCTTTTGATGTTGATGGACGTTTTGTTCCGGCTACTTTGAGCATGAGCCGATTACATCTTTCCTTTCCCTTGATGGAGCATTCCTGGCGTTCCTGAGCAGTTGCGTTTTCCCGACTGCTAGTTCCGATTATTTAGGCGTTTTGTGTTTAAGCGCTGAACACTTTTCTGATGTTCACGATTTTAAAGGCACCCACTGAGCCCTTACTTTGGGTAAATTTCTATTGTTGGCGTGGTGAGCTGGCTTGAATATGCTATAGTCGGGTTTCGTCCGGAGAGAACCAAAAGAGTGCATTTCTAATGCTATTTTGTGAGAAAGATTCTGGCTTCCCTCTGACAATGTTCTGCAGTTCTCTTTTAATTTATTCTGATAGAAGATTTGCCCTTCTGATAGGTGACTTTTGTATCTTGACCTGAGGTGTATGAAATATTTTGCCAAGCGTACACATCTTCGATGAGCAGTGAAATATCGGCTAAATGCTATGACTGAGTCCCATTTGCTGGATGCGTACTTGAAAGAAATGCTCCCTGCCTATCGATGCATGGATTTATCGATGATTCGTGTGCCGTACTCTATAATGGCAATAATATCTTATTGCAGGCCCTATCAGAGAACAATTTTGAGGATGGAAGATGGTACACAGCACTCGCTGAAGTAATGCAAAACGTTGAGTGCGCGCGCGCTGTTGTTGCACTTTTGAAGAGGAAACCGTCGTTGTTGAGCAATTTCATTGCTATTGAGCCACTCCTTTTCGCGGTGGACGCGTTGAAGGAAAAGGTATGCTCTTTTCAGCCTTATTTGCGTACAAGATCATTCCCATCCTAAGGTCATCCTTCCCTTGTGAAAATGATTTCACCCATTCAACGGTTTTTTTCGAATTTAATTGTATGAATGAGGTTGACTCAGTGTCCTTGACATGTTTATTGACCTGTTTTTGATGTTCTTGAGTTTACCTTACAGTTTAAGCGTCCTCCAGCTTTCTTAACAGTCTTATTGTTCTTGGAGGAAATATTTCGTAGATGATGGCTGTGACTGTCTTATTCTCTCTGATATTTGAGAAAGAAGCATTTTATATTTGAAGCTTATGAGCATCGTTAGATATAAATCTTATTGTGTGATTTAGCTTTTTCTATGATTTTCTTTTCAAATTTTCAAAAATTTTCCCACATTTTTAGCTTTTATTTAATTTAATTTTTCAGGAAATGTGTATTGAAGCCATCTCATGCTGATAAATTATTTCCGGCAATAGCCGCAACGTAATGAAGAAATTTTTTTTTATTGTTTCCTTCTAGCAGTCTTAGTGACTTTTAAAGTAGAATTGTGGCACTATCACTGACTAAGAAAAGGAAAATAAGAAGATCGGAAGAGGAGGAGATTCAATTTCATACTCCACTTCAGAGAGAATCTAGGAAGCGCGACTGAAATTTGCTTAGCGATATTAATCTTTTCCCCATTATTTAAGAATTGTGCAGCTCGCTTCAATCTTACGAAAATTTTTTCCTTGCATCATTAACATAAAGCGGCAATTATGATAAAGCACATTAAAGTTGTCACATTCCCGTATGCCTGAAAGATTGTTTGACCGTTCATTTCAGAGAGGTACAAAGTGGAAATTTGCATATGGTCTGCACCTAGCACAAACAACTTGAAATAGCAACTGAAATATTCATTCCAATATTTCGAGAGAGAAGGTTTACTTAGGAAGGGATTGATTTTTGCATATTAAATAAGATCAGCGGTGACGTTTATTTGCCGCTGACTGTCATACTAATTGGCAACTTGTTTTTGATTTGCTACTCGCAGGACAATTTATGTCATCAAAAGCCGATCAGAAGTTTGTCTTTATTGGAGTTGGATTTGCGTATGAACGTTATCGGTATCGAAAACATTTATGAGAATATGCTGGTTTCTAGACTTACTATTTGAACTTATCAATTTTTATCTGAACTTATCAGTACGAATCGTAGCTTATCAGTTTTCAAGTTGATTGTTCTGTTTATAGCACTAAGCTGTTGAGGATTTGAAAGAGATAAACTTAATAAGAGCTAACAAGTGGAAAACTATGCTAGAGAGGTTGGCATGATGTACGCTTTTTCCACCTTGCTTACCTTACCTACTAATTAAACGAGCAAAGCGTTTAAAGGGATGACCTCCTCATAGTTTAAGAGATCCGATTGTCTCCACCCAAGTCTTCCATCTTCCATAGAAAATTGTTTTCTTTTTGTAACCAAGCGATACTAAGTATGTTCATGCTTTTGTCACTTTCACATATCAATAACTTTTTTCGAATTTGATATGCCTATATGCAGAAATTTTAACAGAATTGTTTTATTGTGTATTAAAGTCACCCGAATTCGTTTCTCTAATTGCGAAATTCAGTAGGAAATACATTTTGACGGTAAATGAAGAAGTTATAAACCGAATTTCGATTGCAACGGAAATTAATCGAATAGTGTGCTGACCGAATTTCGGCATTCGATCGAATTTTAGTACAGGAGCTGTCAACGGCTGCTCACAGAAGATATTTCTTTGCCATAAGATGAAAACGATTTGTCATTTTGTGAAAAATATCAACCTTACATGTGATGTTCCGCTCCTTGTGGATAATCTCGCCATAAACTTGTTTGTTTATTTGCTTTCAGAGTGCACCGTTGAAAAATGATCTTCACAATTTTTCTGTTTTTGTGTCAAAGAAGGCGAATATCTCTGATGAAGTGAGGGAAATTTTGAAGGATTTCGATGAAGGTTGGTTGATACGTAACATCTTTTAAAGATCACTGGGAGGGGGACGACAACCGGGATTTACCTCTTGGTCGTCGTTTTACTTCGTGAAGCATCTTTGACGCACTTTGCAAATAACTCTTTCGATAATCTCAAATCCTTTTTCCTCTCACATAATTGCTTTCCGCGTAATATTATTCGTTACCGGGAGTTAATTGCATGTTGGATTCGGAGTTGATTCTGAGTGCTGATGCCGGGAGGATTGGATCGACTGCCAGCTTTCACATTAAGTGATTTGTAGTCAGATTTTCATCCAGTTTCGGGAAATGTTTCCTGTTTTTTTTCGACTCACTTCTTTCAGCCGTCATTGATAAGGGGTTATTCGTAGTAGTTTTGCATAAAACGTCGAAATAAAATATTCTCTGATATTTATTTGTTGTGATATGGCTGTCAAAAAACCACTTTGTTGATATAGTGGCAAATCCACGAGTAGAATTGCATAACGTCGGTGCTCCGTGACGGCGACCAAATTCGAAGGAAACGATCCAATAAAATGATTTCGAGAGGCCAAAGAACTTTTAAGGATGCCGTTGCTTTAGGAATTTCAACTCTACAAACTATTACACATAAAATTTCCGGTTTTTGTAGCTCTTAGAAGAAACTCGAGAAAAAAATTTCTTTTGTTGGGAATCTAACGTCTTTTATGGGAAATTTTCTCGTAGATGAAGAATATTGTAACAAAATGAGGCGGAAGTTTTATGCTTGGTGATCAGTGGACTTAGAAGCGTCACGGTTGATGTATCCGTAGAGGTTTCAAGTCGGTTTCAAAACTTGTGCTGAGTCGTTTTCTTAGGAGATTGTTTTTCACAGCACTAAGGGGCAATAAGAATGTCAAAGAAATCGTACCTTGACATCACACCTTATAACTTCACCTGGGCGGAAATGGCAGCGGTAGGAGGAGAAATTTTTCATAAGGAACGCTTTTTTAATTAAAGCAATTAAAGAAGTCATATCGTATCATGCCAGTCATTCATGGATCAGCTTACTTCATCATACCACCATCCTCCAGTTGCCTGTGACTATCGCAAATCGTAGTCCTGTTTCTAGTACAAACCACTTTTCCAGTATAAGTAATTTAGTGAAAGAAGGAAAAGGACATATTGAAGTAAAATGGATTTATTTAATCCGATATCGTTCTCGTGTTGCCCCCTCCCCTGCAGCTAGTAGGCGGTGCAACCATCTATGATATCAATTTGTCGCTTAACCTCAGCCATCTAAAGCATATCGTTCTTTGGGAATGTGAAGTTTGCCGGTTATTATACCTTTATACCTTATACTTTTTATACCTCTGCTAGTTACTGTACCTTTTATGCCTCTTATAGCTAAGCAGTCTTTGCACTGTATGATGTGAGGATGTTCTTTAGAAAGCACGCGTTATAGTTTCATTTGTAATTCGCAGTTGATGTGATTGCAGAAGTATCGCCCGAGGCAACCCCCGAGCGGCCTTCCATATCGGCTCTTTCTGCTGAAGATATCCTCAATCTACTTGCTTCTCAATCGTGCACGGTATATCATCTATCGCTTGTTATATTGTTAAAAACAATCTAGCTGCAACCCCTCTAATTAACTTTAGCTATTGTGATATTTTTTTATTGTGTTGCTTTCATCGTGTTAAAGATATCACTCATAGTGTTTGCATCCATCTCTCGCACCTGTTCAGGTGGGCCTTATTGCGTTTGATTTCCTTCTTAATTCGGTTATTATTGTTTGCAGACCGCAGTATTGATTCGTAGAAAGTGAAATTTTGATCGTTTTAAGGAATACGATACATCGGCATTAATCAGTCGTTTTCTGTGTTTGTGTCCCGAATTGGTGCCTCCTATGGAAGATGCCTCAACCGGGGATACTGATTACGCAGAGCGAAGCAAGATTCTCTCGTTGTTGTTTGGCTCACGATCGTGTCATCTCGAGTATATTATTTCATTGATGCCAACAAGATGCTCTCCAAAGACGATTTCCACGATCCTTGGCTCCATTCTCGATTCCCATAGCCCTAGGTATCTCAGCTTTTCATTGCTGTTCTGCTTACCTGAAAATCGTTATATTACGATGGAAGTGCCGATTTTTTGCTCTTTATTAAGCGTCGAGGTTTGCAATTTTGAGTAATATTGAACGATTTTCTGAAACGTTACGAAATGTTACTTGTCTCGATTTCATTGCATCCCGGTCGATGGGTCCACGCATTTAGAGGCCGAAGTGTGTAAATTTGGATAATCCGTAAGGTCTCAGTCAAGTGCTCGCTGACCTCCTTACTACCATTTCTCTCTGACACTCTCGATATGCAAATTGGTCATTTATGTGCATTCAGGCGATCAAATTGCTCTTAAATTTCATCCTGGTCGTACATACATATTGAGTAGGATTTTATTTGCTAGTCGCTGGTATGCTCGCTTTGCTAACAGAAAGGCTTGAATATTTAGTAGCAAAGCAAGTGAACAGTTTTACTTAATTACTGCTCATTGAAATGAGTTTTGCTCTATAGCTCTCTTTATAATTTATTGTAATTTGAGTTCTAATAAGTATCACTGATCATTAAAAACTGTATTTTCTTTTTTGACTAGGAAAAAAAAAGAATATTCGTTTTTGACGACTTTTTATCAGCATTTAATGATTGCGTTGCACTAGTTTGAGAGGAGGAAGAGAGAAGGGAGATTGGGCGAGATGTGGAATCAAGGTGATTGGTCGGCATGAATTCCTTGGCAACTTCATTTGCGTTGCTATGTGGAGTTCGCTTTATTGTCATTCGAATTGTTCCATATTTCATCCGGCTGGCATTAAAAATATTTCGATCTTTCGTATATTATATTCATTTGTTTATTCGTATTTAGTGGATGCACATTAGGTACTTTGGTCTCTTAGAATCGTATGGCTATTTACAACTATTAACAATATATTTTTTTCCATATTTCCACAAATTAAGAGATAGTGGTAGAGACGAGAGTTATACGGAAATGAAAAGAGGGTAGGAAGGTATTTACAACATTGAAGAAAGGCATGGTGCGTTCTTTTTTTTTAAAATCAAACTTATAAAATGTAATCCTCTGAAAATTCAAATTACTCATTGTTTTTGCACTCTCGCTCGATCGCAGTATTGCGGCTTTCAAGAACGTTAAAATCATTAATTGCTGCATACGTAGCGCCTGACCGCAACTATGGTGTTATATGTATGCAGCTGTCATAAAGCAACGAATAAGTTGTGTCTTTTTGCTTTTTTTGTTGACAATGAACTGCTACCATCGAACATTTCTGATGGGAAATCCCGAAAAATGTTCAGAGCATGAATCTTTTTGGTCGCCTCAAAAAACGGTGCAAATTTCTGTAGTTCGATTCAGTGTTGGAGTTGATTTGACAGCGTGAAGATTATAAGAGAGACGTGACCTCTACATTCCTTTATCCACTATTTGCGTCAGCGTGAAGATCCTCGTCCTTTCTTAGACGTTTTGCTGTCAGTATTGCAGGCCAAACGGTACTTCACAACACCTTGTTGTTTTATGTTTATGGGTATCTGTGAGGTTGTAATAGAACTAGGACTTTATCATTACCCGCCTGCTGATTTCATCCCTTATCGATCGCAGAACAGTTTCTTTTAACGTGCCTAGAAAAGGAGTTATTCGTGATCCATTGTACTTTTGCGTTGATTTACTCAAGAGGACATATTTGATTGTTGGATAAAGCAGTGATATTCTGCAGCATCTCAAGTGGGTCGGTATTGGCAGCAGTAATGAATAGTCTCGCGCTAGCAAATCCAGATCCGTTGACTTATGCTCGACGTGTTGTCCTTGCCGATTATATCATCGATGAGGTGAATTATGACGCTTCTACATTGCCGAATATCGTCCAATTCATTGATGAAAGCGTATCTTTAAGAGGTTCGTGTTTTGCATTTTTAATTTATAAGAGTGGCCGTTCAGTTTCTGTTGCATATTTCCTGTATTATGGGTTATATGGGAGGTTGTTCTTGTGCAGAGTTGCTTGCAAAAGAATTCAAAGTAAGGCCCGAAAATGGGGATGCGCTTATGGAAATAACCAGCCTAGTGAGAGATTAAGAAGCTTCGATGGACACTTTTCTCGCGGTAATTAATAATAGCAGTATTTTTGCTTAATATAACAACGATACTTACGTTCAAGATAAGTGGGTCTGAGCGTTAAAGGAGTATCGATGTGAATAGGGCATATATGAAGATTCACTATAAACCATTGATTTGTCACTGATTTCTTTATAATTTAGTCGTATCTGTTATTTGAGTATTTTACTCTGAAAGCAGTCCATCGTAAGAGTTCACTAAAAAATGTGCACTCGGGTATCTCTTTTCCGCATTTTTGGTGAGTTTTTATGAAAAATGAAATGATTTGTGCGTGTTTCCTTATGCGCATTCGGTAATCTCAACTCGATGACGAAATTTGATGTTATCACCACCTCCACGGCAATTCTCTCTTCTAAAAGTTTGCTGGATCTGTTTTCATTGCACTTGTTAGGTTTTTTTTTTAACCTTTCGCACGAAAGAGAGTGAACTGCGGAAATTATTCTGAATATTAGATACCCTTTCCGATTGGTTATAATTGTGAGGACAAGAAAGTTTGAGATCATCCGTTTCTTGTGAAACGATTACATTTAATGCTAATATTCATTTTAATATCATTGGATTAGTTAACGGGTTGCATTTAGTATTGCGCTTAATGCCCTTTCTTTCCTCCCCCCCCCCCCCTACCTCTCCCTCTCTTCTCTTCTCTATATTTGTTCTTCGTACCAGGTATAAGTACAATTCGCTCAACTCGTAACATTCATAGAAGCAATGAAATTCCTTTAATATATAGGTGATGTGAATATAACGGCAAAATATAATCTCTGAAAGCAATGTTTATGGAGCAAAGCCAGTTAGCACGGCCTTCTATCGTTTAGAAACCTTTAAGGAGAAGTGGTGTGCTGTTTATTTTCGGCATTTTCGGACGTTTTATCGTCGCCGACAGCTCCGGCCGATCGAAAACAAGTTGTCACGTCGATCATCAAGGAATTCTCCATTCGATATCCAGGCAAGATTCTCTTCATCCTTTAAACGGTTTTGAACTATGACATATATAAAGAGAGAATGTGGGAGGTATTCTTCACAGTCACAATGATAGGATGAGTTAATCCACTTTGTCCATGGTTATTCGTAGTGATAGTTTATAGAGGTATAGAGGATAGGGAGTGATGTAGCTTTACGCATTTATCTGCATTCATATAAGCGGAGGTGAGCGTAATTGGTGGTCGAAGGCAATGAATGGACACGAAAGCGTAGGGAGGAGGAGGAGGAGGGAGGGGGGGGGGGCGTGTTGACGACAGGCCTGCTTGTTTCAAATAAAAATTTAAATAGGTGGATTACATAGTCATAGCCAATTATAAAAGAGATTGATTATTGCGAAATAGTTATTGTGTACGAGAAGGCATCTGCGTTGCGACTTTTGTTGTAACGCAGCAGCGTCGGTTATCTTCGGCATATTATCACAGATTGACATCAACCTTAAAGTACCTTAAACATCCTTCCTTCTTCCTCGCAGAGTAATTGTTATTTGTTGCTGAATTTGATCCCTCTGTCAAGAACGGACGATAAGTAAAAAATTAGGAAAAGAATATTCAAAGGTAAGATGCACATTGAGGTGTTTCATTTCGTTACCGATATAATTCTCTCGTTCCGTACAACCACATCCGATTAGCTGATAAGGGTTTTTCTTTTTTTTTGTTTCTGCATCGGATGTATCTTTATTCTTCTAGCATTCGTTCTGTGAGGAAGAACATGAGAGAATTTTATTTGTTGGATTTCCACCAGTCGGTATTTCGGGGTTTTTTAAATGAGTTTTTTCATTGAGAAGTGGAATGTTCTACGATGGGATATCCTTAGTCGCCTTTTTGCGATATATTCCAAGGCGGGAAACTCATCCCATTTTCTTTTCGCTGATTAACATAACTGAGAACATCTATTGACTTTCTTTATCTCTTTGAAAGACTTTGTGCTGGAACCGGAGCAGCCGAAAGGGAAATGTTCTCACATCTTTGATGTTATTGATGGCTTCATCCTGTTTTTCCTCTCCACTTTTCGTGGATTCAAAGTCATTTCTTTTGCTTTCCTTTACTTTAATCAACGAAGCATTTATTACTAATAGATGTCTCTTCATATCGCTCCCTTTTCCGTTTAGGAGAGAGGGGTTGTAAGGTAACGTGAAGGTTAGAGGATTTAAGCTTGTCTTTTGCGGGTCGGATGCTGATGAGCCGATTCACCATTGTTCCTCTTAGCAGGAGGGTCGGGACTTCATTGCCGTCATCCCGCCAAGGGAGTGGATCGCTAGGAGCTGAGGGGTCTGTTTGAGCTCACTTAAAGACGACTGCGCCATAATCGTTACGAAACGATGAATGTCATATCCATTCACCGTGAACTGTATTGTGTGTGGATAATGATGAGAGTTACAGAGGTGCACATTGAGGAGGGTGTCGTAAAGTTGGGATGGCTGCGTTCACTGACGAAAGAGGATCGTGTTGCACATGAAGTCATCATGAATGTGTTCTCGAAAGCGAGTGCTTCCTCACCTATATTACAACATTACATCTCGTTGCTGATACAGTTGACAAAAGCTCAACCGTACTTATTGATCAGGTAAATTGTTTCTTTTAGTGCACCTTTGAATTGTTGTTTTCTTTGAATATAATCACAACAGCACTAAAAATATCGTTATTTTATCTAAATTAGCCCTATCACGCGATTAATTTTGGGCGTTTTAACGTCGATCATAGCGGAGGTTTTATTCAGATCACGTCAACTTTAGTATTTCCTCTAGTGCGACTTCCAAGAGGAAAATATAGTTTTGCAAATTTGTGGCGAAAACTTTTGAAAATGACCTCTTTTCTCGACGTTTGCTTGTTTCTGGTGATGTTCTTCAGCAATAGATTAAATTAAGGCATTTATCGCTGATTGGATCATTATTGTTACCGGTCGGGCGTTTACCAATGAGGCAGCTCAAATCGAAATATATATCGGTGCTTGTGCTCGTGCTCGATCTGCTATTGATGATAACACCTGATGCATTCAAAGAAGCAACGCAGATCGAAACCATTCTTAGCTCATATTTCCGCATTTTTGATGTGAGTTTCTATTGTTTTTATCAATACGGTTGGCATTGCTTTTTTATGTGAACTAGTTTCTCCTGTAGTTTTTCTTCTTGTTTTGATTGTACAGGCTGTCCGATTGCTTTATCGGTCTTTGTTACTTCGAATTCTTGAGTTGGATTGCATGTGACGGTTTTCTACCTCCATTCCCCCTCTCCCCGAACGAGGTGCTATGAAATTCCATGAATTTATATCGCCAGTATGCTTCCGGTATTATGAGGATTGCAAATGAGACATTGTTAGTGCCGAAATATTTGCACCTTCGTAGAAAGCTTTCAGAAGTATAGAGGTTTAAACGTTTATTTCCTGAAAATTTTCGCTAATAAGCTCTTCCTAAGGAATTTTTTGAAAATTGAGCGATTGCGAAGTCGACATTTGAGTTCAGTATCATCTGATGTTGATACATTCACTCAGTTGTTCTATGTTATGAGTGTGGATATTTTAGGGCATCGGTCGTAATCGTTTCTGGGCATCTTTGGTGCTTAAATTGCACAAGGTTTGCGTTCGCTATTTGGAGTTGAATGCGAGTCGAGCGCGTGCATTCTTCCTCTCACATATGGATGTGATGGGGCAACTAGTGAAAAATCATGAATCTTCTGATACGAGCCTTCTTTCGGATGTTTTAACTTCATTGGGTCGATTCTGCGACGAGTAGATGTCATTTATGTTCGCTGCTCTTGGTGTTTCTTTTCTTATTAATGGGCTTGGTTTACTTTGATTTATGCAATGTTGAGAAGCGGCATTAAAATAATGCCGAACGTGATACTGGTGAAAAGTTGTTCGTGCTATTGCACAGTGCAAATAAATCCTGATAGAAGAGGATAATTCCAAATTCGTAATGATATTGATATGCGGGATTGTCACTTGAGCGGTGAAAGTAGGTGAAATCTCAAGTTGAACTTCATTTAATTAAATCAGAAGGCTGATATCCAAAAATTCCAAAGCTTTAGCAGCCTAACATCATATAGCGTTACAGAGATGTGGTTTTTTTGGAAAGATTAGCTAGCTTTATCTTCACAATTTCCATCTAATATTTGTTGATCAAAAGTGAGTTTTTCAGTGCAAGAACTTCGTGCCATTTGAAAGATTATATTTTTTTCAAGCAGTGGAATACCACTTTTTAAGTAAAATGCTTGCGGATTATAACTTTTTGAAAGAATTTCTGAAATTTTTTGCATATATTTTTGTAACGACTGAAGGGAACTGAAATTAAATATACTCGTTTTTATGCACTCATTTTATCTGCGAAGTATTTTTGTTGATGTTTTTTTGTTCGATTTCAGCAAAAATGCGTTGTACGTAAGATTATTCCCGTACTTCTTCATATTTGTAAGCGTCATGCGTTTTCCGTCGTTGGGTAGATTCACAGATGAATACAATATTCGCAGCGAACTTTGCAGTATTCTGAAAGAGAAAATGTTTTTTTGGATTCGAAATGTTTGCAATATTCTCATGAATTTGAAATCTTTGCATGATGCATTTGCAATTGCAACGCTTTTTGCTTTCTTTTGCGGGTATAAGAAATTGATCTTCATATCTTTTTTTTGTGCTCTGTGTATTTCTTTTTTTTTTCTTTTGTGTTTTTTATTATTCAAAAATATAGTGTATCAAATTCTTTTTTCGTTTTTAAAAGAACGATTTGTGGGATGCGGTTTTTCAGATTAGACATTAGTTCCTTTCCATAAATCTCTGAATCACTTCTTATTGCATTCATCGTCTCGTGCGGGAAAAAAGTAGCTCTTGTTTTTTTTTAAAAATAGATTTATATTTGCCTAATCCAAGCAATTCTTTCCCTTCCTCCTCCCCCCAAAAAAATGCATATCACTTTTTTGTGTGGTGCATTTTCGAAAATTTTGTAAGAGTTCATTATGGATAACGTTCTATTTGCATATAAGCTTGTGAATTTTCCTATTGTCCGTCGGTAATTTCAATGCTCGAATTATAAAAGCGACGAGGATCGTTCAGTAATACAGTTGGATGCATTGGAAGGGGTATTTATTGGGTTAATTAGGTCGATGGTTATCGATGTTGAGTGTTTCCTCACTGTCTTCGAATATGCGAACAATGGGCTGCTGATTAGATGGAATGCAACAGCTTATATCGTTTTATTCGCTCGGATACTGTTTGCTGTTGTATGTATCATGTAATGATTTGCTGATACCTTTGCAAGTACCTGTGCCGTTTATAAAGCATACCTTCGTAAATAGATTATAACTCTTGCAAATACCTGCGCTATCTATGAAGCACGTCTTTGTAAACGGATTATATGATATGCCACTCTGAAATGGGATACCTTTGAACAGGCAGTAATGTTATTGTTATTGTTTGTTTGTTTTTTAAATTTAACGTGGCAGCGGGTTGTTTTCGGTGGCCGACTTCGTCGTTTAAGTGCTGTCATCAAATGGTTGTTGCTGATGTATATGGTGGGTTTGCGCTAAATTAGGCGTTATTCTATGACGCGTTCGGAAGCAAATTAAACACGCAACCTCTATATCTTGAATAAGTTTTTTTTTGCATCGTTTCATTTATTATGCATAAATCTGGGTTTAGAACAGTTTTTCGATAAGGATGTTTTCTTTCAGAGGTCTGAAAACATTTGCTGAATTCACTAGGTATCCGTATTGCTTATTTCATAATTTTATGGATCAAATTCTCTGAATATATCAACAAAATATTTCTTATTTTTATCAAAGTTCTGTGAATTGCATTTGAGGGTAGATCGTTCGTTAGTGTTGCATTGCATTGCATTATTGTTTTTCCCACTATTTTTTTTTGCAACATATTGGGGTCTATCTATTTTTGTGAAATGTTCTCGATTTGAGTGTTGCGAAATAGCAATTTAGGGCAATGCCTATTTTCGCGTGCTATTGAATGCGGAATAAATAGTATGTGGAAATGGGTTGGTTAGTTGTGCGTTAAAGTATGTTAGCAACCATTAATCGAGGCGGCATGTTGTTCTCACTGGGGATATCCGTTTCCGGATTGTTGCCGATGACGTGTGATCCGTATTTCTCATGTGATGATGATTCATTCGAATGTAATCGACTAATTTCGCTCATCGTATATGATGAGACTTGTGCGCTTATTTGCTTAATGAAAAATTTAAAGCGCTCATCTATTGTTGAGTTGTTGTTGAAGTGCATTATCCGTTTACAAGTCGGTTGCGAAATTCTTTTTTTTTTTTTTTTGAAATTTGAGATAGATAAGCATTTATTTATATCGAATTATATTAAACGTTAATCGTGTTACTAGTTTTATGAGATTATCGCCCCTAATGGGTGATCCATACCTTCAAAATTGCAATTGCTGTAGGTGAATGAGGAGAGAATTGATGCAATTTATAAGTGGTTTTTTTTAGCGTACATGGGAACGATTTTATGAACGACAATTAAACGTTTTATTTTTCGTCTTCAATATTATCTTTGATGCGCTTGTCCACTCATATATTTTATAACCATATATTATATATAACTTTCCAGTTGTAACAATTATGCGTTGTAACATTTAAGAAGTGGCAGATTCTGATTGCCTAATAGAATTTTGCTTGGAAAGGATAGTGAGGAGCCGAATATTGCGTGTGGTGAAAGGAGGGGGGGGGGGGTGGGGGATCTTTCTCTATTGGGCAGGGCAAAGATTATGTTTGATGTTTTCTCGTTTTTTTTGATCGGTCAGTTCGAACATGTTATATCGTCACAGGCTTGTCCTCAAGCTGCAGCAGTAACTAAGGGTAGTAGTTTCCTTAACAGGGATGTCATATTATGTCTTACCTATGCCTAATACCTTTATATGTTGGTAAATAAGAATATCTTTACTGACTATGTGTGATATTTGCAATATGAGGCGAAATAAGGAAATAATTTCTAAACGATTATTACCAAGCATTTCAATAGATAATCATACAATTATTATTGACGATAGGTAACAAAGCAGAGATCGTGCATAAGCGTTGAGTATCACCTTATCGTTGCGTAGTTTTCATATGGCGTTTGTTGTATTTTTCCGCTGCAAGCATATCGCGAAGTGACCGTGATCTTCAGCTGTGAAAATTTTGTTGGATTTTTTTTAGGCGATTCATCGATTCGTTTTTATTAGCGCAGATGTTTTGTGCCACTTAAAGCATCGGATATAATCGATATCTATGAGGGAGAGAAATATGTACATGGTTCACCATAAACTCCTGGTCGCCATAATGAGATACAATTTGCCGTTGTGAAGCCTTTCGGTGTGGCGATCTCTGAAAACTCCATTTATTATGTTTAGCGCTTTTTTTTTTGGCAAATTGCATTGCAAATATGCGTAAATGAATCTATAATTTCTAGATTTATAAAATTGAAGTAATTTTTATTTCAGTGAAAATTATGGAAAATTTAGCACTGTTTCAAAATTATACGATTGAAAGTAGTGTTAGAAAGAGAACAAACAACAAATTGAAAAAAAACTTCCATCCCAACGTCGAATTTTTCTATGGGATTGCAAAATTTTAATTGATTCAAGTGGAAAATTTTTAAAATTCAGTTCGTTTTATTTGATACGCTGAATTTAAATTTGAGGATCGATCGAACGGTTAACTTCACATGAAGCCTTTCAAACAATTTTGGTGGAAAATCCAGGAAGATTTTCGAACCAAAATTCATAACAAAAAATGATAATTTTATTTTGAAGGATAGAATTTTACTCAAAATTGTTGAATATTTCAAGATTATTTGAACATAAGAAATGAAATGAAATATGATGAGAATCTTTTCTAACGTGAAAATTTTCTCCAAATTTCCTCATAAATCATTTTAAATTCTTCAATATCGAAGTAAAATATTTACAGATTAATTTTTATTGATAGATTTCATTTCTCTTTTCATACAATGAATTTAATTTCTTAGAGGGAGAATGAAATCGCATTATCGAAATAAGATCATAAACAAGTGTGAAGCCTTTTTTACATCCTCAATGAGGAAGAAAGTTCATTTTTATTACATCTTTTCCACATGGAATGCTGGGAAAACGGAAAACTTTTGTTGGGTGCGATGGTTTTGTCTCTATGCGGAACCAAAAGGATGATGCAGCCGCCTCGCAATTTGACAGAAAACTAAATCTGGAAGTTCAACCTGTAAAAAGTAAATTATGTTCACGCATGCGAGAAGAGTAATACAAGCATCCGAGAGTCTTCTATTAAATAGGAGTCTTATGGGAAACGAACCTGTTTTAACCCTTTCGAGCATCTCATTTCGTCGTCTTTCCATCCACGCTTGAAATAATCGCTCCTGTCAATGAAAATCATATGTTAGAGACATTGTCTATAATGGTGTTTGGGGGGGGGGGGGGGGGGAGGGGGGGACGAGACAAAAACTGCTTATCGTCCCTCCCGAATATATTTGCCTATCGAATTCTTTCGTAATTTTCCGGAAAAGACTCACATTTCTTTCAAGAAATTTTCCGGATTCTTGAAGCTCTCTGCCTCCCTCTCTTCTTGCATTTGTTCTCGATCTGAGGCATTTTCAGTTCCCATTATATTTTGATCTGCATATTCCTTATTCTCGATAAGAGGTGACACCACCAGTTGAAATAGCTTTAGCAGATTCCAGATGCTTCTCTTTCTCATACAATCAGTTATTGAATTAAATTACATAGACGAGAGAGATATCCGTATATTCGTGTGTAGTTGAAGGGTACAGAAGCACTCATAGGGATGTTTCTGTTGTCATCAAATCTTATCCTTCGAGATGCTTGAGCAACGACGTAATACTTTCAAAAAAATCGGAAATTTTAACACCAGTTGGCATTTATTTTCTACATTGTATTGATTTTTTTGCACATGTTTCATGACCGTTTGGAAAAATCCATCAATCACCGTCCACTTTTGTCGTGGATTTCTAATTGAAAAAGTCATAGAAATATTTTTAGACTATCGTTCAGCTTCATTAGTGAACTTTGTGCAGTGTGGGAATTCTAATGGAGCGTATACATCAACCTGACAGGTGAGAAGGTTTATTTTATAAAGTTGGCTCAGGTACCTCATTATTTGCAAACTTTAGCTTGTAAAAATTTTCCTCTGATGTAAAACTTATGGGGGTTGTGAAGAAGTTGCTCTAAAGCGATGGCAATTTGAACTAATTCGGACTTAGCCGCATTCCATGTGAAATTTAATCGAAGTTAGTTGTTAGTTCAGCAGTCAGCCGATGCTTTTGAATAAATATACTGAATATGAGAGGTGTCTTATCGTAAATTAATGCAAAGATTGCCATGAAAACATTTCAGGTTCATATCTTTCTAATTTCATTCAGGTTTTCAGTTCAAATGTGCCATAACTGAAATTAAAAGTGCGATAAATTGTTCTTAACCACCTGCAAGAGGTTGCAAAAGATAGGCGAGATTCAGTCGAAAAAAAAGCATCGGTTTGAGCCGCATCAGATTATGTTTGAAATTTGAGGTATATGTTGTTCGAACTCTTGAGTTATAATATCTCAAGGAAATTAGATTCAGTGAGATAAGTATAGAAGATTTAATATTTGTATGCCAAAAATGTGCATATAGCAGCCTGAAGCAGAGCGAAGGAAAGGTCACTTCAACGAAGAGGGCCCCTCATAGAATTTCGAACCCGAAATCATCACACAGTCATTATCAGCTTTTGCTTATTGGTAGTGGCTACAGAAATGATGGTACTGACCATCAGATACTATCGGCTTGATTCCTACTTGAAAAATCATCGAAGATTTCAGTCACGGTGGATGGATGGCTATATCGATAACCATCTTAGATTGTTGCCTCCCGAAGGGTCTCACAAGATTTGTCAAATAAAGCCAAGAGTTTTCTATGATAAAACGGTACGTAGGTGGATAAGCGGCGAAAGAACTGACCATAGGGAACTTCTAAGTGAGTTTCTGGTTAATTGTAAAGTAATCGTAAAATAGTGCAAAATATGTTTCCCATGGCATCGTGTGGTTCTGCGTTTATGAGATTGCATTCAGCAGCTTTCATACCTCATCATAAGAGGCGAACAATCACTTTATTAATTAAATAATATAATATTGAATTTATTGGATTTATGTTGCAAAAATTTCAGCGTACTTTACAGCCAGCCGGGTGCAAGTCCCATAACTTTCATTAGGCATCATTTGTTTAGTTGAAAAGTCAAAATTTTCGAAAATCTAACGTATAACGATTTGAAGGAGTTATTCTTCATTTTTGGAATTGGTCGCTTACGCAATGCCTCAACGTTAAGAGTAATGCCATTTTACTATTAGAGAAATGCTTATCAATGACTTGTAATGAATTGATTAGGCACAAACTTCCCATGGGTACATAAAATCCCGTTCCTTTAATTTTAATTTCCCATTTATATTTACACGTATGCTTTAGAGTAGTTAATAATTCGTGTTAGTAGTCGTCATTTCTTATGGGGGTACGTTTCAACTGCTGAATGAAAAACCAAAGGTTAAAGAACATTCTCCGAAGATCTAGGTGGTATTGTTGCATAGACAGTTGAATAAGGATGTACATATCTATTTGCAAATATTAGTTTAAATAATACGATTTAAGCAATAAGAAAATAGAAAATGAATTCAAACCATTGCTTCGCCATGTTCGAGCGTATTTTGCGTCATCGGTAATGAGTGGATATGATCGAGATTAGCGACGAGTAGAAGCACTAATAGCATATCAGAGAGCATTGTCGATGCAAGAGTGAACATCATGAGAAGCCGTTCACGTCGCGTGATTACTTATTGATGGTTAACGAATCGAGTCCACTATTCTTGCCACGCCCATCTTTCTACATCCCCTTTTTGCATGTTTGTTTTATATGGCATTTTTGTCTATCTGTGAGCAATAATGTTTGTTTATGCTCTGATTTAGTATAATGTTATACTTTATATCGCAGTATAACTTTGATATCGTTATCTCTTTAAGAGTAGCGCATATGGTTGCAATTATTAAGGATCATCCTATGTCTTTAGCAACCAAGGCGTTTTATTTTGAATGAATAGAAAAAGGATGTGATAGTTTTATATATCGCTGCTTATTTGATTGCCAAAATTTTTTCGCGTTCTGTTGCCACATGCTGTCGGACATATAGATGTTGATTGGCCATGGAGGACATCTATTAGATAAGTTTCTTCATAGTGTCGTTGTTAGTGCTGTAGTACAGATGTGCTGTCAGTCTACGTGTCGTTGTTACTGCTGTAGCATAGATGTGCTGTCAGTGTTGTAGTTATCAAAATATTTATGGACAAATAAGAACGCTGAAATTGTATGAAAACAACAAATAATACAGATAAATAGGAATTAACGAAATCGGAAAATGGGGATGTAATGGCTGAAGATAACGGATAGTTCGATATGTTTATTGAATCAATGATCGCTATATGGGAATTGCGCCTCGATGGGCATAATAAAAGATAGAACCACCTTTGCCGGATTGACATAAGAATATTTGAACTTTATTATTATCAAATGAACGATTGTCTTCACTAAAAACTCATCGGATGGAATAACTCATAGCAAAATTTTGCGTTATGATGGTTGCCGAAATTATAACGATGTGCAAACAAATTTACTCCACTTTCGACCCATATAAATAAGTATTTCTATATATAAATAAATCCATATAAGTAAAAGATTTCACTCTATCATCTAATGAACTTGTTCGATCATAACTCATTATGTTGACCGTGGTCACTTATGTGGAATGTAGCTCTTATGCTGCTCATTTACTTCTTTGGAGATTTTACACGGCGGTTAACGTTTGCGGTAGATTTTCACTACATAGATCAGCATGGATTCTGTTATTTTCATGTGAGATAACTTGATGTATGCTTGCAGTCTTGGACTGTATTTCTAATATTCTAAGCGGCAATATTAGATGTACCGTCACTATTGCCAGATATTCTCGTGTTAACAGTGCTCGGACGGACAGTTACCTGTACTGCTTACCTTGACTTCCGTAAGGTGATGATCTCAATGCGTTTAGGTCGTATTTTACATTTCTCATCATTTCTCATTTCTCATTACATTTCTCATTACTAACATGTCATATGTATTTTACATCATTTCTCATCCGGTGATGTGAGTTAACTTCATGACGTTTCTGGAGATGGTATTCCAGGTGAAGTGATGAATCGGTTTTATTACGTCCTCAACAGTTGATTTTGTGGAAGGTGGTTTCTCATCTGTTTTACTAATATTTTATTAGTGGCATTCTATGGGTCTGTTTATTCTGCGTAGCCCTATGATCACTTCGGAATTTTATTGTATTTTCAAGAGAGTCTGTTAATAGTACTGCCAAAACGTTGAATTTAGGTATCATAGGACATCGACGGCTTCGATGCTTTCCTATAGCATCGGCGTCCAGTAGACGTCATTCATTAGAAATTGTCGGTGGGAGCATCGATTTCAGATGACTTCAATTCTGGCGCAATTCGAGGCAGCAGACACATCTTCGGGTCGTGTATCAGTCTTCGAGGAGCTGTTGTCGTTGGCAAGCGATGCACCGGAGCGCATAGAACCTTTTCTAACGCTCATACAGAACGCATTCGTCGAGCCGATGCCAGATTTACGCAGGCTTGCCTTCCAATGTGCCATCAAATACGTTTCCGCCAATCCTTCCGTTTGTTTTTTTATTACTTATTATTATAGTTTATATGTTATGTATATACACCAGCGGTTCCTCCCTAAGCCCGCTTAGCTGGACGGCGAGAGGAGGAGAGTCAGTCGAAATTTGCATATGCAGTCAGACTGTAAATAAACACTAGAAAGAAGTAAAAATTTCAGGGAAAGGAAAAATCACTCGGAAACGTTCAATTGTAGTACCTTCTGCATATTTCCTAATCGGATTCATTGAGTGATGACTTCTGGTGGAAATCAAGTCGGTCGCTGATGCATTTTGGGCCATCATTACTAGCGAAGATGCCTCAGGAACGTTCCCCGTTTATCCCTAGTGTATGCTCCTATCCACTGGCAACAAGTGAACACTTCAAAGGTTAAAGTCACGAAATCTTACGAGTAACAATCAAACGACAAAAACAGCGAGGTGCGCGAGTGCCGAGATGAGCAAAGGTCAGAATAGCGAATATTCAGGTGGATAGCGAAGACAAGTCTCTCTAATGAAGTGGTATTTTTAGTTGATTTCGCAGATAGGATTTCATATATAAGACGAAGTCGGTCGATTGATGCTTACTGTCGGCACTTCACGTCACAGCGCTGCTTATCCTGGCATACACTTACATTCATGTGTACGATGTACAAGCCGACTAGATTAATACTGATTAGTTAGATTTGCTGTGCATTATACTCAGCTTCTAGAAACTGTAACTATAGCGGTGAGCTGATTGTAAGCTATTGTTGAATGCATTTTGAGTTGTCTCTATTGCCTAAAATGGTTTCATTTGAGTGTTGTAGGCGTTTTCTTCAATGTTTCTTTGCTTTGTTAACGCAGATATTTACTAAAGTGAACGATGTAGTACCTACAAATGTCGAAACCTTCATTTAAATGAATGGATAAAAAAAATAAGTGAACGAGGAAAACATGCAGGAGAGGCGATAAAAACTGTGTTAGTTACACGAATGCAAATGGGCATTGGAGAAAAAGAAGGGATATTTTGAGCGAATATCGGCTGATAAGCATGTGGGATTCGACTGAGTCTTGATTTAAATATTGAAACACTTCTTGCAACAACATCAAGGAAAAGTGAGAAATTATTGAGCCTCATCAGCCAATCATATTTAAATTTGGGATTTTGGTATAGTCAGCCGGGCGTCGCCATTTTCGTACAGTCAGTTGGGTGTCACCGTCGTATAACATTACATCGTATAAGATCATTTGTTAGAAAAGCATGGAAAAAAACCCACATTGCCTCATGAAATATCTGAAATTCACAGAGACGGACCTGGTCACTGAATGCAACTAAAAGTGTTACTCGGTACAGATAGAGTAATAACTGATCTTTGAACTAACTTCATCGTAGAGTAATCACTCTTCATTTGAAAGTAACAAATGCTATCAGCTAGACACCGGCCTGTATCATAATATTTTAAAATGTAGAAAATTTGATGGAAGAAGAAGCATTTTTGAATATCTAGTTGATATGGTCATCGAAAGCTCCTTTCGAATCAGCGCCATAATACCAACAAATTTAATAAATTGAGGGGAAGAGATGTAGGAATAGGTGGATGGGGTAAGATGCTGGGAATGATGAGAAAAAAGGGACATATTTGTTTAAGCGTGCAGTTAGGAGGGATATGAAGGGAGGTTATTATTGAGGGCATAGATAAGAGGAGTTGAGGGATTTTCCTACAGTCAATTGGGTGTCACCATTGTATAAATTTACATTATTAGCCTGCGACCGAATATAACAGTAGGCGGCAAATAACATAGCTAAAGTTTGTTATAAAGTGAGCTAAATGAGCGTTGCAAAGAATTATATTGCCTTTTGAAATAAGAAAGAGTGATGGTTGTGAGGTGATGATTGCCTGACATCATCGTACTTAATAATAGAACGAAGTCGGCTTGAGGGTATATAACGGACACTTGCTGGATTGTAATGAAAATAGCCGTGTATAGAACCTACACTTTTTTCCACCTGCAGCAGTGGTAGAGTGTAAAACCGTCTACTTTCTCTATAGCGTAAACTTTTCACTAGTTAGTTATGAGTCTAATCTAGCGGATTTCTGCGTAGGTAGTGGAGAGGATGGGGCGAAAAAGTCATTAGGACCCAAGGGATATTTAGTTTGGGATGAGGAATTGTTTAGCCTAAGGTGTGTGGCAAAATAGTTTTCTGCTGGTCATATTTCTTTCTTCGAATACTCCTCTCACCTATACCATCATACTACCATTTACCACGGTCCCATATGTAGATTTAACTGAAACAATTCTATAGTTGGGATGGAATGATGGAGTTAATGAAGTAGGTTGTGCTGAACAGGTTCGTCGTGATATGATAACCCAATGCATATGACTTTTAGATGTCTGCCTACTTTGCAACTCCGTATATGATTGCCTTATTGCACGAAGAGGCACACATCAGTCGCGATGCGCTCTCCTTCCTACCTCAATTCATCGTCCACTCGAGATGTTGGCTCATTTCTTTGTTAAGAATTCTTTTGCTAAAACAACTTTTGCGTATTAGAAGTGATGTGGTTTCAGCGACTCGCATATACCTGCCCCACTGTTTCAACTGAAATAAAAAAACCCTCGGAGCTGACGAAAACTTTCTTTTCGAATAGTTTTTGCTTGAAGATCCCCGAAGAGTTTCCCACTGCTCATTTACTATCTGTTTATTATTTATTCCTTAGAATTCCCAGAGTTGTGGGTAATTCTCCTTTAATTGTAGGGGAGAAAAGAAACACTGGCGATTGTTCAGATACTGTTTGTTTTCTGGGACACCAGCTAGGACCTAATGGAGACCGAAAGCAGAGATCTCCATTGTTTTAGCCGGCCTTATACGCCGCAACAACTTGAAAGAAAAATCTACGCGTTTACTTTGAAGATTTCTGTATTCTACTCTATATAATACAGAAGATCGTAAGCTATTTCACTCTTTCGTTCACGTTATCGAGCCGAACAGAAAACTAAGAAAATTTTGCGCAGGTGTGCGGAGCATGTTTCACTCATCGAAAAAAGTAATTCTCCGTCAAATTAGATCAAAATGTGAAGGTAGACCAAAGTAGATCAAAATGTGGAGGTACATCAGAGCACCAAAGTGGGTCAAAATTTGAAGGTAGACCAGAATTGAACGTAGATCAAAGTGTCAAAGTAGACCAGAATGTGAAGATAGATCAAAATAGATCAAAATCTGAAGGTACATCAAAGTATCGAAGCGGATCAAAACATGAAGGTAGATCAAAGCATCAAAGCAGATCAAAACATGAAGGTAGGTCAAAGTAGATCAAAATCCGAAGGTGGACCAAAATATTAAGGTAGATCAAAGTCTGAGGCTGGTGTATTGACCACTCACACTTTCCTCCCCTTGTGGGCTGGTTGTTGTGTTAGTGAAGGTGTGAAGTTGGTCAATATTTTTGACTATGTAATAGTTTGTTCCCAAAGGTTCGTGAACAAACGATATAAACAAAGAAGAAGAAAGAAAAAATGATCACTATGAAAAAATCAGGCCTACGTCCCTGTTGTTGCTCGTTGTCGACTGAGTCGCCGCTCGTGGTCCACCGTCTGCCGTAGTCAGCTCTCTGAATTGACGCGTGGCGCTCCTGATCCACCGTCGATCTGTCTCTTCATCCAATGGTGTCGATCCAACCGCGACCACCGTTGGAGTCGACGATCCCAATCACTGAGCTCCCCGTCTGCTGCGACCGGCCTAGTTGTCGCGCTGCTCCAAATATTGACGATTTCCACTCGTCAATGATCACCTTTCTTGCCTCTGCCAGTTACCCAAGAATACTCGCTTGACGTTGAGGTGGTTCGTGGCATAATACAAATATCGGATTCTGCTGTGCAACGACCTGGTGCACTTTCCCACTGCTTTGTGAACCCACCTCAAGCTTGGGTAATTAAACCTTTATTATCACGTTTAGACAATAAAAACGCGAAGAAGTAACACTTAATTTTCAACTACATGCACAATGGGATAAAAATCAGGCGGAAGAAACTCAATGATATTCTACAAGTAGCCATCAATTACAACGGCACACATACATTGGGCTCAAACAAAGCCGAAGAATCCAAGGACATTTTATAATATTACAGCCCACTAAAAGACATGCTTACTTTATTCAATCAATAAACGCAAAAATGGGGACACTTTTTTCTCTCAGAGATGCTTACCATGGGATAAATCAAGAATTCGAAGAAACTCGAGTGCTATTCTATAGCATTAAAGTTCGACTAAAAGGTGCGCTTACTTTATTCAGCCAGTAAACGCTAGTGACTTTTTTTCTTTCACCGACAACTCTCAAGTGATATTCTATAACACTGCTACTCAACTAACAGATACGCTTACATTATCTAGACATAAACGAAAGGAAAAAAAGGAAAACATCGAAGCCAACCGTCGGAGTCGCAGCTCCGATCAGCGTCACTGTGTTGCCGAACCTTTGGGCTCATTTATATAGCCCTCTTGTTAACACCTCACCCTTTTGGCCCGCTCCTTCTATGATTGGCCCCAAAAGTTGTTTTGCTAATTTAACGCTCATCATAACATATGTAATTAGCCCGTCAAAATCCCCAATCTTTGTTTGCTTTGACCCCGTCATTACCCGCTCCGGTAAACTTCTGCGGCATTAAATCAACTTCCACTTTGTTTACCATTCGCGCATAACTTTTCTGACGCGTTTATGGCACCTTTTTGCCTTTAAGGAGGTTAAAGGCAAAGCCCTGACAGGACGTCTTTATGCCCGTTTGTGTTGCTCGTACATGAATACCCTCTTCTTGCGGATAACATTATCTGATGGCCAGTCAACAACCTCAACCTCTGTTAGCTTTGTGCCTTCATGCAGTTTGAAGACAAATCACTGACCCCCCTCTTTGTGCCAATTTTCGCGCGCAGTCGCGACAGGTGGATCAAAATGTTAAGGCAGACCAAAGTATCAAAGCGGATCGAAACATGAAGGAAGGTCAAAAAATCAAAGCAGATCAGAATGCGAAGGTAGGTCGAAGTGTCAAAGCAGATCAAAATGTGAAGGTAGGTCAAAGTACATCAAAGTCCGAAGGTGGGTCAAACTATTAAGGTAGATCAAAGTATCAAAGCGGATCGAAATACGAAGGTAGATCAAAGTGTGAAGGCAGATCAAAGTATCAAAGTAGGTCAAAAACTGAAGGTTGATCAAGACATCAACGTAGGTCAAAGTATCAAAGCTTCACATTTTGATCTGCTTTGATCTGCCGTCATATTTTGGTCTGCTTTGATGCTTTGATCTACCTTCATGTTTCGATCTGTTTCGATCTACCCCAATATTTTGATCTACTTTATCTACCTTCACATTTTTGCATTACCTGTGCAATCGTGTGGCGCATTTTGTCGGCTATATGCCAAATGACGAAAAAACTCCCGAATATGAAAATTTTTCCGGAAAATGTTGTGCCGTTCGATGCGCCAGGCAAATACTTTGGAAGGATCCATAATGTGTGGGGGGCCAGTTTTTCCATAATTTTTGGAAATAGCATTCGCGACTATATAGAAACAAATGTGAGAAAGTTGCAGAAACGATTTTACTCTCTTGCCATAACACCAACTCCACGTGGAAGAAGGCAGGGGGTTCTCACACACCACGTCACTCACCAGTCACAGAAAGACAGTATGTGTTTCTGTGACTGGTGAGTGATGTGGTATGTGAGAAAAGACGCGAGGCGTGGCGCAGCGGCGCATGCGTTGTTGTGAGCGTCCCTGATTTCTCCATGTCATATCTCAACCCCAGTGGATGAATTTTGACCCGGTTTTTTGCAAAATGTTTCGCGTAAGATGTGGAAAAGTGTGATACATGAACAAGCAAGTATAACACGCGCTAGTTTTAAAACAGACAAGCATTTAAGTGACGTTTCCACGAAACTAAGTCGAGACTTAGATGATGAAAGAAGAAGTTAAGCTCACTTCTTTTGCCCACCAATTATGTCGGAGCCTCGCACCTGCAGTTCAAAGGGTACTGAAGCTGGACAAGTAAGAGAATTCTCTATCCCATTTTGTTTGGATGGAATGATCTAACAGCAAAGGTAAAAGGTGTTTTGCAGCTTGTGCGGATGCACTCTTAGAGGCAGGGTCGACAGCCGCGTCTCGATGGCCGTCAGCTCAATCCTCATCCGATTTAGCGCTTGCTCGTGCTGCAACACCACTCGATATGGATGACATTTCCACAGCAACAAAGTAGAAAACGTTTCAGCAGTTTTATGTTTGTGTGCTGTGATTTGCCTTACTCATATTCTCTAAGCACAGGTTCTCTTCTTTTCTAGTTTTTCGTTTCACTGAAAGAGACTACCGTATTTGTTTTATGGGGACCGCACATCCCACGCTTGTCATTCTGTCATGTGACACCTGACTGGCTAAAAAATCGTCTATGAATTCTCCCTAGCAGCCGCTGTGCCAATGTGTTCCAAAAAAATTAATGTTACCTGTAAAGGCCTTACCTGTAAGGTTAATTTCAGTTCACTTATAAGTTAAAATTTGAGTATTTCTGTTGAAAGAATGAAGATATGATGAAGTTTGTGTATTTATGCGTTGTTTAGATTGTTGTGTTCATGTGTAAGTTTATTTTGCTGCATTTCTTCGACGAATTTGGTGGAAAACTTGACATTAGTTGGTGTATTTCTGTACGAAATGGCATAAAACTAAAATACATCCTTACACATGGCTGATGTAAAAGTTCACCTTCTGAACTGCACGGTTTCGTGCGACGTTATACTAGAATCTTTTCATATACTACCGCAAATTCGTAGTGTACATCACGACATTTTTAAATGTAGAAAAAAAAGCGAGAAGGGACTCGTAGAATTGTGATGGTGGGAGCTGTTAATGATGAGGAAGGACGTGACGATGGAAAACCGCTATTTTCCTGAATGCATGTCAACCGGTTGGAATTGCATATTTATGGTTCCTGGGTTCCTATTCGAAGGTACGCAATTACCATAGTAGGAGCCAATCCTAAAATACTGAACACCAATGAGGAACAAGGCTTATGACGCTGCTGTGGGGGAATATTCACGGTGAGTGAACAGTGCTAAGTGCAGAATGCAGTCGTCGTGATAAACGATCTTATTAGATATATTTTCAAGTCTCTAGTCATACCCTAAAATTTATAACAGGAAAAGAGCGGCTTGCCAACAAACGCGGCCATCAATCCTACTGAACGCTTGAGAAAGCGCACTGATATTTGAAACAGGTGTATAGGAAACATACAGGACTGCTGTTTTTTTCAGTGGAAAGTTTTTCACTTGTCTGACGCTCAAAACTATTTAATAAAAAGTGAAATTCAGAACGCATTTTTGAAGGTCTTTGAGCAGAACTTTTTTTATGAAGCATTTCGATGATAGAAGAGTAGCGTGCGTGAATAAGGAAGGTGGAACGATTTCTTCAGCGTTTCGCATCTTTGCACATTAACAGTGCTTTTGCGTTCTCGTATAGATTGAAAAAAATGCACTGTTGCAAATGGCCGGTCTAGGTTTGCATCCTACTTTCGCTTTTAACTCAGCGTCCGCAAGGTTCATTAGATATGACCTCAAGGAATCCACGTCACAATCTATCCGGACGCCCAAGCTACGCATCAGCAAGTTCAACTAGGTGTTTCTCCATTAAGCGCATCTCTTCCCTTAATGCGGACCCAGCCATGAGGATAAGTGCATTAAGTGTCGCTGATTCCATTCGGCCATGTCATTTGCAGTGGCAACTACTGCATGCTTTTTGGATACATAAAGCAAAGGAAATTCAGGCAGGACAAAATTTGTGTTCGGTAATGCCTCTTTGCAGATTCAACTGACCGACCGATCGGAACACAGCATGAGAATATGAAGGAATTCTATAGATTCGTTTTACTTCGCATCATCAGTTACAAACAAAATCGTCATCATAAAGTAGTAACAGTGTCGTTACGTGCTAGTAAAATAAAGCTGAAAAATTCCTTCCAGGTATAAATCTCGAAAACCGTGAAATTATGAATTTCTTCTCGATTATAAATTCCTCTTTGAAATGATATCTTGAGCTTTACTATTGCAGTGACCTTGCAAACGAACCTCTCCTTTCAGTGATAATAAACGTTTTTAATTGCCCTAATATTTGTTCAATAATTATTCTGAATATTTCTCAGCACTGCCCATAGTTGATTGTTTAACTAATGGTTAGTTATAAAGTGCCATTATTGTTGAACTCATCTTCATTGACGTCATAATTCTGGAAGCTTCGGTTGAGATTGTACCACCGACTAAATGCACCTATATCAACAATGTCTTCCCGTAACTCACGCCACCAAGTACCCTTCATGTTCGCATCCTGACTATGGTAAATTCGTACCTGAAACCTTTTGCTAACAGTATTAAAAAGGATTAAAATTCAACGGCATAAACACAGTTAGCTTGTGTGTGGACGATTCATCCTGGACGATAATCTTACTGCAAAAATTTTAAATTATACCAATTTTATACTGATAAAATATTTCTTAGAATTAGCCGTAGTACGCTCAGTGGGTTATGATTGGCACTTTTGAATGATTCATTTCATCCTCGTTTAGGCAAACATCACGATAGCAGATGCAGTTAATGAATCATAACTGTGCCTTTGTATGAAATGTTTGCAACCTGTACAGATCAATCGTCTTTTGCTTCTCATTTCGAAATATTTGCTCATCTGTGGGCAATGAGGTATAGCTGAATTCTGAGGAGAAGGTATTCTCGATACCTTATTCATTAATGCTCAGAATCATATCAAACATTGCTAAGAAGTTCTCTTTCTTGTCTTTAAATACCTTAATAGTAGCGAGCAGCGTTCGAAGCGGTAAGTGAACTCGATCGGATGCTTATATGAAATTTAAACCTACAATGTCAGCTATGAGTGGATATATCGGGTGCAGGATAGGAATATCTCCGAAACAATCTAACTGAAACGATCGTAAACACAATGAGGAAATAGAAGACGAACATTTGTATCATATGGTCGCCTGAGTGCAAGTGAAAAGAAGAAGCAATCGATATGCTCGAGTCGATGTTGATCGAGATAGAGAGTTCTTGAGGCCAATGCACGATCCGCTTCTGGATTATGAATCGAATTTGGCAAAAGAACCATGATTTGCCGGCGCTCGGTTAATGCGTTTAACATATCCCTTCAAAGGTGATGCCATATTAGATATCTCTATAAAATATGCACTAATAAACGCGTGACTCGGGTTTCTTTTTCTATTTTTTGTTTTCCGCTCAAAACTTGCCGAAAACTGTTTGAGAGTATTCGTTTAGAATGATCGAAGATGCACAGTGTTCGGACACTAAATGTGAAGGATTATAGGCCACCTATATTGGAGATGAGGTAGGCGGAAACTGTGCACTTCGAAGACGATTCTTATTCACTTGCAGACCAATAAGCAGAAATGGCATGACCTGAACTTATTCCTAGACTCAATAACGAGCATCACCTGCGCATATAATCGATTCAATTCTATCAAAGAATAAATTGAATTCGGTTGAAAGCCGTGAAAGGCTCCGCCATAAAAAATCCTGAGCAGTAGTTCCGTTAAAATTAATTAAGAAAGGAAAGCGGGAATGTAGAAGGGCATAAATGAGGAAGAAATGAAAGATCTGCGAGCGGACTATTAACTAGACATTACGATACCCCAACTATATAATCCTTTTCTATAATGACAAATTTAGCGAGCCAATATTACCTCTCCGTCGGATTCGTTTTATACGCATAGGTAAGTGCGGCGAGTGCGGTGGCAATAATCGTAGCTTTCATAGGTCTCTCCTTACAATCGTTAATCACATCCACACAAGCTGTTCTATAGTCATTGCCAATGTTCTTCCAGTAGTCCACAAAGCGAAGACACCAACGCCATGTGAAGGCTGATATCCGACCCATCGCTAATAAACACCGATTCAACCTTCAAGCCCTCTCCTGCCAGGTCGCACCGCTCTTATAACCCCAATCGAACAATGTCCTATGCTATCATGAAAATAGAGACCTCTGTATTAGTTGTTGGTGCAATGAAATTCATCGGTTTATTCATCAAGCGCCACAATCATTCCTTATTGAGTACTTCCATCTGACTATGCTTCGAACCTTATAGCATCCTTGATACACCAATCACATCAGCAACTCCAAAAACCTAACTAATTCCTTCCTTACGATTTCTACTCAAATTGTTGTCGACGATTGCTCAGACTAGTTGCAAACGCTTCAAAAGCTGTTTGTAGCATCGAAATACGAATGTTCTATTTGAGGCCTGAAAGATTTTCCAAACGCGACACTGCTAAATGCATGGCGCTTCTTGTTAATAGCATATTAATGAGGCTAGCCTAAACAATCAACTGCTCTCCACTTTTCTAACTGCCCTCATTGATTACTCTCATTTACTAACACATTGCAATAGACTTTAACTACCTGGTAGAACAACTTACCGCCTATATTAACGCATCATTATGTAACGCCAGCTATGTTCGTTCTTTGCATAAAGGTTTCATATGTTCATTGATGGAATTCGCAACATCTCTGCCAATCACCTAATCCTTCACATGATATAACATCCACTCAATCATGTCAAAAATGCCATCTCATAAATAAAAAATAATTACGAATAACAAATCTCGAAGCAATTACGGAACAATATAATCTAAACGCATCCACATGGATTCTTATAGCCTTATCAAGGATGAAAACAAATATAAAGTTGGTATATATTTCTCATCGGGAAACATGTAACTACGTATAATCCACCAACGAAACGATCATAGAAACCCTATGAATATGAAATTCTATGAAATACCTTAATGAAATGTACCGTAAATAATTGGAAGAACATAAACTGTACGATAGTACTGTTTTATGTTGTACTTCGCAACAAACAAATCTCGCAAGCAGGTAGGAGAAGCGCAAAAAATTTGGCATATTTTATTCAACAACAAAAAATAGCCGAAATTAATCGAACCAAAAACAATCATAGAAATAATTCATATGAACATACAAATTTCACCAGCTAAAAAAAACAAAAACAAATCAATGCTAAATTCTCAGGTAAATTAAATTCCCCATGAGAAACGCGCCAATATAAATTAGAAAAAGAATGCGGCATAAATTTATTAGTCGTTCTGAAGTGAATCATTACGGGTATTTTTGCTCTTTTCACTGATATATATATATATATATATATATATATATATATATATATATATATATATATATATATATATATATATATATATATATATATATATATATATATATAAGTTCCACGTTCGCTCATATTCGTTTTTCCCTTCTCTCATTTAAAATAATCTCCTCTAATCCAGATCTGCTCTTGTGTTTGAAATGTTTCTTAAACGAAAAACTCCACACCTTTTATTTTTCTATGCAGATAAAAAATATTTTCTATTGAAGCGATTCATTTTAATAAGCGATCATCGACACCAAAATACTCTAGAAATAGAAATAAATACTTAAATGTGAAATCATTAGGAAGAGTATAAAATTAAACTTTATAGTAATTTCGTAGTAAATCAAACATTGTGGTAACAATTAGTAACTTATCAAAATTGGTTGAGATAATTAAGAGAGAGCAGCGCATACGATCAACGGACTGATAAATACTTTTCATCAAAAATAAATAAATAAATAAATCGATCAAGGAGAAAATTTTCAATGCAATTTTTGATGAAATTAGCTAGTCTCAAATACTCCAAAGTGTCCCCATAAGTTAATTACATTTCAAGTTAACTCGTATTTCACTGATAAAATGAGCGAAAACAAACAAACGCATATGAATGACGGGGTGCTATATGCTTATCGCCTAATGTCTTTAACGAGGCGTACAAATTCCGTCGCATGCCATCTTCGAGTTTTATATTTCATTTCCTCTCATTAGATCATAAAAGTAAACCATTCGCCGTATTTTTATTTTTGTTATGCTACCTTCAATGATCTGATAATTATATAGTTGGAAATGAAGTATTTCATAAACTGAACGATCATTCTCGTCACATATTGGACTTTACATGCTACTAGTCAAATGAACCAATAACACCTCATATTGCGGTCCTTCACTCCCATTTGCAGCACTTGTGGAAAATGAAGAATTTATAAAATGCAAGCACACACGATTGTTTTTTTTAAAAAAACTGAACATGTATACCATGCATTTTCCGGATTCGAAACACAACAAACATCGCCGCCGCCAACCAGTCTCCTATATTTTCTCTTAGCTTGATGCGGAACAAAATAAAGAAAAGTGGATCTCATCGGGCAGTGGCCTGATCCCCATTAACAAGTGGGAGATAAAAAATGTAGAACTGGAGCAATTTGAGGAGAACAGTACCTGAATGCAATAATGCTTAAATTATGATGGTTTCTAAAGTGCTCAAATTTTGCAAAGCGAACAGCCGCCGTTTAGCTGGAAAGACTCCTGCATAGATGTGATCCGGCCGGATGATAGGTGCCAACAAAAAAGAACAAGCAATTTACCAAAACAGGAGCAATGCAAAATGCTTCTGGAACTGGAATGACCTCAGCCAACATTTAACAACCGAATTCCTTCCTTTTCTGTCGCAAACGTCTAAGATCCTCAATCAGCTTCTTTTTGAATCTAAGAATTATGATGCATCATTCAGGATGAAGATCCACAATACACAATCACCAATAAGTTATGCCCGTTTCTTGTCCTTCTTCTTGTCTGCGTTCCAGTACCAGAATATCTGTCCCAGAATGATTCCATTCATAATAACTGCCACGACGTACATGACGATGACTAGTGCATCGCCAGTTTCCTTCACTGATGTATACACTCGGGCGAGGCATCCACCGAATTGTAACGCCACCGAGATAAGCGACAGCTGACCGGTGCTACCATCCCGATAGCTTGCGCGTATTTGAAGAAACTGCAATTCACCTAACTTGTGCAGGAAATGAATAACAATTCAAGAAGGGTTGAGTAAAGAAATAGTCAAAAAATACACGAAAGAACGTCACAAAATACAAATGTTAACAGTAAGCCGCCAATAGCTGTGAACGTAAAAATGGCTACAGTATATTCCAAATGAATTTTTCCCCCTTGGGTTCATCCGGCTATTAAGTAAATGAATTGATTCATGAATTTCCGGCCGAATATAAACGAATTTACAGAGGAGTCTCAATCGCCAGCTAATCTCCACAAACAGACACCCAACGCAATTACCACAACTGGTTATTAATGAAATTAACTAAATGGCCAATATAACGAGTATCAGTAGATCATAAAGAGGAATCGAGGAAAAAGAAATAGGCCACGCAAATAAAGTGATTAAAAAATTGATCCAATAGGTGCTAAAAACATCTTTGGGAACCGAAATTCAATATAAAAAATAATCTTCAAGATACATTCTCCAAAAACTGCAAAATACCATTTAAACTTTTAGCACTACTCATAATTTTAAGTTCATTATAACAGAAGCGAAAATTGCCATAAATACGTTCAGAATCATGAAAGATTTTTGAACGAGATCAGCGAGCGAAAACAATCCAAGAACGTACTCATCTCTACCACTAACCTTTGATGCAACAACCAATGGAATGGTGATAGCTTGAAATGCGGCCAATATCGCAAATGGGATGTAGTTTCCGATGACAGCGAATGTGACTGCCCAACAAAATGCAAGGAATGCGAAAGCATAGGCGGAAAGCGCTGAATAGTAGAGAATTTGCATGACGATGATGGCCATTTGGATTGCCACAAATAGCGAATCGCCCCACTGACTGCAAATTGTATCGTATAAATGCTCAAAATTTTAAAACATCCCCTTCCATAATAAAACTTTCCAATGCTACGCGTATGAAAAAATCTTGACTTGTGAATAAAACTAACATCCTCCTGTTTGCCTTCTATTCTTTTCAAATGAGCTCATTTAGCGTCATCTTACAAATGGAAGGAGAGAATAGACATCAAACGGTATACCTCAATGTTAAATATGAGCGAAATTTCGTTGTAGTACCATCTTTATTTTGATTTCACCTTCGCTGCGAATTAAAACACTTGGGAAACTCAAACTACATATACCCTTTTGGCTAATGCAAAATAAGTTTCCAATGAAAGAAAACTGAAAACTGAAAACTGAACAAAGAACACCTCCAGGCTACTGAACATTTATCTGACGACGTATGGAGACTTCATAAGCCACACAGTACCCGAGGAAAATTCATCACTCTCGAGACTCTTGAAGATATCTCCTCATCCCCCCCCCCCCCACTCTCCCCCACCGCCCATTCTAGTTGTCTTTTACCTTTATAGTCTCGGAAAAAATGCTACCCGTTGCAAAAATAATCTTATACGTAGGCGATATGCAATCCGCAATGGGCAGAAACGTTGTGAAGAACCAACATTGTTATGCCAATTTTTACAATCTCAACAGGTTTTGAGACACTGCCACTGTTGCACTAGAACGCAGATGCCCAGCGAGGCAATTTTTCACCCAGATCTGCTCCCACAGTCTCATCACGGAACCAAAAATGTGAAGAGATCATGTCCGGACCGGTAGGCAAATGACATACTAAAGCATTTGGAGTGCTTCAAGGCAAGCTAATAAAGACTGTGAAAGTTTCTTTTAAAGTTGGGCGAAAAATTGGTAATATCTGCATTACTGTAGAGTTTGCTCTTAGAGAAGCATAAAGAACGAGTCGGGGCTCTCCTGAGCCACCCTTCTCATTTTCTCGGTTGTTTTGAAGGATCTAAAGACCGAATAAAACGCTTCACAAGGATTAGTGGTATCAAGCCTCTCCCCATTCTTTGGACTTCCTGGCATCCTAATTATTCACCAACGAGATCAACACAGGGGAAATCTGTTGATCAATTCATTTCCGAAAACTTTATGACAGAAGAGCTTAAGTTCCCTCATCAAAAGCAATGCAACGATTTCACCGAACGACTGATCTCATAGATAATCAAAGAGAAAAAAATAACTGCTTTAATGCGCTTACCTGAAAACAAAATTGCTAGCATAGCTATAAGCGGCAGTTGCGAAACACGATAATAGACCAAGAAGCTGTGAGGACAATGAAATTCCAGCTCCAGAACGTGCCACATGAATTTTGATAATTTGCGGGATGAATAACATCAGCGATCCGCCAGTGATTGCTAATCCCAATAGGCGCGATAGTACCAATGACGAGCATTCCGCTAAATGCGATAATATGATGGAATCTCCGACAAATCTTCCGCCAACAAATGTTTTACCTTTGACCCTAATTAGAAGGGAAAACCAACTCAATTCTGGCAACTCGGCTTCTCCCCCCTTATCAAAGACTTCAAAAATAGTACCTTTTTTTCACACGCATCGAACGCAGTATATTGTCATTGCATATTGCCACAACTTTGGTAAATAAGACGGCTCTCATTTGAACAAACCTAACTGAGAATCTCGCTGAATTTTACAATGCCAGGATTTCACAGAACGTTTTATGGTGGGCAAGCAGATTTCATCTTGTCACTCACTTTTTCGACCACAAACTTGAGCACATTTCCATCAGGAATTCAGATGAAACGGCATCACGGTCAACCTGGGCCGATTCTGCACTAGTCCTTTTGGCGAACGGTTAGAGAAACGATCCTATATATCCGAAATCGGTACGCAAGAACATTGCTGGTGGATTCTAAAGAAAAAGGCAAATGATCGCATTCAGCACGCTGCTAACAACGGCTCCTTCAAAACCAGTAAGTACACTACAAAAGGAATACTTAAGTGAGAAGCATAGTACACGTATATATAGGGAATAAAGGAGACAGCAAATGCAGTCTAGTTCTCAACAGTCACCTACTTGTTGATGAAACGAAAAAAAGGACGAAAAGAGTCAAGACCAGCCTCCATCCGTTCGCTCCCTACCGCAATCCATGAGTGCTAACACGCCAAGCAATTATCAAACATTGAATTAACCATATGAAACCAACGAGGTCTTTGAAGAAAAAAATATTCGGAAAGCCTATGACATCACTAATTTTGCATAATTTACAAAATGAGAGTAGAAGTTTCACTGGTTTGAAGCGGCACAATAACGCCTCGGTCTAGATCGCCGAGGACAGTTCGGCAATTTCCTTGTGGCGGGACAATATACCTAGCTTTCGAAGTGACCCTTATCTTCATCCCCCTCCCCCCCCCCCCCTTGTATGGTCTCCAGAACCGACTGGCTATTCAGTGGGCACAGGCATGCAACAGCTTAGAATAACGCTGTACTATAGCCAATTCTGAATTCGACGGTCGCTACGTGAGTCTGACCACACGTAAAAGCAGAAAACGAAAAAACACCACGCGTTTTGTGGCAATAAGTGTGTAGTTGTGTATGTCGCCCGAACAAACTCAAAAAAAGTACGCTTTAAAACGATGAAGCCGCATTGCAAGGGGAACTTTAGCCTCCAGATCAGACGTCAGCGAATCTGTACCCCAGTTTCCGTAAAATCATGAAAAGCCATATAGCCGAACTAAAAACGTCCTCCCTTTTCCTTCCCTTAATTCAACTGCTACTGATCCTGGTTTCGACCATAAATCAACTCATTCCTCCCAATTATAACTGTTTCTTCGCTTTCTTTCTCACATCTATCGAGCAAATAGAAATGGCCGAAATTTCTGAAATGGCTATAATTTCAAGACCTCTTTTTGAAGAAAATTTATTCCTTTCAAAGGTCATAATTTAAACTCGATTAATGGGTTCATTCAAAACCCTCAAAAAATGAAAAAGCACAACGCCCAATAATCATATAACGAAATAAAATTACCTCTAGTGCAATGTTTTCGTTAAAAATCGAGATTTTTTTTTTGCTCGTTTGTTTTTCAACTCGAAACTCTGATAGCAAAAAAAAAAAAAAAATCCAGATACCGTAAAGAAATAAATAATAGCACCCCATATGTGCTGCACTCTTAGAACTAATAGAAGCATTCGGATGGTTGTTGATGAACCTCGTAGCTTTCTACTGATCAAAAGGGGTCGTACCCTTCTTTCACAATGAGGAATGCACCTCCCTATCATCAATTTTTCTTCTATGCAGAAAGATAATGTGCCTTCAATTTTTATTTGTAGTACCCTCTTCTATGCTTCAGCCCTGCTTTCCCGTCCTTTCTTTTTCAATTGGTTTAAATTTTGCGTCTTTCAGCCACAGTTGCTGGCAAATGGAAAGCCTATCTGGATTCCCGACGACCAAACGAGGGGCTTCAGGGAAAAAAATTCAAAATTTTGGGAAAACTAGAGAAAATTACACTAGTAAAAGTGAAACTAAACTAGTAACTAGTAAACTAGTAAATAGGAAAATTTCCCAGTAATTATAAAGCTTCCAACATTTCCTACTAGGGAAAAAAAAGGAAAATGATATTCTTCCTCAAAAAGGAAATTCATTTCTCTCTCAAGTTTAATGGATTTTTTTTATCCGTCGGCAATATTCATTCCATCACTTTTGATAAGCCAATATTATAAGAAGTTTTGAAAAAAAAAACAACCACATAATGAGTTAGACAAAGATGACACAACCAAAAATACGTAAAAATGTGAAATCGCAAAAAGATTGTCGAAAATATTTCATATATGGTTTTATAGATTTGTAAATCTGCTTGCAAGTGAATTTGTTATCCAAATATAAAAAATTTGTTTTACAGTCAATAGAGTCGTCTGAGGGAAATGATATATTCGGTACAGCGTGCTACTTTTATTTCCTCGTTGCACTGATAATATCATCTGGTTCGTCGAGAGAAGATTACGGATTGAATCCTACTGCTGTTCTAGCCGTGACCGCGACCGGATTTAATCCATGACCATATGTAGATGACTTAAATCTCGACGCCGCCTACAGTGAATGAACAGTTGTCGATCGGAGCCGGACACGACCCACTTCTATACTGTCACCGGTTATATAGGTCTGGACTCGGTTCCCATTAAACCTATACCTATCAAGGACACACCAATCAGAAAGTGTCTAGTATTCCATTCACATTCATTAAAATTACCTGTGCAGATAAAAGCCACACCTGCAATTTCTACTCACTCAGCTCGGATAAGGCAAGGTCTTTTCGCCTACTCCACCTCATGTCTTCTCATTTTGTGCGCATCTCTCTATCAAGCAAAATAAAAACGTGCATTTCAACTTCATTCTAGAAAAGGACGCATTCTGTTAGCATCAGACTGTTGCATTGTGGTCGAAGAACACCACCCAAAGAAGGAACAAGTAAAAAAGCCCGCCAGCAGAGCCGGCACGATATGTGTTTTCGCATTCCGCACATCTGATCGATCAGCCGACTTCATTATTTGCTAATGATTCAAAAACACGCAAAATAATAGCTCGCCATATGAAATAATCTCACCGTTCGCACAGACCTATAAAGGATTGTTCTCTGCCGTTGTTATAACCCGACCACTATTGAATATATGGAATCTTTCCGGTTTAAATGTTTATAAAACCTTTTATAGGTGATTGATCGACATGAAAAATGCTACTAGGAATTTTGCCCATGAGTGCGCTTGTAAAGAGAGAGAGCTCGAGCTCCAGTGATCCTCAGGTTAAAATTACCAGATAGACAAAGAGAAAGTATAAATACACACAGCAATGAAAACGAACACATACAGTTTTCTTATGAAGGTACGAGAAAAATTTGATTGACAATTTCCATGCGCGCTCAGATATGCACATTAAAAAGCATCGAATAAAACGCCAAACTTAATGTCTTATATATGGGAAGCATAATAAATCGGGACCGTTTTCCGGAGCCTGATGCCACTTTTCCGGAAGAGCAACCCGTAGAATTCATTAACTGGCACTATCATAGAAGTGAAATAAAACATACGATGGAAGATATTAAGCTTGATAAGCATTTCTTCGAAACAATTCTTCGGGAAAACGAATCTTAGCGCCTCATCGATTAAGTGGTACAACTCGGTGGCCATTCTCTGAAGCAATAACAACATGATTAAATATAGTTATTGCAAGCATATACGACTGCTCGATGTTACTTCACACTTTCCACTATTGGAAAATACAACATAAAAAGGTGGAAAACATAGGTGAATTGCACGATGATTTTCGTATGCCAGTAAAACCTTTTTGAATTTTCTTACGGAATTTTATAATAGCCGATTCGGCGGTGATACAGAATTGGCGGAATTAGTCGAATGGAACGTCCGTCGTTGGTTCATACCAAAATCCTATCAATTCAGGCACTAAAATATATGGAAAAAATATATATATATATATATACAAATCGCAGTGAATCCAACAATATGAATCTTATCCTCCAATGATAGAAAAACTTCCTGCAAACTCTCGCCCAGTACCAATCAACCTCTCAATTCCGAACTTACCAAATATTTCGTAAATCGTTATAAAATTTAACACAATTAGCGCATGCTGTTCCGTGCCATGATTCACCGACGTATATGGGTTGGTGCGTCTACGCACCTAGTCGTAAGCGTACGCGCGCGAGAGAGATGCAGAGGGATGGCGCACGTTCTTGACCACCTCGATCGGGCAAGTGTATCCATCCAGTAACAAAATCGTCGCAATAAATCCAGTCAAAATCCGAGCTCCCAAGAGTCTTTTCCTCACATCGATTCATGTTCATCTCAAGTCGATCAAAAACAAGGCAATTAACCATTGGTTGCAATCAAAAGTGATGGCGACTGCTTCTAAAGGTGTAGGTAATTTCTTGCTTGCGATGAGCTTCAACAGCGGAGATTCTCGAAAAAAAATTTGCATATTCGACGACATAACTTAGTAATTTGCTCATCTAATGGTCGACCGGAAGTTTACTGATAGCCGAGCCTCTGTGTTGCAATGCCGATTGTTCAGGAATTCAATCGGAAACGTATTTTTCCGGATTATCGTTAAAGGCTGCAGAAATTTTTAAACACTGTTGTTGAACGTCAAATTTTACCGCAGGCATCTTTAATTTGCACAGGGAACCATTTAACAATAAAATATGGCATTAGCATTAGATGACGTGCAATTCATTCCGCTCTTCCGGAGCACTTACGTATTGCATCATGGGAACGAATACCATCACGAGGAATTATGAACGACTGCATATTGCAAAATAATTTACTTCTTCGACGGAATTCCCAAACGATATATTAAGGGAGGGCAAATGCCATCACAATTTTGCAATAATATATGCCATTCGGCAAATGAAATCATAGATAAATATGAGAAGATATCAGAGATGTTCATGATAGGCGATTTGCCACAATGGGAACACGACGTAGCATTGCAATTTGTGGATACTCCGATCTGGGGAAATAAAATCATCCTAATGGTTGTCGGGGCTCTTTTTTTGACTTGAACATCTTTATGTACTTTGCTAGAAAGCGAGTCTCTAACAAGAATTTTTTGAAGAGTAGCGATATCCGGCTTGAAAGGATATTCTCCTAAGAAGACGTCTATAGACGAAGCATCCCTCATTTCCTACAGCAAGAAGTTGTCGATTTCAATAGCATCAAAGTCCCAACGACTTGCATCACAAAGAATTACTTCTCGAATATTCTTAATTCAAAAATCATTATATTGTAGATTCAGTTATAATATTCTGTTTGCAATATTTATATAATAACTCCTCATCATTACCATTACTGTACCTGAAATTTTACGAGTTCACATCACCTCATCGGTATGGATTGACGATGTTGCCGCCGCCGAATGAAATCGGTTGCGCCTCTTCGTATTTCTCCATTGCATTGAAATCGTTTCAACACATCGCATATTCCAGATGGTGATTTCATTTTTGAAAGCGCCTATTTTAACTATTTTACAGCTTGTGGTCCATACGATAAAATGCCTTGTCGAATTGCAACACTTAGAAGTATCACTAATCTCAACGTTGCCTTTTTATGCAATACTTTAGAATCTCAAAATCACATTGTAGTTTCTCATATCTGTCGTATTAGGTTTGTGATAGCTTCAAAAGAATCTGTATCAGATATCGACGAATCCGAAAGGGATCGTCTTCCTTGTTGTCACTATTCGTGGTTTTCCTTGTTTTAGAATCACATAGGTTATTTGGCCGATATCTTGATCAATATTTACTGCTGTTTTTGAGATCGTTTTGAGGGTTTCTCTATGCCTTCTTTATTACAGTTTTCTTCGATATATTTCTTTCGAATTTGTTTGTATATGATTTACGGCAGCACTATTAACTGCTCATTCATTTATAGGCTCGGATAATCGGTCGAAACATACATATACTATTTATCTTTGACGCATCGTATCGGTTATAAACGTTTATCGTATTGCGAAAGAACCACATTTATGATTGCAATATTGATTATATCATCTATGTTTTTCAAAAATTCCACAAAAATCGCACCTCTATCGTTGCAGATTGTTTTTTTTCTTTTTTTTTTTTTTGCAAATGGAATCCGCCTTCCCTTATACTCATATTTTTTTTTTTAAGTGACTGCAACAGGAAATGAAAGAAATAGATATCATTGTATCACAAATGTTTTTTATTGGTGTAGACTTCACGTCCTCCTAGTAATATACGATTGGGCGTAAGTGTGTGTAGTGTACGCTCGATCTGTTCGCCGCTTGTCTTCATTCGTATGGTAATATTCAGTGATATCTGGAAAAGACCACTCTCTTTGTTACGATAGACCTGAGGTGCATTGCGCTATGCGAGAGAATTGTTTTAATTGAGTGAAGAGTAGTGGTGCGTTCATCTATTACCTGGCCGCCAACCGTTTCCCTGTTAGATGAAAGCTTGAATATTGCATTATTATTAGTTCGGATCTGCGACCAAGTGAATTTGAAGATTTTCGCGAAAATCGCGGAGATATTGGAAACCCTTTCCCGGCATTCCGTCAGTCACACTTTCTCTCTCCGAACTGAAAGACGCTCTCCTAATAACCCTATTTGGTTTCTGACTATTACGCGAGATGACGGTTACTACAGCTAAAATACGAGGTTAAAAGACGCCTCAAATATTTGCAAGTCAGTTTAGAGTAGGCAAAAATTAAACGCACATTCATCCAGCCGATCTGAAACTGGCCAAGATCACCATAATCTTTGAATCAAACAACCGGGTTGGGAGTCCTAAAAGACTTCGTACTCCAATTTCTAATTGGAGATCCCGATATTGTCGGCGGCCTTTGAAGGCTTTCTGGCTAAACCTCTGAATACGAACGACTTCCTCAATATTAGAATTATTCAACTTTAATATATAAGATTGCAATAGTTGCTATCAATGTTGGCATCTTGGGCTACTTGACCTCCATGAAGTCCGAACTTGGAGTCCTACGAAATTCGAGGGTCCTAAAGATTGATCAGCCTCAAAATTGTGGACACGTGAATGGTTTTAAGGGCTTGCCAGTCACAAGTTCGATTTCTTTGAACGAGCTCTTTTGGTAGACCAAAGCAAGTATACCATTACAACGACGAAATGAATACAGTAATAATCGCCATTTCCTATAGGAGGTGCGCAAAGTCGAGTTTGCTCGATATTAGTTGACGACTAACGTTTTGGCGTTTCTAAACCCTCGGCAACATTTCGTGCACATTATATAATTTTACTAATATTACTAAATAGTCTTATTGTTGTTAACAGTTTTATTCAATATTCCACATCATTACTTTTGAAAATTGACGTAATTGAATATCGATTGGTCTTATCCTTTATTTTACAGTAATTTCAATGCTATATGTTGTCATAAGTTTAGAAGTATGTTTCATGATAAGAAGATGAAACATCCTTCATTATTGACGAGATTAGACAATTAGGAAACGAGAATCTCCATTCCCTTAAATTTTTTATGTTCGAACATTTCACATTAAAATAGAACAATTGTAGTCATTGATTTGTTAGCGTCATTTTTATTTTCAATTCGACGTTGTTATTGAAAGCAACTAAAAATTCATTATCGTATGTGTCTGTTCTCGTTACTCAAAACAATTACTCGGAATATTACTCAATCACTCAAATTATTTACTCAAATTTACTCAAATACTCAAATAACAAGATTGATTAAATCCGACGGAACGTTGTACATCAAAGAGGATTTTATCTTCTATCGAAAATGATGCCATTCGACATTTTGGTTGCTTGACTTCAATGTGAAACAATTCAAAATGATTGACTGAAGGTTGTTAGCTTCGACCATGAACTACAAAATAGCTTCTTCAATTGCATCTCAGTCTCAAGTTTGCACCATGTGGCGAATAATTTAAAAGCCTAATTTATTTCTTTTGTAAGAATTAATTCAGTAATTCCGCTTCGTCGGCTTGAAGTTACGCTTTTCCGGTTACCGGTCCTGCAGCATCTTTCCGGTTACCGGTCCTGCAGCATCTAGCTCTACCGTACCTGTTGATATTCCTATTCCATCTCATCTTAAGCATTTCAAGATGCAGATTAAATGTTTTTAATGATTACCTTAATGTTGTGAACATCGACAGCTTCAATAACAATTTCATCGCCATCATTTAAGACGCCTTCTTTCGTTCTCTGCGATTTCATTCATCAATAAACGAACTCCAAATAGCTCTTATAATATTCTCTAATTAAAATCGAAAAACTTCCTCCTTCCTTCTCTCTCATCCTTCACTAAATTGTCGTCAAAATTTTCCGCCTGGCAACACCTAACGATATTTGCTAGTAGTAGTGATATAGCCTAAGCGCAACTACAACAATACTAGAACATTTATCATTGTTTTGACTCAAGTGCTGAATATTACGTAAACGCCAATTTATAGAGATATATTACCCACTCATAATTGTAGTTTTTAGTGAATCCTGGTAAAAGTAATGTTCATATAAAATAGTATTTTACTATCATAATAATCACATAAAGTCTATTGGGAGAATTATAGGTTAGTTGAAATTTGAGCGCATCCGTCAATTATGAATTAATAATTAAATAACTTTTTCTTAACTCAATAGATAGCCAGGAAAAAAACAGTGAACAACCAATTTAATAACTGCAAAGAAATAGGCAAGATTAATTTATATGTGATTTGGTACTCATCTATTGGCGTTTGAAAATATTCCAACAGGTAATGGCATTTTAATTAAAGGTAATTTGTGATCATTTGCGAGCAGTGATAATAACTCTGACGTTGAGTCTCTATTGTTGAGTGAAGCAACTCATCTCATTACACCTAGGCAAAGGAATTACAGCGCTAAAGCATACTGCTATCCCCCTCCTTCTTTAAGTGATGAAACTTGACCAGGTAAGTCTCAGGGAAGATACGTAGCGGTGAACGGAGCAGTGAAAAAAAAAAGCCCGAATTTTATCTACGCTGTAACGTATAAGCGCCATAAAGAACCACTTCAAAATTCCTTGGTTTCGCATTTCTAGCTCTCCGAGGGTTGTTTCTGAGACATTTTTGTGTATTACTTGCAACGTCCATTCAAATGAAGCGCCCTAAAAAATTTTTTGACTCCCATCAACAATAATCTTCTTACCGGTAATCGCAAAGCTTTCAAAGTAGATCTCCTCGGCGAAATACATCTGCAATATTTGCAATTAAAATAAATAGTTTCTCGTATTGCGTCAATAGGGCATTTATTTGAAATATAATTGAATATGCAATGAAGAACAATTCATAAAAGTCGTTACAGATTTGATTCGAAGTATTCGAAGAACGCTAGTAATCGTATCAACGTTAATATCATTTTAATATATTTAGAGCGAAATGTTCAATGTTCCATGCGATTGGTTCACATCCGGTTTTTTTTCTCTTCCTTCTTTTCGTAGTCCCCCTTGTCACAATGGTCACTAAAACGCAATGGTCACCTTTTGGTCATTCTGTTGAGAATCCCACTATCATTAAAAATCCAACTTAACATGTTATCAAATGATCTAATTTACCTTGCAGTTTTGAGTTGCTCATCCTCTTGAGCCGTTGAAACTTCAGCACTCTGTCTTGATAAGCGTGACGTTTTTTGCTCGAAAACCTTACCTTTCTTTAACAGTTCTGAAAGGTTCTATCATAAAGTCGAGCGACAGTTGAAGAAAAAAGAAGAGGAAAAAAGTCAAGAAATTAGTAGAAGGGAGGCTAAGGTGGGAAAAGAAAGGAAGCTTTATCAGTATTGACTTAAACTGTTCAAGTAATTAGGCTTCCTTGTTCGTTTACCTGTCCATGAATTTAAACAATGTTTTTCGATTGTTGCCATTATAGATATATTCATTACATGAAATCATCAATGATCACAATGTATTTTTGTAAAACATCAACAGAACATAGAGAGGGAATTAATTTGTTTTTTTTGACGGTATTTGTTTGTCTGAAAGGAACGATTCAAGCAAAAACTGCATGAGATGATGGCGATACCCGATTACCTTCTCTACAGTGCCGTACCTATCCGCATTCATTTCCTTATCGTGTAATTAATCTAATTGATAAGTTCGCTTTTTTTTTTAGTTATATATTTATTTTCATTTCATTGCCATAAATGCACTCACAAAAATGTTTAGCCCATTGCGCTCATTCTATATGTTCTATTACTGAAATTTTTTTTATTATATACCTCGTCTCGGAGTCATTTCGGAGTGGTCAACTTATCAAATATCACATAAATGATACCTCGTTTTGGAGTTGACACAGCACGTGCGGTTCGTAATTCATCGCTATCATATTTGCTCTTTGTTCGATTGTTTTTTCGATACCTCCAAATGTTAGAAACCATGAATTATAATAAATAATTATGTCATTACTGATTTAAAATAATAATTACAACAAATAATCTTACTCTCAATATTGACTGAGAAATAAGCCACGTTACCTGTACCTAAATAAAACATATGGATTTACGAGTACTCATAATGCTGCATTTCGAAACCCGGGTATATCATCTAATTCCCACCGCACAGTATAAACGTTGGGGGAGTGCTTTCCCTGCTGCTATAAAAATTCCACTTCGGCTTGTCAGCTTATCAATGTTAACATCTTACAATGAAGAGCCACTTGATCTTCAGCCATCAGTGGACATTCCCTCAGAAATATATGTACATGCGCAATGCAGTGATCAGGCGCCCTATCAACTGACTGCATTGATATGCAGTGATCAGCCATCTTATCAACTGACTACACGGATATGTTCATTGCCGATATTAATCTCTAAAAAAGACCGATTGAAATAATGAATAATTCGATGATATTTGTAAACTGACCACCTGATTTATTCTTATATTGCATTGCTGCTAGTAAATATTGCTGCTAGTTGTATCCTATCTTTTGCTATTGTTTACCTATAGATCATTAATAATATACAGTCTATAGCATTTTTTTCGTTTGAAACTAATTCATGTGAAGCCAATTTTCTCGACGACTAATATCACTCCACTAGTGGAGGTATTCTAATGAACCTTTAATAGCGAAAATAAATTCGGTAATGAAGTATGATACTTGCAACTGATTTTGGATGAAATTTGACGATCTTTTAGGTCAATAATTTCCTCCTTTTCGATCGACTGTAATTTCGCCATATTTACGCCGTTTGCTCTTTCAGAAGCGCTTTTCTCATATTGCGATTTTCTTTCTTTCTGCTCATCTCCCTTATTTTGTTTCTTCATTCTATCAAATGAGTCGTCCATCAATTCTGTTACTGGTGCGCTTGCATCCCAGATTCGTGGATGCCGTTGCTTCGAATCAAACTTTTGCATGTTTAAGGTATTCTTTGAAAATAAACTTCGCCCATTTATCCTGGAGGCGTTGTCTTGCAGGATTGTTGAAGATGATGACCTCGAAGATATTTGATCAGCTTCACGAGCTGTCTTTAGTAGTTCTTCCTCAAAATCCTTCTTGCTCACCTGCAGTCCCCTCGAACGCAAACTTCGCCTCATTTTTCTGCCTGAATGCTCACGGGCTGTCTTTAGCGCCGCTTCTTCGCTGGATTTCGGCCGTTTCCGCTCTCCGTTGGAAATCATGTTTCTTTTTCTAGCCGTTTCATCTGCCTGCTTATTTCGTAACCACGACTCCAAGCTTAACGGTTTCTTCTGTTGTCTTCCGGATGGGTCATCCGTTCCTCGGGCTTTTATAAACATTTTCTCATTTTGTTCTGCATTCAGCAGTGGCTTCTGTTCCACAGGTTTTTTCGTAGGAACTTTTCGATGCTTTTGTGTTGTCTTTAGAAACCTCTCGCGTTCCTTCATTTCCTCTCTGATTAGTGGTGACTTTGATTTCATCGTTGACCACCTCAACTGTCCAGAGGTATTTCTGTCATCTTTTTGTGCTGTATTCAGCGACGCTGCATTTCTTTTGCTTCCTTTCTTTGCCATTTGTAACGCTGGTGCGAAGAGGGCTGTAGTAGTAACACGTCCTTTCCTTGAAGCACTGCTGCTTTCCTGACTAGGCCTCGGCAGATCCCTCTTTGGCTCTTGAGCCGTTTTTAATGAGTCTTCACTTATTTGTCTAGCCGTCTTTAACAGTTCTGCAGTGCATTTCTGCTCCTTTCGCTTTAGTACCGGTACCGTTTCCCATTGATGATTTTTTCTCAGAGATAGTACTGATTCAGCCGAGAAGGTTTTAGCAGTTTCTGTAGAGGCCGAGTATGCGACTTTCGAAGCTTCGGCCGAACGAGACCGTGCTGTTTGATAGTTTGTCTCTTTGTTGCCCAAAACATGGCAGACAGGTGTTTGTTGCGATGCTGGTCTAGTATGTTTTTTCCACTTATGGAGTAGGCCGTCATCCTTCAACTCTTTGTCATCGTACTTGATTCCCTTCCCTCCTTTTGATGGCTCTTTATCTTCTTTTACAGTGCCTTGTGACCTGAAACAAATGAATGAAAGCTCATGGTAAGAAATATGATCCGTTCTTACAGGTAGCTTTACTCAGCCAATCAGCCTACAGTAACACTATCTCTCCACTGGTATAGACGAACCCGGTGATATACCTATACTCCGGTCTTGGACACTAAATTTCAACGTCAGATAGCATTTATGGATGACAATCTGATAGCTCCAGTCCACCAACCACTGCAGCTAGAGCCATGAACTTGTTCACTTCGAAGTTCATGTGACAAGCGAAAGAAAGCAAGGAAAAGCGAGAGAGATTGGGCAGGTAGAGAGTACTAAGAAGGGAGAAAGAAAGGACGACGTCGGAAGCGCCACACCATGGAAAGAAGTGAGGAAATCATTGAATTCTATAGATCTGCTCGAGAATCGCCTAACTGCGGAGCCTCCAACCCCCTCCACCGCTGAATGGATGCGGACTGATGGCGCTGCGCTTCGAACGCTGGGAGGGATAGTGGGAGAACTTTTCGCTTCACGGTGCAGTTTGTTATCCTCTCGCCGCTGGTCTGTAATGCCACCTATGCTCGGAGTGGAATTGCAGTCCGAAGACTTCCGCCAGCTTCGTTCTACCAAAATCACTTTTGGGCACTTTTGCGAAAAATACTTGACCTTTTCATGAACCACCTCGTCCTAGATTAGACTATGAGGGTTCCCTTGTATGATTACAATGCTGTTTCACTTACTGCTGTCCCATCCATCCGTTTTCCCTCACAACTCACCGCTACAGTGGACAGATAGAACGGAGAAGGCATCAGAAAGCGTGATGAATTTAGCTCGCCGTTGAAATCGTGATGGCAGCAACGGAGAGAAACAAAGGCGCTGTTCGCTAAACAAAGCTCCACCCATAAATATGCACCACGTCAATCTTCATTAAATATTTTGGATAAACTCCAGGACCCCTTTTGTATACTCTTTCGGTTTGATTGACAGACCTTCAAGAAACCTATTTAAAAACGCTGCTTAGATATCCTTAATTGCAGATATTATCGTGCAAGAGAGCAAGTGGAGGCAATAAACAAAAAATGTACAACTGACCGCATTCATAGAAGAAAACCATAGTAGTTACTGTTTTACTTTGATGGGACGACTTTGATCTCAGCTATAAATAAGTGTCCTTTGTGCCAACCTCCCCGATCTTTCCCTAAGCGGTCTGAAATGTGCTCAAATTCTTGATATGTTTGCCCGACATAGACTATGCACAAATTCCGATCTACTTATATGCCGCATAGATTGGAGGATTTTTATTTCAATTGAAAATCACTTACAATTCTTCCATATCCTTGCTTGCGTCTTCTGAGGAGCATTTTTCTGTGGGAAAGTCTGCGCCAGATGGGATTGTTAGCTCCTCGTTCATCAATGGCAAGGATCGCAAGACAGCTGAAAATTCATTTCTAGGCACCGATATGAGGTTCGTTGAGAGAAATAACAGCTGTCGAAATCGTTTTACAAACGTCGAGTCTACGGACAACATTCGCAAGCTCGGTATGGTCTTTATTTGTGATATCTGCGTCTTCTTTAAATATTTACGAGAATATGTGTAAGGCCTGAAGATTCCATCAGTCTGCTTTTTATGCCGATTTCTTCCGAATACACGTAAGATCAAATAAGAAAACACCAAAAATCCTCCTTTATTAAGAGGCAAACGACTCCGCACACAACACAATATAGTACTTGGTGCCAGTCTAGTCTCACGTATGTCATTCCCTTTGCCACCACATAGCGCATTTCTTCTGACAGCCGTCGAAAGTATCATGCGGCTAGATTTCAAAAGTGACCTGTAAACTGCCGAAAGAATAGTGCGGAAGAGAGGATGGGAGAGGGTTTCGATTGTGGGAAATAGGTGAGCGAATGGAGAAAACAAAAAGAGGCACTTTTCGATGTCCGAGGACCAATCAGCACAAATCTATGTGGGGCTTAGTTTTTTTTAGTGTTATAAATTTATAATATAAGACCGCTTCGAAATTTCGAAGTGTGGGCAGCCTTGCTTGCTCGAATTTGCGTTGAGTTTAGAAATGAGTTTAAGTATGATATACGATATCCGTTGCAAGCTATGAGCGTTTAAAACTTTCGAAGCACATTCCTCAAAGATGGCATGAAGCAATTGCGAAAACTAGCCGATAGCTAAAGAAACCTATTGGAGATCACACATCGGCACCAGTTAATATTGTTTTAATCTGGCCAATAGCTAAGCCAGTCGAGTTTAAGAGCACGTTGGCACTCATCAATACCTTCTGATCATGTTTAGGGTCGCAGATTTGCATGCAACGATTTAGGCAAATCAGCCTATGCGATCTTTTTTTCCTCATTAACAATAAATGTACGTTACGCGATTGATTGCGATTTTCGATCAACTTCCGGTTGCGTCGGGAAAAAAAATGCTCTATGAGCTAATTGAAAAGCGTCAATCTCTCTAATTTTCGTGTTAATCGCACTACCAATTGCTCATTTCAAGTAAAACGCTTATCCTCTTCATGAATATAAATTTGAACTCAAACTCTTCAAAGGGGAAAAAAGTTTTGGCTCAAAACTTATAAAATTGGATGAATTAGAAATTTTCTTTATATATGGCAAATTTCTTAGCGACGTCTTTTCTATTTTCTGCATAGAAAGCAACAAATAATAGAAATATCAAAACACATATAGAATGATCAGATCATCATGATGGCTATTTTTTCTTTTCTGCGGAAATCTACGAAATGATAGCCATATTGCCGGTGACTACCAAATGGAGTCAGAAAAATAACCGCAAATGAAGTTAGTCGATTTTAAATTTCGTTGAGACAAAATTACATTGGCAATCAACGAGTGGTTTTCTTTATTCATAGGGTTTTAAAGAACTTCAAGAATTTAGGTGTGGACGTTGGTCAACTTAAATGACCTTCAATTCTGAGACTCTTCCTTCCTCCTCCTTCATACAACATTTCACGAGCTTTTGAAAGATGCTACAATAGAAATCGCACATAGGAACGCAAGTAATAATCGATGTACGCGCCGACAATACAAGCCACCATCACGTAATCAGACATACCTTTACGTTTCCTCACATCAGAAAGATGCTTGAGCAGAATGGGCTTGAGTTGCTGCCCATCTTTGACCATCACCTCCCTGTGCGTATCACTTGCAGAAGCAGTGCCCATTCCGCATCCGCGGAAGAGGGACGCTGCTTCCTCCTATGCCCTTTTTTCATAGAGCGCCGGATAGAACTCTCCGGGATCGTTGCTTCAATGCCGGTTGAGAATCGAGTCGGAGGAGATCGCCCACTCGGTGAACTCGCCGTTCGTACTGAGCTGTTTTCCGATCTTGATACCGCAGGTAGCACTTTATCCATTCGTCCAAACTCAAGAGGTGGTGTCTGTGGAGCACTCCTAATCAGAGGGTCGGTCTGATTCTCACGAGCTGAGCTCAGCGCTTCATTAGGCGGAGTTGCAATGTCAACTTTCAAAGGGCTTCCTACTAACGACGGTTTGCGGCAGCTTGATTCACTACTGAACGTTGAGCTCCGAAGGACATCCTCTCCTCTTCGTTCACCTGAACGGATGATGCTGCTTGGCCGTATCAGTTCAAAATCCCGAATGGTCCCCTTCGCGGTTCCGTTTTTTGATTTCGAAATAACGCTGAAGAGTTGAATGGGTCCCTCGTCTTTCGGAAGCGCATCCTCGAGGAATGATGTTTCATTCGCTCTGGCTGAAATTTAAAAAAAAATTAATGCACGAAGAAGTTTTGTCTCCTTCACCAATTCTCGTCTGAAAGTTTTCAGCAACAACATGCTGAAAATGTCCAAACTAAAGTTAGCTAAATAAACATTCTCGTCGTCCCATCTCGCATAAGATGGAGAGTGCTTTTTTTCTTCTTATATCATGCTTCTTCATCTAATCGTCAGGGCTTCAGTCTAATGTTTTTTCCCTTACCTCTTTTATTTGTGCATTTCGTACAAACATCCACATGACCGTCAGGACTCCACATGATCATCAGGACCACAGTCCAAATCTCCAAACATTAGGGGCTTTATCGAACATTATACAGTCAAATGTGCAGAGGTTGTTACAAACAGCACTATAGAGGCATTTTTAAACGAGTATTCAAGGGTTGCTTTGAAAGGGAGAGAAGAGTGAATCAATCGAAAAAACCCCGAATTCTCACATCAAAAAGCACACAATTAATTGCGGGAATACATGGTTTTCCTTTTTGGCAGAACGAAATAAACTGTCTCTCCTTCCCAGTGTTCTTCTAGCGCAGTAGGCTGTCTTTTCCGAGAATACCTCTTTCCTGTCTAAAGGAGCGCCTGCTTCTCACCTCATGTCAGTGCTCGTGTTAATATTCACTTATATCCTCACGAAATACCACGCACCATATGGTTGACTTCACTTACCTGGATGTGCTCAAAACCTCTCGTAGACAATGGGCGAGAAAATCTGGCAGGAAAAACCTCTTATCACAGTGACTTTCCACGAGTAAAGAAGCTGTCTAGGCTAACAGTTCTTGTCTTCAAGGCTCTTCTTGCAGTCCTGCCACTAACTGACTGGTCGGACATATAAATATTTGAAGAGCAACACAAGAACGCCGAAGGTGTGACCATTCCCTCATCAGAAACAATGGTTCGTAAAATTGTTGCGCGACAGCATTTCGAAGAAATTATCTTGAAGAATTGAGAATTGCTCGATGCACATCGCTCGGAGTTGTTCAATTCTCATATTTAGTCTATCCGGAAAGATCTATCGGACGTGAAAGCCTCCACTTCTTTTATTGTTCGTTCTCATAAATTTACACATTTTTCCTCACCACAGTGTACTTCGATTTGCATGGATGCCATGTACAACAATAGCTTACGGGAGACTGGTGAGAGGGATCCGAACGATCGTTGCGATTTAGCTGTGTCATATGTCGGCGATCTTGCCGTCGAATCAGGCGATTTTGCAGGCGATTTTGCCGTAGAATCGGCTGGTGAATTTGCCGTATTGCAATCGCTTAAACGTGGTAGACAAGAACTGAAATCAGCTGGCAATAAGAGCGAATAATGAGAACGATTATAGTTGAATCTATCATATTCGGACATAATTTTATCGAAAGTTTCAACATTACAGCATCTTAGATATGGATTCGATCCTCAAAATGTAGCCACAATTATTTCCATCTTTATCGAAGAGTCGAGGACACATTTTTCCTTTTTCTGAACCATCTCAAAGCGTTACTTAAGGTGTAGTTTTTATAGCTTGCTTTTTTTTGAAGCGTTATAAAGAAAACTTTACTGTTGTTCTTCATCTGACGTCGTTGGCAAAGTGCTGATTGTCGTATCAGTTGAATAAGAGCGTGAATCCGAGAACGAGAATGGTTCTGACTGCAATATTTTTTATTTTATAGAACTTTATAGAACTGCAATATAGAATATAGCGTTCCGACAATATAGAAACTGCAATACAATTCCGACTGCAATATAGAAAAAAAAAGTATTTTCGATTGTTTATGCTTAATTAACATTTCTATAGAACCGTTTGTCATTTACAATGCTTCGTTGTCACTTCTTTTCGAAACCTGTTGGTGTCCTAATTACGCTCGCATAGCGCTCTCAATGTTTGCATCTAAAGCAATCATAAACAAAACTTTTTCAAGTCAATCTCATCGAAAAATTTTTGATTATTACTCTTGCAGAGAAAATAATACAACATTGGAATGGAATTGTTGGACAATCGGCTAATCATGAAATTTGGCAATCTATAAAACAATTTGGCTGAAATGATCCGATTGCTAGCAAATCATCAATATTATTTCGGAGGTGAATCTTGTCTAGATTGACTCATCACTTAAAGTGCGCCGCAATTCAATTGAATTAGCGTTAAATATCGAAGTTGATTTACTTACATAATAGCTTTCAGATGGAGGCACCCTTATATCACGCTGCACTAAGATAACATTTCGACCAATATAAATGTGTTCGTCATATTTACATGCAGAAACTTTCGTATCACTACCTGGAGGCTGCTTCATTTCACCTTTGAAAGGAATCAATTCCTGCAAAGAAAACACTTAATACATTCTGCTGGAATGAACATTACAGTAAATGAAGGACAGATGATTGATTTAACTGGAGGACAGAAATTCTGAATAGATTCTTAGATATATTCGAAATGCATGTTTACACTGTCACACTAAAACCGCTAACCTCAATGACATTCTTGTTGCAACCATTAGGGAATACCGATTGGTGGATACGATTGAAGAAATGGATGGACTGATATTAAGAGCGTCTTTCAGGAGAACATAGCTCCGTATCTTGCCATCACCTCTTAGAAGTCAGTCGCATACCGCAACAATGAGCAATATCAGACGTACTTGCTGCGGTTGTGCAGTACTGCCGTCGGCCCTCAATTCGATGCTATCGAGAAGGACGTATTCACGACTTGAATTTGCGACCGTCTGCTGCGTCGAAACCACTTCAATTAGACCGCACAAATTAAAGATTGTACTTTTGTCGAGTTCGCTCTCTGATTTAGCGGTACGACCGAGAGTTTGCTTGCCTTAAATCGAGACATTTGCTTGTAACGATGAAATAGATTCATAATAAATATAAAGCATTCTGTTCGTGCACTCAATGAGGGTATATACATAACTCAATTGGTGATAGCCAATACTGCGTCAATGCGCACTATACCAATAGCAATCGCTAAAATCGCCCATAGAAATTGCATAATAAATTCGAATAGTGCACAGTTGAACCTGTGGTCATGATATACGACATATTCAATACTTACTATGCACTAAAATAGCGCAGTAACAAACAATATGTGGAACTATCCGATAACTCCTCGATTAATTCGTATGGAGGTTGCGAGCAGTATGTGTATATGTACGCTTATGATGTCAATCGCTAAATTGCAGAAAAACTTAGAGCGAATATCATTATGACTATCATTGGAAACGACGCCATAATTAGTGCTTCTTCAATTATTTCATTTAAAAAGGCTTTTTTTTTCATCAAAATCGCCACATTATTCGCTTCAAAGTATAAAATTCATTCGTTCTTCCATATAACATTGAAAAAAATGAATTGCAATAATAGCCAAAGCGTTATTTCCAAATTGAATCCATCACTGACCGACAAATTACCCCTCCCTCTCCACAGGTGTTCCAAATAAGTCACCGTTAGGTCGTCGCAGATATGTCGTATATACAGGTAATCGGCGGTGAATGCCTGTGCACAAATGGATAAGTGCGTAAAAGAGTGAAAGCAAGTCGGCCAAATGATACGGATGTAAATAAATATCACAACTTTTTTCGATAATAACGACTACCACAGATCTAGCAGTTATATGTAAACCTTTACTGTTACAGGTGTAAACCTTTATTCAACAACAAAGTTTTTATGAATCTAGCAGTGACTCATATTTTGTGCGAATAAGCACCTAACTGAGATCAGAACAAGAGTCAAACCTCGAGGTGCTTGTTGACTGCGAAATGAGCGCTTCTCTTCGAATCGCTTCGATTTGCTATGCGACATTGGTAACTGCTTCAATACTAAAGTCCGTTCAATGAGAATATAGTTCTTTCCGACGCTTACCGATTGAATCGATGACGGTCGTATAGCTTGAACGTCCTAAATTTCGCATCCAATTAAAACATTCAAATACAAACAGTTGTGAAAATGCTTACAAATTTCGAACTAAATACCTTCGTTTTTAAATATAATTACTGAATGATGACCACGAAGATATTTCACTTTTACTGCAACAGGCTAGTGTAGGGCATGAATTACCTTTTACCTGGTTAGAAATACACAAACAATAGGAGTTTAGGAAGTGGGCGATTGGTTGAAATTGCATACCTGCGAGTTATAGGCGTGTGTTATTGGTATGAGCTTTTGAAGATCATTACATTTATTGCGTTCACCACAACCGATCAATTCAATGCAGTCCTCGATGACAACATCGGCATTGGGTCTTCGCAATATCATCCTTGAAGATTCAACTCTGATTGGTCCTACAACGAAACATCCTGAATAATAATATTACATAGAACAATATTAAATAGCATTGATGCAATGAATCGTCGCGTTTCCGAAGAAGAGATTGATTCGATGGGAGAGTTAACGCTGAGAAGCCTTTCAGTGAAATGAGGTCAACCGAAAGCAGTTATTTAGTTGCTAACGGCTGAAATGATTTAGTGTTATTTAGTAACCCAATAAAAGTGATACCGCAAAATGCTTCGTTATGCAGTTAGTGACCAGTGTTTAGTATTTTTTTTTCGTCACTACCACGGCAATCCATATTCACTGTTTCACTCAATGAAAGCTGAATATAATTTACACCTCGAATTTGAAGAGTTATCGGGGGATTATTTCTTACTCGTTCGTGTTCGTGTGGCTCTTATGTCCATTTTCGTGTGGCTCCTATGTCCATTTTTGTGTGGCTCTTATGTCCATTTTTGTGCGGCTCTTATGTCCATTTTTGTGACTCCCAAAATATACACTGTTGTACGCTGTTCACTTTTCACTTATGCAAAAATTGCTACTACAATATATAAACTTGTTTTTGTGTCCAATCTACAGTATTTCATCCATCAAAATCCTCGTTACCGCTTAGACCACCCAAATAAAAGAAATTAACGCTTTCTAAATATTTCGGTCTTGTAGTGCAGTAAGCAGGACAACATTCAAATCATATATAAGGAATCTGTTGCCATTCTCGAGAAAAAACGCTCTCTCAGGTTGAATGACCACCTACGTGCTTATGAGGGAACAACGTGCAACTAGATGACCACGGTGAGGAGTGCGAACAATTACCGAAAAGAAATGAATAGTTCATAAAATTTGATGAGAACCCGTCCTAAAATATAGAATTCTTTATCGTTAACGTTATGCTATGTGACAATAGCTGAACACAGTCACCAGAAGAATGAGCCGCCGACTAGGAGACAGGCCTAACATCACAACAACGACGAATATCCGTCGATATACGCCGCAATTTGGCGCGTCTTTTTAGGTTATACTAATGAACGACAAATGGTCATTTGCTGGTCACTGGAATAAGAGGTCTTTTATGCAAAATTTTCCCTCAAATTCCAACTTAACTGCGCCAGAATTTTTTTTTTTCGGAACTGAAGATTTGAAGGTGAGGATATACCCACTTGTAATTCTACCATACTGTTGTTCTTTCAGTTGTATCGCGATGATAAATTAAGAAAAAGAAATGAAATACATTTATTTTTAGTCAACAACGCGGGGCTCTTTACATTATACAACTCGAAAAAGAACCTTACATGGAACGTTACTAATTTAGTAGTATAAATTTTGCGAACAACAATCGTGTCCTCAAATGAACCCCACAAAAATTTTGGGAAATCCACAGCCCAGGGATTATATTTTAGACGATACGGTGGGCGCCAAAAAATCTTGTATCGAGCGTAACGTTTATTGACTGATATATACTGGAAATAGTCACTCAACAGTCTAACAGATTGATTCCATAAGTATACATGAATAATTTGAGAGACTGAGAAGAAGTGTCGAACTTTAGTTGTTCGATCTCACTTTTCACCTCATTTCTATGGACAACGAAATCGAAAAAGAGAAGGCAAACAAGGAATACAAAGGAACTCTCATATTATACCTTGAGATTTGATTCCCTCTCTCCAAGATACCCCATTACCATATCAGGTTATCTCTTTTTCGTAATTACTATTTTCGGAACGTTTTGGTATTTCCGTGCTGCCACCGTTAAAGCAAGGCAACCCTAATCAACACAATATTCTGATTAAAACGACTCCCGCTTTGGTGGCAGTCCACTGAGGTCTAACGCGATGGTATTTTTATGAGGTGCGTTGCTTCCGAACATTGCCGCAATAGATTGAAAGATGAACGAAACAATCTGCGAAGTTTGGAAAGTCAGGTTTATCCACATCCTATCCCCACCCTCAGCCATATTATGGCGCATTTGTCCCGCGTCTGCACTAATTTAATAGTTTCATTGTCAATGTCTCCGATCTTAACGTCATCCCCTAAGCAAACCTCTATCTACTAATTAACGTTCGTTTTTACTCATTTGCAAACCTAAAGCATATTACTTTTCAAAAAAAGGTGATTTTTTGGCATTAAAAGCAACAGGACTTACTCGATTTAAGTGGGACAGTTGCCGGACGATCGTCACCATTTTTCTTTGATGTTTTTTTCTCGGATTCCCTCACCGATTTTAACAATTGAGAAATGGAACTTTCACTTAGGGATTTTTCATCTTCGCTGCTAAAAAAAAATAAAGATTAAGCAGCAGTCGTTATATTATAGAACATGAGCACTCCGATTACAAGTTTCATGAATAATTTGCAATATTGGTATTACCATCGACATATTAAACGAATCGAATATTATTCATTGCAAAAAAAAAATGTTTTATATTCTCTTGTTATACCTTTATTAGCTGAGTATTTAGATAAGAGGAAGTATCTCAATTCAGATATTAAATCAATACTATCAGCTATCAGCTTATCAGCCTATCACCAATCAACCTACCAGCTGTCAGCCTATCAGCTATCAGCTGTCAGCCTATCAGCTATCAGCTGTCAGCTATCAGCTTGTACGGTAGGTTTTACTTCAACAAATAATAAAAAATACCGACAAACTATCCACGTTTTTAAATGAATAATTAAACTAATAGTCCTAATGTGATAGTCCTAATAGCCATTGTCTACTATGTTCAGATAACGTGAAGAAATTTGTCGGTCAAAATCACCTCTCACGATCGGGCGAAAGAGCCACTAGTGAATTATTTTTTATGCGATTCTCTGTATTTTCACGAACTAACTTCAACGTCTCTTCGATATTATCGATCGTATTATCCACCTAGAATTCATTTTTTAAAATCGAAAGTGTTCGATGTTTTTTAATTTTTTTTGGGGGGGGGGGGGGGGGGGGGAGAAGAAGATCTCAAAGCTGCAATGATTACATTCCAAATTGACTCAAAAAAAATTGTTCTATAAATTCCTCATATAATAACTAACATATTACATTCTTTTGAGACATATTGAGCTCGTTCATATGCACGCAACAAAAAAATCACTGAAATAAGGATAGCGAATTATCGCATTTTGGTGCTTTTTTTTTGCATGAGGGAATTCAATCGACCAAACTTTGTGGTAAAATCGGGCCAATATGTGCCTATAGATTTAACCATTGAACCCACTAGGCTCTATAAGATGCTGCAGCATTAACGTTGAAGAAAGCTAGCACTACGCTAACGTTATTTGATGTTGCAAAAACCTGACCTATTAGTGGTGGCGAAATGTTTATAATGCGCAATATTGGCTGAGAATTTTGCTGAGAAATACACTAAAGGCGATCGGATATGTTCGCTTCGTTTTACTGCTTCATTGATGATCATCTTTGTAATTATTATGAATGATGATAATATATTTAATAAGCTTTGAAAATGTTTTTCAAGAAAAAAAAGAAATATTAGTCTCGGTCAGTGTGGAAATTTGCTTATCCTCATAAATGCCCATAATCTTAATTTTCAGTTAATTTGCATGTGAGGTTTTTTTTTTTTTTTTGCTCGATTCGATGCGCCATTTTACCCTTTCGACTCTTTCCCGAAGCAATTCCCCACATTTTTTGCTTCTTTGCTCAATAATCACAAAATGTTGAGAAAGCGCTTTTCGCTAATTGTGCTTCTAATTAAAAGAATATCTTCGCTGTTGTTTCTAAAACCACCAAAACCGGTTAGAACACTTTACGATCTGGGGAAGGGAGAAGGAAAGATGGGGAGGGGGATATGTGATAGACGGGGAGAAAGTGGGAATAATCGCCTACGATTATCTAAGTGGGTATTCATTTCGGAATTTCACTCCCTCTTCTAAATATATCACAATTGCGAAAACGAACAAGGTAATCGGATGCTGTGAAAGTATCGTCGACTGCAGAATTTTCTCGATCTTTTTTCGAGATGGAACGCTTCGTGAAAATTTCCTTTTCTTCGGAAGACTTCTTTGACGTCTGAATTATCAATGAATCATTTTTGGGGCTTTTGATAATATACTCAAGAATAAAAATTAAGCGCAACATCCTCAATTCTTTTGATCCAAAAAAAAAAATCCTCATCGATTTTCTTGAAAAGCGTTACGCTTACAACAGCCTCCTAAACGACGCATCGAAAATCACATTCCCGGATACCAAAACAATGTTTTGTCTATTTATTACGACTTACTCATTAAAAATTACATTCCTAATAAATTCTAATGAAAAAAAAAATTCAACTTTGTAAAATTGTACTTCATTAATTTCTCAGCCGAAAATGATATACAATAAAATACCGACGTGTTGATACCAAAGATAACCCATCTAATCGATAATAATATTTATATATAAATAATTGACGTTATATACATGTAAAGGTATAGGTCAGGTGTGTATGTTTATGTATATAGGTATAGATGTGCAACCAATGCACGCGCATATATGGATCAATCATCCGATTAGGTGCAAACAAACTGAATAATGAATCCAGCATCTAGTCATTTTTGGTCGACCCTTAGCGATCCTTAAGTATTATTTAACATATAGTTATTTGAAGAATTATTTCTAATTTCTCTACTGTTTCTCTCAATATCGTTGAAAATCAACGTTCTCTATTATGGTACCTAACAAACGACTAGAAATTAGTTTGCATTCTTGAGCTATAAATAGCGAACTCACATGACCACCGCTCATAAGTGTGGACGATTGTTTAACAACAAACGAGACGAAACGACCGCTCAGCAATAAATAATAAAGAAACGATAATACTTTTATTTGATAATAACATTGAATCATAAATAATGCGATATTGTTTTATTATCGAAAATATTTTAATTTCATTAATAACTCCACAAGGTTCAAGTTGGATTGTCAACAACTCATATTCATATTTATTCACTGCTCACTCTTGATTGCACCAAATTTTATGGAATCGTTTTCTAATATCTTCAGCAAAATGATGAGTGCGCAAATGTCACGTCTATAATTCTGCAGATTTTCCTTCATTATAAATCGGAATTTTTATTTTCAAGTCATGAATCATTACAATTCTAGTTTGTTGCATAAATCACACATGTCTAGATGATCTCCTAAGCGTAGATTCATCTCAATTTATGAACGTTGAATATGCCATATATTTTATTGCAACTTATTTAATAACCCATAACAGTATGCCCTAACAGGTACAGACTAGAAATGAATGCCTCTTTGAAGGTTTGTAGGTGTATTACGTAGTACCGGATTGTTGCGATTTCCGGCTTGTAATTAACGGAAGCTGATTAAGACGGCTTACTGTATTTTACCAATGAAAATAGCTAGCTTGCCACAAGTCCATGATAAAAGGGGTGGTGTTGTAATTTTGCGAGCTTCTCTTGTTCACCTGCTTTAAAGGATTAGCGACCACCCTGTGGTTATTCATGCTTCAATTTCGAGCTCACAGTGCCAATTCACGGACTGTTTGTTGAACGACTCGAACGGTAATCGCTGTTTACTGTTAGCGGTATGGAGCAGATGAAGAGATCTCATTGGAAGCACCGAACAGCCGTAACACCTGAGCAGTTAGGTGTCCGTAAACGGATGTACTACAGCTCCGATTAGCCGCTCGCTTTGGCTACTCTCAGAAGGAGCGCTACTGCTGTTTTCGTGCATTCTGTAATGCCATCTTTGAAACAATTAACTCACATAACCGTGTCTTGCGAACGTATTCATGTTCGATTCCCATATGGGCATAACCCTCCCCCCTCCACTCCTACATAGGCGTAACCCTCCCCTCACCTGTCCTTATGATTTAGGCGAAATTTTATTGAGAATCATTTCTGGCCGAGAATTTCAACTCATTATTCTTGAAGAAACGCCCCATTGTCTCTAGCAAAATCCTCCAATAATTTCCGAAATTTCGGTTCACTGTTTTTGATTAAAATTTGCTCGTTCCTCATCTGTAATGGATGATTTTCTTTAAACAACAACAGAAATGAAACTTAAGCCCAGGATTGCTAGGAATGCTTTTATTTCAGTGACGTTCAAATGATGAGTTTTGGTTACTCACCATCTTAGTGGAGGAACTACCAAAAAGTTTTGCGTTCTCAAATAACTTTTCCTGCATTTAAAATTAAGGAGTGATCATATTCGCAGATGTTAACTTCCCAATAGACGAAGACATTTCCCCAGGGATTAGCTGTAGAAATTGAAGAAAAGCAACAAAATCGTCATGGAAACCCCGCAGAGTTATACGTTGCCTGTCTCCTATGAACAACTGCAACCTAATATTCAGAATACAATGCCCCCTATCGTTCATTCATCGTTATTGTGCACCTTTCGAATTTCTATGAAAATATTATCAATTTTATGAGCAAAATTCTTCATTCCACTGTATCGGACAATATTCTGCAATCATACATAGATAAGAAAAGAATCACTGACAAAAAATAAGGCAACAGAAAATAAAATATTTAAGTAATCAAAGATCCAAAAGCATTAAAAATGCGGTAATTTTTTTTTTTTTTTTTGCATACTCACAAAGTTATTTCTAAATCACTATAAAGGTTTTTGAGTTAGTTTCATCTGCTACTGCAACAGCTACGAATATTGCAGCTGCCTATGGTACGCACTCACCTGTACATTTACCGCCACAGGAATAGTGCAACACCAGTACCATTACGCTATTCCAAATCGATTGCCTTTACAACTAATTAATAACCCCCCCCCCCATCAGGAATGATTAAAATTCAAAAAAAACTTCAATACCAGCATATTTGCAGTATTTATAGGTCGGCCTCGCTCCGCCATTGAGCATTCCCTTAACAATCCTCTTAATGTGTCCTCTCAGGATGCTAATATAAGCTTTCCACACTATTGGGCTACCTTTGCAGGTAAGCTGTCTGTAGTAACTTCTGATGTTGAAGGACGCTGTTCACGCAAATGTGAACTTTCTGCATCGAATCGCTTGATCGACGACTGTATCGAGACAAGTGCACGTAAATTCTCGCAGAAGCAGTCTTCGGATGTATAAGGCGGCTGAATCAGCACGTCGCGAAACACACGAATTGAGTGGTTGCCATCTTCTTCTGCATCATATGCTCCATTTTTGCGTAGCCAGTTTATCAATGCGTGCTTCCTGGAATTTCTGGAATTGCCTTCTACTTAAATATAGGGTTGACGTACCTAGTATTCATTGATTCCATTCAATTAGGCCTTTTTTCCATGAATCGGGTCTCACGTTACTATCCCAATTTTGCATGATCTCGAAAGCAAGCTATTACTTCACTTAATTCTTAAGACCTGCACAAATTTCACCTCAAGGAATTAACATAAAACTTTCTTCTCTGATTTCTAAAACTATCTGAACAACCCGACAAGCCAAACTCTGTATTAAGGCACTTCTAGTTTATCAAGTCCCTCCCTGTTCCTGCAACACAAATACGCCCTCCCAGAGGAGTTGCGAACGGTACAATCTCAATCCTTAAATATCCACTTCAAATGTCCGTCATCTGGTTTGTTAACAGAGAGAATTCGGGAAAATCTCCTAACGAATATCTTCACCGAATTTTTTCGAGAATACTCCCCTCCCCTCAACTTCTTCCAAACATACCGCTCTTAAGATTTGCGAGCAATACAACCCTTCCCTTGAATGCATAACCCTTTTCGAAACTTCGACCATCAGGAACTCCAAAGCCCATAAAAGAGGAGTAAGGCACCTGCAGTTCAATGAACTTACTGAATAGCAATCGCCTGCTTGAACAGTAAACATCCGAAGATGAGGACTGAGCCGGTAGGGGGATGGGGGAATATTTTTGGGGCATTTTCGAAGAGAAGGAGTGGATTTCTCTTTCGATTAGTCTGAACACAGCAACGTAACTTCTGCTAGCGGAAACATACTTAGATAAGTTCACTGCGTTATATTTAAAACGTTTTTCTTTATTTCCAACGATATTTTCTTCATAAACTATAGCCATATAAACATCAAATCTCAATGAATTATTCCTCCACAAAACTCCGAAATGATTTTGTTTATCAAATTCAACAAATGCATCAAACCAGAAACTTCGCCACTGAAGAGCGAATTTGTAAATTCATCTGACTGCTCAACTCATATATAAAAATAGTGGCCATTAAGCAGAAGGGGAGCTAGAAGGTGGAAGGTAAGGTATCGAGGTGATGTATGGACACATGAAAGCATTTCGGCCCGGAGGTTTATTTTTTCACACGTCATCTCAGAATGTTTTATACGGTCATTAAGATCAAATAATGGAAAATATATAAGGCGCTTATATATGGAAATAAAACGATCAAAGACCACTGCAGAAACAAAGGAGTTAAATCGAACTGAGTGGGAGAATTAAGGAAAGGATTTAGGAGAACAGCAAGAAGGATTTGAAGAAGAAAACAAAGAGAAAAAATTGAAGGAAGAATGTGCGAGAGACGACTTGTAAGCAACAAACGGTGGAGATGTAATGGACAGAATTGGCGCGAAACTCTAAAATTCGTTGAGGAATGTTGAATGAAGTATTGCTCCACTCTAAGATCTCCGATCAATAATCAATAAAGATCTCCTATCTCCGATCAATAATACAGAATGATTAAATAACTGGTGACTACTATAAGTGTAGCAAGCGGTGGCAATATGGCAGGGATGAAAGATGTCTAAGCATCATTTGAAGGAAGATGCCATGAAAGAAAAGAAAGAAGGAGGATCATTACATGAGGGCTACTTATTTATCTGAGAGTGATGTGAGGCGGCGGAAGAGTCGCAAATTAGCGCCTCCCATATGACTTACATTTCCTGCATACTCATCTGATAACTGATAATGCAAAAGTCTGCTTTTTGAGACGAGTTAGAAAATTTGTTTGAATGCCACCTTTCATCGAGCTGATTGGTGGGTTGAGACGACGGCTGGACGACTCCTAAGAGAGCACGCATCCAGGCTATCAGCTGTGGTGTCGGTTCTCTGCAGCATTCAGGCAGTCCTTCGCCTCGGTCGACTACCCTCATCGAACTGAATGCATCACGCGGAACCACACACACAGAGAACGGTTCTGAAAATGACTTCAATATGTTGGAAATAAGTCAAACATGAATTGAAGCAAAGCATAGAAGACTTGGATGATTTTTTCTGGATTAGCTGAAGAGATTCAGAAGATTTTCCCGGATTGGAATTTTGCCAACTCAGGAATAGACATCACTAGAAAACGACCACGAAGGACGCAAATGCAACACTAATGAAGTAGTCCAGGAAACAATTTTTTGCAAAGGTTTATAGAGGGCGATGTGGAAGCCTACACAACACCTAAAATATGCATTTCCATTATAATCCCACCAGTTGTACACGTCTTACCGGTACCATAAATGCACCATCCAGTGCACAAAGACAGCTGCTAATATCCTTGTGCTCGGTTACCCGTATGCAATGCGTAAACTACTATAAGAACAGCAAGAAACCTTTCTTGTGAAATTGAAAGATGACGACTGTACATGTCATCGGGTCGATTGTGTAGACATTACCGCAAATCACCGTTCCGTTGAGTAGTTCTATCCTCACCGGCTCGGCGCTCAACTTGAAAACGTCATATGCGTTCGTCATATCCAACTCTTCACAAGGCATTGTTTGCTGAATTGCATAGGGACGTGTATTGACCCTATTCTATGGTATTGGTATGCACGACGAATCCTCAAGGTATCAGATAGACATCAAATGCCAGAATCGTGGAATTCGATATAGCCATGACTGGGGCTCTAAGAAAGATAACGTTCCACCTTGTCCGACCTCCCGCGGTCCCCTTAAAGTAACCTAAGGGGTGAATTGGCAAACAGCTATATCTCTTCAGTTCTAATCACCAGTTTTCCATCACTTACATCTAAACCTCTTCCTTACTGCTCACTTTTAACAGTGTCTTTCGTATATCAATGACGAACGCATAAATCAAATATTGGAATTTCCTCAGTACTTCAATCTAGATCACCTCAACCGTGCCTCTGCGTCCATCAATTCTATACATACCAACGCATTTAGAATAAGCAGTGAGTCAAAGAGAGTGGCGTGACCTTAAACGCTCGACCTATTGCCCCAATCACAGGTATGCAACACCGAACTGCAGGTACTGTGTTCATCATTCGAGAAGTAAATACTGAATTAAAATCTTTACAGGAACGAATTTGACAACTCCATAGAGCTCTCAATAGATCACCCATAGAACAAATTATGCACATATCACAAAGTAATCAATACCAATATGTTAATGCAGTATAATATTGTAATGGATAGATCGAAGAGATGAAAAAGGGCTATCTCCGTCCACCCATACAAACTTCAGTCGGCAATTGCTTGATCATCTCACAGAGTAAAGGAAGTAGGCATCAAGATTCCATAATATCCTTCTTAGCAACAATGTTACATTTTCAATGCTAAACGCGTTAATTTACAGAATAAACCTCAGATAGAAGGTAATAATGAAATGCACCAACGAGTGGGCAATGACATATAAAGTGTAACTTGCATAACGCAACCCAAAGAAGATCGAAGCGAACACAGCGACAATGAACAGCTTCGCAGCACACACCTAGGCAACCGTCGACAACAAATCGCTACTCCTATCGACCTACATAAATGTGTATCATCGCGTCTTCTTAAAAGTTCTGTCAGGAACTTTTTCGTATCCTGCTGGAAGAAGTGGGGATTGGCAAGGCTCAACTTCTCGACTTCTTTTTTCAAAAACGGCATCATCCAGTTTTCTCTGTTCGAACGTTACGCTAGTGAAATCTATTGTCGACTTGGAAACATCTGGTACATACTAGTGTTAGCATTCGAAGCCTCTAAAATACGAAAAACCCTCTACGATTTGCAGAGACATTTTAAATCCGCATCTTGCAGCCGGGTGCCCCAAATGAAACTTTTTATGTCCAACATTAACAGGTACCAAAATATTCATTATCGGAGAAAATTATCTCGCATAGTTTAATGGGAAAACATGGAAGATTAGCTTCCATCGTTGCTTTCTATCCCTGATGACTTTTTCAGCGATGCCACATTTTCACGCTAGTTCAGCGTTGATAAGGTATAAGCTGTTGGCCATGAGATCCTCTCCTTACACAGCACAGACTATCAGATGTGCGAAAATGAAAGAGACCCCATATGGCTTTTTCGGTACCACTCATATACCAGAAATGACCGTCGGCTTCTAAAAGAACTACTTTGGGTTGTGCACAATAGAATAAAGTGAAAATTACGCGCGTATGATTGCGAAACGACTAACGCACGAAAGACCATTAACAATAAGCACATAATAATGATGCCGTGAATGCGTCAGGACATGAGGGATGCTTTCAACCTCCTTGTTGCATTTGCTTTATTAGCTGTAGATCCTCTGGTGATGGATTATAAATCCTGCCGATAACCACACGATCCTTGAATACCTGCAAATACCACAGTGCACTCTTGTACTAAGGTCCATCTATCAAAGAACATTGAAGTCTCAACGCGTGTGTCGTCGCGACGATGGAATGATATTACAGACAACTTAAATGCTGCATTCGACAGCATTAATTTATTCGATCCCGTTTTCGTACTGTTTCCGCTGATTAACTCCCCTATTGCTTAATCATACCGATTGAGTTTCTCTTCTCTATAAATGCATACTGCTTAAGGCTTCATATGAATTTCCCTTTGCACGCATTCACTGACACATATTTAGGATCGTCTTTCTCATCGCCGAATACGAAGGAAAACATCGACAAGTTTTATTCCACTATTATGATCTAAGATTATCGCCAAAATAATGAATTCAAAAATGAAAATGGAATAAACAGAAGTGGCAATTTTCTCCACTTGACAATAAAAATTGCCAATGGCGAGAGGAATTTCATAATATTGTTTCTGGAAAACGGGTAAAACTGCATGAGGCGACGATAGCTATTCAAAAAGCAGCAACGGAATACGATCCTCGATTAGGTTTACGTTCCGTAAATGAGCAAAACAAACCACTTATGCTTACCTTGGCAAGCAGAAGGTAATTGGCAAACATGAGTAGCACGAGTGTTACAATATGCTGCCAGTCGGTTGTCAATACCAACATCCAAAACTGCGCTGCGATCAGAGCCACTTCAAAGAGGCACATCGCGTTTATGAGTGTAACCGGTTCAGCGCCCATTCGCTGAAACATCTTTCAGGCACTTTCAAAAGCAATTCCGTTAAGACAATCCCGACTGGATTTCCAGATCAACTACACCTACTCATAAAAATTCCCCATTCTTCGATGAATTTTTAAGTTTCCGGCGAAGTGGTCATTCACAGATTGCAAACTGCCGTATAAGCTAAACTCCTCAACGAAATACTCCTCGACGCATCTATTTTTGAAAACAACAACAACAACAACAACAAACAAAACAAAAGCCACCTAACAAATTTAAGCATGTGTTCTTGCTATGAAGCTTTTGCAATATCTGATGTTCTTCACTCGTAAGCCAACATCGTCTTTCAATATAAGCCAACAATAGATTTCCATCAGAACCGGAAATTATATGGAAATGAAAATGAATGGAATTGAAAACTCTTATTTCGCCAGATTCTTTATTATTTCAAAATAGGTTCCAAAACTTACGTAAAATCGCACATGTTCAGGATCACCAGGTTCAGCTGCAACACCAAGCGCACCTGTATTAGCGTGCGCCTTATAGGTTTGTGCCTCGTGACGCACGATCGCCCCATCAGCATATAAGCTCTCCGGTTCCCAACTGTAATTACGATTCGACAAAATCGAATGAGAGAAAAAATCTGCAGGATATTTCAAATGAAAAGGTTAACGAGGTAGCCAAAAACGTCCAAGCTCATTTACCTTGAGCATAGAAACAAAAAAAAAACTTAAATGCTCTTTCAAAAGTAATGATCGTTTCTAGAAATGTTCGCTGCCAAAATTCATTCAAGCGAGGTGATGCCGAAAGTAATGTTGCTAAAAAAAAATCAATGGTTTTGCTTCTATTCCCTTCTGTGTGATAAGTTCCAGATCAAAAACCTCGAACTTTCGAAGATGATATCGCTGAAGTTATCACACTCAAAAAAAACCCACCTATAAAAAAACTACCTATCGAAAAAAACCTATAACTTTGAAGTAACCTTGTAATATATAAGATCACCACCCAAGATGTTCATAAATATCAGCACAAAAAAGTTTGTTTTTTTTAAAACGAAACACTTTGTTCATAAATACCTGTCGATGAAACTAGGCAACAATTTGAGTGCGCTTAAAATTGTGCCAGGTCTTTCAGACAGCAATTACTCAATTTAAAAACATTGCAAGTATTTCTCCAAAAATATATTCCTTATGCGGGTAAGAAATTTACTTTCAAGTAACAAATATTCATTACTTAAACTTCCTTTCAAACAGCAATGAGCAATACCATTTGAAAGTAAACCTTTTTTTGAAACGGGCTAATTTTTGCAGCAAAACTAAGCACAAATAAATAACTGAAAAGTGTGGCATGAAATGAGAGATGATGAATCATCGATCGTCAATAAGTGAAAGCAATTTCGGGTTCGTGCTTGGGTTATTCATATGCCGCAAACTTCCACGTTACGCAAATGACCTAGTTCAACTAAGGCAACATGCTTGATCCATCGAATACTCCAAACAACCTAATAACTATAAAAACATCCCGAGAGTAACAAGAATTACAGTTGACAAACGGTGTGCGTCGCCGTGCTCATCGTTGGTATATTCGAAGCTGGAGGTGGAGTGCGTAAATCGACTTTCTCCCATCGACCAAGATGAGTGGCACTACGATGCAGTAGATCGCAATATTGAATCGGTAATAAATAGGTGATATAAAGTGCAAACGATGTCAAGAAAACGACAAGAAACAATTCAACTACCCAAGCTATATCGACGTGCATTTGCTGTGGCATTCCGGATGGAGAGCGTTGCTGAAACTTTTGTGCAGCGTTTATAAAGCAACGATAACGTGTCGTTAAAATAATATCACTACAAAATATCAAAAAAAAAAAAAAACATCATCTTCAATTCCGTATCCCAGCAAAAAAAAGCAATGCTATTCGCTGAAGATGACGATATAACATCATAATAATTTCATTTAAAGAGCGCTCTTTTCTGTCGTCTTCCCTTCCCCCCATATATGCACACAGCTTCCAACATCCTCGACATTCTCGCCCTTTGAATAGCGAATTCTCGATGCAGGGAAATGAATTAAAGCAGTCAAGAGTCCAATATTTGCGCTGGAAAACTCCATCTATGAACTAAATTTATTTTAGCATAAGGTAATACATATATAAGGTAATTTTAGCATAAGGTAATAATACATACAACTTTATATGTTTTATTGTCTTTTCAGTCGACAATCAAATCAAACAATTTTCACATTGTTTGCAAGAAGCAAAGAAAATAGTAAAATTACGGGTACAGCGTGGCTAAAGCAATATAACTATATCTATAGAATCAGAAAAAAATCACAAGAAAACGAGAAAAGATGGATGATATCGGTTAGAACTACCAGAAATTTAAGACCGGAAATTTTTAAAGTCTGTGAAAGTATTCTGTCAATGAGAATGCTGTTTTGGAGGCGAGATGTATCACCAGAAGAAAGCAACTGCGTCAATATTTCCTCTCTGGTGCCACTGCACCCTCATTTGCGAAGCCGCCCTCTGAAACGTCCCAATTCTATTTTCAACGAACCACGACTTGCTGAAACAAGTGGAGAAGGAGTCTGCGAAAAGACGCCGTAGAAGTCTATAATTATATATATATATTTTTTTAAAAACTTACAGGTGTAAAGACGCAAGGTACGAAGATCGAAAGATAAGCGGTCGACAAACCCGAAAATAGGCAGTGCTTCAAACGTAAATTGAAATCTCGGGTCAACACAGCCACTTCTTCACGTATCTGAGCTGAAATAATTTGTAAGTAAGGCGCTTATTTCAGCATTCATCTATAATATAGTTTGATTATCCCCTCTTATAACCTAAAAATCCCCAATTCAACAAATTAAGAAAAGAACGCGGCGTATGATAAGATTACAATGAAGGCATAGAACAGCCTCAACAACAGTGCTATCTAGAAAACAGATGAGACCAAAAAGCGCACCAATGATCCAATTTTCCTGTGAGAAATAAAACTTTGCAAAGAAAGAGAAGGAACGGCGAACCTGGATTAGAGCTGCACATATGCACAACACTGTCGACGTCAACCAGAGTTTGTGGTACCGGTATATTCGGAAATAGAAGCGGCGCATTTGCCATCTCATTCAAATCACCACCCTTCATAACGAAATGAATTACCGAAGCTATTCGTCGCAACTTATGCAATATTTCGCCATAATATAGAAACAAAAAGAAAATCAACCTGTAAAGTATTGAAAAAATGAATCGAGGAAAAAAAATTAAATAGTAAAAGTATTTCATAGTTATTGGCACGATATGTGCTTTTTGCATTCCTTACGTATAAGAAAATGGTTGCAAAAAAACTATGAAAAATAATACCATCATCGTGATACGCCTTCTTACAAAAAACGTTTCTATAAATTCACATGGGAAGCTTATTTTTCAAAAAAAAATCCCCACGGAATCAAAAAACCTCTAACAACATTTGGCTATCAACCTCAATTTTCTATGGTTCTTTAAACTATCGAGCAATCACAACGAATCCCGCCTTCGGGTATTAGTAATAAAAAATTTAACACTTCAATATTACAGTTTTTTCGTAGTATTGGCCCCCTTCAATATTACAGGTTTCTAGATCCATCACTTATAGTAAAACAGCAAAAGATGTATATTCGTAGTATTGGCCCCACAAAAAACTGGCGACTCCAGAAAATCGTTCACAGGTCCCTTGAAAAGCTCGATTTCTAGTTTCCCTACTCGGGATCCCAGTTTGGTTATACAATTTGGCAGGATCTCAAAACCGAACAACCTATATAAACAAACATCGGAACAGCCAGAACTTCGCAGTAAATCCTTAGTTTTCTGCGATCTCAAAAACCCGAAGCTGATTCATTTTCTCAGATTCCAGAGAAAATCTTGCTTGCTCGTGAAAAGTCAACAGCAGCAACAAATGTTGTGACTATTATACAGGTTGTATAGTGTGGCTTAATGAGAAACTTCCGAATAAGTTTCCTCGATGATCTTCAAGATGATTTTGCGTTCGGTTCGAATATGAAACATGGCAGGGGTTCCTTGAGTACTATTTCTTGAGTACTCAGTACTATTTCTTGCTCAAGGAAATCGAATAGAGATGCAAATTAAGATAAGATGCCCATAAATGCCAGCCCATTATGCGCCGATCTCAACGTCTCCGATATCAACACTACATATGCTCAAAGGCGCTTTTGCGCGAAAAAACGCAGAAAACTGCTTTGAAAAAAAAAAAAAAAATCTGAGATAGATTTAAATAATTCTGTTAAAAACGCGGCTTTAAGCAGCTTTTAGACAAACGACAACTCACGCAACTAATCTAATCTGGAATCGACGTTTGACGCGACAATTCGCACATTTGGAAATTTTCCTTTTTTTAAGATCCGGAAATCAGGAAACCATTCGACTAGGTAAACGATGATTGATGTTTAATGTCAAGCATATTGCATTGCGGGAGAAAAGGAAGTACAGAGCTTCCCGGTACGAAACTCATAATTCTAGAAAAATAAACTTCAAACAAAATCCTCTCTGTCTTTAGCGAACAACTCTCCAAAGGTCGCTTTTTATTAGTGACTATGCCGCCGGTGCAGTATTGTACGTAGACACTAAACCAACTCTAGGATGCTCACTTTTAGACAGCAATGCATCCGAGGCGCATTCTGTGCAAGCCTTCCTGGTGCAGACTCCAAAAGTGACGGTGATCTACATCCATCAGTAGAGAAAAGGGTGATTTGAAACGTCGAAAGTGGACAAAAGAGGGAAATAAACAGCAAATTTCATACGGATGTCCAAAGTAGAGCAGCGATTTGAAAGGAAAATCGGCGTAAACACGCGAGAAGCTGAACATAAAAGAAGTGGCGACCATCGTAAACATTGGCGTCTTGACGAATGCCCATTCGACAATACGCCATATAAGAAGTTGCGTACCTGACGCACCTTGTGACGCACTTGATGCCAGCTCACTTATCTAAAATTCCATCAAAAATTTCTCATATTCAAAGCACTGCATACTTGCACCTCGCTAACAGAATGACGCTTTTCTAATATATATAAACACAAACACAAATATAAATATAAATATAAATATATAACTACATATATACATATAAATGCAAACTTTTCATCTCCATCTTCTTAACCATAACCATCGTCAATCCCACAATGCAACGGATCAATGATCAAGACCTAGAAAAGTTTGAAAACCTCTATTATTACACATGAATAAAATCAACAAGACGCATATAAATCAACGCATTGGAAATATCGTTAACGAAGAGAAAGAGAGGGAGAGAGAGCTCAAATAAATAAGAAAAAGAAAAACGAACCGTATTCCAGAAACATTTAGTCACTCGAAGACCAAGTAACAATCCCACGCATGAGAGCAGGTAAGGATTGATCAGGTGGAATTTCTGAAAATAGCCCCATCTGACTTCATTTGCATATAAGCCTTACCTCCACTCTCACATTTATTAAACAAGACGAACATTTTCGACGCTTGCGACGATTAATAATGCAAGGCAAAGCTTCGAAATAGCATTGCAAATCTTTCAAAAAAATCTAAAAGCATGCCCCATTCATCTTCATTTACAGATTACCTGAATTACCTGGATGGCATTACCTGAAACAGGTGTATAAAAAAGGCAATGCTTTAGACTTTTTCATATGCGGAGAACGTGACCGCTTCTCCAACGGATTCCTAGTTAAAAACGAAGACACCGAGAGACTAAGATGAGGTCGTTTGAACCGTTCTTTCCCTTTGAAGATTAATGTAAAAACTCATTCGTTCAATGCCCCTAGTATTAAATCAGCTAATATTACATAAAAATGCAAAACAGTGCCGTTTCGAATTACTTTTTAACGGATGGAAAACAATAAGGAGGAAGTTCCCTTCCGGTCAATAAGGAAATGGTCTTTAAGTGTAAACAACCTGACGGCATTTCCTATAGGAAGGCATCAACCCTTTAAACAGCATTGATCATTTGATTAAGATGCAAGAAGCAAAGCGCCCCACAACGCATACATAAGATGACAAACAGCCGTCTAAAAGTGCACGAGGGAATGAAGGATGTTTTTTCCTGGGAGAGCGGGAGGGAATTATTCCTCACCTTGAAGCAATGGAAAATGGGAAAGATCGAGTCAACAAATAAACATACCATCGAATAGTGCCAATAGGATTTCGGCAGCCACCAAAGTGTCTTATATAGGTTCAAATATTGAAGAAAGAGAGCAAGAACCGAGTAGAGAAAAAGAGTACACTCGAAGAAAAGTTCCCCTTGACCTTGTGGCATCTCCGGCCATACCGGATGCATCTGCACTGTTAGACCAGCGCATTCTTCGCTCCTGCAAAATCCTCGATGACCTAGGCTTTTTTCAAAACCGAGACACCCTTCAATAAAATAAATATCATGCTACAAGCTGTTTCTGCAATCTATTTCGCGTCACTTGCCCAGTACATCATGAGTGAGTTGGCAACCGAGAACACAACTGACTGGAATCGGGTGAGGTCGAGATCGGGCTACGTGCCGTATAACAAGTCTCTAAGCGTAAAGTCTCTTTAAAGAACACATATTTGTACACATACATGCATACATACAGTACATCTATATGCATATCTGTGCATGTATATGTGTGTGCATATGCATATCAATATACATATATATATGTACGCAAATAAATACCACGCATATAATTGCTGCGCCGAGATTGCAGACCTCCGAGGAGGGATTCTCGAGAAGATTCATTGGAATGCCATTACGAAGGCTCGAGAGTTCCGAACTATGCAGTTTACTGCATTTAATGTGTAAAAAAAAACGAATTCACTATGGTTGAGCTATTATTGTAGTTGATCTCAGAAATCAGTTATATCAACCAGTGCTCCAATTCTGAATGCCTCTATAGATGAGAACTTTTTGCGAACAACAATTACTAAGAATATGGCATCTAATGTCGAACAATCATCAAGCCTACCAACACCTTAAATAGACTCGTCATGATTAACCTGCTAGAGGTCATGAAAAATAATATAGCCGTCGAAATGTCGAATGCATTTTGTTGTGGAAGAGATTTAAGTGCATAGAATATGAACGGACCCGGGAAAGCCAATATTATAAATCATTGCTGCGAGAATAAATGAACTCTTGCACACGTTTTGAGTTTATCTTATATAATAAAACCATAATCAAGAAATAAATGCAAATCAATCATCAATCAAAACCCTAAAATATGAGAAAATAAAGAGCCGAAAGCAGAAGTTTTTTTGGATGGCCTCACTTGCCACAGAAGTAAAAAACCTACCACTTACAAAGCCATGCAGCAATATAAAAATACCTTTCAATTTACCTGCCTTTTTCCCCTTAATCTATTGGTAATTAAAGATGAACCTGCGTCTTTCTTCGACTCGTGAAGCAGGTGCTGCAGCAACCGACGATGATTGTGCTAGTGCGCGATTACCGTGATGGCGGTTACGTGCTGCCGATCGACCAACCATTGCTTTCCTTCCTGAAATTCATCTGAATGCATGGTGAAATGATTCTTGCGTTAGCCAGGATATTCTTCCTCTTCAACATCCTTCACTACTAATTTGACGATAAAGGAAGCAGCAGCTGAAAGTATTGGGTTGGCATGAACTCTGGATTAGCATAGCCGAGATCCTTGCCTCCTGCGAAAATTTAATTAACTCGCTCACAACCTCTCTATGTGCTATTCCTCCCCTTGAACCAGTTACATTCGCAGTTTCCATCATCCTCCTTCTTCGGCTAGAGCGGTGAAACTCGTCTCCTTCTGTATTCCCCCGGCAAAGTCATAATTCCATACTTCCTTGAATAGCATTTGCATACGAAAGTGGCCGGATATATATTCGTCCCGGTCGAATTCACTTCAAACATGGCATTGCACGATCCTGCTTGACGTCTTAGTATGCTGGTTGAAAAAACTATGCACACGGCCATCGGTGAAAAGATATTGTTAACGAGCGATTCATTATAAATAAAAATGGGTTCTCGTGACCTCTACGATCTTGGTGATGTAATGATCTTGATGCTGATCTCATAGATTATGATCTCCCCATGCTTTCGGGGCCTTAGCCGAACATATAAAAAGGCTGCGGTTCTGCCTGCCAAACAGTGTGAGATTTCTTATCGTCTCGTGATTATTATTGCTCGTAAAAAACGAGCCTCGTTACTCCGGTGAGGTTCTTCACACGGCGGAACCGTCAGGGTATGTTAGGCATTCGCCATAAATTTGAACGCAGCACTCTCAGCATTGACCTTTAGTATTCAACTCGGAGATCCTTTCACGGCGTTTGCGTTTAACTTCATAAGATCGTATAACAATGAGGTAAGGTTGACCGAACGGCTTGAAAGATGGTACGAAAAGGTTTCGTAAGCTTGGTCTTTGCGATACTCGATATGCAATTGCTGGACAGGCAGGCAGGCAAACGGACAGACAGACAGACAGACACATACGCACGGGTACGAGGCATCCATTAGGTGCATTGCAAATGCAATTCTGCAAAAGCACATGAGAACAGTCTGTACGACCGGTCGGCAGTGTTGTGCAAAAATAAAATATGCTTGAGTAGCTGGCACGATACAAGCTTCTGGAATTCGGCTGATTGAGGCAGCTGTTTTCATAAGTCGCTAAGAAATAATAAAATTTACATTGCTCTATGTTTACATGTGGGCTGATCCGGTCGGCCACCGAAGATTCTTTTCTTCTTATGTCTAAAATGCGCCTCAGGATCTGATAAAGCATCTGCAAGCGTGCATATTCTTAGCACTTGATCCTCGAACTGTATCTAGCCGATAGACAGACATACATACACATACAGACATGCCTATATATATAACATCGCATCGCACGCTTCGCAACAAATTTCGAAAACTCAGCACCGCATTAGGAAGCGGAATTGTGCGGATGAAGCTTGAAGGAGATCGTGCATCATGCATACGCTATTGTCCTGCAAAAGATGGTTTGATGATCTCAAGCGGAATGATTTGGCGCAAATCCAGAAAATTAAAACAGACGCGCGATGAGATTGCACGTGAAGGGTCGCGTCGATAAAAGGAGTGTGGAATTCTTTCTGATGTAGCTAGATTTTTGAATGCTGTTTAAATGAGGTTGGTTCCAGCAGGTTTATGTCGGTTTCCTCGCAGAGTCTATTTCCATTGTCATAGTCCAAAGCTTCCGTATCTTTAAGCTACAGCTTCTATGAACATATAGGTTTAATTCATGATTATGTAAGTTTAAACCTTGATAAACCAATGGTATAACAATTAACGCTATGCAAAATATAGGTTCTAAATTGCGTGCCTGGTTATTCGCTTTTGCCGCTAATTGAATCTCGTGTTTTTGCTGTTCAACGTTTGCACTTACGCGACGCTGAAGTTGCAAGGGTGAATGACTTAATTACAGGTATGCCTTTTGAGTGCTTGTGCAAAACCGTGTACCTATGATATGAGCTGCCATGTTAAGCTGGCTAATTTTTCTCAAAACGTTACCTTCGCTTCCATCACCTGGATCGCCGATACATTCTTCAACTGTCACCGATACAGCTCAGACCACACTATTGTTCTCTCAGCCTCATTTTTCTTCCTCAATTCGCTTCATGTCGTCTGTAAATGTCTCTTGCAGGTCGGCCATGTGTTCGTTGTTGTTCCTGAAGGCAGCAATCGGCACTGCCTGTTGGCCAGCGGTTATCTTTGAACATTTCTCTCTGTCGTGCCCACCTTTTTAGTTTGCCACCTGTCCATCTCGGCATTCTTCGCCCCATTGAATTCTCCTATAGCTTCGTTTATGATATGGTCCACCTTGACTCGGGCTTTTGCAAGCCACTGACTCCCTCATACTTTGTTTTACAACGGTCAATTTTCAAGTAGAGTTGAGCATTTCATTCGCCGAGGTTAGGTAAGTTATTTTGCGGTTGCTCTGAATGCTGAGCAAACGGCACGACCGGATCCACGAATTTGAGATGGGTTCGACTCATCGATCTCAGGTGGCATCGATGCTGTCGTTATTTCCTCGACCCGTCCGAATTTGCTCTCAGCCATCTCGTCGCAAATAGGGAACAGCCTTCTGAAGATTTTATCTCCTTGTTCCAGAGGTTTTTTTTTTTCAGTAAACACGAAGCAATGTGTCGTGAAATATCATTTCTATCGTACATATTCTTCCTTTGATGCGTTTCATGCTGATGCCTTGCTCTGAAGAAACTGCGTTGAATTCCATCTTCTCGAATGGACTGTCCACACTGTCCACTTTATTCTGCAAAAATCCTGACGGGAGTTTCTGTTCTTCTGCCTCTTTTAACAATCAGCTACGAAGGGACATAATCTCTTGTGCGGAAATCTTTCAGAGTTGTCCCAGCTGCCTTGATTATTGCTCGTGTAAACTATAAGAGGGGTGATCTCTTCTTAATTTGTTGAACGACAAATTATACAAAACTTCGGATCATTATTTCTTGACTTCCCCATTCGTAAAATTTGTGCAGCTGAATTGTTTTTCATCCTTCTCACATGCGGACATATCTCCTATCTTCCGTTACCCGTCTGAATTTTGAAGTACGGCAGAGGCTTTCGCTCCATTTTAATCGTTATTCTATTATTACCAAGGATGTTCCGTCTCATGTAGAGGGATATATCCTGGATTTTCCTCATTAAGGTGAACGAATGTAAGGCCTAGGAATAGGATCGTTACTTCTTGTTGAAACGCTTGCGCATGAATTTTTTCCATATCTCTCCTATTCGTAATCATCTCTGCGTTCTTTAAGTGCTCTAGCATTTTATTTGTACTATTTAAATTCCCTCTTACATACGGTAATGCTCAAGCGTGAATTAACCACCTTGAAAAGCATTTCATTGCGTAAGTTGAATCGATAATCTTTCAAGTTCCACCTTATCAGCTTATCACTCGGACATGTTCTTTCAAGTTCCACCTTATCAGCTTATCACTCGGACATGTTCTTTCAAGTTCCACCTTATCAGCTTATCACTCGGACAAGGCTTGTGTTAATTTCAAAGTTTATCCTTCGTTTTCGGTGGGCATATTTAGCATTACCGCCTGCACGCATTACCATAATTTATTGGCATAGTCAATACGATCTTTAGCGTAATCTTTCATTTATCTCCAAACCTATCCTCAAATGGCTTTCTTTAGCTTTCATTCACCGAATTTCTTCGGCCGTTGTCTTCCGTTTACGAGTTGCAGCGCCTTCTCCTTGACTTTATTGTTGAACATAATTTTCGTCTTGACTGGACCATGAATGTTATCGATATTGAAAGGCACAACTATTGATTTGTCTTGGAGAGTGCCCACTGATCGGTTAAAATGCACACGTAGTTGCTCGTTCTTCCTCTTTTATTCGCTTTATTTACCTTATTTACCTTCATTTACCTTAATCTTAGGCTCGTCTCGTGCCCACCGGCTACTGAAGAGTCGATTTACCGTTGTTTCATTTGAGAGGAGAGTCCGGACTCACTCCACCGTTTCGTTCCGTTTAGGGTGCTGCTCGTGGTGGCTCGGCAGGACGAAGCCAGTGAGTCTGGTCGAAGCCTTCTAAAAACCGACCGCCCACTAACCAGTACGAAACCGTGAATTTTCTTCCTTCAACGTGTGCATTCCCTTCATCACAGTAACAGATACCAACATCTCCTCTGTATATTGTCACTATCTTTCTTCCCGCTTTGACATTTTAATCTTCCATTGCGATTGGATAAGTAGGCTTTTGGGCGAGAATATAAAGATCTTTTCATTCTTCTTCGCAACTGTTAAGGAACGTACCCTCTTGTTAGAATGGCCCTTGCATTGATTTGAAGGCCTAGGGCTTCAGTATTTAGCAGTACTCCCTGGCATGAGATAATTTTCATTGCTCACTGACTCTTAATCCAACGCTTCCTACCATCCGCGCGCCTGCTTCCTTTCCCAAATCGTAGAGCGGTTCTGTCCTTCGAGGTGATTCTATCCTTTCTTTTGTCGTGTTCCTTAGACATCAAGCAGTGGTCGTTTTTCTTTCCTCTGGCAGATAATTCAGCGTTTTCTTCCCAGCTAGTTTCTTGCAGCTTTGTGCACATGCAACGAGAGTTGTTCTTTCGCATAATGGTGTGAACCCGAGATTTTTAACAGTCAGTCGTGGGTCGATGTGTTTCGAAAACATTGAGAAGGTCGGCTAACACTCAAGGAATTAAGGCCATCTTCATATTCTATTCTATCGACTGTTTCTCTATCCGTTTGTCCTATTCGTTTTTTGCATCCATCTCACTGAGTGGACGAGCAGGCATCGTATCGCGAATTTGGCTAACTCATGTACAGCGACCACCTTATTTGTTATGTTCGTGATGCTGGTCGAGGTGGATGGAAGGAACATTGAGGGAAGTACCTCATTTGAGGTCGATGGAAGGAATTACCTTTTGTTTCTTAATTCTGAAGTCGCATCTTTAATCCTTGCAAAGTTACGCAGTCTCTTCATCAAATTTGCAAGTTTGTCGCCCTATAGTCCATGAACACCTCACATTCGCTGTACGTTTTTATCTGTTTGTCCTTTATTCTCAGATCCTCTTGTATTCCATTTTCTAGCCCAATCGGAATTCTTGGATCCAGTTTCGACTTATCTGCGAAACAACCGTTGGTAAATTTACGTGATGATCAGTCTGAGTACGGAAATTTTGATCTACGACTGATCGAAAGAGAAGAGGGGAGGTGTTAGGGCTTAATTTTTCACGATTGTCTTTGTTGCTTGGGACATTGCTATTAGGCCTTCGTCAGCGCATTTAACTCCGCTAGTGCGCATAAGCGCAGATGCACGTTTGTAAGCCTATGTGTCTGTGTGTTTGTCTGTCCGGCAATTCCTTCTCAAGAAACTTTGAAAGAAATCGCAGATAGCATGCTCGACGAGAGGATCGCTTGCAACACATCACTTCTGGGGTGGTCACCTCAGTGCAGGAACATCCTTCTCTCGGTTGTTTTGTAGAAGTGCTTTTCCGCAAACATTGTTTCTCGACAGAGCTTCCCTTAAGACATTATTTTCAGTTTCACCATGAAGGAGAGGGTTGCCAAAGAAAAGGCATAAACAGCAGAGCATATTGCATCTAACACCTGTTGTATTTCGTCATGTTTTTGAGTCTGCTATGCGTATACTATTACACCTGCTCAGTTTATTCCACCTGTTCTATACTTTAAACCCTGGAATTTAATGTATAAAATATCTTGCTTGTAATCGATCCACCCCGGTTCCATTTTTATGTTTTCGCACGATATGCTTTGCAAAAACAGGTAATGCCGATGTCGTATCTGGGCTTCCATGTTTGTCAGTCTCTCTGCCTATCCGGTTCTCTCAGGAACCACCATCATTGAAGATAAAGATATGAAGGTACAGTGCACTCTGTAGTTTGACATCCTCCACTAAAGTTCGTATCGATCGATTCAATTTGAAAGAAGTTGTGCACATTAGAAAGTGGGCAAAATTGTATCGTTCGATATGCACAATAAAAAAAAGTCTTTCGCAAAAGATTCGCTTTTAAATAGGAAGGTATTGCGTTACGTTTTGCTGGTATCAGGTGAAACTGGTTGATCACATGAAGGGAATGCAAAAGCGCATGTCGTACCAGCTTGTATGATGTGCTTTCCCACATATTCTCTTCTGAGACGTTATTTTATAAACGGGAGAGTGCGTTTTCTGCTATTCGTATTTTCCAGTAGGCAGTAAGATTTTCGGTTTTCATTGAAAACTTTTGATTTAGTGGTTTCGGAGTAAGAGACTACGGAAAAGCCGAGTGCGAAGAGATCGATGAGTGTCCCGCTAGCGGTCGAAGGCATGGATGCCCTCGCTCTCGCACAGGAAGGTGAACGTCTTTGCCGAGAAAACAACATGAAAGCTGGTATTGCCTCTTATTGTAGTTCTATGACCGGAAACGATTTTATTGTTATATTCTTTGGTATTATGCAATTTTCCACTTTGATAATCGAAACAATCGGGCATTAATGGAAGGTGGAACGGAGTTGTTCGTGATAGAAGATCAGCAACTGAAGTGAGCGGGCTTCCATTGATAGTGCTATGGCGTATGAATGCTAGCTGTCTCGGGATCCTTTCCGTTGTTTGTGATATGATAATTTGGATGCTCAGGCACAAAGCACCTGGAGATGGCATTTTGATCTATGATGACCTGGATATTTAGGTATAAAGTATCTGGAAATGGCACTTGAGAAGAAGGTGAATTTGGGTGGACGCAGTATCGAAACTGTATCGGCAATCTATTCGCAGCTAGGCAACGCCTATTTCGCTCTTCGTGATTTCAACAAAGCGCTTGAGTATCACCAATATGACCTCGAAACTGCAAAGTGAGTGTCATCAGTCTTGTTTAGGATTATCCTACGGCTTCCGTTTACATGTGATGCGAATATAATGCGTCATTTTTGCCACATATACATAGATATTCACGCTTATTTCATTGAATCTTTTTAATATCGATGCCACAATTCACTAGCAAATGGGTTCGTTTAGTAGATATTGGACTGACTCCGGAGTTTTTATGAATGGAAGCGAATTGACATGAGAATGGCACAAGAATAGGATCGCGTAATTGTTCTCGAGCGATTTTGTTATTGTTGCAGGATTTACGAGGACAGCGGCCGGAATTAATGGAAGAATTGTTGTGGGATTTGCAGAACCCAAAACATATGAGGGTACAGAATAGATACTGAGACATAAATACTAATTATATGCAAATTGCCGACGATGAAATAGTGCGATGAAAGTGAAGCGTAAGCAGAGATAAAAAAAAGGATGTATTCCATTCGTATAAGGTGTATTTTGTTTTCGTTTTCTCATAGGTGGTAATGAGTTACAGGTTATTGAATGATCAAAGTGGCCTAGCGAAAGCAAATGGTAACGTCGCAAATACGTATAAAGCGTTGGGTGATTTCGACAGTGCATACGATCATGCTGTTGTGCATTTGAAACTCGCTAGAGAGATGAACGATAAGGTTTGTTGAGTTGATTTTGATCTATTATTCTCTGTCCCTCTCCCCTCCCTCCCCCCTCTCTTATTCACTCTCTTCAAGCAAAAACACACTGAAATAGATTTCTGTGGTTTCTTAAAAAGCATTATGGGTTCTGCAGAGCTCGCGAAAAGCAGAATGACGCAATATAAGAGAACATAATGAACGCTAGTGGCATCGATCCGTGAAGTGAGATTAGTCGTAATGGCAACAAAGGGAGGTTACTTGATTTTTTTTTGAGGAGATGTTGAAAATTGGTTAATGAATGAAGAGATTTGCGACTAAGGAGAGGAATGTTCAGCAAGAGGCTTCTTTTTAATGCCTTTTTATCAACGCTGATTGGACGACGATTTCATCTCTATGCTGAGAGCTTTGTATATGCGGAGATAAATAGGCGATATGGCACCTTAAATTTGGGGGGGGGGGGGTGGGAGGAGCAGAGTTTTGGTTTGAATCTTCAATGGATATCTGCTTGTTGCCTCACTTTCTAGCCTTTCTTAAAAATGGCTTTTCAGATTTATCGCTTTGCTTCCGTTTTCTTATTTTATTAGAGTGTTTTTCCTTTTTGGAAGTGACCATGCCTCTTCCTCGATGCTGCGATTTGTAATTATCATTTATTCTCAATTCTGTCGATTACTTTAGCAAACATGGAATAGTTGTTGGAATTTCTTTTAATTTTAAGACGAGTAATTATGTTGTAGTTGACGCCTTTTTATGTGTGCAGTTTATTTTTGGTCAAGAAATTTGAATATTTGGCATCGTTTTTGCGAATGATTATTGCGTTTTGAATGAATCGGGCAATTTGAATTGTTTAGTTCCTTTTTATTTAAGTACTAATATCGTTGTTGTTAATGTTTTTCGTTTTAAAGGCGAATATTTTCATTGAAGGAATCGGAAGCAAGAGCACTCTACAATATGGGCTCAATATACCATTGTCGTGCAAAAGCGAGAATCCGATCTGCAGCACATCGTGATATTTCAGCATTGTCGCTCTCAGTACCAAGCGATCGCAGTACCACATCCGAACTACAAGCCGCGATCAACTGCTATTTGTTAGTGTTCTTTCGATTTTTCGTTTTATTAGATTAGATTAGATGTCAAAATATTTTTATTATTGCTTACTTCGTACAAAGATGTAGAGTTAGGAAGAGAGAGTAGGGGGGGGGGGGAGGTGGGGGTGGGAGAGGAGCTGCATATCGTTCGTTATTGTTGTCAATGGTCTCTGCTGTTTTCGATGAACTATTACTAAAGCATGAAATCTTCTAGCACTTCTTAGATGTTGTTCTTGTTTTTGTTGCTGTATAAAACAAGTGAATTTAATTGTCGATAGAAGCACGCCGAAATTGATGCGTACTTATGAGCTTTACAACTGTATATCAAATAAAGCACTCTGCAATAGATGATTAGCATGATAACTGAATGGAACGCGAATTTGATCAATTCGCATAAGGGGATAGTTGTGCAAAATTAGGCACCTATAGATTAAATTAATTCAGTCCGTTTGATGGGATTCCTCTTTTACCGATCTTGAAGGAATTGAATTCAGCGAATTCAATTCATACTTAGTATTTTTTTTTCTCTGAAAGTTAAGAGAAAATAGTTTGCTATAAATTTTGAAATCAAATAAGTGAGAAAGGAAGAAAGCAACAAAAGTTTAAGAAATTGAGATGGCGAATGGTAAGGGGCTGAGCGATGAAGGGGATTCGAAAGCAAAGAGGTTTATAAGAAGAGCGCTAAAAGATGCTTTCCAAGAAAAGTTGCATTGAAAGTGGCTTCCATCAAATTATATGTATATTTGAGCTAAGAGCCTACTATCCTCCAAAAGAAACGCTTAGCCTGTTCTTCGTGCAATAAGGATCGAAAGGACGGGAATGAAGAATATTAGAGGCGCTGAGAGATGAAATATGGAGGACGTTATGGAGGACGGTGAACAATATTGGAAAAAGCTGACTATGGAGAAATGCAGCAGAAAAGAAGTGAAGGGAGATTTCCAAATTTTCACAGCATACTCACCTTATTTTTAAAAACTGCTCGGATGCCAACGCTCGGCAACATTTTTTTTTCGATCTTTAGGCTGGTTTATTTCAGCAGCATGTTTTCGTCTTTAAAATGTTCGACTCCACCTTTATCACCTCCAAAAGAGTCCCAATATTCGTCTTTTTTTTCAAAGGGGTTCATGAATCTTCCTAATTTCCAGCTGTTATGGATTATCCTAATCCCCGACTTGTATGGATTGTTCTTTTCTGGATCGAGTTTGCCATGATTCGTTATTGGCATTCACCGAATTTGTGATTTAATATTTTCAGGCAAAATTTGCAAATCGTTGAAGAAACACAAGATCTTGCTGCATGTGGTCGCACTTATGGTAATATCGGCAACACATACTATATGTTGGGTGATTACGTGACTGCGGTCGAATACCATAACAAGGTGCATAACGATGCGGTGTTCTTTCTTATGAGTTGCATTTTTTAATGTTTATTTAGAGCATTGCGAATGGCGCATTGATTGTTACATATCTATGAAGATACAAGAGCCGTTATGTGGAATATTGGAATCTAATGAATTGATGGCAATTATTGTGAAGTGAGTAGCACCTGAGGGCATTAGGCGAACAGGTAATTAGATGATATTCACTGAACTTTTTCCTCACCTTAAAATTTCCTAAGGCGAATATTGTGTTGTTGAAGATTTGAGATGTTTCGAAGTGATGTTTGCTATGTGTCCATCAGTGTTGACATGCAAGGAATTGATGGTATCAGGGTTGACTATTTCACTACAGACGATACGTAGAAACATTATTGGGAGTGCTTTATAGAAACAAATATAAGTAATTCGGTGACGAAATTTACTGCTCAGACTTACTGGAAACTAATTATACTTTTTGAGAATTATGAATCTATTATGATGGAATAGAAATGGTGATTGAAACTATTTTGATATGGCGTTAAAGAATGGAATTTGCGAACTGTCTAGAGGATAAAGGCATTATTCTTGTGTCATTAGCGTTCATAGCTAAAGCATCGCATTGTTTATGTTGCAGCGTCTCGAAATAGCACGTCAATTTGGTGATCGTGCCGCTATGAAACGTGCATATACAAATCTTGGCAATGCACATATATTTCTTTCATTGCCGGCAAAAGCTATCGAATATTATAGGTGAGTTATTAGTTTCTTTAGACTGTTGTTTCGCTTATTTGCATATGTGTTTCCCTGATTTAGCGTTTTCAAATTGCGCAGATTGTGTTTTTTTTTCTGGTTTCGCCAAATGAGATCGACCTTTTAGGAGTTCAAATACGCTGCTGAAAAGTTGATTTTTTGATCATTGGTCATCGACTGATCTCTGAAAAAATCGTCGAGCGATCTGATAGGTTTGGAAGATTAAGGGATTTTGTTAAATATGGAATTCTACTGCGCACTTTTCAACTGACTCTCAAGAGTGGAGTTTTATTAAGGGTGATAGGAGGGGAGCATATACTCGAAGATTCATTGCTGTGATTATCTCTAAATAGTTTGTTAATTTCCGTTTGTAGTTGTTTGACCTAACGATGTTTATGAAGCCGTTTTGGTAGGGAAATAAATATGACGATAAAAATGATAGAATATTATCATTCATTCATACTGATTACCATGATGCAGATGTTTTTTTTAATTTCAGATTGGCACTTTCAATGGCCACCGAATTGGGCGATGAAGTATCTGAAGCACAGTGTTGTTTCAGTCTTGGCAGTGGGGCCGCTATTTCCGGTGATTTCTCAACAGGTGCGTTGTTCTTTTTTTTCACTTTTGAATTTCTTCTCATTTATTATCATTTTGCGAATACTTTTCGAATCGTTTTGTTTCGCGTGAGCTTTTGATATCCGTTGTAAATGAGCACAATGATTTCATTATCTTGATGTGAAGGACGTCGGATGAGGTTGAAACGAATGGAGCGATCTTTTTCGCATTTGTTATACTATTCCTGGGGATATTGGTGGATATTTGTTTTGTTGAATTCGATTTGTGTATCTATTCTCGGATTTGAGCTAATGGTTTACCTATCCATTGTAAGAGAAGCACATCGTCAAGCATTATTTCCGTATGCCTCATATTTAAAAAAACCACTGGGATTAATTGCAATAGATTTTACAGTAGAAATAGGCGTCTAGTTTATTTTCTCACAAGATGAAGTTACCCGTGTAAGGTCGGCTGCCACATAAAACTAATTTCAATAGAATCATACATGAAATTGTTATCGATTAATACACGTATAGTTAGTATCGTTCGCAGTAAAGAATGCCATTTTTTTTTTTTTGAAATATTGGTGTAAAATTAGAGTTTTGTTTGTGGGTCGTGATTCTCACCGATGCTTTATTGCTTTCAATTTAAAAGATTATTTTCATTGAATATATTCCTCCATTCTTTCCACGCCGCCCCCAGCCCCCTCCCCGCGGCAGGTGGTTTTGCTGTTGTTTCGTTGCCTTAATCCTCAACTCCATTAAATCCATATATATGAAAATTGCCCTCTTTAAGTGATAGTTAAGATGCTTTTTTTTTTGAAGTCTAAATATGTTAGGATTGCGTCCATAAAGAAGACAGAAGCGAATTTTTCGGTAATTACAGCGGCCGAGTTTCATACCCGTCATTTGATATTGGCGCGTAAATTGGGCGATCGTTGTGGTGAGGCACGTGCATGTACTGCTCTCGCCGAAGATTGTGCAGCGCTTGGCGAGGCAAGGAAGGCACTCTACTTTTACGTCCTTCACGCTCAAATTGCCGCTGAGGTTTATTTATTTATTTATTTTTGGTCTTCATTTGCATATGTTATTTCATTTGCATATAAGCGCCTTATTTAGTAGATGTTGATCCTGGTAGGTAAAAAATGTCGATTGTGATGTCATTTTCGACATCTTTTTCATGCATCAGAATGGCGTTTATGATAGATGGCATTCAGACTGCATTTTATTTATGATCTTTGATGTTGGCAGTAGTGTTGAAACATCGATCAAGGCCAGATGTTTGCCGCTTATTTGCTGCATTCATCAGTGGCGATATATGATGGACTTATTTATCCGATATGCGTTCAATTAATTTGCTTTTTATTGCCGGCATGTAGTGAAAGTTTTTTGTTGCGATTTTTTCATTAATGAGGCCGAATGGAGCCAGTCTATCAATGCGCGTGCCGATGCGAGTGGGGGAGGGGATCGACGAACATTTTCTAAAGCCTTTTGTTTAAACGTTCATAAAAATCAGAGCCAACAATTGAAGAGAATGAGCCAAGTTGAATGGTTAGGATACTTTTTGCTTCACTCATCCAATGGGGATTTACAGCCCATTTCACTCTCTCTAGTCCCAAGCGTCGTTTTTCGTTGTCAAAAAAGGAAGCTAGCTTCTATGCGACTTACTGTTAATGCGGATTGGAGCGATATTTAGGCGGTTTCAAAAAATTGAAAGTTCAGTTTAGAACGTAGTCGACCACTATTTCTAGATTTGTGAGTTGAGAAAATTGTTGGAAATAAGAGAAACGTGAGAACTTGAGTTTTGTGTTTCTAATATCCTCGTAGAAATATAAACAAAACGTTATACGATGTCTTTGCATATTCAACTATTTTTTGTTTACTTCAACATCTCTCATATAAATTTCATAAGAATAACGAATCTAGCCGGATATGCAAATAATTTTCATCGCGATATTTTTCTAAGATATGAATTTGAATCAATTTTATTAACGAATTAAACGATTACAAATATTAGCGAATTATTGAAATTAACGAAATCGGAGTCGAAACTGAGCTTTGATGAAATTTTCCTTTAGTTTTTAATTTTTAAATTCTAATACAAAAAAGAGATTTGTTCATGTGGATATAATTTTTGTCGGAATGCTTCTACTTTTCTTTTGTTTTTTTTTTTTTTTTTTTTTTTTTGAAAATTGGTCTTTGATGCACGAGTTGTGGCATTTCGATTTTTCGATATGCTCAGTTGAAAAGCTCTATGTTGATTTTAAAATGTTAGTGAGAGTTGGAGATTTGTGATGCAATGAGACGAGCAGATGCTATCACTCTGTAGTTTTATCGTTTATGAGGGTAACATTAGAGGGTCGAACGCATTCAGCATTTAATTTGAAGGCGGTGATTTCTCCTCGAAAATCCCCACTGTATACTGCACCAGATTATCGCCATCCCTTATCGTCTTCGAGCATTCCGCCATTGGTGTGGTTGTTCTGAAACAGAGGGTGAAAGGATTCATTAGCACTTTTTTGATGGGCCGAAAAGAATGTGAGCTCGTTTCATGGCTTTTTATCCCTATGGGCTGTGTTCGTCGACGTGAAAATTGCTTCCTGTTGAGTCGGCTAATGGTAGTGATGTCACGCAATACGCTCTTACTTCTTTTACTGGGTGTCATGATACTGGAACAGTATGTTTTCTTCGTTGTTAGCGCCTCTCAGATAAGCTTTATTTATTTATCTCTTCGCTATTCTCTTAACTTAATTCTCCTTTTATTGATATTTCTAGAAGAATTTTTTCCGGAATTTTAATTGCACACAAATTCCGGACTGTTTATACTGAATGCTTTATGAATATTTCATTGCAGTTGTTGCCGTTTCATGAATCCTCATTTCTCTTTCGTCGTTTCTATTGTATTCCGTCATTTAAAGCTATTATTCGCAATGAAGAAAGCTTTGCATGCATTATTGCCTTCAGTAGTTTTTTTTTCTTTTTAAACTTAACAGCTATAAACCGCTAAAGCTATGCCCTTATAATTGAATTCATGTGCACGAAATTGCATGAAGGCGCGCTTGGAAAAAAATGAAATTCATTCGAATATAAAACTATTATCAGTTAACTAGTTGATAAATTTTTGTGGTATATTAGCGATTATTAAATGCAAAAATAAATTTTGAAGGCGTGAAAATTAAAAAATAGGGGGAATTTTTATTGAAATATTGACGAAGTAGTGATATGTGAATATTTGAATTCATCGAACAAACACATCTGGTGCAATTTGGAAGGATTATAATGATCTTATTATATAAATTGGCTTGTGTTCTCTTTTTTTGTTGCTCATAATTTTATCACTATCCTGCCATTATTGCCTGTCACATTGTGGGATGTGACGTGCAAGACTGGACTGATAGGATAAAGGCTGATGATGTATTTAGTTGGTCTTGAAGTGAGTTTTTTGATGTCGAATGAGAGAATCGCCAGTGCAGGTAGGGTGATGGGGGGACTGCAAATTTTAGCGGAACGGAGAGGGAGGAAGTTGTCTCTCACTTATTTCCCTTTTTCTACTTGTGACAAGAAGTGAATTTTCAAGGTGGTTGATTACCTTTCTGTTGGTGACTGGTTGCAAGAAATTGGCCATTTGTTGGAAGAAAGGAGAGGGGAAGGATGGCGAGGGAAGAGGTGTCTGCGCTCGAGTAGAAATATTTATAATTATCGGATTTTTACTATACGCTCGAATAAACTGCGCGATCGTTCCTAGTCTAATGCAAGCGATGAACTCAGTGAAGGTGCTCATGCAACCGTGCGGCGTTGTTTTTTATTGCCGCAATAAAAATCAGAACGTTTATACGATATCCGATACTCTTGTATATCTGTTGCCACCGTCAGTTTCCTCCTTCTTCATTTTTGCCCCCATCCTTCCTCCTGCTCATTCCCCTCGAGCCCTCATGACTCCTGGTGTTTCACATCTCATCGGCCAGAAATGTTTTAGCAAGAGTTTAGCGTGTATATCTGTTATCTGTGAAGTTCATTATATGCGTCATAAGAATGAAATTATTTTCTTAAATATCAGCAAAGTGATACTGATTTATTGATAATATTTAGAGAATTAGCGGAGGGTATTTGAAACGTTTGGAGAATTGTTTGAGTCGGCGGAGCGTGAGTTCGTTAATAATTCAACGTTTATGAGGCGAATGGGTAAGTGAGTTGAGGATTGCGTGCAGTTATAGGACAATAAGGCCGCTGATTGGATGATGTGGAGTGAGCATGATTCGTGTGCGCATACACACAATTGCCTGCCTGACGGCATCATTTTTTCGATTCATTTTGTGCGTGTCTAATAGCTTGAAATCATGCTCGTTTAGCACTTCTTCAGCCTGAAGTGGACTTGGTTTACCCCCTTTCCCTTCATCTTTCCTTCATTTGCTTAATATCTGTCACGGTGTTTGGTTACTGAACGAGCCGGTCACTTGCTGCTCTGAAAGAATTGGCCTCATATCTTCGGAGGATTCAATTATGCACTCTGCGTTTATCAATTATCAGGAGATAAACGTTGAGGTGAAAGTTTTTTCGCATCGAACCTATTCCATCGAATGGATTTGAAATTTGAAATTCATAAAAGATTTTAGTTAATACTAGTTAATGTTATAAATTGTTTAGTTTATTAGACACTAAAATAAGCCTGAGCTTGAGGTTACTGAGAAGAAAAGGGGATTAGAGTTCTTATGGGGGTAAATAAGATAACGAGGACGATCACTTGGCGTTTGGAATCGAAATTTTTCAAAACTGGAAGTTATGCGTTAACGTTTTTCAGTCTCTTTGCGCTTAAAATAATGTTTTTTTCACGGGTGATTACATTGAAAAAAATATTGCCATTAGAAAGTTTTATATAAATATATTATTTGCAATAATTATTGAATTATTGATGATCGATATTGATATATATTAATTTAAAGATGTTTTATAGTTTTATTGAGTTAATGAGATTTAAGAGATAAAAGGCTATGATCGTGAATCGATGAATAATCAGTAAAAGTTGAGAAATGAATTTATGCAAAATTGGTACTTAAATGATAGGTGAGATGGAGTATGATAAACGTGGATTGTTTTGAACAGGTATGATTAAGCATATATTAGCACCTTTGCACACATATTTGTTGTCTCTAGGTGATAAGGTTTGTATTCGTAACGATGAGTTTAGCGATATTTTATTTTATTAGTGGAGGTGAAATTGGATGGAATGATATTTACTAAGGCGTTTTTTCTCTTTTCTTTTTTTTTTGAGAATTATTTCCTCAACTTTTTTTGATATAATGGAAATTAAATGATTTATTAACTACGAAGTATTTCAAGATATCAATTAGGGATGCCGCGTTCCGTAATTATTCGGTCGCTGTAAATCTTTCTTGTGTTGATGGCACTAAATCGTTGTGTCCATCAATGCGTAGACGTTTGATGAGGCGATTTATTGTGCTTTATGGAAGTGAGTATGGAGCTTATATGGAGAAATTGTTGGGATGGCCGAGGAATGTAACTTCAAAAGATGCGACGCATTCTTGATTCCATGAAATGGGATTCCCCATGCTGTCAACTATTTGCACACACTCGCACGTCCTAAGCTAGGCATTCCGCCTTTGTCTCATTTGATTTGTCCTGTTCTTATTTGAATATCTATTGTTGGGCCATCAGCATTACTGCAATTGCAATTCGTCTTCTTACTAATTGAGTGGTCCTCAGATATGTGAATGTGAATGGGATAGAGATGTGGATAATAAATAACCTCATAATTTCACGAATATTTTATCCAATTTTTTCTACGAGTCTGGATTCTGAGTCCAAGCGCTCAACCTTATATGGCTCATTGAAGAAGTTAATTCGCCAATTGGTTGTGGGTTTAGTTGGATTGTCTTATACTCTGTTGCGCGTTTCGAGGCATTAATTAACTACCACTATTTTTATTCTCTGCCTTTCTGGGGCTTTGAAAAGTATTGCGTTTCAATATTTCATCGATTAAAGAGGCACTGAAATTTATGAGCCTTGAAGGGATTTGAGCTCAGCGATGACTGTGCTCTATAATCGCTCGAGAGATATAGTCAAGTTAGTGATCCATAATGTTGTTGGCTTACCGTTTTTGCGCCAAATTTTTGGAGCATATTTATTTCGGCACCAAATATAATTTTCTATTTTCTATTTGTTTATTCAGCAGACGCGGCAATTTCTTGTCCAACAAACATTAGTAGGTATATTGTCGGTAATGGCTGGCAAAGATTTTTGCCATCGTTTATATCGGTTAAGAGTATAAACGGCGAATATAGTAGTACCTCAAGTCCAAGTTTGTAGTTAATAGTGCAAGCTTGTTCAGCTGTTCAATCAGTGAAAAGTTCGCAGGCTTCGAAGGTTTTTACACTTTTTCATTCACAATAGCAGAAATCAGACGATAGCATGTACAAAAGAGGACTTGAGAGATTTTATTGCGACATGAATCGGCGCTCTCAGAATGTTTTCATTTCTATTTGCCGTCTTGAAGACGCAATCGGATTACTGAAATTATTTGGTGACTATTTTATCTTTTTATAGATATAAGAACTGGGCTTGTTATGAAGCAATTACATTACTTTAGCTCATTTACATATTCCTTATAGGCAGTTTTTTTTAATTGTTTTTATAGTTGCAGTGAGTATTAAGTTTTTCTACTAAGATGGTACAGGTGTGAAAAACTTTCCGAGCATATTTCAGACGAATATGACTCATTTTGCAGTGTTGTTATGTTTTCGAGTTTAATGCTTATATCGTCTATGTGCTTCCAGTGACATGAGTGGTGATGGTGATGACATGAGGACGCGTTGTTCCCCTAGCTTTGACGACGCTCTTGCTATCTCCCCTCGAGCACTCTCCATCCCCTGCCATCGCGTTTCATCTCGGCTGGAGTTCCCTTAAAAAAAAGATGAGTTGGTTGAAGCAAACTGCTGCCAAAATTTTGCGCCAACTGCTCAGTAAGTATTCATAAGGCTTGAAATGCGCATAGCGCATGATTGCTTCTTATCAAAAATTTGCATATTGTATATTGTGCGAGAGTTCTCATCAAAAATGGTGCGCCATTTCGAGCCGGTAATCAAATGTCCTCATCGAGCAGTGCAATTTCTTTTATGCGTAATCGATTAGATTCGCTGCTGCTCTCACATCCCATAACTCCCGATGTTCAACGGCTTTCGATGCTCACTGCAAAAATTGCTTCTTTTTTTTTTTTCATTTTTGAACGTTTTTCTGTGTGTACATTTGTATGCGCTATATCTACGTGCATTAGAGCTGAGATGGGCGAGAATTTAATTTCGAGGCATGTTTTGCCTCAGGATTTTTTTTTTCAAAATTCTAGAGGTGGCCGGTGCTTCGAGATGCATCGGGTTTGAGAGCTTTCTGGGCATCCTCGAGGCACTCCGAGTGTCTGGTTGTCCCTGCCATCAAGGCGTTCTTGAAAGTTTTGAGCTGGTGTGAGGGACGGAGCCGTTGTGAAAACATCTGGAGCATACAAGCCTCTCAATACCGATTTTTCTCGTGCTCCGAAAAACTATTCTCCGCCTCCTTAGCGTTATTTCGCATCCGTACTGAAGTGATATCCTTTCGTTTCGTTTATTCCACCGATGCAGAAAAGTAGACGAATATTTGCATTTATGTCACTTCAATGTCGTTTACTATGTGCTGCATGCAATATTAAGCAGTTGTTTGCACAATATCTCATCGATCTTTGCAATATGTTACTCTTATAGTTGGTTATTCTCTTAGCACTTTTCGGAATTAATTCCTTATTAATCTCACCTCAATAGTATCTTGCCTTAAGTTCCGCGATTTTCATGTTACTTCTCCTTTAATGTATGACCCGAATGTCACCATTTAGTACTTGTTGAGACGTTCGTTGGCTGTTACCAACTCCAAGTCAGGGTTGACCTCCTAGTCATTTCATGGGAGGAGTAGTACTCCCCAACCATTGTTTTCGATAGGTCAATTTTTGTGAGCATCGTTTTTAAGTACGTCTCGATTTTTAGCACAGTTTGAGGCCATGTAATCAATCCTTCAATGGCTGTTCATTTGAAACTGTTCACTGATAGAGTAGGTGTACAATCGGTATCTCGTGAATTTCGATGCTGTTAAGGGAGGCAAAGGAGAAGGAGAAAGAAGCGGCTGATAAAACGGATCCATGAAGAGACTAAATGTCGCCATTTCATTGCTGTAGTAAACATCATTTATGACAGTAGTTATTATGAGCGACTTTGCCTTATTTTTACTAAATTGGGATTTCGAATATCCTCTAAGAAATTCTAAGAAATAGTTGCGCTCTTTTCAGATTCTTCTCGAGTTGACCATTTTGGGGCATTTTTTTGGCTGAATCTCAGAAAATAATTTCACTGTTCCATCCATATTCGAATCTCAAGAAATATTTATTTATTATATTTGCTTTATTATCACCTGGCAAGTGGAATCAGATTTTCAGTTTATGTGTTTTTAATTGTGCTTTCGTATTCCTTATCCGTATCATTGTTATCTAATGCTATATAGAGGTTAGTGAAGTTCGCGCGCTATATTTCGTTGTTGCAATTTTCAAGTTCATCAAAGCAAGTTCAAGCCAAGAACAGTTTCGACCTATCCGCGATGCCGTCTTGTTGATTGTTCTCCGTATATTCCATGGACATATGTAGCGCTATGATCGTGGTTTTCGGGCATCAGGCTCAGAAAGCACTGCCACAGAGGTTTTCTAATGGACAATTTTAATAACCGGTTGCTGACTTAGCCAATAGCCATTCTCTGAAATGTCTTGCGTGACATCCACTGCTAATGGTTTACAGAGTTCGAAGTACTAGGTATTGGCTATTTAAGATTTTCTTTTTTTATTTGGAGGAAGCAAGGAAGGGAGAAGGTATGCGCTTTCCTTTTTTTTTTACCGACCAGGGTGTTGTATCGTTTAGCAGCATTTAATTCATTAATGATGGCGGAAGAATAAAAATCTCTCATTGCCTCATTGCTCTTATCAGGAATTAATATGCAAATATATTTGTCACGCTTCTCGTCTTTCAATTTCCTTTGAAACTCTTTGAAGAAATAATGCGAGGATGAAGAAATGTTGAACACTAAGCGAGAATAGATCATCAAAATTTCGATTATATTATTGATTTTGCATCTGAATAGTTGAGACGATGATTGCTACTATAATGCAGATTTAATTTGCAATTTTAATTAGTGAATATGTGGGAAATTTTATAAAGTTTGAGGTAGAAAGAAATTTGACGGATAATTGAACGATGCAAGGAAGAATAGTGATTGGCCCATAGAGCTGCATGCATTCGAAGGATTTTGCGCACTTCAACAGCACTTATGAAGGCTGTTGAAATGCTGATTGGAATGTAGACTTGGGTAAATAGCTTTGTTAGGTTTGATGCGAAAAAACCTTAATTCGCAAATTTCGAGCATGTTTTTGAGGAGAAAATCTGAATTTTATTGATGAGACTCGTTCCTCTCTAGCAATTTTATGGCATATATATATATGCAAATATACATATTTGTGTTCGGTGTTCATCATCATCGCATTCCTCGCGGAGGCTCCCGCATGAAGGTGGGCCGCAAATTTTGCACCCCAGAGGCACCTGTGGGTTCTGTCATTTCTACGAGAGATGTTTAAGAAGCGGGTCTTAGTTTGGCGAGCTTAAAAAATTACCCCACTAGTCATAGGAAAATGGGGAAACTCTATAAGGCACCGTATTCGAACAGTACACACTGAAGAGGAACGGGACATATAGGTTTTAGTAGAGAAGCGGCCGGCAATTTATTGTGCAAAGGTCAATGAAAATGGGACACGTTTTCGCCGATAATTTATAAAAATAAGCTAAGAGGGTTTGAGATAGAGTTATAAAGAAGGTGCCGAAGTTGAACAAAAATCGGGTCATGCAAGAACTGTGTCTTGTATTAACTGAATGATTTTAACGGGACTACACTCAGTGCGATTTGTGGAAACATGCAAATGTGACCGTCATGCAAAAAATGCGCCACATTACGGGCAAATGTCATTAGTGGTCCTCCATGTCGAATTTCTTTGGACTTTATTTTTGTAACAACCTTATATTGCATTAGAGTGGAAAATCTCATGTCATATGTAGACGTTCAGCTAATGGAAAACCCGTTTCAAATTAACGAGGAAGGAAGTTGTTTGACGACGCACGATGAAAATCTTTATAAGTTACACGTTAATTCGAGGTAAAGGTATCGCTTTCGGAGCCAAACAAGGTGTTGTCTTATTCTGGGCTTTTCGGCTTCGAAAAAAAACAACGTTTACTTGGAAAGTAGTCATGTATGCAAGTGATATGCAACTTATTTTCGATTCTAAAAGTTGCAAACAACATGAGAAACAACGTTTGATAAATACTACGAAAAAAAATTAATCAGCTTCACAGCCAAAAAATATTTGCGGAAATTGCGGCGATTTATTGTGTGGAGTTGTCACCTTCCGAGCGCTATATTTCGTCAACACTCTCGGATTTGTTGTTGCTTTCAGTGTTTATCATCAGCGTAATGGAATCATGAGCACGGTAGGTACGCTGCGCTCTTCGTACCTTTATTTCCCCTTAAGTGCAGTTCACTTATTTGAAAATAATGCAGTATTACAGCGTTCAATTCTTCTATCTCTTCTTAGATGAGATAATTAACAACTAATTTTTTTAAGTTCCCCTTTATCAGTTATACTGATTTTTGTGCACCTTTCGGACTTCAACTGCAACTTCTTTATCGAAGAGAATTTAAGTTGCACTAATTCCGATCGATGCATGCGTCTGCATGTAAGTATTCATATTGCATCATAATGTTTTGCATATTGTATTCGGTATTGCAAATATGCAAATATTATATTGAAGTTTATACAAAAATTCTTGTTTTACAAGTTTTATTTGTTTTCGAATGTGTATGGACTTAATGAGATATAATTTTGATTAGCACCCATTTTTTGCAAGGTTCATCGTCGTTGATTTTCTCGCCTTTGAATAGGCGGACATTTATAGATATGACGGTCTTGTGTAAGCTTTTCTTAATAGAATACGTAAAGAACGCCTTATTGCAAAAAGTTTTGCATAATATTAGCTTTGATGTTGATTTTGTCGGGATTGCTTTAGTATCGTTTTTGTGTTGGTTTCGTTTTTAGTGTATTTTATTTGTCGATATATTTTTAGCTTGCGATCCACTTGTATAGTTTCAAGCAAACTCCACTTCATTAGTAATCAGGGCCATTTTAGGTCTCACTCATCACTTTCTTTTGCTGAGCAATTTCTCAAATCCTTCAAGTCTCCACTTTTCTGAAGTTCGCATCAAATTGGGGGTGAAAATTCTTGCTTATGGATACTTATGTTTTTTAGTGTAGTATCCGATTTTGAAAAACAAAACTTCATACCTTGTAGTGTGCTGAAAGTGGGAAGTGAGTTGCTTATAATGTTAAGCTCAGTGTCTCAGTTGGCTTCACTATGTGTGCGGAATTCTGTAATTGTGCCTATGTGGTATTTGTACACCACCTGTAATCAAACAATAAGCCACATTCTGTGACCTGTTTCAGGTAGAGCTTTGGTCGCTCAGGAAGTTTTGCTCAGAACTTCGAATGTCCTTAAATTGTTGAGCAGCTTTGCAGTAACATTTCATACTTTTTACTTACTGTTTCAGGTTAAAGCGTTGATAGGTCTATTACAGCGATATTAATGCATCAACTTCAAGATGTGTTGTCTCTTGTATATACTCTCTTGTTTAGGGAAGTGATTCTTTGTATATTTCTGACAGAAAAATGTCGAATTTGGAAGGTTGCCAAAGTTCTCGAATCCTCAACTACTTTTAAAATGATGCGCTTATTATCTTTTTTTTAATATTTATAAAAAGGAGGATGACGTGGTTTCGTTGATTCACGTAAACGACGACTTCCGTCATTGCCGGCAACTTGGAAAATCTCATAGCCGTTGTTTTAATACTCTATGGTGAAGTAAGTGTTGAAGGACTTTCGTGCAGAAATTAGTGATAGTGCTATTACTTCTGTGGAATCTCCTCTGAGGATGATTCTGATGCCTTTTCTGAAAGGCAAACATTCTATCCGATTGTGTAGGGTACCTGTCGAGTTTTATTCTTGTGATTTTATAAGACATTAGAGGCGGCGCCAACAACGGTTATTAATTGTTGTTGATGACATTATCGAATATTAATCATTTCTTTCGAGTTTATTAGTTAAGGAGGTAATGCAATATGTGAGAAGGGCGTGCCTATATATCGAACGTCTTTCTTGTTTTATATAACGGCCGCAAATACTGTTGGCCTTTCAATGACATTGAGCGTTGCTAAGCTGCATTTCCATTTAGTTAGTTTCGAATGCTTTCGTCAATTATATGGGCAATGTTCATATTTTCTTTATAAGTATATTTCATGGTATTTGTTTATGTTACTCGTAAGATTTATTTGTGATTTAATTGTTGTATTATCGGGTGGGAAAATTTTTTAATTCCATTGATGGGGGGAATATAAGGTGATGTGGTTTATTATAGGAAAAGTTTGTTTGTCATTACGATAAGGCTTTATCGCGATTGATTTAGAAATTGAAAGAACTTAAAGTGTTTTGGATAAAGAGTATTTCGATAGAAATAGATTTATATTTATATTTATATATTTATATTTATATTTATACTAGCTGTTCGTCATTAATATATGTAAGTATTCACTGTATCAGAGAGCAGTCGATCGCTGGACGATGGATTAATTTCTTCAAATTTCAGCGATGTTTTGGTGACGGCACTTTTTATTGAATTACTTAAATCATTAGAAAAGCAAATAATTTTTCAAAACAACGTCGTAATATTTTTATATCCAAATGTAGAGAGAGATTGAAATTTTTTTTGGAATGAATGCCACTCGATTCATTTCTCTCGGTGATCGCTCCTATTCCAATGTACCCTGAGAAGGGAACATTCACATGAGCTGCCCTTTGAATATAGGATTCATTGAAGGGGACGATGTTCTTTAAATATCTTCACGTTCCGGTTGCTTTAATAACTGAATGTCTATTTATTCGTCGTGTTTTCTTTTGCAGATGGGCGATCATCTGGGTGAGTCGAGCGCGCGTATATCGATAGATGAGTTGTTGAGGGGACTCGATGAGGGAAAGTCATCCACATCGGGTGCGCGTCGTATCAGTGATGTGCTCGACTCGTCTGCGGATCCATCTCCTCGACCACTCACTCATCTCTCTACTTCGATGCAATCGTTACTGCTTGGTGAACACAATGACTGCGGTCTATCAAGGAGAGCGATTAGCACGTCAACGTCGAGTATCAGCGAAGCGGTACTCTCTTTTGAAAATTCTTTTATGTTGTTGCAGGTATACATCTGTCAATAATATCTAGCAGGTGCTGGTTTTGCGCTTAGTGATGCAACTAGAATTTATGGTACAATGAAGGTTAAAACGAATCACCACCTAAAGTCTTAAGGCAAAAGGACCGCCTCATTGTCTTTCTGAGCATTGTTAAAGAAAATCTCCAAGGGCTAATGTGACCTTAAATGCAGCATTACCTCGGATGTTCCGTCCTGTATGGACCTTCTTTTTTGGTACTTTTGATTTAGGAATTTCTTCTTACAAAATTCTGATATCCTCTCTTGAAAAGAATGGAAGGTACTCGGTTATCCGCTATAAATGAGCATTATGGAATAATCACAACGTTCAGGATGCATCTTTATGTTAGAATCGAAGAATCGTTCGGCGGAATTTTTATACCACTTAGAAATCCTGTGGTTTTATTATTGGTAATAAAGTGAAATTTGCAATGATAATAATAATTGATTCATTTTCAAATTTTAACAATCAGATAATCTTTATTGCCATACTTAAGGTTATTTCGAGAAACTTTGAGTCATAAATGTGGAGATTTTATTGCAATTAAGCACGTATGCTTTCATTATTCGAAGAGTGGCTAATTTCCTTTATAAGAATGTAATGATGGACACATGTAGTTTAAGTACGCAATTATGCATTCTCTAACTTATTTTTTGAAATTGTTTTTCAGCAGAGGCCGTTGGTAAACTTAGAGGATGATTTTATTGATATGCTCTCGCGGATGCAATCAAAGAGGATAAACGATCAACGCTGTGATCCGATTATTCTTAGTGATCTCACAAATCGATCAAAGGGCATCGCCCGACAGTCGGACACTGTCGTTTGTGGTGCGTTTTTTGGTTATCGAGTCGGTGAAGCTAGTGATTAAGGTGGTACACGTTTAGATGGCAGACATACCCTACGATTGGTGTTGCCACCATAAAATAAAAAAGAATTACATGTGTCGGCAGTGATATATGAAGATATGAAACCAGAAAATTTTGCCAATTAGTGCAGTTCATTATTTTTCCACATTGCATTTTGCTGAATGCTCTGCTTGCTGCCTAATTTCTCAGTTATATTAAGTTTATCGATATATAGGCAGTGGGGAAGGGGGGGGGGGGGGAGAGAGGTTATTTCAACTGCAAGTGCTTGCACCCTTCCATATCGTTGTGTTTGAAGCGTGAATCGTGCATAAATTATTTCGATGTGAAATCTATACGACGAGGATGTTTGCTTGCTTCTTTTCGAGAGGTTTTTATTTGATGGATTTAAGAGAAAAGACGAAACTGAATGCGACGAAGATTGCAAAATGGAGTGGTCGCCGTTAGTGTCGATATCGCTTCTTTCCTTATTAAATGTGTGATATGTCTGCCCTTTGTTTGCTGTGAGCAGAGATATGATAAAGTATTCTTGCATGAGATGTGATGTTTTCCTATACTCATTTTCTCTTCGGTTATTTGAGAGCATTGTCATAAAATGCAACCGTGAAAGGTAAACAATCACTTCAAATGATTTTTCCAATATGGTTTATAGAGAATTTGAAGGTTAGATGATCGGTGATTCTAAAAGTCCAGGATCACCGGTTTGCTTTTTAGGAGTTGGCTTATTCGACGGGTTGTTGAGAAAAATCCTTTACGCAAGAATATTTCTGGATGGGCTTTTATAATTACAGATGGAAAAAATGAGATAGTTAAATGGAGGCGGGAGAGGGGGGGGGGGCGAAATCAAGCAATGAGAATAGTGGAAGTTTACTTAATAACTAGATGCTTTGTCATGTTCATAGTAGAGGTTTTTTTTTCGTTTTCTTTGTTCCGATTTTTCATTTCGTTTTCATTTTTCCCATTATTTCTCTGCCTCTGAATTGAATTTTTCTTCGGATTTTTTTTCTTAGTTCCACAAGGATGGGAAAGACAGGTGAAAGAGTGAGAGATGAGGATATATCTATATGGTCTACGACAGGTAATGTTTTTCAAGAGTGAAGGTGGTTTGTTGAATGCGTTATTGTGTCGTGCTTTGAGTTGGTATGTTATTGTCTTAGGCGCACAATCGGTCGGGCATACTCGCAGAACTAATCGACTATCGGCGATCTTCGGCAGGGTAGGCAAAGCGGCTCGTCACACCTTTCTTTTCCCTTCCTCTTCTTTCCTTCCGGCAAGCACTTCGACCCCAAGGCTTTCTGTTGCGAAGTCGGCTGGTGATCAGCGACCATCTTCCGCTTTTTCGAGGTCGCTTGCAACACCGCTTTTCGATCATTCCGTTTCGACAGTTTCGGAGGCAGGTACAGAAGGCGAAGTTAGGTCTCAGACGGAATCAGAAATTCCAGCTGAGACGCAGCTTGATGGGGAAGAACCATCATCACCCTACTCGGTCACATCCGAGTCACCTCTGTTCAGAGTGCCTAAAGTACCGCCAAGGAATCGAGCACGCGCTGCGCATGGCAAATCGCAGTCTGCGTTAACCGATCTGCGTTGCCGTGCAGTGGTCGATAAAAGAAGTCAGTTCGCAGTTTCTTTTGTTTTGGTTGTTTTGTTTTTGTTTTGTGCTATTGCTCGTTAGCGCTTAATACGCATCATTTGATGGTTGCACGTATGTTTTTTATGGTGAGCGTAACATCTGTTCTGATTGGCTTTACTTTTTATTTGTCTTTTCTTCATCAGAGTGGAGCGCAAAGTCCGGCAAATTGGGTTCCGACAAAGTGATGTAATTTCGCAGCTATCTTACGTAAATGTATATATATATATATATATATATATATATATATATATATATATATATATATATATATATATATATATATATATATTCAGTTAAATTTGGGAGAGGGAGAGAGCCGTCTATTTTTCCTCGTCCTGTAGCCCTTTCGTGTCGAAATTGGCCTGAAGTTCTTAAAAACTCTTTGAAGTATTTCATTGATTAGTGCGCTTGTTACCTAATTCGTTTGAAAGTGTTTGCACATTACGCCGATAATAACCCCACCTAGCGCTTCACCTGCACTTTGATATGATTGATTTACGCGGGGTTTACTTTAAGTGTAGAGAGAGAGAGGGGGTGGGGCGGATTTTAAGGTTTTTCAAGAATGATTTTAGAAGCTATGACAGGGAGATTTCTAAGGACTTTTTATAAGCGAACAGACGTCTTCATCCGGTCGGTCTACCTCAATTTCCGGATATATTAAAATATATTTTTACTTTCTTTTTATTACTTACAGTTTATTTACTTTTATTACTACCATTCGCATACGTTGCATTTACCCCCGATGTGATTGTATAACTTTAGTTCCGAATGAAATGTTTTTCTTTGCAGTAGGAGAGAGATTACGCTTGAAATGTCAACGATTTCTGATGTTGTTTCAATAGGCGGATGGATTAATCCTGATATATAAGCGCACATCTGCTATGATATCATTAATCAGCTTCGACAGTAGTTAGCGATGTGAGAGTTGTCTGCACTTTTGAAATTCTATAAGGTGGTCATCATTACCAAGTCAGCTCATGTTTAGTTGTGACCTTATCTCGTCGATAGATAGAAATGCTGAATTGTTTTTCGTAGTTTATTCAAGTTCCAACGGCTCAGATTTCTTTTCGAGGAGAAGTAAAAAATATTTAGCATTTCGCGTGCAATTTAAAAGTTATACAATCACATCGGGGGGGGGGGGGGGTAAATGCAACATAAGCGTAAGGTAGGATAGAAATGTTAGAGCATACTTATGCTTGCAATCAACGAACGAGTTCCAGATGGTGCGGAAGATATGCTAGACCTGATAGAGAGTCTTCAAGGACGTAGAATGGAAGAGCAGCGAGCTCATCTCAGTGTAAACGCCGAATCGATTTCCGTCTCAGGAATCAATCCTGAAGAACCAAAAGAGAGCAGGTTCGCCTACTTAGTTCATCTTCAAATTGGTACCGTTTCGTAGTGTTTATTACTAACCGAATTTACAAGCTGCATTCAGGTACAAGAATGTTTCAGGAAGTATACTGACAAGTATTATTTACCTTCACACTAAGTGCAAGATTTTTGCGTGCTGTTGAAATATGCAAAATATATAACGGTGGGAATTTCGATGTTCGTTGATATGGCAGTGATATATCATATCATATAATTGATTTTTGGAATGTTGTTTTCTTGTGGCATCTTTTTCGCTACCGAAGATGTAGTGATGAGCTTTTGGAAGGCGTTTTTCTTCTTAATATGTAGTATCATGGCTGTCATTTTATTTGAACACTTCGATCCTATTGGGATGTTTGTCTCTCGTGCATTTCTTTGTTATATACGTATCCGAAAGTATTTCGAATCGTTGTTTGGAACAATCATATTTCTGTAATTAAAAAAGCTTTCCGCATAGCCGATATGTTTTCCGCGATTGTAGGGCGTTACAAGGTAGGCAATCGTTTGGATTGCAGACAAATACTCCAGGCGGTGTCATTTTAGCTTTACTTTGACAGGTCAACAAAGCTTCCTTTCATATGTTTGAGCTGTTCCTATAGTCGACATATTCCCTCTAGGAGCTTCTTAAATTATCATATTTTCAGTGGAGCTCGCAAAACTGAACGATCACGATCCGAAGATGCGCATAGTCTCTACGAGATGTTGATCCGTAGTCAAAGCGATCGGCTTGAAGAGCAACGAAGTGAACTGCCGAGCACAATCCCCGATGAGGACATCTCACAGATTGTCCTTACCATGCAAAAGGGTCGAATTGAAGCCCAGAGAGCCCATCTCAAACCACCTGATGAAGACTGAGCGTGACCTCATTCTTCAAGTCGAGCTCAAGTTTATTTCTGTTTGCTTCTTAAGGTTGTTCATCGCGTTCTCTTTCCTCTTTTTAGCTCTCTTATCTCTCGTTTTTTTCGTGTTCATTTGTGGCTGTGAAAAACCGTTTTGGAGCGGATTTTGCTGCAGACTTATTAACTCTCTGGGACGTGAGGGGCAGTTTAGTTTGGAGAAAAGTCGTCGAATGGAATTACCGCGTCGTGATTTTTCACGGTTCACTGATTTATTCTGATTGTTGTGGTAACGCAGCTCGAGGACAGTGGTCTCCTCCCATTTTTTTTTCCCCACAAAGAGGTGCAGAAAGTGAGTGCGGCTAATGAATTGCGCATGATGCACTTTTTTCGATATTTTATGGAAATGCATTTGTGGTGCATCGTAATTATGAATATCCGTCTATTTATGTGCTAGACTGAAATCACAATCAGCGAAAGTCGGGATGACGAAATTCATGATCTACTCGTTCCGAATTTCATTCTTAGTAAATTTATTGCATATGTTGAATATTATTCATGTATGAGGTGTCTGCAAATTTAAATCTAATCTAATTATTTATGAATCACAAATGAATTTCTCGTCTAATGTCTCATTCATTTGATATTTGATCGTTTACTTCTTTAGTATATTTTTTGCTAGATTGCAGCTCTTATTGTGCCAATTTGTCGTCTTGCTTCTTTTTTTTTTTTTTTTTTTTTTTTTTTAAAGACAGCCTAATTGTGAAATTCATACCACGAATGCGTTTTGTTTAGCAAATTATGCAAATATTTTCGATGTTGTTAGATGAAGTTGTTTTTTTTTTTTTTTAAATTAACCTGAGGCATACCTTTTATTGATCTTTGATATTTGATGTTGTGGCGCTTTGAAACGATAAACAACTCGTAATTGACTGATACTTATTGGAAAATGAGATATAGGGCATGGCTATGCTCGCGTCGAGTGGTTCATCTCGATGACGAGTCTATCGTTTTTAGACGATATTCTAGTCGACATTTATAATACATTTGACGATACTCATGTTTGCGGTAAATGATGGAACAAGCTTATTTCTGCATTCCCGGATGAAAGCTCTTTCTGGATGGGCAGACCTTTCCGTGATGAAGTTAAGAACTCGTCCTGTTTTTTCAAAACTTGTTTACTTTCATATTTAATTGCGTGAACTGACTTTAGACGCTTATCGTCCGTATATGTACATTGGTTGCAAATCACATCTTAACAAGAATTCGGCTATATATATTCTCGGTTCCACCTGTTAATTTTCCTGTGGTCATTCTCAATGATTGACTTTTGATTGTGGATATATCTCTAATCGATGAATGACATTCAACGAGACGTTTTGCTTTTTTGTTGAGCGATATAGATGTTGCAATCAGACCAGGATGTGGCAGGATGTCTAGGTGGAAAAGGATCATCCGGATTTGCCATTTGATATTCGTTGTTATAATTTTCATTTGCGATAGGCTTCTATTGCAATGAGGGCACATTTCTTTTTATGACGCTTTTCCTATGGGCGGTAAGTTTCCCCAGGAAATCCTTTTCGCTGAACAATCACTTTAAGGTATTACTGAAGTAAGTAATTATAACAGATAGGTTTTTCGAATAGTCAAGCAGGTGATATGACATCAGCTGGTGAGGTAGCGTTCTTCTTCTCCTTCAAAGTACTGAATAAAGGTATACTTCCAAGGTCGTATTGATTGATTTTGCATTAGGCTCCGACCACAAGACCTCGGCAGTAGGTCGATAGTTCCGATCTCGAGACCTCAGCAAGAGGTCAACGGTATGTGTGAATTTAGCGCATTTATTGAGTATCGTATGGATTTTACTTCGTCCCGAATAGCAGTGGACGCATAGTGACTTTTACTATGCTTATTCATGACGCTTTCATCCTATCGCTTTGATTCGTCTAAATTATTTCACCTATTTTAGTTTTTATTATCATTTATTTGTTACTGAAGAAAGGAGGAGGGGGGGGGGGGGGGGGAGTGGAGAAAGAAAAATCGACTCTTTTCGTTCTAGTCGATCTTTGAATATTTCCTCCCATTTGAATGAATTAGTGGTTATATTTGAAATCGTTGATTTCGTTACATTTTCTTCACTATGGAACGAAAACACAATTTTGTGCATTATCAATTCAATTACTATTATTTTATTAAAAGTGGGAAAAGGCACAAATTTTGTAGTTATATTGGCGTAGTTATTAAAATATATAATGCATTAAATTTATATATCGTTATTTGGATTGCATATGAGAGGAATGTGTTATATAGCTAACTGCGATATAACACATTGCCGTGTTACAATTTTTTTTTTTTTTTTGGTTAATAGTAGTAAAACAGAATTCACCTTTTTAAGCATCTAGTTGTAGTTTATCTTCCACTAACGTAATCTAATTTGACACACATCGTTTATACAATGATTCATCATTTATTGCCACCCCCCTTTCGGAAATCTCCAGAGTATTTCATCGATGAAATTAAATCGTCAAATTTTCGCGCATTATTTCAATTTAATTCCTCTCGGAAAAAGAAAGGATTATCTCTCATGCAAATGTATATAATAAAAAATTCTTTGAGAGTATTTCTGAAGGATATATTGGCTTTATGCACTATCATTAAAACATACTTCTGGCTAATTCATTATGCTTATTTATATGTATCATTTTATGTCGTAATGAATTTATTCGAATGAATATTAGTCGAGAAAAATAAACGATATTAATTGACTTTCTAAGAGTTAAGTGAAATTGTTAGCGTTATTTATTAGCACAATTGTTGTTATATTTTCTCGTTAAACAATAGTCGATGAATAGAATTGAAATGTTAGATGATGGAAAATACTCTTTTATTATTCATTGATGGTTTTTGTATTTTTCTATTTATGTTTCATCGTGTTTAGTTGTATGCATTTTTTTTTCCTTTCTCTCAACATTTGTGTTAAATGTTTTTTTTTTTTGCCTCATAGTTTGTATTGATATGCTTAAGAAGCTTATTTTCATGCATATTGTATTCTAGTAAAAAAAAAATTGATCAAAGATCGTCTTATGCAAATATATGCATATGTAAATTTGGGTATTACAGTCCAAACTGAATACTACTTATAGATATTTAGAGTAATAGCAATTTTGCATAACGCCTTTAAAGAGTATTGTGAACGTAACGAGTTGAATTAAACCCCATGGGTCTTTATAAAATAATATTTGCATGGGGGAATGCATCAAAATTATATGTGGATCTGAGAACCATTCGAGGGGTTAGGTAGTCACGAAATGGTCGGCTGATAAGCCACTGAATCAAATACTATATAAAGTGATTTGTTGATCAATTGCTGCAAAGATCACAATCACAAGATTAAACCGATGAGTAAGCGAACCGTAGAGGTCGAATTTCACTAATTCGAGTAGCTATGTTGCAAACTTGCCGGAAGTAAAACTCACCGGAAAAGAATTTTCTTTAACACGTGCATTATTGTGAAGTGTAGTAGATGAGTCTCGTTTGAAGGTATTAAACGATAAATAGTGGACAAGAAAGTGATTGCGATTAATCTCACACATAGGCAGCTGAATACTTCACTGAGGTATGGAGGCATTACGTGGATTCAAAAATCGAGGAAAACGTTGCGGACTAAGGGCATGAGCGAATTGTGGGCACAAAATGGGCCACAATATATAGCGTAGATGAATCCAGAAAAAAATTTAGAAGAATGGGATGGTGGGAATGAGATGAGTGGGGGGGGGGGGTGAGGAGGGTCGAGGAGGGGGTGAACATTATTTACCGATTTATTTCTCTCTTTTTTTTCATATTTCAATCGTTTGCAATTTTTTCTGTTGTAAATGCTAACTAACTATTTAGATATTAGGAGAAGCCGCCCCCTCTATCTCCTCGCCGGTAACGTTATGATGGTGTTCATCATCTCAACTTTATAAAATCCGGTAAAAAATTCTAATCAAATAATTGCCGATTAAATATCACTAGAAGTGATCATCGATATGCTAGAAATATTCGTTTAAAAGAGTGAAAAGCAAAAATAATTTAACAAAATGAGGAAATTGATTGCGACTAATGAAATTGCCTAATTTCTATTGAAGAATTTTAATATGAGAAGAAAAATAACGAACGTTTAATATTGTATATTAATATACTTGAATAAATGATTAAAGAAAAGAAAAATTATTTCACTTATAGATATTATTAGAATAGAACCGAAGATTTCAATAATAAAATGTATATGTGTGTTTTATTTTTATTTTTATTTTATTTTTTTTTATTTCTTTGAAAAATGAGCAAATTCTTTAGGAAATTCTTTGAATTCGTTTTTTTTTTTATAATTTTATGTAATTTATGAGGAAATTTTATAGTCAATAAATTTATTCAACATAATAGATAATAATAACTTCTAAAACGAATGATACGACAATTTGACATATATGGATCCGATCCGTAGCTGTTAAATTGTCGAAAACTTTTAGCTAATAATTCAATGTTGATCGTTTCTTGATCGATATTTATGCAGTGGATTGCATCCGCCTTTAGTTGAGAGAAAATACGCTTCGGCGTTTTTTTTTTTTTTTTTTTTGCATATTACTAAAAATATGATCGTTTAGTAAAAAGCACTTTTTTTGCCATCATCGATTGATGTGGTAAATTGTGAGAAATTCAATCGATTCTCTTAACGATATCATTAACAAAAATTGTATTGATTGATAGGCGTAATAATCTGCACGAAAAATTGCCAAATAATGTGAAGCATGGGAAAGGAGATAAATGATAAGGAAATTTAGCTCTTTTTTTGGTGATATTATCCTTTTGCACACTTTGTTTCCTAGAAAATAAAAAATTGATTCTTTTAGCAGTATTGAAAAGTCATTCGTATTGATATCTCATTTCATTCGGCCCCTTCCTCCTTCCCTCTCCCCGTCCTCAGACATTTATATGCATTTTTATTCACTGCTATATTCACTATTCATATGATAATATGATAATAATTCACATGTATCATGTGATAATAGTGCAATATTTGTAGTATTATCATACCAAATATGAAATTAAACGTTCACTATAAATAAGATTTACAGGAAAGTTTGAAAATCAACGATGAAACTCGCATATTTCTTTATCGAATTATGTTGAAATAAAATCTTCCAAGAGAATCAACGTCATGTCTTATAAAATGAGGGTCGTGGGGTTTACTTGGATAGTACGCTATTGAACAGAAAGACAGGAAGTTATTTTGTAGTCTTTATTACGTTTGAATATTAGCTATCTTGTTGTAGGTCTCTTGGATAATGTACATCGAATTTCAGCATTTTTGTCTATTTGTGCGATACGAAAATTTTATAGCGAATGATGTTTGCAGGTGTACCACCCACTAATAATATCTTGACGGCCGAAACGTGTCGGCTCTCAAGCGGAGCATCCATAGATGATGGGTTTCCAGTTGACGACATTAGTGGACGCTATCCGAGCAATCTATGATCCCAACACAAATAACGAAAGGAGAATCGCCGCATCACAGGTTTCACATCGTATAATGTTATAAACAAACCAGAACAGATGTGGTTTACCTGTACAGAAAGTTCTCCGGAATACATTATATCTGAAGGTCTATCAGTGCTGATATTTTGTGAAAGCGGAAGAGCGCTCACATTTGAATGCGCTGCAACAGCTTCTCATATGATGGACCAGGCCATTCCCTTTGCTATCCTCTGACGTTAGTGAGAGGCTTTGCAGGCTTTTTTTTTCACAAACGAACTTACGATAGATTGAAACTCATCAATCATTCTTGAGTGCTATTGCAGCTCGGATGATGTAGCTTCTTTTCTTGGCGGAATTTTAGGCATAAAACATTTCTTTTTGCTATATTTGACTTTACAGCTTATCGAAAAACATTATATAATAGGAAGTTAGGGTCTTGTTAGTCTATGCACATACCTGGAACTTTTTGGAACCGATTATATTCGTGGTGACTTTAAAGAGTTTACGGACGACTCAAATTTACTCAAAGATGATGAGGAAAAATTGAAAGAAGAATAACAAAGCGATGATTTATTCGCAGAAAGTGTGCATATCCGCACATATGCAAATTTCTCATCTATATTTCTTTCATTTATTTTCAAGAACTCATAATTTTATTGGCAGCTTAGTCAGATGGTTGGCGAAAAGAGGATATATCCTCAATGAAGTTTTATTTTACAAGACTGTTGCATTGCCTTCATGAATACTTACTTCATTTCTACTCATATTATTTGAAATCGCTGGGAAATGAATTAACAATATTAGCAAAGGAACCAGTCGACAATAATTTTACCAAAGAAATATGTTCCACAATAAATTCACAGATGTTATTCGTGTTGGAAGAGAGAAGAAAATGGTATTTGTTTTTCTCCGAGCACTTTTATTTGCACATATATTTTATCGTTTTGCCGATCGACTTTTAGTTAATGATGTGCTATATTAGTAAACGAAAATTGTGCGCATTTTTAATTCTATTGTCTTTTAATATTTTCTCATTTCAAATCTTTATTTTTATGCAATTTGTTATGTTTTCCTAGTCGAAACATCCTGGTTGTAGGGTTTCGTTTTCCAGATTTGGGAATAACAAAAGCCCAAGGGCTTTTGTTGAAGGCATTACGGTAATTTCAAATTATGAAGAGTTTCAGTTAATCGAATCAGCAAAAGAAGCAAATGAAGCACAATCGTTAGCTGATGAACTCATTTCACAGGATGATTTGTTGATTGCACACGTTGGATGGAATTTCGTTGAACACGTTATCAAGTGATTTTTTTTCATTTATTTGTTCAGTAAGGTACTGTGACCTTCCAGCTGCTTCCGCTATTGCCACCCTCACTGGGCATTTATGGCCCAACCACTTGTGCCTCAGTCATTCATGCCTTAGTTACGTCGACATTATTTATGTTATGGACATTTGCGCCTAGGCGATTTTATACTTGAATATTGGATGCATTTAAGGTTTAGTATATTTTAGAGTAAATAATGGAGTAGTCGATATTTATGTTCATTTTTTATATTCGCTGGCTATGACAACGACCGAGTTCACAAAATCCATAGAGTTTATAGACATTTTTCTACGTGCTTCCTGAAAAGCTCGCCTTCCGAATATCGGTCAAAAGGGTGAAAAAATTCTCGTTAAGAATCTGTGCACCTTGTCAGCTGCAAAAACTGCACTAGCGAAAATTTTTCGTCATTTTTTTGTAGTTGTTTGTCATAGTTTTTTCATTTTTTTTGGGGGGGGGGGGGCGGTATTCGATGGATTAGGCAAGTGGGCTTAGTTCTTGGGAGTTCTTAATGAACTTGTAAATGTGATGTGGTGCAACCTTACAACCTTACCAAAAGGATGTGAGAAAGTGAGAATGAGGTATTTCGAGTAAGTTAGAACATTCCCGTCGACCTCCGTTTCGAAGTTATTGGCTGTGATGTGCACCGAAGGGGGTATCTGTTATCGAGAGAGTTTGCCGACGCAAATGGACATAGAAGAGGAGATTGGGAGGTAATAATAATAATGATCCTTGAACATGAGGGAGGTGTGATAACAGGTCCCTCACTCTCCAGTTCTTTCGGGAAAGAGAGAGAGGAACAGTGTTTGCATGGGGTTCACACTGTCGTTGTTTTCAGCGCTACACTCGTTAACTCCTTGTAAAGCTGGTTTTCATCACCCGAAAGTTGGGCAGCTCGGAAAGATGGGAAGCTCTTATGAAGGTACTCAGCAAAAAGTGTGGAAAAAAGACATTGCTTGTTGCTTTCTGCGTGCAACCGTTCAACAATATGCTCCACCGCTTGAAGACCACGACTTTTTTCCCGCGGATCATGTTGAAAAATCGGTGAGGGATTATAAAAGGCATAAGTGACTGCACCTCGAAGAAAGGTCTTAAGTTACCTTGCCTACCAGGCATATTGGTGGGTAGTTGATTACCTTGATTGCCGTAAAGACGACTCGCTTATAGATTCAAATGGTTAGAGCTGGACGCGACTGCACGAATTTCGGTGCGGAACGGCTGCTTTACGCAGATGGCATCTGCACAAATGGCGCATGCGGAATTACGTAACGCAGCAGCTCGATGCGTAGTCGCCATGATAGAGCATGAATGGCCACAAAATTGGCCTGAACTTCTCGAGCAACTAGATCAGGTACTCTTTTGTGAGGTCAATCTTTTTTGACGCCTAAAGAATTTCAAATGGGCATAAGCAGAAACTTTTTGGATGCAAGTGAACGTGGGAGAGCAATACGTATTATGGACAGACACTATGACGGACGAGGAGAATCATGCAGGGATTGTCTTGATTGATGACCTGGCAGGTCATTAGGATATGATGACCGGAGAGGTCATTATGGTATGACGAACCTGAGAGATCATTATTTGTAAAGTTGTGCTTTATGGTTGGCAAAAATTTCTTATCTCATTGTTGGTCGAATCACATAAAATGGTCTTCTGCATTCAGCATAATACGAGAGATGTTGATATTCGAACTAATATTTAAAATCTTTGCTATAGTTGAACGGACAGCTGATGCATACTTCACATTGCAAACGCCAACATATGCTTTGAGTGGCCGCCGACACACATACACCGGTTTCCGAGATGATATGTTGGCAGACTTTTGTCTGTTGTTGTTTTGCAGACTTTCAATGAGAAACTGATATCGTTTTGTAATGTTTCGATACTGAATAGGAGTACTTACTTGACGAGCAAAGTTGAAGAACTTCCACGGTGAAAGACTTCTTTGCGATGAACGGATATATTATTATGACTGTTTATTTTTTTAACTACTTTTTTAAATTTGTAATCAGCGCAAAAAAATTCTCCTCATTTCATTTTATTAACATTACCCTCGTTCCTTTATCAGTATGCATCTATTTCTGAATGCCCTTGATTTTATATGCTTTATCTTTTTCTTACCTCATCACCTTGGATTGTAAGATTTATTGACAGCTGAGGAACAAGCAATAAGAAGGAATAAATGAGCGCAAACTTCCTTTTGCCATCCTACCATTGCCACGCCAATTTTTGAGTGCGCGCTCATTTTTTAATGGCTATATATCTGTCATCCTCATTGTTTCCTTCATTTATTATCGACCTTTGAAAGTAGCGAGTATCTAAATCTACAGATAAAGAACTGTAAAGTCTCGTTGAAAAATATAGCCTATTCGACAAATTATAAATCAGCACTCGATTTACTTTCTATTGATTATTGAGTAATATCTGAAAAGCTTAACGTTTCATATGATATTCACTTACTGACAGGTATCAAAGGTAACAAAAATTGAGCATACCATAAGGTTGAAGAGGTAAGGATCTTTCAGGTAGCATCTATATCAACGGTGCATGCTCAGTTGCCATTCATAATATTACAACGACTAATCGAGAATGTCGTTACAATGGGTACAGTCGAGAATGTTGCTCGTCGCAAAGAACTCAATAATGCGATTGCCGTACAATTACCTCTGATCCTTAATATGGCCAACAACACTCTTGAACGTTGCTTGAATTATTCTGATGGTTATTTCTTTACTAGTCTTGCTGTCCGTTTACCTTCTGGCTATGCTTCAGGCTTATTTAGTTGCAAGTACAAAGCCAATTGTTATGGGCTTATATGTGGGCATCTTCAGATATCAATATAGCACTTAAAAAAATAGCATGATCAAGTTCGCAAAAATAAGAACTGAAATATTAGTCGTACACAGAGTAACCGTCCTTCTCCTTCAAGCCCTTCAGTTTGGGACGAGGAGTTCCGCGCAGACCTCCGAGATATTATGGTGAATATTCTGAAAAAGAAGAAAAATTCGGAAAATAGAAGCAAGGCAAGGTACAATCAGAAGCTAATAGAGGATCATAAGGGAAAATAAGCTCAATATTGCAAAAGAAACAAAAGCAGTGAGTAGGCAGTGCCTAAGCAATAGCTGTTCCACTTATGAATATCATCATAGCTAGCGTGGCGGATCTTGTTTAAGGCCCCGCAAACTATGCGAAAGTTAGAGTATTTAGGAAATACTGCAGATGGGATTCGCAAAACGGATGGATCGGGTGAGTGCAATGCAGCTTATGCTGATTTTTAAACCTTTTTTCAAGCTTGCGAGCTTCATCCTGACATGCTTTACACTCACCATGCCAATCGTTCTTGTAATGCTATATCGCACATAACGCTCAAGGAATTTCCACGTAGTTCAGTGGGACAAATTGCAGTCTTCTGCATCAAAGTTGTATACAGGACTCAAGAAAGTTAAGTGAAAGAATATAAGCGGGTCTTTCTCGGATAAACATCGATGTCGGCGACGATTCGAATCACCGCCAATTCTGGTGCTGTTTCCCTCTGTTTCACTTCTATTAAGCGAGCAAGTGAAATTCGCTTTCTGTTAGATGAGTGGATGTTGCTGGCGCGATGTGCCCTCTCTCTTATCGGTGAGGTGGTCGAATGGGCTTCCGCAAAAGTTCTCGAACCTCAACTTGGCGTTCTTCTTCATAGCATCTGCGCCTACCTCAACAAGCCACAATTCTCTCTCTACGAATATGTAAGCGGTTAAATGCAAATGCATTTCTTTCTCCAGTGTTGTAAACTTCAAGTTAATTGCTGCAGATTGTGTCAGATTTCTGTAAATCTTCGGAACCTTATCGTATAAGCTACGCTGCCATCTATAGTCCTCTTCGCTTTACATATTCAACGATGCACTTGTTTTATCTTAGCGAAATTCAATCCCGAATATACAGTAGCGACCATAATTCGATTGAATAACGATGAAAGTATTTATAGGCTGCGAGATGTTTATGGCGAATCGCATCAAGACGTCGTGCAAAGAATGATGAGAATACAATTGTACTGGCACTTTTCGATGATATACCAATGCGTTCGATGCTTACTTCCGCTAAGTCTCTTTTTTATTATTTACCTCAGAGATATTTGTATTTATTCATTTCCTCCGTCTTTTCCAAACTTTGTTTGCTCGTGATTTTTTGTACTTTGCTTTTAAATGCTAATTTTGGAATGGAAATTTACGGAATATTGAAATTGGAGGTAAGTCGAAAATCGAACTTCACTACTAAGGTAGTGGTACTCCCAGTAATACTTCTAAATGTTTATATTTTCCGATGATGGCATTCTTAATACTTTCAATGAGATTATTTAAAGTGAGGCGGCTAGTGTGGGTGTAGAGAACGTGGAACATTATCGCTATCTGAAAGCACTCTGCGATGTACTCTCAGCACTTGGAATTCACCTGTCGGATGTATGGCAAAGAGCACCGCCCAATTTTGAGATGTATCTCTCTGCGATTGATGCTTTCCTCCATCATCCTTCTATGGTTAGTTTCATCTCCAGTTATAGGTCGTTGGTGCTGTTTTCCTCTTTGTCGAGGGCATAGAATGGTAAAAGATCGTTACATGCATTGTGGCCATGCTAAGGTATTTTCACAATGTGAAATCGTTGATTCAAACTATTGTAAAATACAACATTTTTATTGGTAAATACTAATACGTATCTAAGGGCGTTTGTTTTATACGGCAAAACTAGCCGCATCAGATTCATACTACTCGTTCCTCCACTCCAAAATGCTGCTTTTTATGGTCTGGGAATTTCCTTGTGAGTAATAGCATAATTCTCTATTGTCAGTGTGTAGCAACAGATCCTGATACAGCTTCATCTCCGTTGAGGAGCCTCACAATCTGTGCAGCTTCTGTTTGAAAGCTGTTTTGAAGCTTATGGCATTCGAAACGAGGACCTTGTTCAATGTGATTCTAGGTATGGAAGTGTTTATTTAAGTATTCAAATGGGATATCTCTAAGCGTTATATTGAAATTTGCAAAGCATTTATGCAGTTTTATTAATTATATGCGGATACCGCAGAAATTGTGATGGATCCGCGATACATAACTTTCATCATATTATCTGGAGGGGTCTAATTGCTACTAGGACTATTTTACGACTGAAATTTTGATGAGGCATAAAAGCTTTTTATGGCTTTCTAGAATTTCTGAGAGCAGGTCATTTTTTTTCGAATGCAGTGATGGAGAAGGAAAAGTAAATTTATTGATAGAGGTATTTTTCTGGTCGCAGGTGCTTAGAGCAAGATCTATTGAAGAATATTTTTACTGCACACATTCGTTTCAACATATAGGTGATTTAATTTATGATGGAGGTGTCAAAATAGGCATCAGATTTTATTGTTTCATTCATTTTTGCACTTGCACTTCATTCAGTATTCATTTTCGCGCAATGGATGGTTTTGTACTTCATGTCCGCTATTCGGCTTTCACATTAGCATTTACTTCAGTATTTACGCAACGAGGCAGCGAGTGTATTGGTATCGTTTATAAGCCATATAGAGATTCGTGAGGATCCACTTTTCAATGAGTTGATCTCTCGAGTGATCATCGCATTGCCTCGTCTTATCGAGAAGATTGGTCTACCATCGGAGAGTGGTTCTCCACACTCGTATTATTCACAGATCGACTACGATGATGATACACAATTTATGCATGATTTTATACGTTAGTTGCTTTAATGAACCTTCAGCGGGGGGGGGGGGGGGTAGAGTTGGAAGGTAACGTTCAGTTGAAGGCGGTTATCATGATTTTTATTGGAGGTAACTGCCTAACGTTTGTTACAGGTAGAAAGAGTGATGGACTGTTGGACACAATTATGATTAACATAAGGTTTCCTTATTGAAATGTTGCAAACAGGTAAATAGAATGTTGCTCATTAAGTACTCAGGCTGAATAACACACCACCGACATGTCACCTGCAGTGTGTTCATCTTGATTCTTTTTCTTTAAGTGCCATTTTTGATGAGCAATAATGATGTATGATGATAGCATATTTCGCTTTTTTGATGAAATAGAGCTCTAATTATGCGAACGAAAACGCTCTAAATTTGATTTTTTTTTTTTTTGGATGAAATCACTAAGCAGAAGAATGTATAGAATTCCTTAGTGATCCTTAGAGTTGCTTTATGGAATAGTCGATTATTTGTTAAATTCATATGAGTATAATACACTCTAAAATAGTAGTACTGCATGGAGAGATTTGAGCCTTAAATATTTCTATTCATATTTCTGACTAATAAAGCACAGATTGTGTTTTTTGTATCATTTAAAAGTTGCCTATTTTAGCGTTTAAAAAAATGCGAATCATATAGACATAACAGAAATTGAGACACTTTCAGCTAAGGAACAGCTTTAGAGGAAAATTTTCTTATACATCGTGATAGAATTAAGGAAAAGTTGGAATCGGCCGCCGATCCTTTAAAAAACCGCATATTTGGTTCGTCTCTACGGGGGATCGTACTCGTTGAGATTGCTTTTATATTTTTATGAACTAATTTCTAGAATTTCGTGATCGTTGTATGCGTATAGTACGTAGTGCATGTGTGGAACGTCATATGGGAAGCCTTTGTAAAATAGTGGAAGAATGGATCGCAACTCGATGTATTGCCTCACCTCAATCGGGTATCATTTTTGATCTTTTCGACGAGTGGGCTCGTTATATTTTCGATCACGATGCAATTTCTCTAAAGGCAACATCACTAATTTTTAGAGCTCTACGAGCCTGATCGAAAATTTTTAAGTCTATTTGTTTCCTAATCGAATAATTCACCCAATGTTTTTTTTTCTTTTATTGTATAACCTATAAATTAGATTAAAACCTCCGTTGGGTGATTTTTTTCGATGATATTTGGAAAGAATGTTGTTGAGCGTTATATATAGTTGACTGTAGAGTTTTGGCAATATTCGGCAGTAACTTGTGATTTATGAGATTAGTTAGAAACATCATTCTCCCAAGTTATTTTACAGGAAAAGAGTTTAGTATAAAGGTAATTAGATTTATTCGTTGTCTTTTTGGTCTGTGCAATATTTCTAATTTTCTCTGATCTGTTCTCCTCACAGGTTTCATGGCAATAAGTTAGATCCTTCTCATAGTAATTTTTTTTTCTTGGAGGGTGGTGAAAGGACTAACAGAAACGAGTGATGGATTTTCAAGAGGTATTGCTTTTAATGTATCGAAATAATCGCAGAAAAGTTTTTAAAGCGATGGAGAAATCGTATATTTACCATTCTTAGATATCATGAGTTAGTACGATTAATCATAGAATAAATGTTTTCGTATATGTATTTTTTAGTTATCATTAAAAATGAGCGAATTTTTGTTAATCGAAATTTGAATTGCTTCTTCCTTAATTTCTATCGAATATTAATTTGAGAATGATGAACGTTGATTTTCTCAGATAATTAACAAAAATTTGAAATATTTACGCAATGAATTTTTATATAGTGTCGGAGATTGAATGGGAGGCAATGCAACGTTATTCACGAATGGTCTTATCGACGTATTATGAGGAAGGACTTCTTTCTGAGGTAATTTATGCAAAAATAATAATAATATGAAATTATTTGATGGCGCAAGAAAGTGCGATATGATAATAACGATTGCATTTCGAGATGATCTTACTTCATTATCGTTACAGTTGCAATTATCTTTATATGCGTTTACAATGTTATTTAAATGTCAAACAAGAAATACTCTCATATCTGATAAGTATTTCATTTTGTTGAGAAGGCTTGATGTCGACGATTTTTTTTGGAGTGATGAGCTTTGTAATCCTCCCGATCATTGATTTATTTTAATAAACTATAGCGGCACGCTTAGAAAATTGTGCATCTACATGCAAATATCTCTTATATGATTAAGATAAGTACTGCCACTATTTAAATTAAGATAAGAAATTAAGAAAATACTGGCATTGTTTAAGAGTAAATAAAGAATTGAAGTAATACCTGTTGGCTTTTTGTTGATTAATTTTATTTTTATCCTTTTATTAAAATTTTTATTTAATTTTAAGGGTTGAAGCGTTATTTTATGTCTTTCAATAGGTGAAATATATTTAATTGTCGTATATTCACAAATTATGACAACATTTCAAACTCGACTAATGAAATATTGTATACAATCTTTATATAGATAATAAATTACATTATAATTACTCGTTAATGTTTATTTGTTTTTCTAGCAACATATGCAAACGTTCACCGAACTCTTTGATGGAGTATTATCACAAGTAGCAAATTGTACGAATGCGGCTATCATTAATAGGCTATTGTCAGTACTTTCTTCACTTTTCATCATCTTAGCCAGTCATCCTGATCGTCTTTCACCATTCCTCGTTCAGGTTATACATTCCACTTTCAATTATTTTTTGAATTTTTACGTTCAAAAGAACTATTAAAATCGTTTTGAGGGGGTTCATTTAATGTATGTACTCTAATGGATGATCGTAAGATTTTCATTGAGCATTATAGTGAAATATTCGAAATAACCTTGTGATAGAAGATATAATCGCCTCAGGAAATGAGCAATGGTAACTTTATATGTGAGGGGGGCACAATATATGTCTACTACCACGTTTTCTTTTGAAATTAGTGAAAAAAAAGGGAGTTCTTGAAAATATTCATAAATTTTTCCCAATAGCTTGTCAATGAAACCTCGAAACGTTGAAAAATCCTATTTTTTTTCCTCTTTATTCTTCGCACAACATCCTCCCTTAATCTGTACAACTAATAATCTCATCTCTCTATGATTAATGCGATATACATCTTCCCATCAGTCGTTTTTATTTCATGTACAAAAACTATAAGTGGTATTTATTGATCGTATACACACTCTAAGGAATATAGTTGTCTATATGAACAATGAGTATATTGTTGGTAATAGAAAAATATTTTACAACGTAAAATTTTTGTAATGAATTTGGGGTCGACGGAAATTTAAAACAATTTTTTTTCACAGCAATTCCCATTTGAAAATTATTTCCATTGTGTTATATCTCTTGTAGAGTAGTTTTTAATGAATTTTTATATTGTATCAACATTATTTTAATAATATTATTTATTTTTGATTATCTCAATTTTGGTAATTTTGTTACTCGATGATTAGTGCATTTTATTGAGTGATATTAAGAAGATTGATTACAGATTCGTCGTTTGTTGATAGAAGTTGCCGATGACTCAACGGAGGATAAATCCGTTAGACGCCATTGTATATCAGTTCTTTTGCGATTAATTACCACTTTCTCGGATGCTATCAAGGTGATCGGTTTATATTTGAGTATTCTATTCACCGTTGATATCTCCGCTAAGGTCAAGATAAAATGTTGCTCTCATTTGAAGTAAAACTCGTCATTTAACTAGTATGTAGAATTGACATGTGATATTCTCCATCACTAATAATTCCTGATAAAGGATAGATGGTTTCATTGATGTTTTAATGAATTTATTTTCTTAGCTCATCACATTGGCATAAGCGCATATAAGATATAGTGTAATATGCGAACCATTGTGTAGAAACTTTGATTATCCGTCGGAATTGCTGAAACGTTACTCGTAAGTTATTCCGTATTGCTTTTGTTGAATGTGATAATGTGATGTGATAACACTATGATAATTTTAAAAAATTGTTCTTATGAAGTTCAGAAATCTTTCGACAGGTAAACAATCTATTGCTTTATTGTTCAACAGGTAAATATATAGTCGTTTGTTTGTTCATCTATTTAATGCTGCTGTATTAAACGAATACCTAAAAATATGCAGCTGACTCATCGTATTCTGTTGATTCACTTGGCAAAATAGCGGTGGTAATTAAAAAAAGAAAAAAAAATTGACTGAATTAATCTTGAAATGCATAGTGGTGATGATATTTGATTTCAGAGTGAAGCTGAATCGATCCTCGAAGTGTGTATATCGGTACGTGGGAAGTTGTCAGCAATGCAACAAGCCGCTTGTGCCCATGTTTTAGCTGCACTCAGCAATCTTTGTGTTGATTTTCAAACACAATGCACATTCCTTGCCGCAACAATGCAAGATTGTATTGCATATTTTCACTCATCGGAAGTTACCACGTAAGTTGAACTCGTTGTTCTATTGGTCAATAAGTCTCGATTTTGCTGATATATGAGTCGATTGCTCTTTTTTATCCATTGTCGGTAATTCTTTTTGCCGAACCATATCGTGGAAACGTTATGTCCTCATCTATATAAGCGTCCACCAATTTGCCTCTTCAGCGAATAATTTCCTATGATTGTAATTCAATAGGTACAATTTTCGTGATAGTTTGATCTCCTGTCATTAATTTTGCCCGTACTGATCATTTTCTCTGTGGGTTTTTTTTTACTTTTAAAGTTCGTTAAGTTTGTTAATCAGCTTTGTTTTATTAACCGGCTGAATATATGCTTTCAAAAAGATTTTTGGTATGAATGCATGACCGGTTATTTCCGTATATGAACATATTAATAACGTTCGAACGTTTTATCGTTGTTTTTTTGATAACTGGAAGGTCGGCTGGACTATTGGGCACAAACGGTGGTCGACCGGGCTCTTGGGCATAAATGGTGGTCGACCGGGCTATCGGGTATAAATGGTGGTCGACCGGGCTATTAGGCATAAATGGTGGTCGAGCGTGCTATTGGGCGTAAACTTGAAATGGGAATGAAACATGAATAAATGAGTAGAATATGGCATCAATACGTTTGTACAGCACTTTTCGCATTTCTCCAGTCTCCAGCTCTTTTCTTATGCGAAGCTCGTTATGGCGCTCTGCCTCTTATCAGTATCGGTTATATTGAAGAAAATTTTATCGGTACCCATTGAAACATTGATATATTTAAGTGCGATGGCAAACGATTCTGAATTTTTATCCTATATTGGTTTTACATTACAAGCACCACAGAATAGTGAGGAAGCACAAAATTCGCCTTTCGTTGCAAATAGACGAGCGGTGAGTTGAATTTTTTTAAAAATATTTTCTTGCGTTATTTAAATGATTACTTTCTCTTGAGTTTAGTAGAATTGGTGTTGCATTTCTCGATTTTTCTACTCCTTTACGATTGTATAGGATTTTCTTCATACTCCAAGAGAGACTCTTTTTTCGACGCTGAAAAATTGTTCGATCATTTAATTTGCCACAGAAATAGGAATGAGAAAATATTTGGATAAATGAGAGTAGAATTTTGTGTCAATAGTTTATATGAGTGAAAATTAGTTGACTTATAGAATGAAGGGATGTGGAAATGATGAAAATATTAAACGATCGTGAGGTATTTTATATAAATTAGCATTTGCAGTTACGTTCGAATCTATCAACGATGGAAGGTGTTCTTACACAAGTTCGATCTGTACAACCACCGGCGCACCCTGCCTTCGTGATAATTCGACCGATTTTGCCGACACTCTTCCTTTTGGCTGAGTATATTTCTTTGATTTATTCAACGCTTATCTTTCTTTCTTAAAATTTACGTTGTGGAATATAGATTTCCGATAGAGAGTTTGATTATTTGTAAGTATTCTCATATTTTATTGAACGCCTTCTTTGAATTGAATTTCCTAGCAAAATATAGATAGCGGAGGCGAAAAGGAGTCGATTGCCGTTTCTGGCGTCATAGGCTTAACTATGAAACTTTGTTTGACTCTAGCATCGAAGAATTTTCCTGCAAGATTTCAATCGAACATTTATTTAAATTTTAAATTGAGAATGCTTTTTTTTAAAATATTGCTGTCTGAGTTCTTCATATCTTCTTTCTAATCTCAATTCTGATTTGCCTGTGCATTTAGCATGATGATTCTAAAGTTCATGCCATTTAATGTCAATATAGGGCATCGAAATGTTTCGCGTGCAATCTCGCTAAGTTTACTATAGTTTATATAACTTTATCTTCCTTATGATTTTAACGAATACCAATGATTCGAGTAAGGAGTCACGGGAAAAACTATTATTTATTTGCAGCCGTCTGAAGTCATTATACGAAAAGGAATGCGTTCAACTCATTCATCCATCATATGGATCGACTGTTGTCGATATTACAGAGTCGGATCGACAGCAGCTAATTTCCGGTCATTTTATTATTAGCGTTTTCTATGTTTTAAAACCAAGTTGCAACCTTATCTATCGTGAATTGTTTTATGAGGCTTGCAATTGCGGTGTATTTGATTTGGTTTGCCGCAAATTGATAGCCCTTTTGCTTTCCTAGAAGCCTAACGTAACTGAGTACTGAACTCTCGGTGGAATTTTTTAATGCAGAAAATCTGCCTACTTTAGCTTTGGGATATCTTTTTGATTATATTCAGAGGTTTTCATTATTTGTCCACCTAATCTTTCTACAACGTTCCTTGAGGAATATTTAGAGGATGGATCGCGGGAGCAGAAGTAAGATGAAGATTAGAGAATTTCTGAAATTAAATAAAGATAAGGGGGGGGGCTGGGTGGGGAGGGGGGAGGATATGAGGTCGAAGATGTCTCCTATCTCCATCTCCATTTGTTAAGAGGTTAGCTGTGCCTGCTGCTTCGTTTCTTTCCTTAGAATAGGATGATAAAATTCAAAACTTAAATGTAAAGGTTAGTGGAGAACGACCTCTTGCCAAGAATTTTATCAAAATTAAAGAGCGTTATCCGATTTTATAGCTCTGCTAAGGTTTTTGAGCCGATTTTTTATATATTTATTGACTATGGGAATCGAAACAAGCTTTCTTATGTTTTTTTTTAAATTTCAATACTTCTTTTGATCCGATCGGAAAGATCACAAAAAAATGTTAAATTATCTGTTTCTGACCGACTTTCATACTGCAAAGATATAAATTCACAAGTCTTTTCCTCTGCAAAGAGTGCGTTCGCATCACACGGATATCACCTTTAGGAATCAGTGTATTGAAACGTTGAGACAGTAAGGTGATATTAGTTATCAGTCCAACTGATTAGCGAATCAAGCGATCATCTCGGCTAAACATTCATTCTCGCAGACGATACCAATGCGCTTTTAAGCATTCATAACTCATTGAGAAGTCAGTCTATAATAATAAAGTCCAATAGGTACCATAGTAGATAAAGTTATGTCAAATTCCATTGTCATATCTATTTTGTGACCGAAATTAAACTCGTGATCATATATGCATATCTAACGATTCGACAACGGTGATGTATATCTACGTATAGATCTAGAACAGTATTGATGTATTTACAGCAACATACTCTATAAGGCAAATCAATGCTCTTTTCACATCGTGCTCATCGTCGAGACTTTCGTCATATAGCGTTGCTGCAAGTTGAGATTCCTGTACGGAAATAAGTCTGCGTATCTTATAACTTCATTACCTCAGTGGGTTTTTAAAGAAAGGTGGAAAGGATGGAAGACGAAGGGGGATGATTGTATTGGAGGTGACTCCGATAAGAAAAGCGAGAAAATGTCTTTTGGAATGATGGAAAGTCAAACGGGTTGAGAGTAGCTGTTGCTCTGCTTATGAATCAGTTTTTAGCTGTTGATCCATTGGCAACGTGTTCAGCGCGAATCCTCACCGATGATCCACGAAGTCACGCACGATGTTTTATTTCCGATGTTACCGATTGTGTGTGAGTTGAAAGTTCCATATTTTTGTGAGCCATTTGTTAATATTGTAATATGACGATGGTGCTGATGCCTTAGGCATTCTTAGTATTTAAATACCAATCATCATTAATAAATGACATCGACATAACAGCATACCTTTCTCCTTGTTGTAAATTCCAGCTTGACTTCCGGTATCATCTTCCGTATATTTATAGGAACATTTGTTTTAAAGATCGTTTGTACGATTTCTTTCCTATCCCCTTATTACAACTTATGGCTTTATTATGCAGATTATAGCTTTTTATATATATATTACTTGAAAGGACTATCCATTGTTTTATTTGCCCAATACTCCGTGGTTATAGTTTAGTTAAATGTGACTATTACAGTCAAACGATTACGGGTCTACTAGCCAACAAGATGGCAAACGAATTGTTCGCGGAATCCTCAATGGAGTCATGGTCTTTGCAGCTCGTCTCACATATTCCCTCAACACCAGATTTCCGACTTCGATTTTGGATACGCCGCTCTTGGTTCGCCTCTTCGATTTTATTTGCATGCTTGTTGTTCGGAAACAAAATAACGTTTTTTGTCAGTTTTACTTAAAATTATTATACTCTTTAAAGCAGTAGATTGTTGCTCTTTTTTGAATAATAGATGATACTTTCGTCATTTCGTTACGTTTCTTTGCCGTAATACTTAGTGCGCTTGCGAAGAGTCTTCGTCAGCCTCAGTTTTTTCAGGTTTCATTGCACTCGTTTTGTTCTTTATTTTTTACGCCTTCTTTTTGATCTAATTAGGTAGCGTGGTCATGGAAGATAATCGACAGCAAAAGAATATATCTAATTTATTGGCAGATACATTTATTTAATTCCCGATTCTATGTTTTTATCGTTGAGAAGACGTCAACCGTCAGATTCTAAACAACCAATGCGATAAATTTATAAGGGAACTGTGGTTTTCATGAATCACTTCCCGTATGCAAGTGCAATTTGAAACATGAGAATAATTCAGCAGCTAGTTTTATGTTTTATAAGTGTACATCGGTAGCGGATGTGCAAAGATTTCAGGCGTTTTGTGCTTTGTTCATGTCCTGAATTGGCATACTTGAAAGTACGTGAAATGTTGCAAAGGATTTTATCCGAGATGCACGTGAGGTTAACGACACGATGGGAGCAGCTTGCACATATCGAAATCAGTTTGTCTTATGTGTATTCTGGCTTTGTGCTATATATATATATATATATATATATATATATATATATATATATATATATATATATATATATATATATATATATATATAAAGCGATCAGCACATATATTATAAATTTGTGTATTTATTAGAATAAAGTTTGCGGCATAGTCAAGAATGAGGATACTGCGCAAAAACTAATGGAATTTCATTTGGCTTAATTTTATGGTTGGCCAAATCTTAGATAAGATAGGCGTTCTCATTATCGAAATTTTTTCGGAAGCGAGGGAGAGAGGCGTCTCGTGAACACTCCCGCTTTCAATTACCCAATTGCTTAGAAAAACAAAAAGAGAGGGAGAGAAAGAAAAACCAAAGACTATCATCGTTGAGGCGTTTCACAATGCGATATTGTTTTGAGAGATGATTTCACACAATGCAAACAATGCCAATAAACGGAAATCCATATAGAAAGAAGTATATAGAATCGTTGTAAAATATAATTCAAAATGATAAAATAATGAAATGATCGATTTCTAGCAGAGGAGCCATCATTGGAGCAATTATTCACCGAACATATGGCTTGTGTGCTAACACGAGAATGTGTCAACTTATTACGTGCTCTCATTAATATTTCTGATGCTATCTCATCAAATCGTAACTTCATTTTTATATCTTTTTTTTATTTGTTTTTTTTCCATTTTATTTTTAGATTCTTATAGAAGGATGGAAATTTAAGAGAACTAAGAAAAAATTTTACTCAAAAGAATGTGATTCTTTTCCTCTTTTTTTTTGGTTTCTTTTGAATTCAACCTTATCATATGAACTGTTTCGTTTGTTTAAAATTTCGTAAACACAAATTTATAGCTTGTAAGCTCACAAGTTATATATTTCCTCAAATCAGAGCTAAGCTAGATCGTTTTAATCGTTTAGTTCCAATCCCTATGCTTAATTGCGTCTTAGAGTTTTGATCTACAATTAAAAATATCCGATTGTCTATACTATCCGATTTATTCATCTCTGAAATCGATTGCTCCACATTTCGTAAAGGTAAATGAAATGATTAGCCTTTTTTAAAGATATTATTACTAAAGAACTAAGTACGCAGATGTTGTAAGGAAAGGAGATTATCATCATATTGCATAACGATGAAATAAATGAGATTTAATTTCAGCTGACGAGAGAAAAGAGGAAATAACTTGTTTTATCACATCAGAAATCAGTCGAGATAAGGTAACTATAGCCTATATTTATGCCTAAGAATGTTTTTTCTCTTCACCATTTCTGTAAGAGAAATGAGGTATAGACAGGGAGATATAAGGTAACGAGAGGTTGCAAGCGCGACTTATTCTATTCCTTAGGGGAGGGATGTCGTTCAGTAATAATCGTTCAGTAATTAATGATATTTTATGTGCTGACTAGGGCGAATTCTACAAAGTTTGTAATTGGTCATATATAGCTATAAGTGTGTCATGCTTGAAGGAGATTTTCAGCTTGTTTTTTGTTTTGTAAACACCTTAAGCCCAGCTATCTGAACTTATTTATTGAGATATTTTTAGGGCATTTTTTTTTGCACTCTTAGAGCTGTATATTTATGCAACTCACTGATGTTAATATACTCGGGATTTATTTAATTATTAAAGCTCGAAATTTTGCATACTCATTTCCTTGGTGAAGATATTGAAAACGATGCAGGAGTTCTTCGGCTTTCGATTTTTTCCAGATCTTAGATGTGCTAGGAAATATTTCACTTTCTTAGAATTTCACCTCTATTATAAAGAGATGGCAGCCAGGTTGGCATTTTCTCATCGGAGATCCATCGAACGTTTTATAGAATTTTGCGCCTCTACAAAAAAAGAAGATATTTTATTATCACTCTCTCAATTTCAGTGTGAATTTTTCTTTGCTTGGCTAATTGATGCGGGCTAAATATTAGCAACTTCTTTAGTTAATTATTAGCTCATTAGTTTATCCTCCATCAACTAAATTAAAAAGCACATTGATAAGTTATCAGTCGAAATTGTATTTGAAGTGTATTATTGATGCGGTGATTGCATTGTCGTTCTTCTTCTTGACGTGTCGTGATGCAACATCGGCAATTCGAATTATTCCAGTATGCAGAGCACTTGTCGATATCGTCAAAAATATGGTTGATCTTTAAAAGTATTTCTGTTAGTGCTATTTAAATGACAGTATAAAGTTGATGAGGTGCTAGAAAACTACAGAACGTATTTGGATCATTTTTGATATCACATCTTGAGGATTCTAAATGATTAATAAATCGTCGCTGCTCGAAATGCCCTTTGTTTCTAGGTGACACTCTATTCTTGCAGGATATTTCGATCCAAAAGGAGAGACTTCCTCTATTTTAGTTCGAGCATGACTTCTACTTAAAGGTGGGGGAAGAGGATGGATTCTGATAACTCGTGGTCAATGGTTTAATCTATTTGGGGTGGATTCGTTCAGTTTCTCCAATGAAGACTTTGTTTCTTTAGATAATTTTATGTTTTCCGATGTCAACTAGAAGTTTGATAAGTGCAAGCGTTGACAGCATCTTCACAAGTCATTTTTTAATTTAAGAGCTTCTATTTATTGAGAGGATATTATATTTGAAGCTGCTATTCCAATTCGGGAAGCATCTATTTACATAAGGGCCTATATAAAGATAAATGTGGTATGTTGTATCATTAAAATAGTACAAACAATAGGCGATATTCTATTTGCTTGTCCATAATAAATGAATACCATCTTACAGTCGAATGATCAATGCTGCGAAGAAGGTGTGGCAGTGTTCATGATGGTGCGTAGCATTCAAAGCTTACAAGTGCATGGATCTGATGAAATAGCACTTGGCCCACTTCTATCGCTTGTTTTCCATATTTATTACTCTTTGGTAATAATTTTTTATTCTTGGTGATTGTCCATTATATACCTCAGTTGTCGGTTCAGCACACTCTCTCAATTCACAAAGATTTATGCTGAAGAGGGGAAATTTCTGATGTCATCCTCTGTTCTAGGATTCTTCCAGGCGATTGTCTACTGTTTTTAATCGCATCCCTGGATTTCATCTTTCAATTTTTTTTTGCTAAGCTTGTAAGCAATTTAATTTCGAAAAAACTGTAAATTTCGCCTGTCGATCCAAAAGAGTGGCAGTTTTATATTTACTTTCAATAATTTTCTCATCTATGTGCATTCAAAAGAAAGTAATATATTTCAGCGGAAATGTTGCGTGAGTCTTTTACGTGTGCTACAGCAAGTACCACAATGTACTGAGGAGACATTACAATCGTTCGATAGTCGGATTATTTCGATGATTACCAACAATGAGCTCGTCGTCGAGAAGGTCAGACGTGAAATAGTCAAGAAACTATTAAGACCTCTCATTGCGGTATGTCAATTTTTTTTTACTGGAACAAATTTATTGAAGATATTTGAATTGTGCTGCAATATGATCGACGAAAATAAGCATTTCCTAGAACGCTATTGGGGCATAATGGTTTACACTATTTCCCGCGTTGGATTGCCGAAAATGTAGGCCATAAAAGCTGGTCTAAAGTGAAATAATACCTGGTTTCTAAGAACAAATGTTCTTTTGAGCAAAAAGGGTTTTAATTGCACCCGGATACTTCTATCCACTAAAAGACGGAAAAGGAGGGCGGTTAGTCAGCAATTTCGAGATCTTTAAAGAAAAGTCACCCGGAAGCCAAAATCTACGGCTACTTTTCCAGGCAATTGGGAGCTCAACGTTTGTGGGTTACCCTAGTAAGGAAGTTTCTAGTTTGGCATGAACATATTCGTGATTTTCTTATCGAGAGATTTTGTTTGGTATCAAAATCAGCGTAATCTGGCGCAAAAGTTATCCCTTCAAATTCCCTCATGTGATTTCCAATCCCATAAGATAGAAAAGTCGCAATTTTCGAGGTTCTATATCTCTGCTCTGTGTTATCCGATTTAAGCATGTCCAAATATCGCTGAACAAATCGGCAAGATCCACACAAATTTTTCAGTATCGATACCCTTATCTTTCAAGTTGGGCAAAATAAAGGATCGTCAAGGTCGCAGAAATTGACATTCCAATAAATTTCGCAGAGGTGTTGAGGGATGTTAAAAACGACGTTTACATCACCATTCGAGAAATCGTTCATGACTTGCAGCCTCTTCAGTACTTTGGGCTTCTAATAACTTGAAGAGCTGCAACTTTGTCATTTTATAGTAAAGTGGTCAAACATTGCAAAATATGGGCAGTGTGCATTAAAAGTTTTGAAAAAAAACAACATTGTCCGTTGGAATTCGCTAAGGACCAAAAAAAAATTAATAACCTATGAAATGTTCAATAAAACATTCGAGAAGGTCAGGTCATTTACCAAGCCCGAAGCCTGAAGATATATGAGAAAGTTCAGTAGTTCAGTAAAAATTAGTAATTAAATGGGGCGATAGAAGAAGTCACAATGATCCACGTTTATTGTTTTACCACTAAATTAGCCCCAAGCCTGCATTTACTGTTTTCTTCAAAAGGTCGTGGTTCCTGATTCTTTAGAATTTCTTCTCCTTGTTACGATGACATGTTGCAATCAAAAGAATGCTCGCGTGGCAATTTTCCGTGGCATATCCAGAACAGCGGGAGGAGTCAATTGCACCCTGGCATATCTTCTTCTTCGAATGCTGCATCAGATGGATTCATGTTTTTGACGACAGTAAGAATAATAAAAGAAGCACAAGTTGCAAAAAAATGGCTTTGGGGCAGGGCATTTAAAGGATGGAAAAAGTACCAAATCGGTCTTCGCAAAGGCAGCAGAGTCGGCGGCTTCCACAAGAAGGGTGGCAAAGCATTCCGCAGAAAAAACACGCGATAAATACAATTTCATCGAGCAAAAAGTTAAGCACATTCAGGTAATCGCAGAAACTAGCAATTCGAAGAATACACTTCACAAAAGTCAGAAATGTGGAACAGAGTTCTAGAATGGAGGAAAATTTTCAACTTAGATCGACAACCTATAAATGTAATACGATTAAGCCATGCCTTTGAATACAAGTAATATCAACTGCAGAAAGTAACATGCAATAAAGCCCTCTTATTTGAATTGCGCTAGGAAGTTTTTAGCGAATTCTTGTGAGAGAGGGATTGAAATGATCCCTTTTCTGCTTCTTTGGGAAGTTCAAACATTCGGCCGTTCTAGCGTTAACGCATGCCCGAAAAGAAATCGTTAAACGACGCAGTACGGCACCGATGGCGGCACTTGATAGGTTGTATGATAAACAAATCGGTTAAAAAATGCGGGTGGAATAACCTGGAAATCACTTTCTTGAGACAGAAACGTACGCCCACTGCTATCATCAACATAGGCAGGCATAGATGAGCAGCCTCTCCGTCCAGTGGCGTCTAGAGAAACACAGGCTTTTAATAAGAAGCAGATTGCAGTTATCGGTGGGCCAGCAACACAAAAGACCCATGCATCTACGTCCTTTGCCGCCGTTGGCTAAACGGGCAAAACCACTCGTCGAGGAAGATTTCACCGCTCTTGCGCTCATCTTCAACACCGACTAGAAGCATTCGACATCTCATATGGTACATCCGCCCTGAAATTCAGTTACCATGAACTTTTCTGACACTCAAAGTAATTCCATGTTTGAGCTCTTCCTGTCGCTCCATTTTGCAACTAGAGAGTCCACTTCTGCTTTAGTACGACGATTGCCAGAATTTTCTATAACGCTCTTCTGCAGAGATGGAACTGCGCTAAGAAAGAAAGGCGAGTAAAAGCTGCGATTTCTGTGTAGAATTGAAAAGACATTCTAATCTATCGCCCATTTTAGTCAATTTGGTGTCCTCTCCGAGAATACCCTTCCGGGTTAAAACTTTTTCAGCGGCAAAATAGGAGCGCACATATGAAATGATCGATTTACGTTTTTTCCAGACCTCGCCCATTTTCACACTTCAGTTGAATTGACAGTTTGTTGCCTAGAGTTTTGTATGCACCGTTTACGTCAGGATATATCAAAACTAGAATCGCATCACTCTTTGTAGAGGTGCGCTTATAACGATGTTGGTAAAGTCAGACATCTGTTTACTTATCGGATGCCTTAACTTGCAATCCAAGAAAGAGATCTGATGGTCGTCTAGGGCATGAGTCGTGCTTTATTCTAAATGAGTTCACACATGTATCACGAAAGCGCCTATATAGTCACTAATCGATGAAACATTTTGATATTCTCTTTCGTAGAGTCTACGAAAGTGAACTATACTATTTTCCAATAATTCCTTCCCAGGCATTGCATATCACCTAAGCAGGAAAGGATTACCGATGCATAAGGGAGATTATGAAAAAACATCCTGCCGTCGTCTGATGCGTTTTTCAACATATGGTTGAGATTTGATCTTTTTTTCCATTGGTTGTTTGACATCCTTCGTTTGTTATTTGGTTCGCTATTTTATTTGGTCCTATATGACATGTACTTCAGTGTGTTGAATAAAAGGAACAGTTATATTACTGCACATTACTTTTAATTAACACAGTGTTGACGCGTACCCACAACGATGGGTAAGGAAGCTATCTCGGGGGAGGGAGAAGAAATTATGCCGACCAATTGCCGCTTAAGTAATTGGATGGGAGGAAGTTATCTCTTCATTTCCGTTTCAAACCTTGCGCACAAATAGTTAGAATAACACAAAGGGTTTTTTTTTGAGAGTTTTGAATGTCTAATTTAGCGGGAAGTGTTTACGCTGAAATATAATTTGATTAATGCGCAAATATGATTGAACCTAATTAATATGCAAATATGGCTATTCTGAATAATATTTGAACCACAGAGATTTCTAAGATTTTCATGAAAAAATCAATCATGACGTGTGAAAAATAAGACTGTAGAAATAACGAAATAAAAAACATCTAGAATACATATAAAAATTATATTTGGGACTCTCTAATTTCAAAAACGAAAATGATAAAATTACCTAAGAAAAAAATAAAATAGAAGCAAACATTCGAGTAAAACAAAGATAATTTCACGATCCGAAAAATGATCCGATTTCGCTCAATTCCTACATCCTTCAGCAATTTAACGTATTTCTGAGAATTAACAGAAGCGATATGCTACGACGAAAATGAGTCATTAAGTAGGTCTAGATTTGCGTGTTGCTTGTAGTCTACTCAAGAAGTTACTGACAAAAAATATCCGACTTTTTGATATTCCATTGCCAAAAAAGGACAACAAGATCTCTTCCACCTAAATGTTTCAAATAAATCGAAATAAAATTTGTAATGATCATTGTATTTGTCCACATATTTATTTCATCTATTTAGCTCCAATTTAATTCCCTCGTCGCGAAATCTATGATTGCAAGATTTGACAGGCATAATTTGCAATCTCTTTGCCTCAATTTTGTTGGTTAAATGTTTGCGCTAATTTATTTCCACACCTGATCAGGTGAAGTTGAACGATGGATTTTTTTTTCTTCGTTCTATAATCTTTTGCAAGAAAAACACATGGTTCTGACTTTTTATCGCTCTTTTTGAGGGCGATTCGATAATAAATTCACTCGGAGAAATTAAAATGCACAATTGCTTTATCAGGATAACCTGCCTTACTTGATATTTTGCACATTGCTACTATTTCATATAATTTAAGTAATTATTTCAATGAATAAGATCACAATATAGCAACACGGAAGCAACTAATATTTTTGTTTTCAACTTCTTCATAAAAGTATTAGTGTGAAGATGCTGATTTTTCTTGAGATTGAAGTTAGAACTTTACCATGTGAACAGCATGGACTCATCGCTGTTACGGAACTTACGATTAAAGCATGCTTTAGATAACATCGCTGCAAAGCAGCGCACATCATCACTCATTATGCAGATTGTCAACAAAATTTCTAATAAACTATACATATTGATGTACTTTTTCGATAATAGCACTATTATTTATATTTTTTCATCGTCCATAATTGAAATCTATGGGAAGATGCACCGAATAGAATTATAAATCAAAACGACAATATGAAACTAACTGAATAAATAGCAGTAGCTGCAAACGATAAATCCACTCGAATTCGTTGTATGGCTTGTCGCACCTCATCGGTTGGTTCCGTTTCATAACCAAAACGACTTGCTGGATATTGGACACGATCGTCGTGTTGTTTGATCGCCTCGTTACGGAGATATTCAAGCACCTTGCTAAGATCAGCGATATGTGTGTATGAGGGGATGGCCCGTTGATCGGTCCTCAGCATTATAAGATACCCACTGAGAATAGATGCGGCGTCATCAATCCGACTCTGACATTGTGCATATTCCTCGCAAATCTCGTTGCATTCTCCATGCAATTTGGCCATCAGTTTTGAACGCCATTGAGGTGAACATTGTGCCATAGCGCTATATGATGGAACCTCAAATATAGACGATATATACATTCTCTAGCACTTGTCATCGTCCATAAAAAGGCAGCAAATACCTTTGCATTCGTTAATTTGGCATGTAAAGGAGTCCGAGCAAAAGCGATATATTCTGAATGCGTGTTATGAAAGCAATAATTGGAGGAAATGATGCGGGAAATTTACACCACCTGGGCGGACGTAGACTTCAAGTTTCTTACGCGACCTATTGAAGACAACAGATCTTAGTGGATGTTTCCGCATATACTCAACATTTTATTTCGTATCCTCGCAATAGATCGACAATGAAAATTTGTACGTAACAGCAAAATAGCAATAAGATTTAGAAGCAGAAGGCCATATAAAATCTCCATTTCTAGGCCGTTGCATTCTGAAGGCAAATGACAATAAAATCAATGACTTTTTAACGCTGCGTTGCTTGTGCAATTCAATGCACTATGTCGCGGGGGTTGTTGAGAGGGGAAGGTGAGAGAACCTCCCAACATTCTGCTACCTCGAGTTTCTCATCGAAGTGATTTCCTTCTTTTGGATCACTCTTGGCCTTTTTCGTCACAATCTCTCCCACGCCCGGGCCAAGTTGTTATGTCATTTTTTCATCGGAGTCTTCTTACGCCAAATCATTGTTCACGTCAAAAATACTTCTGAACGGCGAACGATTGCTCTCAGCGATAACTTCATATAGCTGTGATCAGTGAGCGATACATTAGCACATTTATAATGAAGATAAATTTACCTTTTCTACGCACTCGAACTGCATTTCGAAATTCTGCATTGAATCACGCAGTCTGCGCACTTCATCGAAATGCTTCTCCACGAGTGATATACTTCTCAAAATATTCTCCGTCATTCACTTCAAAGATGAGATTCGTTTTCATAAGTCTGGAAAAAGAAGCACTCTCGCCATATTTTATCAAAATTTCAGGAACATGAGACATCGATGCGGCGACAAAAACGCCAGCCGGCAAGTTCATCGCTACGCTTTCATACAGCACTAACTTGTGTGGCTTCATTCTCGGTGCTGGAAGATGCTCGGGTGGTCTATTTTAAGTGGTAAACATTTTACATACAACGCCTCCCTTTCATGAAACATCCATAAAACACTCTAAACCTTATTTTGTACCGAATGCTTAGAAATGAACTAAAAAAAAACTTTTACATAAAGGCGTTATTCCAACCGACATTTTTGTGCAGTAATGTTTTTATTGGCGTTCGTTGAAGTTAAGAGGAAAATTTTAATCGTTGGGATTTTATTCGGGTGCCATATTCTTAGAGATCTTAGCGATTCGAGCCATGCGTAACGACTTTTAAAGTCCCTATAATAAAAGATCGTCAACATGCTTCAGTGCTACTTTTTTTTACACGACTGGGAACATATATAAATGAGGATAGAGTGAGTAGGATGTTAACGAAAATTCGGATAACTATGAATTGTCGGAATGGATATATGGATGAAAAACTTGTCGTATAAAATACAATAAGTTTTACAGTGAACAATTAGTTAATTTTCAAGTGGAAAATCATTCACTTGAAAATATTTCCATACAAATATCATAGATTGTCTTTGAAAACTTTTTTTTAACGCTCTTCAGACATAGAAGAATACGCACTATTGCCTCCTAATGAACTGTAAGCATCAAGACACCTGTGATGGCATTTCCTTTGACCAAATTTCAGTGTGTTAAAATTATTTTCGATCCGCCGATCGTACTTTATCTATTCAACAGCCGGTGCGGCGGCCAGGTTTAGCCCAGCCCAATAGGCCATGAGTTAAATCAGGCTCCGTTAGTAGTCATGATCGAGACTGGATTTAACTCGAATCCATGAAACAGTTAAATATTTCTAACTGTAAAATTTTCATGAACGATAAAGCATATATCTGCAAAATGTCGGTACGTGTTATACAGCACAGCCTCCAAACAGCAGTCATAGTGAGTCAGGGAAATGAAACAATGGCCGTGATTGAGGAACTGTGCAATATCCGCCTTTGCATTGGCCACTTTAATGAATTACCAGCAACTGAGGAATATGCGGAATAATGCCTTCATATATTAAATGACATGGCCGCCCGCACTTGCAGTTGAAAAAAGAGCCATTTTTGGCAGGAAAGAAGGAATATGTGGTTAAGCCAAGGCGTGGCCCGTGGCCGTGCCACTGAATAGGGAATCCGTGGTTCGGCGGCGGCGTTTTCAACTGGCCAGGATGGAGAATCTGTGGCTTCCGTTACAAATGGTGGAATTCATGGCCTCGTGCGTATAGGCCTTCTAGAATGGCTGTAAGGATTACCTCCTACTTTAACGTACTGAGAAAAGCATATCGCACTTTTTAATTGCTCAGCGCTGAGATAACGACATATATGCGATGCCAGAGCACCTGTGACGTAGTTATTCGCAAGCATAATCAACGAATTACATAAGCTAGCGAAGCTAAAAACATTCGCGGCACATCTGCCCGTCAAAGGAGGTGTCGGCTATTGCTTGTACGAAGGTAAAGTGCCGACGACACACCTGGCTGAGCACTTGTCCCCATTGGAAATTAACAAGTCAGTGTTTACAAAAGCGTCTAAATACCTGAGGCGCACCTGTTCGTAAGAAAAAGTTACAAATAAATCTTAAAACGCACAATGCACTCTCCTCAACATGTTGAAGTGTAAGGCCAATGTCGTACTGAGATTCCATGCACGCAAAAGGGGAAGCAACACGCGTGGAAACATGGGATCGCTGCTACGAATTTCACACCCGTATGATGAAAGTGACGAAAGTCATGGACTCCTCTCTTGCATGGCTGGGCCAGGCTGCAGTTCTCATGGCCAACGAGCTCTGGATTCTCTCTTTGCTTGGCCGAGGGCCACAGATTCTCGTGAATACAAAACCGACCATGCAAAACGCGTGCAAATATTTTTCACCTTCGAATGTGTGCAGCCCCTTTCGAAATTTCTAGACCTTATGGCAAAGGGAATCATTCTATGGCATACACCACATCCGCCACTCTAGCTTCGGTAGCCCTCGAATTGAAAAGACTTAGATAGAGAGATACGGAGATACGCATACGCACAGACACGGCGTCGGTTTATTGCGCCTCCGCAAGCTTGTTTCCAACATGTTTTCGCGAATTCGGGAAAGCGCAACAAAAACACAAACAACATAAAGACGATAACTTGAGATAACGTAGTGGCAGCATTGTTTCCTTCAAATAAGGAGGAAATCACCGCCAGCACAAAATACACTCCACAAACTATCGTTGTGAGACACATGCTTTGCGATTGCTTGCGAAAAAAAACTCCTTTGGAGTGGGATGACGGATCGGAATTATATCGAATACTTCAGTCTCATTATCGAAAATTAAATTGTACCCCAAAATAGATAAGATCATCAGTCTTCACTATCCGACTGAAGGACTATATATATATATATATATATATATATATATATATATATATATATATATATATATATATATATATATATATATATATATATATATATATATATATATATATATATATATATATATATATATATATATATAGTATATATATATATATATATATATATATATATATATATATATATATATATATATATATATATATATATATATATAGAATTTAAAAAACATACGTATAGTTATTTGATGAAAAAAATCAAAGGTATTTCATGAATGGAAATATCAAGTCATCATCTTATAAATCTCGAATTATTTTGCGTCTCAACGATGTTTACATGGAGGATTTCCCACATAGGAATCACCCTCTAAAACACACCGTTCACATAATATATTTTCCGAACAAATTGAAGAGATTTCTCAGAAATAGGCTTAATGCTTACAATGATATTTATGAGCAGCACTCTTCATATCTATAAAGAAGTTTCTACGACATAAAATATTAAAGGCTTTCTTGCTTAGTTGATATACATCATATATATATTTGAATTTTTCTTTTTGCTTGAGAGTAGCAACTCAATCGCTTATAGTTGAAATTGAAAACTTATAATTGGAACTGAAATAGCGTTGACTAATCAGTCAATCAACCGCGTTGCATAGAATTAATTAGATCATTGGATAGAAGGTGATGTAAGAATGCTAACCTCCACAATAATTCTCATGAGTCTGCATATGGAGAAGGTCAAACTTATGGCACAGCAACAATATATAGAGAGGGAGGTGTGACCTTCTTTCGACAAAGGGTTAATGATGCTAATATCTCAAAGGGACGGTGCTGAAGAGCAAGGAATGGGGCTGAAGGTCTTAACTCTAGAAACCTTTTTTGGTAACTAACTTGTGAAACTGGTTAATTACATGAGTAGAATATGAGAGCGCATATCGTGCCAACTCCTCTAACATGTTTTCCCACTCGTTTGTAGCCATGAGCGGTATGGAACGAAAAATTGCAAGGCGTAAATCTATGCAAATTTCTTCCACCTCTAAACCTCTATAAATCTTTAACCTCGGTAATTGTATTGAAAATTACCTATTGCATATATTTTATTCATCTGATTTCAAACGCTCAGTTTTCATGGTTTCCGATTTGATACTATCGAATAAGTAGAAAAATGCACAAATACAAATATACAGCCGAGAAATGACATCACTAGCTCGAGGTTTTGTGAAGCGAATTTGCATAAGCACTTTAACATATGGAAAGATTTAATTCCGACTTAAATGAAAAATTCCTTCAACGCATTGGTGACAAATTAAACTCACATTATTGCAAATATCCAAGAAATCTGAGGTATCCGCGGAAAGAGTTTTTGTTAGTACAAAGCTATTTCCCAACAATTACCTGTATTGAAGCATTTTCAAATAGTGCAAAATATCTATGCACACCTTATTGAGTGATATATAGTCTTCATAAATTGGAAGAGCTGCCCTAATGAACTAGTTGTTTTCCAGTATTTATGGTACTTTATATGATGACGATGAGGGCAACTCTTCGTTTTACAATGGTAGTATGTGTGTGTTTGTGTGTGCTTCTACTCTTTTAATAGTTTCAATTCGAGAATCACTGAAAATAGACAGTAAGAAATTTGATGGCTATAACTTAACATCACTGGTCCCTACGCCGTCGATTGCAGATGGGCTCCGACGGGACTCCTTGGCTCCGTCCTACCGAGCCTTGCCACCCAGCACGCTCATCAGGACAAGAGGATGGTGAAGTAAGTCCCAACGTCTCTCCTGAAATGACTCGTCAGCATTCGACGGGTAAGAAACGAGCCTAAGCCCAAAGATTCACGCAATCTCACAACTGCACTTTGCAAGCGGAAGTGGGAGCGATATAAAGAAACGTTTATTCACAATGTAAAATAAAATAAAGTAAATTTACATCACACATTCGTTACAAATCTTTCAAGTTGGTCTTTCAACTATCAAATGTTATATGCAAATTATATGCTCATCCGTTTCGGTATATCGAAATAAATAAGAAAAAAAAATTAGTGCCACCTGAAAACTCATAAATCAATGAGCATTTAGTAAATGATTGAGTGGTGAAGCACATAAGGATGAAGTTGGTGAATGACGTGGTACTTTTATGATTCGATTCGAATTTGAATATCATTGCTGCGCATGCCTTAGTGTTTGCTGGCAAATTATTAAAGCAATTATCATCATCAAGAGATTTGCAATAGGGTCTAAATTATGAGCACTTCTGATATAACTGATTCATTATAACGGGTTTAAGTTTTCTCTTCATCTTTTTTTTTCGGTATAAATAATCTCTATGGAAGATGAGCACTATGCATCATCATATGCATCTAGCATAGATCATTTTATATACATTGTAAGCACCAAATGAATTTTTTTCAATAATTAATTCATAATTGTATAGAAATATATAAAGCGTTTTGCAACGTAAACGATCATTATTTTCATTTACGAAATATTCCAATGAGAAGTAATAAAATATATAAATATGGAAAATTTCAAGAATTTCACTTCAAAATTTCATTACTATTTAATAAAATATGAGAATAAATTAAATCAAATAAATGGAAAAATTTTTTTTTTTAATTTCAGAAAAAAAAAATTCACTCAAAGAGAGGAGAAGAAAGAAATCAACGAAAATGATTATGATCGAAATAAATTAGCGACGAGATGCGTGATATATTTGGTCATTTTCTTTTCTTTTTTCCTTTTTTCTTTTTTGCTATCGTTGATGGTGATCGCCGAAAATTGTTCGCATTCGTAACCGATACATCAACACACAAAGTCATTTTGTGCATTTTTGTGATCATCTTTTCCATTTAATTAATAATTTTCCACGAATCGAAATTCTCAAAAATCTACTTTAAACGAAAATTTGAATACGCTTATTAAAATAATTAATAAATCTTTATGCAAATTATTGTAATTATTTATTTTCTTTCGTTTAAAATGTAACTATCTGTTTGTTTCCACCAAATAAATTTTGCTAGAAATCAATGCTTTCAATATTTATATCATTATTTCAGGATATCTAATTTTTGATCGATATGAGTGTAATTTTATGTTGGTTTTTTCTCGGTTTGCTATTCTTAGATGATATCAATGCGAATAAAATCCATACGAGGATATCCGAAATCGAAATACAACAGATTGAAATGTTCAATCTCGATATTGCCACAGATTTGAATATTTCATTACTGAACTCAACGCAACGCTATAAACGTCAAATTGCTTTGCTGCCATTTGCTGAGTTAGTAAAGCAACGCATTCAAGGAAATAATGTTGCACAAGTAAGAGATTTCTCGATTTTTAAATGCATGCTTATTTATATGCGTTAAATTATATAATACTTTTTGTATTGAAAATTAAGAAAGAGTTTTATTCGTTATAATATAAAAATGCATTAAAAGAAACAAATACATTAAATTTGACTTTATTTATTACGAATAAAAAAATTTTCGAAATTTTCTTATTGATTTCCTCGATAAAAATTAGAATCGCAGAAGTGCAGCTATAGGAGAAATATGATTTCAGTGCCCATGTGTTATGAATCCTGGCTCAAATGAGTGTATTCCTTATGATTCTCGCTATCAGGCTGCATCTATCGAAGAAGCTATTGTTTCATTTCCGGATGTCACTATGGATCCTCGAATACTCGAGCAAACTTCAGCAATACATTTTGTAGTGCTTTATTTCTAAAATTTTTGCCATCTATGCGATGTCATAGGTCTAGATTGCTGCGAAGAACATTTCAGTGATACTTGACTAAATTTGTTTGACGTAGTGCTGTAGAGATTTAAAGCCTAAGATTCAGAGGTTCAACTCAATCAGCCGCTAAGGAGTTAAATATAGTGGCTAGAAACAACGATCGAGAATCTACGAACCACTCCAATAGTATCAACAATAGCTCGATATAACCAAGCAATTTTTATTCACGGCTTTAAAGAAAACTTTTACGCTAAACTTTATCCGATCCACTTCAGAATATCAATATAGTTGTCGTCGATAATTCAATAATCGGAATTTTATTGCTACTCTTCTAAGTGAAAAATTGAAAATAATACAGAAGGTTATAGGCGAATTTAAGCTGATTTACTCGTTATAAGTTAATTCACTGAAATAAGATTACTTCTATAGTTGTGTGTAATAATTTTTCTCTTCGAGGGTAATGCATTCGCATGTAAAACACTCGAATGTCAAACATGTGCTGCATTATTGAGTGAACGTTTACGAACGATAGGATTACTCTCGATGAATGACTTCGTTGGTGTACCTTTGCCTCACCTTATTCAGCCTCATCTTTGTCGCAGATTCCGATTTGCTAGATCACTAGCGGTTAGCTATATTTTCAATGCTTTCGTATTTACTGCATGAGATTTTTTTTTTCATTTCATTAAATCTATGAAATCGACTTAATTAGACTGGATCAATTTATTGATTGTATAAAGTACTATGAAATAGTATTCCAATAAGTTGACTCCATAAGAAGTGATGAATTTCTAAAAATTAATCAAAACTTCTATAGTTTGATATCATTAGATGTATTTGACGCATTGACGTGATGTTTTCACGTCATATCGGCCACGTTTTCACGTCCTATCGGCCACGTTTTCACGTTATATCGGCCGCGTTTTCACGTCATATCGGCCACGTTTTCACGTTTTAGAAAACGTTACATTCAAAAGTATGCATTAAAATTATGCAACTTTTCAAAACAGCGTTAAGCGTTAAACGAAATTTTAGCGTGAACTTTAACGTAAACGTAAATTTTTCACGATTAAACGTACACGTAAACGTTTACGTTTAACGTGAACCTACTATTGCAATAAATGAAATATCAAAGAGATGAATATTAACTCGATTTGAACGTAGAAATTAATCGTTATTTTCTATTAGTTCTCATTGTTAAGAGCGCAAATTTCTTATCGATATTTTTCCGCTGAGTGTGGCGAAAAGATGCTATATGGCGAGAAATATCCTTGACGATTTTATCGATTTCGATCATAGTAAGAGACAATACCTCTAAAACTTCTCCAAATCTCTAAATCAATCTCCAAATCAACGTTAAGAACGAGCAACTTGAAATCGCTTTTTTCACGAGTAAATTTCTCAAAAGTCTCAGAGGTGTGACCAGAAATGATTGGAGCACAGATGACCAAAGCGCTAGTGGCATTATTTGCAATGACCATCCAATGGTCAAAGTAGAGGAGACCAAGGGCTAAAGATCACAGCAACCTAGCTAAAATGCACGTAAAAATATTCCACATGGAAAACCTGACGTTCATCAATTCTGAAATTCTCGATTTCTCTCGTTTGTACCAGAGCTGGATCAACAAATTCAACCCTTGGAGAGTGCTAGTGGGTCCTTTTGAGTCCTGACGCCGAGACCACAACCTTCAGCCATGACAACATCAAACTGCAGCTCGACCACCTCTGAGAACGGTCATCTCTTCGTTTTAAGTGAGGTTTGCGGTCCCAGCTTTATTCCTTTTGTTGAGTCCCCCGAGAATAAACTGCCCCTTGACAGCACTTGAAAGCTTCCGGGATCCCTTGACCTTACGCTGGTGGGCACTGAGTGTTATCTCCCTCCCTGCCCTCAGAACCTCGCAAAACGCCACCATGTGCCCAGATATTTGCAGCAGTCTGTTTCTTCTTTACAAGTGCTGGAAAATGAAGTCTTTCAGCCTCATCGACCGCCGTCAATCACTCCGGATTTTGTGAAAGAAGCGATTGCAGAGGGTCTGCAAAGGCTGCTTCCGGTGAATTTATTTAGACCGAATCAAGCACCACAACTCGCTCTCCCAACTTTCAGCTCCTCCCCGAATCTCTTCCCACATGCTCCAGTGAGACTTTTCAACACTTCTTAATGCTGATAAACTATATAAACTACCCACTGCGTTACTCGAGGTCAAAGAAGAAAGAATATTTGAGGGGTGGTAGTGGGAAAGGACAGGTTTCTTAGTGAAAGGACTTTAGAGGTATGACCCCCATCGTATTCCTACTACACATGAGGAAACGCGATTGAACTACGCTTGAAGAAGGAAATCAGGTGGCCCTCAACGACTTCATACCTTGCCGAATCTTAGCCACTATTATGCACGTCATTTCGTCGAGTCACTTGAATCCCTCATCAGAGCTCACGAGCCATATTTGTGTTTCATTGAAGAGAAGAGGTGGTTCTTTTCTCCCGAAACTTTTGAGTTGGACTAGGATGGGAGAAGGAGTATCCAAAGTGAAGATTTATTTCAGTTAATATGGTTGAGTCGATTTTCATTACGACCTATACTATGAGTGAAGTGTACTTGAGGTGATAATCTCAAAAAAGAAAGAAAAACTCACTTATTAAAAACTTTCGCGTTCAAAGTTTTATTATATTCTGCAAAAATTTATTGCCAATTCATTGTTTTACAAAAACTTCATCACATACATTACACTATAAAAGGTCACTCCACGTTAGAAAAAAATCTTCATATAAGGAAAAGATATGCTCTCAATTTAAATAAATAGAAAATTGAAAGCAACAAAAAGAAGAGATCTCCTGGTGTGTTCAATTGTTGTAAAGTTTGTTGCACTTTCTGGCGATAAAAGTATTTCAGTTTACAAAATACGACTCCATATTCACCTATAAAATTCCAACCTTCAATATCATTATCCAATGGCTTCTGCCATAAATCCATAAGACTTTCATGAATCTACGAGATCGATATAGATCGCGAGATTTAATTATAAGCATTTAATCGCAAAATTTTGAAGAAAAACTTTTTTATGCATTTTTGCAAGTGCCTCGTAATCGGGCGTTCGGTCGAACCACATCTCACTTTCAAAGCAATGCGGGGAAAGGGCAAAGAGGCGGAATCGACGGCGGAATAACACGATTGGTAGATGACGTACATGATAACAATCAGCGAATACCTGCTAGATTTTCACGACAAATCACCTCATCTTCCGTTCAACCTAATGTTTTAGGTATAATTTACATATATTTACCAAAATATGTGTCGGAGATTTTTTTTTTCGTATTTGATTTCGATTTCTTTTTTTCCTTTCTTTCTTTTTTTTTTTCATTTATTCTTTTTTTCTTCTTCTTTGGAATTTCTTTTTTTTTTCTCCGAGCTGAAAATATGTTTTTATGAGAGCATAACAAGTTTATCGAAGAGTTGAGCATCTCTTCATTATATGTCACGTCAAATTCAAACTTGTTTTATTGAATTCTATTGAATTTCGCTAATTGATCATTTATAATATGCGGTTCTCTAATTTTTTTTTCTCTTTTTTTCTATCTGTAAATGTTTCTCTGTAATTGCCTGTGCAATTTTCTTCTTTTGTATTTCTTGCATATAATTTTCAAAAAAATATATCAAGGCGATGCCATGCCCATTTCACTCAACCTATATCCAATGAAGTTCTAGGATTAGGCGATCTAGGCGATAATTCGAAACTAAACAAAGAAAAACTAAAAATACCAACAAGTAGAGGATTATGTTAGAAGTATGCACGATATGTGCTTTTGCGTTCCTCTTGTCTGACCAACCGGTCTCATTAATTGCCAATAAATAATGAAATAAATAGAATGTCATATTCATGTTTAAGCTTAGGCGACTAGCGCTTAGACGATTCTCTTAAAAGACTAATTTCTTTCTGAACTGATCCAATATAATTTAAAAAATGACCGCTGTAAGGTTTTTGCAAATTTTTTGCCAAAATCAACTGTTCACGTCTTCTGAGGCTAACATGCGGCCAACATTATATCCACTAAAATTCGCTCTTCTAAGCTTCATTGTTTCTTGGTTGAAATTGCGGGGAGATATGCGCACACCTGATAGGTATGCATAACGTTTTGAGAATAAGTTTTGGAAACGCAACTCTGCAAAAGTGCACAATGAATAATGAGTAGCTTAGTGCATATTCTAATGATTAGAATTAATATACGTTGATATGATAGTTAGTAGACAATCGAAAGTGAACTTTGCATATATACTTTCTCTTTTAACGTCGAAAATTTCCGGCCGGATAACCGGAAAACTATAGTGATGTAATTTGATATGTAACGATATACGCAAACGGTGATGCTCTCATGTAATTCGTATTGATTGGCCAAATTTTAGAGCACTTATAAATATTTGAAGTTGATTGAGATTTGCATAAATGAGTTTTTGCTCGACATCTTAAAATCAAATCAACATTGGTCGAAAAAAAGCGGATTTTTAGCTGAACATTTACAAGAATTTCAAAGTTTTCGTACTTTTTTTTGAGTATTGCACTGTAAAGTTGCAGAAAAGAAACACATTCGCCTCAGCTCGACTTATGTGTCTATCCAGTGATTAACGGAAAGTGTTTTGCAAATTTGACATATGATCTGAAATTCCGATGAATTCTCCGACATGAAGTTATCGTTGTTTCAGTGAAAATATCACAAGCCTTCTAGTATGGCTTTTATCTTTTAAATCAACAGCGTTGATAAGTACATCTAGACACTTAAATTAACTAGTTTCTTGTTATGTATAAGTGAGAATGTGCAAGACCTCAATTTATGACTTCTATGCATATTTTCTTATGACTTATTTAGCGATCTATAAATGATTACCTGTTGCGCCTTAAGGAAGAACCTATACGATATCGTGTGTTGATCGTGGAGAGGCTGAAAACGACGATACGGATTTGTTAAATCTTTGCGGTATTTGTTGGACTTGGCGTCAATTGCCTGAAACCTACTTTCCTCGTCTTATCAATGAACTTGTTTGCAAGGATGGCCCAGAGAACTATTGTTTATCCGGTTAGCTTCTTACCCTATTTGTCCAATCCAGCTATTTTTCAAGCCATCATTCGAACTGATGAAATAGAGGACTTATAGTGCCTCTTCACCAAAGATTTAATTTACTCGGTTAGATTTTGCTATGTGCCCATTTCAAGTCTTTATTGAATATAAACTCTCTTGCGGCAATCGTACATTTTATAGTGGCTGTTGATGTGCGTCGAAAAACTCTTGAAGTCAAGATTCACCTAGTGCTACCATAGCTAGATGATTTATAGCACTCTAAGAAATAACATAATTAAAACGTATGCGTTGTTGTGAGGGTCTTCCTTTAAAGACGCATCCTTATTAATCTGCCACTCGTCTGAATATTGCATGAGCCTAATAGGCTTTGAGGTTCCTCGAACATTTAATTACAGTTTGATGTGATATTCTGAGTTAAATTTGTCGGTCTAGATTGACATATAGTCAAAGAGACGATTTATTTTTCTAAATTCAGTGCTGATTAAAATCTTTCGAGAAATATGTTCAAATACATATACAAATCATCAGTAAGATTTCATTGATCAAAGAATTTTTAACTATTATACAAATAGAAATAAATAAAAGTTGAAAAATATATTAGTGGAGTAATGAATGCCAATAAACACATTGCAGGATGGGGAACATGCTATCAACGCTATCGAAATATCGACGTATTACAACGCATTGGTGATACGTGGAAACCGGCTGTCATATCATTGGCCACATTCTGTGATTGTCGAGTGAAGGCTGGCACCGAAATTCATGCACTCGTTATTGGCAAAAAGAAATAATTTCATTCTTCTCGAAGATTTATTAAAGTAAATTGATGACGAATCACAATAATTGCTAATATTTGCAATTTTATTATCGCAATTCAATTGCAATATTTGCAATATTTGCAATTAATAAACGCAATTTTTTTTTCTCAAATATTCATCGATTGGATTTTCTCGGCGTCATATATATATAATATTCCATTTTATTGTTTTGATTTATTACTTATCAAGGTTTCTTCCTTTCTGTTCCTACCTATTCCTGATAATCAAAGAAATGCGATAATTAGGTATACTTTCGAATAAATGCCGAGTAAATATCGAATAGAAAAATTCGATAAAACTCTTTCAATGAAACGATAAAATTACGAAGAAAATAAATAAAACAATATTGCATCAAATATGCGACATATGTTAATTAGCATATTGGATGCCATTATCACCTCATTGACACTCTTTGATAAGTTTTTAGGTTAATATGCTATCATATATGCGATGTTCGCTTATCAAATAGTGTTATCAATCACGGTTAATATTTCCTTTTAAATGTTTCGTGTAATTATCTTTTGACTTATTTTTTTCCTAATCTATCGACTCTCTTATTGCTTAGTGATATTTCGTGAATGCAGTGCTCGCAGTATATTGAAAAAATTTATACTCTCATGTGTGATGCTCATTCTTGCATCGACCGCATCTCATTGCGCTATTAGTTCTATTTTCTTATGTTTACGTCTTTTTATCACAACATTTGGTTCTATTTCCTTATGATTATGTCTTTTTATCACTAGGTTGTTTTGCAGTAATCATTCAGTTCGCATTCATTAGTTTATGCTGCAAATAATGTCCGAAATTCACTTCAAATTTCCTTATTTATACAATTCAACAAGCATATAGAGTGTTAATTTCAATAGAAAATGTTTAAGAAATTGCTGCAATGAATATCCGGTTCCTCCTTCATCATATCGATCCTTTATGCTTTTTATACCTTCCTGAAATGTTTCGAAATTCCTTGGAAGTATTTTCCACTTTAATTGCGTTAAACTAAAAGTCTATAATAACTAGAGTCCATTTGTGTTGTTATTTGCTGCGATATTGTACGATGTTGCGGGACACCGCTCGTTAAGGTCTGCACATATGCAAACAGCCATAAAATGACATCAGTGTGTTTGTTTTCCGCTTTCATATTCATTTAATGAGTGCTCAGAAGGTCGCTTCATTTATTTCCGTCCGTGATGTCTCGACGTTTCATATGACGGGAATCATCACGTGTATTTTTATTTTGCATTCCCTTGCAGCAATATATATATATATATATATATATATATATATATATATATATATATATATATATATATATATATATATATATATATATATATATATATATATATATATATATATATATATATATATATATATATATACAAATAAGAACACAAATGGACTCTAATTATTATAGACTTCTAGTTTAACGCAATTAAAGTGGAAAATACTTCCAAGGAATTTCGAAACATTTCAGGAAGGCATAAAAAGCATAAAAGGATCGATATAATGAAGGAGGAACCGGATATTCATTGCAGCAATTTTTTTGTACCAATGTTTATGTAGCAATTTCCGCAGCGTTATATTGCCTCAGTTTTGTTAGAATGGAGCCAATGAAGGGAAATTTCAAGTATGCGGGAGAGAAGATGATGCCTAAGTCTCATGCGAAAGAAACTCCGTCATCGGGAGGCATGTAGCAACTGTCGGCTCCTTATAATCGAGCAGTTTTGCCAATCTCTTCTCTTTCGTTGAACGCATGCGGTGCTTCGCTGACGTCAGTTTATCTGTTGTTAGGTTTGTGTATGGTATTTGAAGTTATCCACCTTTCAGAAATGCCAAAGCGCTAAAATAGCGAAATGTGTAATTTGTATTTTTTAAAAGAAATTGGCTTACGACTTAAAAATTTTCGCAGTTGCGATTTTTGTTTGCTTATTGCAAATAATTGCAAAAATTGCAAAATGACGATATGGTCTTTCGGCAATTTCAACTTGTGAACAACGACAATTATGATGATGAAAATTTTGCGTTTCTTCATCATACTCCATAGTTAAGTTTCTGCTCACTTTGAACCGAATTATAAACTTCTCTTTCCTTATGACTTATATGAGAATGACATAAAGAACGCTGCTGAAAAGTGCAATGAAATTTGCGAGTTAATTCGTTTAACAATCGATCGGCTATCACCCAAAAATGCATTCTCACCTAAGGATCTATAAAAACCGGTAGGTTATTTTGAATCAACATTCACCTATAAGTTGGCACTCGATCTGCATTTGTTAGCATGGTACAATGAACAACTGCAGATGGAGAATTTCGAAGAATATAACATAAGACTTACCCAATTATGAATGCGAAAAACTACGACTCTTTGCTGTGGAGAACGAATAAGAAAGACTGACGCAATACTTCAATAGAGATAGAACATAATAAATGCTCCCACTTTATTTCTCAATCATTTAGCCGTTAATGAGCCGAATCGCATGAATGCATAAAACAGCGTGAAGTAACAGCTTTCAGATGGCATCGAGATATATTCAAGATGGCGATAATGTTGATTTGAGTGAAGAACGACGAAAAGCGAAGTTTTGTGTGGATTCATTAAGTGAATTGTTACATGGTGTGGAGCATTTAAAACGACGTCGGGCGATCGCTAAATTCGTTGAGGAAACGCCCGAACTTCATGATGTGTTACCGACCACATTCATGAGCCGAGAACAGAAAGTCGAGAATGCATCACGCAAGGTTAGTTGAAAAAAATGATAAAAATGATTTTGCGGCATAAATACAGCTCGGTTTCAACAATTATCTTTTTGTCCCCGACGACAACAGCGCAAGCTCATTTCAAATATCGGTGTTCCGCTAAATGGGCAATATTAACGGCGATTGTTTAGGAGGAACGTTCGACATTTTATAGGGTTTAAATTACAGGAGTGCAAAGAACCTTCTCCATCTCTTAATGCGACATCGGAATTTAACCCTCATAGATAAATAGAGAAGAGATTCAGAGGAGCTGGCACAATATACACTTTTGAATTCTAATTTCCTGACGAAAATAACTCACAAGTAAGTAATAAGAAATAAAGTATGCAATAGAAAGGATTAATATTTCTGCAGCCGGATTGATGCAGAATGTGTCGAGATTTTTCGGTACATTTAAATATGTGTGGCTCCTTTCGAAATTAATAGATCAACATAAAATAAACTACAGGAAGCCAACCAATACTTTACCACATGTTCGCCAAACTCCATATCTCTAGCTTCGTTGATTTCCGAATTGAACTATCACATAGACAGAGAGACACATATGTAGGTATATGCGCGTCGACGTATCGCCCCGTTCGATTACGCTTTGCAATGTGAATTCAAATGTGTTTTACATAAAGTTATTTAAGAAATCTCGATCCTGGTGGACCTTATTACTGCCAAATGGTTATACGTCGTTGTTTATCGCCAAAAGAATTTTAGTATTTTCGAATCGTATTCCCCCTCATGGATCTTTTTGTGCAAATTTAGTATTGCAGTATCCATAATGAATTGTAGAATTACAATATGTTGGAAGGAAAAAAATAGAGGGATATTGAGAGAAAAGATTCCTAAGTTGTTGAAATAAAAGCGATGAGAAATTGCTTATAATTATAAGCACATAAGATGAAATTAATATAATGCTTGGTTCAGTTCAATCGATTCGAATGTGAATTTCGCATATGAGAATCGCTTTGATAGTATTAAGCATAAATATTTCATATATATATATATATATATATATATATATATATATATATATATATATATATATATATATATATATATATATATATATATATATACTGTGATTTTTTCAGATTATAGCTCTGCTGAAGCATTTGCCATCATTAAACATCTCCAATTTTGAAGATATCTTCTATTATCAAAGGTTTTTTCTTTAAATCATACCATCTAAAAGAATTCGAATATTTATAGCGTTCGTATATTTTCAAAATTTTTTATTTTCAGCTGAGAGGATGTACGGATACTGCCATACTGGTTGTGTCAGTTCTGGAAAGCGGCACATTTTTGAGCATTTGCCTTTGAGGGAATTCAATATCACATATTTATTTCTCTGCTATCAATGAATGTAGTATGATTTACAACAGCACAACTGCCGCACTTGCAAATTGCTTGGCGCACGCTGGCATGACGACAAAATATCTTTTAGATGAATAAACTATAAAAGCGCTCAATTATGCATCGATTGGTTTTCTAGATTTGTGAGCATTCTGTGATAATTGTCTCAAGAGAACGATCTACCATGATAGAGTAAAAAAAAAAAGCCGTTTTGAAAATTAATTGAGAAGTTCAAAAGGTTCAATTAAACAGGCGGAATTCTTCAAAGAAATTTGAATTAGAGTTTTTACGAATATTTCTAAATAAATTCCATATATATGCTCAATGAGATATTTATAGTCTTGTGATGCATCTAGATGGTCATCCATTATCACTTCATAGTATTGTTTTTATACCAACATTGATGCAACTCACCGATGACGAACAAAAAAAGAAATGGCTATCAAGAGCTATTAATCTCGAAATTATTGGAACTTATGCGCAAACAGAGTTAGGCCATGGTATGATCACATTTTTATTTTATCTTTTATGCTATGAAATTCTTTTCTCTAATATTTTTTTTTCAGTGGATTTCATTTCGTTAACGAACCTTATCTTAATAATTTTTTTTTTAAACGGCTCTATGCAGTATTTAGTTATAATCTCAATAGTTTATTATTACTTTTATATTTATTTGCAGGCACTAATCTTCGTAAATTAGAGACCACAGCTATATATGACATAAATAATGAGCAATTCATTATCAACTCACCAACAATAACATCTACGAAATGGTAAGTTATATATGATGATATAGTTTATGGTAATTAATGCTTTTTTTTTTAAATAAGTGGGTAATAGATGTGAGAATGTGGCTTACCCGTGCCTTTAGGAAAACATGATAATATTTCATAGAACATATGCGATTATTTTGTGCCAATATTCCGGCATCAAAGTATTTGTTTTGCTGCAGAGTAATATTTGATCGAATGCTTCAGATACCACTCTCCCTTCATTCGCCTTCTTCTCTCCCCCCCCCCCCCCCCCCCCCATCCCCTCACCATCACCTTGGAATGAACCGAAATTGAGCAAAACCACACGAGCAATACCATAAAATCATTTTGTGTCTTTAATGCGCAATATGTTAGACGTACGTATTGAAGAGTATAAAAGTGATATCTCATGAAAGAGCTAAAATGAGTTTGCTAAAGCAATTCGGCAATTTGATACAACATTATCAATAAAATCTAATTTATTGAATTCAGGTGGCCTGGAAATTTGGGTAAGATGTCGAACTATGCGATTGTTGTCGCACAACTCTATTTGAATGGCGAGTGCTATGGTCCTCATCAATTTATTGTACAGCTTAGAGATGAAAATACGCATATACCATTACCAGGTTAACGTTGCTTGCAATCTTCTAGCGATTCCTTCGTTCAATAGATTATGATTACTTCTTATCGCAAATAACACATTGATATGACTAGTGAATTTTTTTTTTGTAATATATTCGAGGATATTGAAATCTCATAGAAAATGAAATTTCTACCTCTCATTCGCTCTCCCTCTCCCTTCCCTTTCCCACCTCCCCCCCCCCCTCCACCTCTCTCTCCAGCAGGACGAAAGTTTCCAAAAGGTTGAAGTTAAAGGAAGAAGAAAGAGGATAGACGTTGAACATGATTTATTAAGCTTTTAGGAAAGCAAAGCTTAACATATTTGCATGATTAGCTAATCAGATTATTTTGGCTTTCCCATAAGTGAGTAAATTTTTTCCAAGTCAGCGGTTTTTTTTTTTCAGATCAAACCATATACTATGCAGTAAATTACACCCACCAAAATTAATGTGTCTGAGTGGAAACTTGTAAATGTCAAATCGATAAGCATATGTATATTGCTCTAGTCATCATAAAGGGCTTTGCAAATGCATTTTTCTTTTCAAAAGATCCTGAAAATATTACAGAAGCCTGGGAGGACTTATGGGAAGTAATCCTGGACATATACTTTGAAAGTTCTTTGTTATCCACAATACCAATATTAATTGTCTATGTGAAGGTGTTGTTCAATTACGACCATCTATGCATTTCTTTAAGGAATCACAGTTGGTGATATCGGCCCAAAATTCGGCTTTAACACAAATGACAACGGTTTCCTAAGATTTAACAATGTACGCATCCCTCGTCAGCAAATGCTAATGGGCTTTTCGAAGGTAATTCTCTTATGAAATTCGCATAAGGATTTGTATTTATGATGTGCTGCACTCATTTCGTAGGAAATGATGGCAGGAACTTTTTTAGTTTTGAATAGCAGGAATGAGTAATAAGATGGTGAATGTTGAGGTAACTGCTAAAGGGCCGAAATAATAGAATTGCCAGGAATAGAAATAATAAAACATCAACTCAAGCAGGCGAAAAATCTTTTTAAGCGAGAGGTTTATTGCTAATTGGCTCCGACAACGAAAATTGTATCAAAGGAGGTTGCACGATATGTGCTTTTTGCGTTCTCATTTTCTGACCGATCATTCCCATAAAAATTAACAACAAATAATGTGTGTGCGAAAAACTCTCAGGTAACACCAAATGGAGAATATGTGAAGCCAATCCATGAAAAACTTGGCTATGGCTCGATGGTTTTTATTCGCTCAGTGATGATTTCTCAGCAAGCACTTTTCCTTGCAATGGCGTGCACAATTGGTATTCGCTATTCTTGCGTTCGACGACAAGGAGAGATCACACCAGGGTGAGTATTCATATCCCCTCCTAATTGTCTCTCAATATCACTGTAATTCTTTTTAGGGAAGAAAGTAGAGGTTGGGTTTAAAAGAATTTTACATACGATATGCGGTGTGGCTCAACGACAAGAAAACGACAAAATCAAATCCGAAAGCGAAGTGAAATATGAGAGGAGATTAAATACCGTAGTGCCGCTTTTATAAACACTTTATGACGGCATTATGGTACCTAAATGATGATAGTATATGCAGATATATGAAACGAAGGGGTAATAACGATTGTTTGATGGGCATAAAAGTCCCGCCTCGCGCGAAGACGAACTCGCGACCTTCCGCTTATCGAACAAGTGCTTCTCCAATGCACTACCGCGTTAATATTTGGGTGTGATTGTTTGCTCATGAAAGACGGAGTCTTTACGAAAGAATGCATAAAATATTCCCAGCCGTATAGGAAAAAGCAAATTTTATTCTTTTAAGATTCTTTGATTCACTATTGGTGGGTGCTAAATAACTTTTTTTTTTGCACTATTCAAAGAATTATTCAATTCACATTTGGCTTTGCATAGTTCAGCACGATTTTCAAATCTTCACATTTTTGAAATTGAACTTAATTTCCGTTTATAATAAACCAATTAATATTCATTTGTTTATCGATATCCACAATAGTAGTCTCTAAACATTGTTATTATCACAAGTATTTCATTAAAAAATGCATCAAAGGAAGCAATTTTTTTTTTTTTTGGTTATTGTGTAAACACATCGATCCAATCCAATACTACAGATCGATTATTTACTTGCACTATTTGATAATTTGTTTCAGCAATATTTTGCAAAAATTTGCATATATTTTATGCCTATCGTAGATTGGAAAATGAGGCTGTGTTTAATGCTAGTCGAGAAAAGCAAAAAAAAAGAGGAAAATCTCTCTAAGTACCATTCGAAGAATATTATCACGTAATTGGGATCATCAAACAGCATCAATGACATATAAATATGTTAATTTCCACCACAAATAAAGAAGGACACTCGAATAATCGTCATAATGAAATGTTGTATATTTTCTTTTTATAAGTGAACATTTCACAAATATTCCACAAAATAAATTCATTTCTTTGCCAATGATTTCTACTATTGCTTTGCTTAAGATTTTTCAAGTCTATACTAGGCTTAACAAGTTTTTTGATAGAGAAATCGATATGATATAAGTAGTTTATAGTAGGATATTAAAGTAAATCCAGGTGAATAACAAAAATAATAAAGTTTAAATATTTCTTTTCATTTATTCTGTTGACGTTTAATCAGAACGAATATAAATTGAGAAGCAGTTTCATTGATAGAACGATCATTACAGATCAAGCGAAATAAAGGTGATCGACTATCAAACACAACAATATCGACTTTTTCCTCAATTAGCTCGTGCGTATGCATATTGGTTTACCGGAAATTACGTGAGGGTATTGTACGCTCAAGTACTCGATGAACTTAAAGAGAACAAGGCAAGAATAAATACTATTGAAACTTTTTTTTCTGGATGAATAAAAAAAAATCGAAAATACCTCTCGTTATTTTACCATTCTAAAATTGTTCAATGTTCACGCAAAAACTATGATGTTTGATTGTATTTAAGCGTAGCTTATTGCAATGGCTCGATTAATTAAAAAAAAAGAGAGAGAGAGAGAATAATGGTGAAAATATTAACTCTAATTTTCTATTATAAAAGTGCGAATCATTTCATATTGAAATGCAATTCTCTAAATATCACGCGAATATCAACCTTTAGATATAAATCATTCCGAGGAAAATAATTGTAATTTATGATAAGAATATTTAAATTATATCGAGGTTTCTAAACATATTTTTTTTTTCACCGCAATGGGAAAATGTGTTTATAATTGTAATTGTGCTCGTCAGGTATATGAAATTATAAGGATGAGCACCTGATCAAGAAGAGTCTCAGCGCATTTAAGTGGTTTTAGATCGAACTTTTACCGGAGCTACATGCGCTCTCGTCTGGTTTGAAAGCCGTTGTTACGCATCAAGTTGCTATAGGAATAGAGCAGTGTCGAATGGCATGCGGTGGACACGGCTATTCGGACGCTAGTGGTCTTCCGCAATTATATGGCATTGCCGTTGGTGGATGTACCTACGAGGGTGACAATATAGTTCTGCTGTTGCAAACCGCTCGGTACTCTCTTAATATAAATATGAGCAAAAAATTATTAACTTCATTGTTTCGTTCGCGAGAATTGCAATTTGCGATAAGCTTAAGCTCGGAAATCTCAATTTCTTTGTTATGTCGAATTTTTTATACTGCTTTTTGCGTTAAGGAATTCCATAAGCGTCACATCCCCTGATTTCTATTGCATTCCCTGATTTTACGCGTATCAATTAAGCAAACGGTGATATAGATTCTTTATATTTTATATTGCAACGAAAGAAGGAGCAGAAGAAAATGCAATAGAAAAACGTTGTAATTTGCAATATGTTGAATTACATTTCCGTAATATTGATGGATATATTATCATATCAAAGAGGTTGGGATGAGTGACATTCATTTAATTGCAATAGAAAAATTCGCCTCTTTATCGCTTGAACAAAAGGAGTGTTCAATTAAGTGGCTATTGATGAACAAGAAATCAGGATTTTATTTTTGTAGACGGAGAGAGTTATCATGAGTAAAACTTGATATTTAAATTTCATTTTTTCTATGCAGATAAAGGTTATTTTTTCGTTATCAAAAATTCAAATTTTTTCGCTCACAATAAAAGCTATTGATTTGTTGGTGATTTCTCTCGATCAATCAATAAGTCGCTGCATCAAATTTTCTGAGGGAAATGGTTCATAGGTGAACTATATGATCAAATGCTTTCGTAGCTTCACAATTCTATGCTGGAATTTTTTTTGAATCTTTAATTATAAAAGTCCGACTTCCATCATCAACATTGCTCATTTATCGTTTCAAAAGCAAGATTTATTTACTCCTAGTTTATCTTAGTTTGCCTACTATACATAAAACATATCGGTGCAATATCACTACCAATTATATAAAACTCTTTATCTCATCAGTCATATTGCTCATAAAGAATGGAAAATTATAATATACAGAGAAATTTGAGCTAATAAAAGTGAACCTGACTTTGACTTTGAGCTAATTAAAGTGAATTTTTCCGGAAATTCAGTCATCCAACGCTTTCTTTCAAACGTTTTTTTTTCTTCAACAAAAATGTTTTATGTAGTTTTCTAATGAAGAAGGCGAGCACAGCGTTAGGCGGACAGAAGCATTCATCAAGTGAAAGTATAGAGTATTTATTCCGCGAAGGATCTCTCAAATCGTCGATCAATCAGTCAAGCGGATCCAACTATATAGTCCTCATTGAGGCATTCGAACATCTCGCTCGTAGACTTATTTTCACGTAAGCATACTTCTTTTATCAGATATAACAACGGCATTAGTTCAAATACTATAAACTAGTCGACCACCAAACTTTATGCGAATCGCCGTATATGACTGATAAACTTTTTCGAGAAAGAGGTTTTACTTTACCTGAGGAAAAATGCCGCATTTTCTCGCTTCTAAGCTGTCTGATTTGTAATTCTCGAAATTTCTCTAAATTTGCATCTATTCGAAATGAATATTTAAGGATACGGGAAAGTTGTAAATGAGGAAGTAAGTTATTTGCTTCCACTCCGTGAATTCTTGTCAGCGAGCACCGGAACATCCAAATGTCTTTTAAGCGACGCTCTTTGCAATCTTAGTGGAAGTCCATAGCATAAAAGAACCTACATTATATTATAGAGTTTATGATCGAATGGAGAATTTGAAGAAATGTGGCAGGACGAGTGAAGAGGCTTTCAATGAATGCTCTGTCGACCTATGCAAGGTAGGGAATTCCATTTTTAGGTAATGGGGAGAAGGGGAGTGAAGTGAAAGCGAGGCGGTGGGAGATGTTTTCCTGTTTGTTAAGGCCACTTTGTTGTTCGCTGTTGTGACTCCACTTATCTGGGATAGTAGATCATATTTCAAAACACACATTTTTCTTCTTGCTGTTCCCATCTGTTGACAGTGTCATGTGGAAGCCGATGCTGATCTTTTTTTTTTCACTCCACATTAGAGGTACTGAGCCTTCCTAGCAAGTCGTATTTGAAGTGGATATTAGCTCTTAATCATTCAGAAACAATGGAAGTTTTTTTTTAACGTTCAGTGGCAAATTGTTTTACACATGGATGTAATGCTGTCAGGATAAAGTGGTCCGAAATTCCAATTTCGTGGGAGGTCTCCACGGAAGCTGAAGAGTTTAGAGAACGTTTGGTTTTATTATGAGAATATTGCTCTCGAGACAGCGTTGAGTTTTCTTTGTGTTACTGTATGGCATATATGGGTTTCCATTTTGTGCTGCATTAGATAACTTCCTAAATGAACTTAAAGAGAACAACGTGAAATGAACACCATAAGGGAAAACATGCGAAAAAAGTTTACGATGCATAGCATAGTTAACGGTCTTTTAGTTGATGCAAAACATGTTCCAAATAAATGAAAACATTTGCAACTTATTTGCGACGAAATTGAGGAGGCTAATGCAAAAATTTTGCGACGAAAAGCATGCCGAAAATGTGGCATTTTTCATTCTACAATAGGATAAAGTTGTACGCGAATATAGAATTCAAAGAATTTCGATATGCAACGCAATTGTGATATACGCCTGATATTTAGTGCATTTTTTTTTTGCGTCGCTGTTTTGTCTCCGTTTGTGGCGATTACGTTTTGCAAATTTCAATTCCTTAAGATATTTTCTTATTGAAGTGATAAAATTGAAATTAAAAACGATTGATCTAATTTCTTTTCATAATTTCAGCGCTTTCTTTATAACTCTATTGAATCTTGATGCTTTATATAATTGCATATTTCCGGATGTCTTTAGGAAATATTAATGTTGAGCTTGTCGATATCCAGCCTATCCTTATTTCCACTGTGCTATCTGCATAGTTATATACACCCCCCTCCCCCCCCTCCCCCCCCCAACCTCTCACTGTCGTTCTTCGGTTGTTATTTTTTAAGTAATACTTATGTATCACGTTCCCCTCTAGCCTATCTTGTTCGAAAACGCTGCTTCGCACAGCTTCCTCATGTTTTTGCGAACGTCTAAAGTTTTTTCACCTTGCAAAGTCAAGACCCGTCTTCGCGATATCCCTTACAGATGTAAGGAAATCTATGGGAGACCCGTAGCCTCCTCATCCGAGAAGAGAGACCTAGGAAATCCCCGCACGGGACTTTGGAGCAAGGGAAACCCGAAGCGGGGATGACACTGAACTGTGAACACTGTTTTAGATAGGATTTATGCAAGCGAACTAAGCCGAAATTTTCTTGGAAAATTCGAAGAACTCGCAGAAATTTCGATTCTCATGGCTTGCGCTTTGCTTTGTAAGATATATTAGCTATGCAAGGCGTTATTCGGCAATTTTGTTTCATCCCTGTGCTTCCTGGATTTTCACTGGGAGATGGAGCTAGATTCCCATCCCATCCGTAGGCCTTTCTTTCCATACGTCATTGTTACATATCGGCGAAACTCCTTATAGTTAATACTATACTTGCAGGCGTCTCGTGCGCACACACGACTATTCATCGCCAAAGCATTTTCAAATAAGCTCGCGGTGATTGTTGATCCGAACATCGCGACGGTCATCAAAGATGTGGTCACGTTTTATCTAACACATGAGCTTATCGAATGCGCAGCCGGTCTTCTTGAGTTAAGAATTTTCAAGTCGCGGAAGCTATAAGTGTGAAAATATTCGAGATTTAAGTAATGACTATAAACAACAAACCTGTCTATCAGTAGCGCCAAGTGGGGCTGAACACAATCCTCACGGCATACTGGTGATGAATCCGTTGAAAACACTACAAGTTTCTGCTGTAGCCGTTCTTTTCATGGAAGGCAGGCATCATCTCATTTAAACATTGCCGGCACTGTTATTTGCCATCAACGCCAAGAAGTTCCATCTAATATTACACTGCAAGCGTCATGCGTAGTACAAATCAGTGATCCCGCCGGTTCCTATCGTGCACACCTTTCAGGATGGCTATTTAAGTGGTCAGCAGGTCGCCTATTTACGCTCAATATTTTATCGCATGATGGATAATATGCGTCCAAACGTTGTTGCATTAGTGGATGCGTTCGATATTAATGACCGCGAATTGAACTCAGTACTTGGAAGACGCGACGGAAAAGTTTATGAAAATCTACTCGAATGGGCACAACTCTCACCTCTCAACAAAACAGATGTTAGTTTTAATCAAAATTTACAGCAAAAAATAAACGATAATGAGCAAAAAAAAAAACAATCCTCCTTCTACTCGATATTATTATGCTCTATTTTTGTTTCGTAAACCTGTGAATGTAAGAAGGCATTCGGATCGCACTTCAAAATTGCATCATTTCATCTTTACTTGAGGTACTTATCGAATCTACCACCATAACCAAGAATGATATAGTAGGTAGTTACCTGAGAAAAACCACTGTGGAATGACAACTTCCAAAGAAAGCAATTCGTCTACTTTTATTGTTGTCTTTAAATTTATTTAGAAAATATTTGGAAAAATGAAACGACATTAGAAGGAAAATCTCAAATTTGGGTATTTGAATGAGAACCAAACATCATTACAGGTCATTAACGCGTACAAGGAATACCTCGAACCGTATATGAAGCAGGCACGAAGCAAAATCTAACGAGAATCACTCATCGTACACGACCGACCGATTTTACTCGAATAAACTTAAAGCATAAATTCTATACAATTTACCTTATTATAAGCTTCGCTTAAACAACCTAAGCAACATTTTTTGTAAGGATTTGAATCCTTATGTTGAGAACTCCAGCTTGAGATGCATTCCAACGTACTTTGCTTTTTCTATGCTTTTTAAAAGAAATGCACTTATGAAAACCTCCTCAACGGCACGCACATGCTGAAGAGTGTTTGCTATATTCAACGCCTTTTTGCTGACCGCTATCATAGAAAATCATTCACCATAGTAGCCAGGGCAGTGCGTCATTGCCATCGGAATCCGTTTCGTCTCATGATTTGTGCACTTTAGCGGTAAGGTTCTTTAATTTTGCTCATTTTTACTGACAGCTAAGTTCCTTTTCTTTGAACGATTATCCGTTTAGGCACGTATTGTTGGTCCTTGAAAATCGATAAAATGTTTCGTGGAAAATAAAGCATTTTGCCACCGAGACTCCTTCCTACTTTAAAAAAAATTGAAAATTAAAAACAGTCTGAAATTTATGGGTTTTAAAAATTTGCTGACAACAGAACTGTCAGGTAGGAGAACGTGAAGAAAGATAAAGGAGACTGTAGGTAAAGCCTCCAATGAGCTATTTAACTTCCACTGGATGGAAATAAACTTTCCATTATATCATCTATAGCAACGATTCAATAAACGAATTTATTCGTAGTAGTGGCATGTCAAAATTAATTCACCGCTTTCTTTTAATAATAAAGCGCTTTCTATGCAAAACACTCCGTTCCACACTGGCTATATTTTACCACTTCAACTGGAACTCGGTTAACCGAGGCAACCTGATATTAAACTAGAAAAGATATTTCAAATTTAAAGTGTTCCTGCACCAAGATAACAACCGACAGGCACCTTATAAGCAACCTAATTCTTCTCCCTCCCTTAATTTCTAGTGCAAATCCTTTCATTGCAATAGGGGATAGAACAAGAGGGAAAGGATGGGTGGGAAAGAACGGTAAGGGAAATACCTCCCTGAAAACGTTAAGTGGAGGGTCAAGCTCTGCTCCTCTTTCCCGAACCAACATTCGACTATTCCACCGCCAACCTCCACCGCCCAGGCATTACGCGATGTCGAACATCCAAAATTTCTTGAGTTGTTGCAATCGGATGCGTTCCTATCGTGCGATTGTGCTGTTGGCTTTTCCTGTACGCTGCAAGAAGCCTATAGATTTGAATGATTTAACATTGGCTCAGATCTAAATGCTGTTCATAAGCTCACCAATAAGGTTTCGCTAATATCAAGATCTCATCAGTTTCTAAAATATGCCGCAAACGCAACTTCATCATTGCTTACAATAATTTTTATGCATTCGCCTTTCGAATTCACATCATCCTACCACCTCCAATTCCCTTTCTTGGAAGTGTGCGTTCATCTCATCGTCATTGAACAAATCACCTGTCACCTTAGCAAATCGACCAGGGATTATTTGTGATTGATCAATAAACGATTATTTCGAATGGTGTCATAAAAGAAGACGAGGTCCAATTAAGAAACAATCTTTACTATCTTAGTGTTCGGTAGAAATTAGCCATCAGAATTTTGGGAAGATATTTTCCGCGTTTTCCATGAAAATAAAACATAATAATTCAAGCATGAAAATCACCCCCTATGTTACATAAGCTGAATTATTTATTTTTCGTAATAAGCAGATGGAACTTTCTGTAATACACAATAAAATTTACAAAATGTTCTCAGCAACCGTCAACAAATATAATATTGTAATAATATTTCATATAAGCACCCGTTTTTTACAAAAAATGCTCGCAATATTTCATTACGAGGTATGAAACCGAATTTAATGAATGCCGCTCGATTAGGCTTTCTGCGAGTTTATTCCCGCTCGTCTCTCTTCGCGACTATATCGGTGATGGCGAACTCTGCGTCTCGGTTCAACCTGCTCCTTTGCAATTTTCCTAGCTTCATGACCACCTAAAGCATCGATTCGCCTGCGGTCCATTTCCTTTATTGCTTGCTCTAAAGCCTGAAAACGACATCCATATGATTAGAGGTGTTTGCACAACGGTAAAAACAATCATGACAACGGATAGAGTGAATGTGATACGAGATGAAAAAATGACCAGAAATGTCGTGTTTCGAGTGCTGATCGGATATGCTATGATCATTTCAAGGTGCAAAGATTTTTCTGACCTGGATGCAGGCGGGATGCAAACCTTACGCTGGAGATGTATGCGCTTATCGGTTTTGTTTTTGTGTGCGAGGTAAAACCTCCATGATGAGTGTTGTAAACGATGTTCTAATATAAAGGCCCACATTGAAGCGCAAAGGTGACAGAACTTTTGAGCTTTTGAACGGAAATATGCTCGTTACAGCATAACGGATTTGATGTGACAATTCTAAAAGCATCCCCAATTTCCTTTTCTTTTAGCTCAGCGATATACAGTCCCCGAGATATAACTTCCACAAAAGTTCGGGTACCTGCAAGCCCTTCGACTATCTGCTAATATTTAACACTGATTTAGTCCATAAATAAAAACATCACAAGGAGCACTATCCTATGCAATCATCACCAACAAACCAAAAGCGCACTGCAATCAACGAATAACAATTATGTAGACAGATGAATTGAAATATTCTAGATTGTCTCAAAAATTCCGCTCAAGATTCCATAAAATAACTTACAAGAAGAACTAAGAACGACTATTACAAACCTTCAGCCTATTCTTCTTTTCAATATCTACTGCACTCTGCTCGTTACGTTTCTTTGTTGGATGATCCTTATTGAAATGATATTCGGGAACATTCTCCAAAATTGCACTCTTCCAATCTCCATCGTTTACGTAAACACTACGTATAATATTTGCAGTGATATTAACTGGCATTACTTTATGACCTCGTTCCCATCTGCAAATGAAAATATTTCCATTTTATTCTACAATAAAATATTCAGAAATTACAACATTAATCATCTATTATGACACTTAAATGATTTTAATATTTTTCATTGCTCTAACTGAATTTCACTAAATTATCCAACTTTCAAAACATTAAGAAAAACTATTTATAAAATAATCAAACTTTTTCTTGTAATAATTATTTCTCTATACAAAAATAAACCGTATAATAAAATAAATAATTAACAATGAGGCTGTTGAAATGAGATATCGAACAACTTACTTAACATAACGATCGAACGGTATTCGGTATGGTGTTAAGCGATCGGCACGTGCCGCTGAGAGTGACGAAGACCAAGGTTGTAGATCATAACTTGAACATATTACAATCGCCTTATAATTCGTTAGCGGACCATCCAACAATCGTGGCGCTGTCCAACTTATATAAGCAATCTCATCTAAACTTTTCTCTTTATTGGGCGATTAAATTTCGAAATATGCAAAAAATAAATTGAAATTCGCAATATTATATTTGCAAAAAGAACAACCCATTACGGAATTGTACTCAATAAATTCCAATTAAAAATATCTCACTTTTCTTATCAAAGCTCGAACACTCTCCTTTCTTTTGAGATTTTACATCTTGAACTTCAAAAAACTTATACGAGGAAAAATTTCTGACAATTGGTGGCGTAAAGAGATTTGAACTCACATATGCTAACTTATTATGTGCAATAATTATTGGATTTTTAGTGCAATTTGCAAAAAGTTTTACTCAAAATGCATATATTGACGGTGAAAACTGCACGCTATCGGCTCCATAAAGAATGTGTGCATAGATAAAAGATTACGTATATGCTAAGGCGTTACTATTTGAAATTCCTTTCTTAATCCCAGCGACCGGAAGTAGGCATATACTAGAAATGAGAACAAGAAAACGATATGGAAGTAGACTTTGCCGATGGCAATCAGGTAATGAAGTCATCGTCCGTATTTAAATTTTTTCTAGCTTATTTCCCGTCTTTTCCTCGCAACAACGATATAAGACAACAGGTTCTCCGCAAGCCTGCTTAATTTTGGAATCCTTATCCTTAAAGACAATGAAGAAAAAAAGTTATGTAAATTCCTATTCACTTGATAACTCGCAAATCTGATAAATCAAAGTAGGATTTTCATAGATCATAAGAATGCATAGGATTTCCTCATTGTATAAGTTATTCAAAACAATTAACAGCTTACCATCACGGATATTGTCGGGTAAATTGTCACGGATGGATCGAGATGAAATTGTTGGAATAAATGGATGCGGAGTGAAGCCTTCTTCTGAAGATATCGAATTAGAAGAGTCGTGTAAATCTGCATCAAGCTCCTCATAGATTTGCGAGAAGTCGTCTTCTTCATCGGTGCGAAGTCTCGTCGGACCACAAAGAAACAGCCAATACCTTTAAACGATACAGCTGCATATATCTTCAATATATATTACGTAAACGAATACAGATATATATATATATATATATATATATAATATATATATATAAGCGATATATAACAGCAAACAAATTGTTTATGAAAATTTCAGATCGATATTAACAGTTGAGCAAGTATAATCGGATACGTTCATTAATACCAATAAGGTTAGAGTTGAGAATAAAATTAAGGAACTAAGAGCTTGAAATATTACTCAAATGAAATACAACCGCAGCACGAGTTCAATTTCGACATCTCTAAACAACCATCAGAACTCCTTTCGATGAGCAGAAATCGATAACAAATACAAATTTGTGCATTCAACTAACCCTCCTACCAATAGACGACTAAAATACAACAGTTTTGCGAAAAAAGATGTCAAAATTTCTTCATCATACTCAAATTTTTTCGCTCATTAATTAAGAATTCTAAGATAAGTTATATAAATTAATAACTTAATAAGGCTATAAAAATTTGCAAAGCATACATTTTCTGTCCCAAATTACACTCCCATGTTTATCAGAATCTTGTGTACCTTTTATTCCCCTATTATATCGAATGGTCATCATTTTTTCACTACATATTAGCGGATATCATTCACCCATCGCATTTGGAAATTGTTCGCGAATATATTTCATGTTGTAACCCTTTACAATTATTCAAGCATGCGCTATGCAAACAGATATAATAAAAAAAAAACACTAGAAGTCCCATGAGATGATCTACTCTGATCACTTCCCAAAACAACTATTACTTTTTTGAGTAAATATCATTAACAGTAATTGCAGTGTTCTGCCAAAGGATCAAGACTTCACGACATAGGCGCTTATGGGTAGTACGAGTTTATTATTATATCGACACCAATCCTATCGCCAAGACCAATCGAACGTCTCCCTTAAAGAATTTAAAAAATACTACTTCCATTCTTTAGAAATCAAGCGCTCCGCATTAGAGTGAAATATTCGCTGAATTCTTGACTATTTTCGGTGCTAAAAATTACCTCTGAATCCATCAATATATGTATAAATATACTGCAAATAAGCACGATACTCACATAATATTTACCAACGCTAATTCTTCAACCACGTCGGCTATATGCAACAACATGTTGATATATTTCCGATATACTCATCAAAATTTCTATCGTTTTGCTTATACAATATGATAAATTTAAAAAAAAATTATTGACTATAAGACGATTATCGACTCCTTTATGCAAATTTTTTCCTCAAACACAAACGCCTCTTATGAATCGTTCATATTCCTTTCATAAACCAACCTTTTAATATAACGTGCAAGATGATCATCAGCCAATAAATTAACAATTGAAATGGGAAATGGATTTCGACTGAACCAATTCATATCGTGCAGTTTCTGAATTTCCCTAAAAATTATTCACTTCTGCTGATAGAGCAATGTGAATAAATATATAAACAGAGATAAAGAATTTTCGAATTTCAATAAATCTACATAAGCACCTCATAGATAAATTCATAAAATCGCTTATACATAAAGCATTGTGGATAAATTTCGAATAAATCATCAAAAATATATATAACAAAAACTTCGACGACATTCAAAAGCTTTTAAAAAAAACAACTAAATAATATAAAAGAACTGAGTACAAAGGACAGTGTATAATATATTCTCAATAAGAATGAAAATCTAGTAATGCCATATAGTAAACGAAACCTAGTTTAGTAATAGTAATGCATCGTAATATTAATATCAAATTACTTTTCAATAAATTTAAAAAGAACTAGTTATCCTATACCTTAAGAATCTGCTTTGATAACTGTCGCTAAGTTGATGAAGAAAACGGCAATCAATGATAAGTCGTGGTGGCAACTCATCGCATCGTTCTGCAGCCAATAAACGACAACCATACATACAATCTATCAATCCTAAAAGAATGCATATATCAGCAACAATATTTACGCTTATAATAATCCATGAATTCAGTTTAAAAAAATATGATAATATAACAGCGGCGACTATCATATCTCTCCATAGATTCCGAAAGTAATGCAAATTGTTAGCTGCTTTCAATTGATATTTATTTTCGTCCTCTAATATTCCATGATTTAATTCCACTACTTTTCCCGAACTAATTTAACTAAAAAATTATACCCTCAAATTTTCTTCATTTCAGTTCATAACTTTCAACAATCGCATTATAACTTTCATAACGATATGATTATTTAACTTGTGAGCTTCCGAAAAAATTCGTCCATGCATCCGAAATACATTCGGTTGTTTTCTTCCCATCTTCCCACCAAATTTCAGAGGGAAATGAATTTCTGAGGCTTCCGATTTTCGAGAAAGAGAAAGCCAACACTACTTATAAATAACGCTTGTTGCCGAAGAAATTTTATCCAGAATTTCCCAAGATTCGAAAATTCTCGATTTTTTTCGTGGGTTGGAACTTTGTAATTTTTGAGAGGACCTTAAGTGGCCATAGATTTGCGAGACTCTTAGTTCCAACACTTTAGACTGAAGTGGGAAAGCCGTACGGGGAAAAAGGAGGAGTTAATTCCACTGGTAGTTTATCTCTTTTTTTTTCTTTAATTCAAAATTAAAATATGCATTATACGTCTAAAGAATGATCCACGAATGTCGAAATATGTGTGAAATCTCGGCGCATAGACCATTTCCCCACGATCGTGACGAAGTTGTTGCTCTTCTGATATCTAAAGAAAAAGTGCAGTAATACCTATTACTGTCAAGTTTAGAGAGAATTTAATGATTTCGCATTCAAAACGAATCGAAAGAAAAAAAAACAAAAGGTAAGTTAAATTTGATCACATAACGTTGTAAATAAAATAATAAAAATAATAAATAAAAATCTTTCAACTTAACGAAATTATTCCTAATTGTATTTTTAGATAATAAGCTGAAAAGATTCTTAATATAAAACTTCATCATAAAACGATAAAAACTAGTATATAAATTTACATCCTATTACGACTGTCGTTTCAAAGAGGAGATGCAAAGATTCAGTTATATAAGTGTGATAAACAACTTGCATAACCTCAATGAATCACTATTGAAGCATGAGCTTAACGAATTGAAAGGAATTCACAAACGTTAAAAACACTACGAAATCTTTTGCGTTAATAATTCGACAATGCCTATAATCATAAAACTTGAGCGAAGAAGTACACTTATATGAATGTGGATACTCTTTAAAAACTTCTAAAAGATATCTGCAAAAAAAACGACCAGGTCATTTTTTGGCGAATACTTCTCACAACTTTCCCTGTCCTATAATTCAAAAAAAAGGTGCAATAAATTCGACGCAATGCTTATTAACGTTTTACCTTTTGACGTATAACAGCCGATTCGGCGCGTTGTTGTGCAATTCGAACAGCATTCAATTGCTCGGCATATATGCGTGCTAAGAAACGTTCTCGTTCATTTACATCTTGCAAGTTGAAATAAAGTTGCCAGTCATTATCGGTGAGTGTTCGTGGCACTTCGGCACTAATCTCGAAGAGCACCTCCATCTCTGAGAGTAACCTCGCCAACTTATCACGCTCATAATTGCGTTTTAAACTAGCAACAAATTGACGTGAAGGTAGCACATCGACCGGAAGATTTAAATTGACGTTCTCCTTCTGAAAAAAAAACGCATATAAAACTTGACCTCCTTGAGATTTCTGGCCATAGGAAAAACCCTTTTTATCATTACATCATGCCAAAAAACCTTCAATATAGTCTGAAAAAATGAGCTATTCCTCGAGTATTCAAGTCAACAATAGCTTTCATTACCATTGAAAAGAAGTCCACGGGTAAACGATCGATATCTTTATCATTAAGGCCTTTACGATCCAGAATATGGTGAAACATGAAGTATAGCAAAGAAAAATAATTGCATTTAGACAAATCTTGAGACTATATTTATGAATAATGACTTTAGACATATAATGATTAGCAATAAAATTATATTGTAAGTGCAAAACAAGCGCATTTTTAGTGATTTGAATTTTTGAAATTTTTGAATTGAATAGAAGAAATTTTTGAGTAGTTTAGAAAATTTTATCTTTCGATATTCCTACTTTGAGAAGAAAAAATTACTTCCAACGATTGTAAAATTCATTAGACAGGCAATAGAATATAAACAAACTTTTATATGTGGGAATTATATTCGAAAGAACTAACCGAAGCATGTGGAGCGGATGAGAAACGTTGTTGAAGCCTTAAACACCTCGAAAGAGACAGCTTATGGAACGCTAATAAGCTCACGAAAAGATCGCCACCGGATGATGCAAGAAAACACCTGCGAAAAATCTTCCACTGCATCGTCCACCTTAAATATAGCATTATTATCGGTGCTTTCAGGTATTGAACTTTGCACAACATGACGCAAGGATAACGTGCAGACGGAAGGTGTGACTTCTATACAGGTAATGAGGCATCAATATTCTAGCACTAGGACTCTCGTCCTCATACAATGTGGTTTGTTGTGATCTTTTCTAGGAGGCAAGTGTTCGTCAATGAAACAAGGGAATGCGATCGCTTTACGCACATAAATAATGCGGAAATGACATATATACGTCTGGCAAAGTTGCCAATCGGAAGCCTCTAAGCTTGATATGTAAAGGCGCATCATGAGGTTTTCGGTAGCTGCGATTCCGGGTAGAAAGTACAGCAAGAACTTGTTGTAACGCCACCTGCGTCTCCAATTGTTGTAATCTTCATTTGCGTTTTTGATTCGATGCTTTATCCAAAAATTCCAGAGCAGCGAATACGGATCAAGCATTGAAATATTAGAACTCCGGGTATTAAGAGTCATGAATTCCATTGCAGCTCTACTGTTGCAACAGAAGAAAAACACATAACGTATATCAACAAGAAGATAAAAGGGAGCAGATCGCATATCCTGGTGATCTATGCAGTGTTTGTTAACGATTAAGTTTTGTGGGAGTTCGAGAAGTTATATCTAAGCGTGGTGTGCTGAAGCTAGAAACTAAGCCACTGTAGATATTTTCGGTAATGTGTCTCTGGGAAAGCAGTTTCAGAATTTCTTTCGGTGGGAACTGAAATACCGAAAACAAAACCTGGGGGTGGAGGGAATTGCTAGTTGATGGGGATCCGGATGGAGGGAAGCGAGATCACGCCCACATTATTTCTGATTTAACGCCAATCAAAAGAGTTCACTTTCGCTGAACAAAGTTGAAAATTTTTGGCCATCTACGTTTACATTTATCGAAATGAACGTAGTTTGCTCATAATAAAAACCATTTGTAGCAAATGATAAATGCATTCCCGACCGGGAGTGGGACTGGATTTAATCCATAAAGACATGGATATTGAACCCGATGCTAGGATTGATACTAGGACAGTTGAATCAGGCTGTCCGGCCAGATCAAGACTACATTTAATTCACTTTCTTATGGCAAAGAGTTGAATAGCGTCCCAGATCCTGCTATGACTGAGACCGACTTGATTTTCCTCTCACAAAAGCGTTTAATGAAGAATTGTAGAACAACCTCCACAGGCCCCGAGAGTGTTTGGAAGGTATGTGAAAGGTTTGAAGAATCTGCGCATAATTGCAAATTTCTAACCTTTTAAGGCTGGAAAGCTTTTGGCTTGTATGGAGTGATATGGACATTATGATTGCGTGATGATGCATTAAAAATCACCAAAAGTAGAGATATGGATAAAAAATCTTTCCTGCAAACCATATCAACTTTTAGATCTTTCTATTCGCAAACTTTTGCAAGAGAAATTAATATGCAATTTAACTATTTGTGCAGTAATTTCAATTCGAGAAGCGCTAAAGCTAAAGCTATGAGATTTAACCGGTAAAAACTGCACCAGAAGATGACTTCTACACCAACTTTCAAGTTGATCAGCAAGGTTCGGTCCCATTTCGCTAACATTCGATCAGAAAACTTAGCTGGCAACAACAAAAATCTTTGGTATGATGAACGTAACTGCACACCATGCTATCTGATCTGATGCGCTTTCCTATTGAAGTTGAACAGAAATCCACATCGAGAGCACAAATAAAAGATGAAATATTGTACACGATTATATAGGCTATATAAAGTACATACTAAATACAACTCGAAAATTAAACAATATCACCGCATAACAACACAAATATCAATGAGAAAATGACCTAGTTTATAGCAATTTTTTACGATCATAGTGCTTTATAAAATAAGACAGAAAATAGTAAAAAGAAGCACCAACTACAATAGCATTACAAATATAACCATAATTAAAACAGATGAAACGCCCACAAATGCGCTCCTATACCATAGAGATTAGCAACAAGCATGGGCGCATGAGAGAGACAAAGAGAGACGGCGCTCGTCTTCAGCGAGCGGCGCGATCCATAACTGAGGTATAAAGTCGTCGCAATAAATTTCAAAATATATCGTAAGGAAGCAAGATTTGAAAAACTAGCTTATCGATAATTTAAAGAGCATTAAAAACTCTATCAGAATCATTAATAATCTGAGAGAGAAAAAAAAGAACTTTTCCAGAAGATCAATTTCTTGTATGACCGGGAATTGACTAAATTTGCAGGATTTGAAATACTTCGGTGCAGAGATCAACATAAACTGGCAGCGTTGACATATGCGGACGACATAGGAAAACAATCGCTCGTCGAACTACCCAAACCCCATTATTACTGAAATCCCGAAACTCCAGTATGACCTTCAATTACCGAAAAAACCCTCCAATTACCGAAGCCCCAAAACGCCAATATGACAGAGCAAATAATCATACGCTGGACGTGTCGATTGGCTTTTTTTTACTATTAGGCGAACTTAAAATTCCCATTAACGAGATGCCTCTATGGGAAAGAAATGAAACGAAGGAAACTCAAAACTGTCGAAATAAAGAGTCCTTGGCTGGTGCATGTAACGATCGCATGAAAGAACCGTTCATAAAGAGATTATGGATGATTCTAGTAGAGTTTTTAATGCTCTTTAAAACGTGCCTAGTCACTGTTCCCAAGTCTTGTTCCTTTATGCACTTCTAGGCCCCAATATATCGGTGAGCGTGCAATTTTTGTCAATTGCGCGTCATAGAAGAAATTGATCTTATAGGAAAGTTCTTGTTTTTGTCTCAGCTTATTAATGATTCCGATGGAGTCTTTAATGCTGTTCAAAAAGCCCCTAATATCGCTTTTAAATCTTGCTTTCTTACGGACATATTTTCAGATTTATTGCGACGGTTTTATTATTGAGTGAAGAGGACCGCACCACATGCTGCAAACGCGCGCTTGTGGCGAAGTGCGCCGCGTCTGTTTGAAATTAGCGTAACAACGAAGTTTGCTGCATTTTTGAAATTTTAACCGCATTGCTTTGATGCTTCTTTTGAGTACCTGTGGTCAGGTAGTAGTTGCCACCTTGTTCAGTGCAGGTAGAGTTACTACGCTAAAAGGTAATAAATTATTTCACTTACCGGCGCAAAGAACCCAATTACTGCTATTACATTTGTATTCATCGTCTTGAACGTTATGTTTGGGCAAGAATGTTCCTAGGCGCGTTTGACGCTTTGTTTATTGCGTGGGGGATTGAGAGTCACCTGAGAAGGTAATTCTCGCACTCGGATAGAGCTAAGGTGTAGTGTGCCAGGATGTGTTACGATACAAGGATATCCACGATCGTAGTCGGTCAAAATTAAACGTTGTTTAGTAATTGAAAGTCAGTTGAAAGCGAATGCAATGCGAACTGGCCGGAAGCATAGGGTCTAAACTGATTTCGGGTTTAAACCCTGAAAAAACCGAATGATAAGTGCCTTCCCCTCGGCAAAAAACGTGCGGGGCTATCGATCTGTATCTTTGTATATATATATATATATATATATATATATATATATATATATATATATATATATATGTATAGGTACATGATTTCTGTGTATGCATATAATGTATATACTTGCACACATATAGTTGTTTTACTACTTGATTATTGATAACGTTGAAAGTGATTGTAATTTCAAGAGTTATCTGTTTCAAATTAGCAGAGGGTAGAGGGTTTCAGTGTCGAGACGGCTTCCGGAAGTAGTTCGAATGGGTTCTCGCATACTGCGGCAAAGAAAAAAACGATGACTCGAGGCAGGCGACGTGGCGAGGTTGATTTTTTACCTCTCGTTGAAACTAACGACCGAGCCAGTAGTGATGTATCCAAGGTTTTTTCGGAGTAAAGCAACCTATATATATATATATATATATATATATATATATATATATATATATATATATATATATATATATATATATATATATATATATATATATATATATATATATATATACATATGTATACTATTACGATTTTACGAAGAGTTCATTCTTGCTGGTTTCATGGACTGAAAAGGGGTCTTCTAAACGGACCATATGATTGTGGCTAAAATATCTCTTCCCTCAAGGGTATAGGGGGGTGGAGGGAGTGAGGCATTGAAAGAAGAGGTGGGTGCAGGGATAATATCATTGAACAAAGTTTAAGCCAAACTGCAGCATCTTGTGGGCAGACCTTTAAGATGCTTAGATCAGTTTCATCTAACTGCAAATGGAATTAACTGTTGTCGCTTGATTCTTCTTTATTCTCGACTTCGGCTTTTTCTCCAGGCATGTCTGGGATTCAACACCTTCTGTTTTTCTGTCAAGCCTAAGCATACGTAATGTTCGCTTGTATGAAATTAAGAATTTTTCACGCGGTGACTAGATTCTACTTGCGGCTTTCTTGGCAAGGTCGATAACATGGCTTAGTGCTTGATGCCCCAGCTATTTTCGATCTGTGGCGGTAGATCAGGACTTTTGTCTTTTCTGCTTCCGTACGTCTCAAGCATAGTTTCTATTTTTGCAGCTTCATTCGGTTGGCATTGCAGTGCGAAGAGCTTCTGCGCGAAGTGCGGCTCGTTTCGCTAAGGCGGGCACCAGGTTTATTTATTTAGTTTTTCTGAAGTTGCTTGTTTCGTCGTTCTCTTCACTCAACTGCCTCCTTCTTTACCACTCATCTACAGCCTTGCACTAGGTGGATTTCGGATCGTGCCGTTACAGAGAATAGGTGAGATGTTTGTGACGACTTCGGCCGACGTGGGAACTCCGGAATGTCTAGCCACTGCGATCACCTCAGCGCTCACTGGTCGGCTTTTCCTCTTGCGCGCAGCATTAGCTGCTGCTGCAATATCTGTTCAAGCAAAAAGAACCATAAAAGGTAGAAAAAGGAGAATAGGACTGGAGAATATGTAAAATTTATGCGGGAATGGCGATGATGCGCCTGATGGGGAGGAGAGAGAATGAAGAAACGGGAAACGAGAAGTAGGCAAATAATATAGCTGCTAATTTCTTGCCTCATCGAGAAGTTGTGGTGACAGACGTCTAAAGCGTTTAGATAGTTTTACTACACTTTATTTCTGCTTATGATAGCGCACTTCCTATCATTTGATTTAAGGGAACAGTTGATCGTTGAATTCTTTGAATCTAGCTTACATTAGAGGCTCAGATTTTAGTATTTTAGTCCAGTTGAAGCCGATTCTTTTTGAATTGCGTTCGTTTTAAAGCGGCTTTCGGGTACTAGCCAACACCTTTGCTTGGCTATCCTCCGTAAGAAATCTTTATCGGTCACCTGTGGGCTTCGAACTAGTGGCGTCCTGCCGGCCACGTAAGGTTCGATTTCATATATTTACGTGTAAGTGGTAGCCGTAGAAGGCGTTGCGAAATTTTATGGGGACCTGCTATAGCAACTATATCCCAGATGTCCCAGAATATGTTGCAAAGGGATGGGTGGACGAGGTGCACATCTATGGCGGTGGCTTCTCTCGAAGGAGTCCTCGATACACCGCTAAAGGGAACGGTGCGAAATTTATCGTGGATAATAGCTCATCGATATTTCCAAAAATCAACTGGAAAGAGGGGTATAGTGGAAGATATTCCCAATTTTTTTCATCATGCGCCATATCTCGACGAACACACTAGTAATAAATGATTATTTCAGTGTGCGGCGTACCTTGGCGAACACATTGATAAATAAATATGCGAATAGACGTACGTCGTTATTCAAACTAAATCGTCCGTTAAGGGCTCCGAGGAGAAAAGCTACGATTAGGACACATGACTCTATTTGGGATATTGTAAGTTGCATTTCCCACATACCGAAATCTCGAGCCCTATCGTATTCTTATGGATTTTGCATGCTGTACCGAAAGATGCTGAACTCAGTTTGCGTGGGCATTTATGAATGCTTTTTAGTCGTTATCGGATTTTGAGTTGACAGATAATGACGTAAAGCTATGTTTTCACTAATAAAGAGGATCTGTGTAGTTCATCTTTGCAATAATTTCCAGCGATGCTGCGATTTCCTTTTTTGTGGTTGTTGGATGTCGGCGAAAGTGAATCCGTCGTCGTCGAAATGTGCAAGTTATCCCACATTTAATGCCAACAGTTCCCATTATGTAATCGATGTGCATTATGCTGTGATTGATTTTTTTTTTCTTGCAACTGAGGCTTGTTGGAGTGTGGAATGCTTTGGGGTCGACGATAGGTTTTTTGGAGGAGCGACGACGATGGTATAATAGTTCTAGGGTCATCGAACTTTGGTATTAAACAGCCGGATTGAAGCTAATGTTGTCTATGCAGAAACATCCTCAAGTGCTCATTCTAGCGGCAGAACTACACTTGCAAAATTATATTCCCCTCATTGATTATGACACCTGATCCGGATATAAACACGCTTACGGCCACAGTCGCTTAGAACCAAGTAGCACGGTTTGTTTAATTTTGAAGCTTTTCATGATGGAATGAATCGTTTCGTTCGGTAACGATGTGATTCATTTAGGAGGGACGACTATTTCGATTGGGAGATATTGTATCGATATTAGATGAAGAGGATGGTTTGCCGTATTTTGCACAAATCCGAGGCATTATTACCGATTGGCATGGCGAGCAATACGTCGTGTTAAATTGGTGGGTTGATTGTTTCTTTTAAAGAAAATTTAACAATGGATTATTACCTTTCCTTTTAATATCTAAAAAAAATAATCGAGCATCTTATATTGCTTAAATTAATTATGAGCGTCCAGTATGAGTCGGTTGATACTTGATAGGCTTGAATGCATATGCGATAGTAGGAATAATATGTAACGTTGCAATTTTTTTTCGCATATCACTATTCTTTGCTAGCTATTGGTGTATAGTTTAGGGTTCGACTATCAACATAGGCCATTTATTATTGGTTAGAGCATTTGGTAAGTTTTTATGTGTCTTTTGTGTTCCCGCAGCACAAAAATCTGATACCGTTCCGCAATGACTTTATCGTTGCTAATAGACGAGAAGCTGATAGTTATTGTTGTCGCGGCATACTTCATAAGGGAGAAGTTCTAGATTCTTGCGATTAGAAACTCTTTCATTCATAGATCACTCTCCCCCCGCTCATTCATAAGTCACCCCCCCTCCCCCGCCATCCTTCCCCTCTTATCTTTTACGAGCGTCGCAAAAGATGCACATTCCTCCACATCATTCGTAGGCCTCCTAATCGTAGCTTATTTTCACTTACAGGTCTCTTGTAACATTTCATATCGATGCCGACATTCGTTATCATTTCAGACGCATTCATTTAAAACTGAAGATAAGCATCCGTATACAATCTCATGGCGAAATGCCAGTTGACTTGTTTACTAAGGTGCTTTTATGCAGTGGTGTGTAGTGAAAAGACACTAAAACTCTTTTATATTAGTTGGTATAAAATGCGCATTTTTAACGTACAAAGTATGTGAAGAGTGAATGATTTTCAAACGGAGAAATATTTTCTATTATCGTTGGTCCATTTGCATTCATTAATTCATTTTATGTTTAGAATAGAATTTCATAGTGGTCAATCGGTCATTCGTATTTATTGAGTAGCACTTTGCTTGACCAAGAAATAATTGCAAATCCATAGAAATGTAATGCTGATGTTTTCATTTTTTTTGTTCAAAAATTTCCATTCGAGTGCACAAATTTCCGCTTTAAAAAACCTTTTAGGAAATATTTGCCCCGTGCACATTCCTCCTCATGCCTTCTATAACCGAACAAAGTCTTCATTGAGCATCGTTAAAAATAAAACCTCAGGGGTCCTATTTGCGCGAATATGTTGCATTATTAGCTGAGTCCGTTTGTTTTATATTTCTAAGTATTTTGACTATTCCACAGACTTTTTGTTTTGATGTGGCAAAATTTATAGGCTTATTCCGATGGATACAGCGTTCGATGTGCACCAGTTTGATGCTGAACATTTCGTACACGCAATTTCTGACGAGACTTTCTACCCGCTTGAGGTTTTCTTCGCTTCTTCATTTTATGCTTATCGCCGATTAGAGGAATATTTTTTGTTGTGTTTAGTTATGATACTTCGGTACACTACAGGACTTCTTCACTTAGGATTTGATGCATTCAGTTTTGTTCTCTCATTTTTTGTTGCATCAGGCCTTCTTTGGAGAAGATTTGGAAAGAGGGAGGGAGTGATGTGGCTCACAGCAAGTAGGTTTACCTTTCCTTTTTGTCGAAGGAAATGGAGATGATAGTTATAAACGGCAGCCGGATCGCTGTCTGATTTTGCAACCGCCCTCCAAAAAATGCTAAGCGGAAAAAACTAGGGAAGAAAGGCAGCAAAGAGAAATTGAAAACTTATTCTAATTTGAAGTTACCTTGCATTTGGAATATGAGATCTTAATAGCCTAGTTTCTAGGCAAACGTTGCATAACTTTCCAATTTATGACTGCAGTTGGACAACGGTCTGAAGAGGAATATAGAGGAGCGTTTTGAGAAAGGTTTGATAGTGCGTTGCGAGCAACGATGCATGTTTATGAAACCAGGGTTTGGGTTCTGACTGCTAGGGGGAGGAGGAGGAGGTGAAGGAGGGCGATGAGGATATTGACAGGTGTGTAAGCGACAGAGGGAGGATATTTTGATTCGCCCTGTCCTGAACTTCTCTGTCAACATGCTTTTCCTGCAGCTTCGGTTTAGCAACTAAAGACAGCAGCAGAAATTGCATACCGTATTGTGTCGATATTTGAAGAGATGTTTCTATCGCGCTAAAGATCCGTCATAGATAAGCGTCATCCTGTGATTTCTTTCGAGTTTCATTGAATTTATTTCCTTATTATTGCAGCAAGCATCGTCCTCCTATAGTTGGGCTGTGGGTCTGCGTTTTCATGATAGCGTTGCAAACTAATAGCTGTGTGATGTATCGATAGTATCAATGAGAAACAACCATGTTTCATAGCGAATTCAGTGAGTTGTTCACTGGAGCATTTATTCTTAGGTGTGCACGTTCGTTCAAACTACACCTGAGTTACCTGCCTATCAACGCGAATGGACTCCGCGAGCCTGTGCTGAAGAGCAGCTGAGAAGGGAACTGGGTGACAGGTTGGCGAACTTGAGGGCAATTGCTTCCGAAAGGCTGAAGTTTATGGATTCACCAATTGCAGGCGATGAAGACGCTGATGCCGAATCGACTGTCGGCACTTGACTGCATGTTTATATGGGCTTAAAGGTGCATCATACAATTTGCTGGTTTGGCATATTTCATGGAAGCCGTTTTTAGCGTTGATGTGAGGTGACGTGAGGGTTTTTCACTGGCCATATTTTATTGTTGAATCCGTGTTGCCCATACATCTTCATGAACTGATGGTTGTGAGGGATTTAAATCCTTTTATAAAGAACAAATTGCCATATTCTATCCCGTTGTTACCGTCGGAAAGAATTTCGAGGCTAATGAACCTCCATCAATTACGTCGTTCACTTTAATTATTCAATTGCCTACTCCTTTACATTTGTTTCTTTGAGACCTTGCTCGAAACAAAACATCACCTGAAATCTTTCTCGAAATATAAGAAAAGTTTATGTCTTGGCTGTAGAAATTAGTAGAACTTATTTACATATATCTACGCTGTTGATTTGTGCACATCTGTCTAACGCGTGTAAATGTTTCTTTCATATTGATATATATTTCAGCTGTTTGTCTTCTTCAGCGTGTTTTCCCTTCTTTTTTTTTTTGCGGAAACTACTGCTCGTAGAGTTTTTAAAATGAGTGCTGTGCTTTTGTTGTGTTTAATATGATGAAATCTCATAGATGGCCACCGTAGTGGTAGTCTGGTGTTGTGCTAGGTTGACTCATAGCAGAATTTATTTCGTTTTTGAATTAATTTTTGGTCCTGTAAATATTTGATAGAAGGTATTAGTTCTAACCCTCAAACAGTGTCCAAGTGTCCAATGGGGGGGGGGGGGGCTGCCTATGGACCGGTCGTGGTGCACGAGCACAGCTCTTGGAATTCGTCCAACACGGCTCGACACTACACAAACCACGCAACGAATAAAAGCCCGCATTGTTCAATTCATCTGGGCAAATGGTGTAGTAGGATCGATGGTGAGACATGGAAATTTGTTTCGCAAGCATACTTCTGCATTTAGCGCTATGTACATTTATAGCTGGAAGTTCACATTGACTTACTATGGGAAAGCTCATCACGTGCTTGAGGAGGGCAGGCTTTCGCAGTGCAGTGAATCCGTTTGCTGGTAGATATACGTGGAAGTAGCTAATGATGCTTTCACAAATAACTGAGCAATAGACTAGCGCCATGTTTGGATACGAGAGGGATAAACAAAAAAAATAATCAATAAATTCCAAAAAATCCTCAAGAAATGGAGAATTTAGGTTTTTCCACAAAAGCAAGTTAGCATGTGATGGCCGATCTAGCACTTCCATCGCATTGAATTTGATCTATAGGGAGGAGGAAGGAGGGGAAGGATGTTGTAAGGGAATGAAATAGATATGAGAGAGGAAAATTATCGTGCTAATTATTGGTCCTTTTACGTTCATCATATCATTTTGATGTATAGCAATAGATTTCAAACGTTTGAAATATTTATTTGTCATAGCACAAAATTAATTACATTTAACAAATATAAATGAAAGCTATTCAGTGAGTGTCGTTTCATAGAGAGAAAAAAAAAAGATTATACGGCGATTTATTTTATCATTTGAACGAATTGATGACAAACATAATGGTACAAACAACATTTTTACTTGTTTTTTTTTTGGCAAGAGTTTTTGGCAAACAAGAAATATGCATAACGATACGATCAGCGGCTATTAATCGACTAATTATTATTTTAGTAATTGATTTTCAACAAATATTTTCGATATTTTTTGAACTAATTATCACTTGATTTTATTATTATTAAAGCTTTCGTTATTCGAGCGATTGATCATATTCGATCCCTTAATTATGGAAATTGCTGGGCATTTTTTTCTTAGGCATTTTAGGCATTTGAATATGAATCGGAATTTTTTAAAATTCAACTTTTTCTCATTAAATTTCAATGTCGCTTCCCCAGATATTCCCGATTCCGGAAGGGGGTCGATTAGCGTGAAAACTTTACAACATTAGGGTAATTTTGTTTGGGGGTATAAATTTAAATGCCAAGGTTGAACGTTTTTAATCAGTCCAATAATAAGCGGCGCGAACGTATTAGACAATGGACGTGTTCGGCAGATTAGGCAACGTTTCAACATTTCGCTCTTCATTTTACGGTTGAGTTGTTAAGGTGGAAATGTTCTTGAATATTGCCACTATGAAACGGATTCTTCTAGTGAATATAGAAGGCGATTTTCACCAAGCGAATAATCATAGAAGATGGTTTTCACTTGTTTCTTAGTGAATGAATTTGATGAGACAGTTAGAAATTAGAGGTGTTATTTAGTGCTATCGGTGGTTAGGAGATGAACAAGTTAATCATCAAGTTAGAAAGGGTAACCACCTATGCATCTATTCTTCCTTTCACGGTTATTTTTTGTTTCAGCAATTAGAAAGTATTAAAACCTAATATTTTTCAATTAATAATGATATTCGATGAACTGATTCATCGGAGAGTGGAGAAAGAATAGGGAGAGAATACGATGAGAGAGCAGATTTTCGGAGTGCATCTAATGTAATGGAAAATGAACATTTCTTGGCAGGTATTAATAAATGCACAAAAAAGAGACTTTTTTTTTTCTTCAAAGAAATACAAATAATAAAATCTCATTTATGTCGGCGAAGAATATTGGCGAATAAAAGCGCTTCGACGAATATATCGATAATATATGATTGTTGGATTTTCTCAATAAGTGCGTTTGCGATTTTTTGCATATGCAATAAGCGAAATACGTTTGAAATTATAACTGGGATAGTTCTTAAGAATGAGTTAATAAATATAAAGCATCGTTACAATTTAGTCTTAACTTTAGGGAAGATAATAGAATGATATGGAAGAAATTCATCGAAATCATTAGGAGAAAAGAAAATCTGATTATTTGGAACGTTTATTTTTATTTCTTTATTTTATTTTTTTTCTTGTGTGAGCGATTTTTAAAATACGACAACAAGACTGTAGCGCAGGCCTATTCTTCGCCTAAAGGTCAACTTTGCGGTGTATAAAATGAGGGAAATTATGTGAGTGTTCAAGATGAAAGGTAACTTATGTTTGCGTGAAGCTTCTAAATTCGAAGCGCACCGCGAATATCATCGTAGTTGGTAAATATTTCAGTTGTCCTTTTTCATGAATGCACCAAACATTTCGACTGGCACCGGGAAAACAATCGTCGAGTTGTGTTCAGCTCTAAAATAAGCATTATCATTGTTATGCCCTCAATAAATGCAGCAACAACTTGAACTTTTACTGTAGAGCTAAATAATATAGCACCATCCAGCTCTCGTTTCAGTGGTTTTCATTGCTGAAGCAATTTCATTTCTAAATCACCTTTCAAGAATTATTAACTATGAGGATATGCGTTCCACGTCTGTCATATGAATTCAAAAAATTATTCGAACTTCATATTTTTGCGAATGCTTTTTCACAAGAATTGATTTCCGTTTTGCACTTCTTGAGCCTTTGAATTATTATTGCCGATTAAATAATTGAGAGGCTGAGGAATGCCTCCAAGTTGAAGCCACCCTTTAGATCAAGGAACAAATCGGTGAACATAAATTCTAAATGGTATCTTACGCGATACTATTCAATGCTTGTAAGTGACGCAGTTGAAGAGCGACTGGATTCGATTGGATCACGTCGGCGGCTTCCTTGAGTGCACGTGATGCCTAGAATACAACTATTGCGATCACTTTTGGAATTTTCTGCTGGAGAACTTCCTAACATTTTCATTGGCACATTAATCTCTAGTTGTCCATTCTTGTTCATTTTGTCCATTTTGGAGACGATTGAAAGACAAACTTTTTGCCAACATATCTTATGAGCAAATTTATTCGCTTATTGCTCGTTTCACTTTCAATTGTGTTGGCGTCTTGGTTGAAGCTCTTAATAAGCTCTATTAAAATATTATTGAGTGTTCATTCTTTTTTTGTGATTGTATTCGGGTCAGCCTATGTTGTGCACTTCGTTGTTTTCATTTCTGAGCCTCAGGCGAATTGTTCCATAACGAAAGAAATACACGATCTAACTGAGGTGAATTCTGCTTCACCTTACTACTTATATTTTCCGTTGTTAGGCTTTAAATATCACAACATGGTTTTTATAGTGTCTATGGGGTTCATTGTTTGTCAGCAATCGTTGTTAGCCATTGAAAGCAACGTTCAATGGAATCGTGCATGGCCACCTCAACAAGTTGTATAATATAAGAGCGATTGCAATTATGAGAACATTTATATAGAAGAACTGACTATAGTAACGACTTTTAAAGCAATACGGCAATAAATAGCACTTTCAAAGAAACGGCAAAATTCAACTTCACTAAAGACGTCATTGAGGATAAACGAACAATGAACTTTTTATTTCTTTCATGAACGTTATGTCTCATCAATAGGAATTATAATTACGTTAGTAATATATAGCTTAAAGAAATGCTAAATTAGATGCGCTAATGATTGTTTTTTGAAGAGCTCTTGCCGAAGTTATACTTATCTCGAAAGTTTGAGAATATTTAACTCGAAGTTGTTGTTGTTGTTTTTTTTTTTGCGATGAATTTTCCTCGAAATTAATAGGAAATGAAACGCATAATTCAACTATAAAAAAATATTAAAAGTAGGAGTAATTGTTTGAAAATCTTTTTTTTTTGAATATTTATTATCAACTATTTTAATAAGGTAAAAAGGTTTTTTATTGTGCTTGCAATTGTCCATTTATCATTTAGAATAATGAAAAAATTCGAAATTGAACCTTTTGCTCTCCTTCGGCTGCTACCACTTTTGCACGAGCTTCACGAGCAGCCTCTGCTTCGGCAGCCATTGCACGTGTCAATTGCTGAGGTAGACGGATATCCTTCACTTCAACACGTTCCACCTGAATATCGCTCTCATATCATTTCCTCATATAACAATGCAAACGGAAATCGACAAAGATGACCGTTGAAGTGAGTAGTACATGAAGGAGGAAAATGTGTCTATAAGTATATCTCAATATGAAGATCAAAATTCTCGACGCAAACTCACCAAGTTTCATTCCTCGTCCACATTGTTTTATTTCTTCATCCGTGATCGCCTCAGGCTATTAGCCTTTTACTTAGTGCCTCATGACGACTATTGCAGAAGTTATTGCAATTTGCAAACCTTTATGAAATTACTTCAAAGGATATTTTATGGCGCTATTGTGCATTTGCAATTGTAGAATTATTTTTGATAAGGCACTGCGGAAGTTGAATCCGCAAATATTAGTAGACGAGGCCTAATAAGGAGTGAGGTGATAAAGTGGTAACGGCATGAGCCTATATTAGATTTCATATACCCATTTTCCGATGGCTTAAGCACTCATCGTTGACCGACTAGGAAAAGTAGGGGTCGTATCAAGGCTGATCCCCGATTCGGCCATTTGTGAACGGTGCAGACACCGTATCCATTTAGAATGTAGCTATCTTTTGAGACGTCAATAGGTTTGAAGTGATAAAAATTACTTGTACTACAGCTGTGGTACCAGTTATGGCACCGATGATATCCAACGTGAAGTTCCTGCTTATGACTCTAAACTCTGCGATTCCCAAACTTTAGGCTTCGATATCTTCGGAATCCTCGAATGCTGATAATCGCGAAGTTTTAGCGTTTGATGCGCCGAATTTCAGGGGTTCTCTAATTTCTAAAATACTCGAAGGAAATAGTGCAAAGGAAGCAAATCTTTAAAAAATGTTGGATGTTGCAGCAAACTATAAACTCAAGTGCATTAGAATACGTTCTAATGAACGTATTCGATAGCCTTGCTGCATGATAAGTTCATTTCATCGTAATGTTCGCTATGCCGGCGAATATCTCGTAGTTGAACCTTTTCCTATGGGAAGTGACGTGATGTAACGCAAAAAGATGACGAACGCCACGAGAGGCTTTTGATGTTGCGGTTTCACACATATAAAAACGATTACACGAGTTATTTATAGTGCAAATAAATGTGCACTTTTCGAGATCATCTTTATTGAGTATTACTTTTGCTTCAATTGGATTCTGAAAAGCGTGACAATGAATAATCATTGCTTATTTTTATTTAGAGAGTAACACGATTGTCCGGTAGTGACGAAATCTTTCCGATGCAGATGCTATCACTTCCAGCTCGCTTACCTGAGGTTGTGCTAGGCACTCCGAGTTGCACTTCTTGAAACCTTTAGGCTACAAAATCGCGACGCACAATCAATTTCAACCACTAGCATATGGCTTTATAACAATACAATTTAAAATGAATGAGATTTTTGCCTTGCCGGTGAATTAGTCATAATGCGTGATTTTGTTGCATCTTTAGCCCGAAGTTTGTAACTTCCCACATGTGTAATACCGCGGTCACAACTTATGTCCGTGCAGTAGTAGCACTATATCAAATTCACGCTTCAACAACGATTTACTTCTATGGTGCTGTGTTATACAATCTAGATGGAAACTTCCTTGTATTGTCGCTGATCGAATCCATTTCAATGTCATTTATTATTCCGTATCCCTCTCGTTTGAATCTTCAGTTTATATATATATATATATATATATATATATATATATATATATATATATATATATATATATATATATATATATATATATATGCAGATCATTTTCTTGTATAGCGATTATGAATGTGTTTGCATAATTGATAATCGGTGGAAATAATACTTCAGCTTGATCATCATCAACTCAACGATGAGCTTGAACCTCGAAGAAGTTGATGAGTTTTATGTCGTCTCATTTTCAAGCAAACGTAAAAATTCGAAACGATAGCAGATGAAAAAGAGCAACAAACTTTGACACCCCAGTGCTCGGTACCTTCGTCGAGGATCGTTTCACATAGCTGCGCAATAGCCTCTCGTTCCGTTAGCATCTCGGTTAGTGTTTTCATACCTGTATTGTACAATTTCTTTACTCATTTATTCATATCCGTTCGTATATTCATTGCATTACCCTTTCCAATGTTTGTATGGAGATGGTTAAATCAAATCAATCGACGTCGCAGTTCAATCAATGCCAACTAGTTGAATGCCATATTTTCGTTGGTAGAAATTTATTCTAATAAAGATGCATTTTATTTGAATAATATTTATATTCTATTTGACTCTATTTGAATAGAAATCTATTCTGTATTCTGTAAAAATACCTTTACCCGTAGAATACCCGTACCCGTAGAATGTACTCTGGAAAATGTATTAAATACCCGTAGAATGTATTCTGGGAAAAAAAAACCTTTTATTGGGAAAAAATTTTCTGTTCAATTATCTAATATAAATAAAATGGCAATGAAAGAGATATATTGCAGTTGTATATTTCTTTATTAGATCTAATATTTGAAAGATGTAAGAATACACTAAATTGCATCTACTCATCTCTTTGGGAGAGCATTTAGATCGTATAGTTCACAATGATGGAAAGTCTCTTTTCTTCACATTGCTTCGGCTTGTAATTTTTTTCTCGTTGAGTTGATCAATGGGGAGAATTTTCTTTTGTTTTTGTATGAAAAAATTGGGTTTTCAATTTTTTTTCCATATTTCAATTTTCGATTCTTATGTTTTATAGTGAAAAGTCTCAATAAACTAGGCAACGTTGTTTTCGCAATGAATGAATCGATAACAAACCAAGAGCATTTCGGAGAGTGGTCTGAGCAAGTAGTTTGGTCGAATAAATTGCGTCGTCGACGTTGTTCACCGATGCGATCGGATCCGACGTACGGAAGTAAACGACCGCATCTACCGACACCGTCACTGAGTCTTTCGAGAGTATCTCCTGAGGAGGCACTGCATAGGACACCACCCTGAAATAACAGTACTCACTGTTACATCCTGAATTCAGATGCCCTTTGAGCATCCTTTTCTTTGCTTATGGAGAAAGGAGAGCATTTTTAAACGATGAATCATCCAGTAAACTCCGTCGGGATGATAAGGGGGGAAATTGAAACCTTCTGAATGTGTTAAGGATCTTTGCACGGCGATTACAGCACTACGGTGATGAAATTGCATCCACCTCATGCACACTCAGCATCTCGAAGAGGTTGCACAATTGCCGGCAACGGATTGATTAAGAAGAGATGCTTGCACTTTTGAGATTCTCATACTCGTCTTATCGCAAATAGATTATATTCCACCCAAATAGTTCGCCATATGGAAATGTGCTGAGGATAGCAAATAAAAGCGAAAATTTCTTCTTTCCAAAGCTTTATTTATGTCCTTACGATAGACTTATTAGGGCATGAACGTATAATAGTGTTTAGATATCATTCGATATGAAAGTCACATAAGATTTAAATCGCTAAATGGTTTTCTATCTATAGCAGCTATAAATTTCAAAGTATTATATCGTTGCTATTTGATTGATTAAAAATTCGGCTACTAGTTGTTCTCTTCAGATAGCAGCTTCAACAAATTCAATGGTTTAATTAGCTATAGATGCAGCTAATTTCATCCATCAATGATAGAGTGGACTTTATAAGCTTCTTAAAGCTTGCTATATGAAACTATTCCTCTCAAAAAGAATTTTCCGTTAGAAACCGCCGAAAATATTGAGTGAAATCAATCTCGATATTACAACGATTCATATGCCAAAAATATGAGTTAACATAGGCATTCATTCGTAGGAAAAGGAGAAGGAATAAGTTGGAGCTTTCGTTTAACTTGTACTGCACATATCTTCACCCGCTCACATGCAATAAAATGTATGTAAAAGTTCGGCAAAAGAACATTTGAAAATGCACGATTCATAATTCATTCTCATATTTCACTATTTTTCGCCTAAATTCGTCGAATTTTCTTATCGAAGTTAGCAAAATCCACTTCATGTCTATTTATATTGTTTGAATATATATCGTTTCTTTCTCCTCTCTTGGCAAATTTTTTTTCACCTCTTTGATGATTCTTCAAAAGAAATTCACAAATAAGAGTAGATAAGTCGAAGAACAGGTATGCTAATGAGATTTGCCACATACTCATGCTATCACCAGTTATCAACAATTTAATTTCCCTCAAAACTTTTAGCAGTTGTGGTCAATTCATCGTCGGACAATAAGTCAGGCCAATAAATCTATTTCCAGCCGTAATATATTTGACATTCTTGTAGATGCAATAAGCCGGTAATAATACCTGAGGTCGATTTTCCTATAGGTGTCGATGCATGGTATAACAAAAATCATGCCTGGTCCCCGTGCGCCTCCGAACACCAATCGTCCAATACGAAATATCACCACACGTTCATATTCTTTTATTACCTAAGAATAAACGTTCTCAGTACCGTTGTATTATACGTACTACCACTCCACCAGAAAAAAACCATGATGACATCTGCCTCCACCATTGGTTTATTTATGCACCAAATTTTGTGGCAGTTTATAGCAATCCTTTTTTATTACTAAGTGGGACTATTAGTATATTTACGGTGTTTTGATTTTCTCAAAAAGATCATCCTCCTGTAAAATTTATGAAATCTAATAAAGAAAATAAATGTATTTTTCAATATTCGACAAAGTCTCTATTGTAGCTGAAACTAATTATTATTGGTCGTCAAGGAATTGGAACGCATAAGTGTGGGGGGAAAAAAAAAGATGACGGCAAAATGTCAATGAAATTACATTGCAGGAGAGTAGAGAAAAACGCTTTATTTGCTCTTTAAACTTTTTCATACGTTTCATCTCGTACACCTGTTTTATGATGTAGATTTTGAAGAAACCCCCCCCCCCCCCCATAAATGGAGTTTAAAAAATTGCAAGTGTCTACAAGAAGTGATAATGCTTTCTGGGAAAAAAAATCCATCGAAAGTATTTCAAAAATTTTCGACTCGTATGTGCTGCTAATGAAATTTGCAATTTTTCTGCAATATTCGATCCAGAATTGTAGATTGAGCACTATTGTCTAGAAATCCAGAAAGTTTTATGCGTCACCTCTACTTGATGATTAGATGATAAAGTATACGTTATTCTAATGGCTTCATTCCATAGAAGAAATCTCTAAATCGGAAGATATACATAGTTATTCATTCGAACTCGATAAACGAGAGTTGCGAACATATTTTGCATTCATTGTTTTGCGTGCTATTGTTAGCATTAAGTATGAAATAATTTTTCTTTTTTTAGCAGTAGGAATATTCGGTATTGCTCGTTACCGAATATTTTCTTTCATAAATTCTTCTTCAATTATTTTTTGCACTTATCGTCGTCCCGAAAATTTTATTACGCCTATTCAAATTGCTATAAAAATTTCTAGGAGAATTTTATTGGTCGATCACGGCTCTCAGAGCGAAATTTCTGATCGTATCGAAGCAGCTCGTAAGATGCTCGTATGAAGCTATATGATTTATCATTAGTTATTGCGCATTTCGGCGTGCCAATTGCTTGATAAACTGAGATGAAAAAGCACATCCTCTCAATCTTCATCTGGCAACTTCCCATTTTTTGCTTCAGTCGACCGATTATAAGCACCTACGCGAAATTCTGAATATATGGAATATTTCATTTTTAAGGACTCATTTCCGGAATGGATGAATCAAAATAGAAAAAATTACACAATCATGCTATGCGACATTACAAGCATCAACTTTCATTTAATAATTGCTGAGTTGAAAGTGCCGAAGAGAAAAGGAGTTCGATAGAGAACGAGGATAGCGAATTTGATGCGTATCCGAATTGCAAATTGCACGAAATTAAATTAATTTATTCATCTCTTACTTCCAAAAAAAAAACTATTCGAGTTGCGCCTCAGTGATGCTTCATAAGCATAATTGTATATAGGTTTTTAAGGAAATACTGATTTATGCAAATATTCGAAAATGCAAGTGGGATAATTTCGTAAAATACTTTATGAAACGCAATGCACTATAATACTCCTACTTAAAATGCCTAGAACTTGGTAAGTAAAAAAATAGCTTGTCGCGGGCATCCCCTCTTGAAGCGCATTGAACGTCTTCTCCCTTATTATGCCTTCTTAAAAAATTTACATTTGTATATGCGTCATGTTCGATGCATACATAGGCGCATTTCTCTCCATCTCTTCGTTATTTTCAATTCAGAAGCCACTTGATGAGCAGCATAGATAATGGAATTATTCGGAAGCCGTCCTCATAATATAGTTCGCAATTTTAACTCGCATAGTAAAATGCCCATTTGAATGATCCTTAACATATAGCCACAAGTAGATTGAGTGATACGTAAAAGTGATATATTTGGATTTTTTTTTTTTTTTTGAAATTTCGCAGCAATCAGGTGAATATCTATCAATATATATGCCACGAAATATCGCTTGAAATCTCTTGAAGAGTTGAATCAAATGGTGTTTAAAATTTAGCGATACATTTATTAAATCATTAAATATGCGCGCAGGGTGGATTTTTTAGCTGGCATATTGGCCAAATTTTAGTAGATCATTTCTATGAAAAGACAATGCTCAATTTACGCTTACGATTTATCCAGCTTGATTTATTCTTAGAAAATAATAAACAGTTTTACGTAAGAAAAGAACTCTCTGGATAATGCCTATCATAGATTCTATATCACTATTCACGTTGGTGATTTCCGAAGAAAATTATTCACATTTAAAGGCGCTAAGATACATATCTGCACGCATTTTGCAGGAATCGGCCTCATGCACGATAGCCTCATACATCAAATCTTAGAATCAAAGAAATAGAATTTTTTGTTTATGATTTGTACGAGCAGTCGGATCAGTTAAATTATGAATGCATACTGATATTAATGTTGTATTATTAGCTAGCAATTGATGAGACCGGTCGGTATCGCTAAGAATATATCGTCTCAACTTTCTGGCATACTTTTCTGTCATTTTAGAGGCCAATATATATCAATGTTAGAATTATTTGTCATCTGTCATATATATAAAATACTAGAGTTACTTGTCTTTTAAGAAGGGATTCGAAAAAAAGAAGAATAAAGAGAATTGCTGACGCAATTTCTTATATATTTTTGTAACAATTTGTAGGAAAGCATTATGTGACAATTATATCTCCTCATATATGGGCAAATATTTGTCCAGTTTCAGCTGTGGGCAATGAAGCATCAGCAATGAAGTATAGCGCCGATGATGTTCGCTGCATGATGACCTCATTCACCAATTTTTAACATGATCCATTAATTTTGAACAAAGTTCGAGATGATCAAAACTATAAATTCTCTGCATTTTGCAATACCTTGCAATATTTGCAATATTGCAATACTTGCAATACATTGGCGACCAAAGAAAAAAAAATCGTTTATAGAAGATTTACATGCATGATCGCACTCAGAATCTGACTGCATTATCCAGCATATTTTGATATTTAGTGATATTTCATGAAAATAATTGATAGCTGAGCGAAACTAAAAAGCGCATATTGTGTCAACTCTTCTGATGCGCTTTCCACTCGTTGAAATGCAACTTTACAAAACAAAACCTATGGTAAATGCGCTTTAAAGATTCAACCTTATGAGATGGCTAAATGTATGCAATATCGATTTGCAACAAAAAAAAAAAAACCCAAAATTCTTCTTTCAAAAGTTTTCAACGCTGCAATATAAGTAAGATAACGGAAATTTATCGACAACTTAAGTATGTATTTAATGGAAACTGAAATAAAATAATCACTCATTGAATAGATCATCGGATATCAATCGATTATCGGTATTAAAAGAAATATTTTCATATTATTCATATAAATTCAAAGAAGGGGAAGAAAAAAGGTGAATTACACTTACCTTTAAGCAAACACACATCGAGAAAGGAAATGTGAGTATGATAAGAATCCACGATAAAACAACCAATGCGTAACCGAATAATGTGCCGATGGTCTCGTAATCTGGTGGGACATCCTTAAATTTATCTTCAATCTCATTTTGCAAGATCTAACTAGATATATTATATGCTTAAGAAATATTTGCATAATCGAATTCGATGAATGTTTATCGAATTTATGAACGAAATTAAAAAAAAAAAACTGGAGAAGAAGATTGACGCTGAAATTCGAAATTTCTTTCCAATGCAAACATAAAACAATCTACGGAAGTGATTGTTCTCCTAATATTTTGTACAATGGTCAGTCAGAAAAACTTCACTTAAAAACAATTGGAAGAGAAGAAAAAGCAACTAGCAATTCACTAAATATGCGTTCATTTCTTGGCCACTTTGCAAAATTATTGCTACCAGCCGATGCGTGGTTCTTGCAATGTTGTGTTCTTGAAGGTGTTCTAACTTTTCTCTCAGTATAGTCGACTGGGACATTTATTTTATTCGCCAAAAAAAAAATGCTGCGGCATAAACAATGTTCCACACAGCTTCCACTTGCATATTGCAAGAGCCTAGAATCCATTTTTTGCCCGATTTCGTTAATGCACTCAATCGCTCATTTTTCGATTTGCGATTGAATCGTTTCGATCGTTATATTAATCTTGTTGTTGTATGTAAAATATATGTTTCCTCAATTTAACACTAAAATTAAGCGCTTACTTTTTGGAGAAAATCGCTATATTCACTTGTCAATGTGCTAATTTTGGTGTTAAGAATCGATTAAAGAAGCTTGCAAGGATGCAACAGATATATTCAGCCAAAAGGTGTTTTCAAATGTTTCGGCTTTAGAATAAAATACAAAAAGGAAGCAATATATCACAAATTTTCGAACTCACTATAAAAACCCTCATATTGTAGTAGTTGTTATATCGAATCTTCACTGAATCAATTCAAAAATTGAAATTTAGTATGTAACATATTTCATACCTGATTTGAGGATGGTGTCACCCATTGCGGGTCCGTGCGGGGTTCCTTCGACGACATCAACCCGCTGTATCAGCGGACTTTTAATACTCGTCGACCCGCCACTGTAAACATTCCTCACATCATATCATATCACGCCTCACACAGCTATTCTACTCGACTACGATAACATGAATAATTCGACGATATCAAAAACAATCGCAAAGAAGCGCCCATTACTTTATTGCTCTCAGTTTGACGTGTGATCTACACAACGATGCGATAAGAAATAAGCAGATATGAGTGATAAGTAGAACGTACTTGCAAAAGTATAGATTTCAGGGGCTATTTCGATGGGGTTCTAGGATCTTTATGGAATCTACCGATCACTACTAGAAATAAAACGTTATTACGTTAATATCATCGACTTTTTCTAGACATTTTTTTAAATTTATGCTTAATTTTTAGTTATATTAGCAATATTTGATTGAATAATACGCTTCCTACAAGAAAGGAAAAAAACTATTTCCTCTATCGTAAACAGTCCTCTTGTTTTAGTGAAAATATAGGTTAAGCGGATGTCTAGTGATCATCCAATAGTACTCCACGGAAGGGAAATAATTGTTTATGCAAATACGCAATGATATTATTAATTTATAAAAGGCAATAAGTTTGTAAAATGCAAAAACGAATGTATAAAAATATGAAAATATAAAAGTGTTGTCGAAATTTCTATTGTTTGAAAAAATAATGAAAAAATATCTTAGAAATAAACCTAACAAAATGAGTGTTTCAAATGGTTAAATATCCTATTGATCTTAAAACCACCTCTCTTTATAAGAAAGAGCCTACTATAGGTTACTATTACTATAGGTACTATAGGTAAACTATATTACTGCCAAATACATTTGGAAATAACCTAGAGTAACGTGACAATGATGTGAGGGAAATTTTAGATGAAAAGGAAGCGAATGAAAATTTTTATTGATTGCAATAATTTATCTTCTTTCTTTCTTTTTAAAAAATTTTTGCTATTTGCATTAAAAAAAAACGAATTTTTTGCGCATAAAAATCGCATTTTCAGCATTAATATCGATGAATCTCAAAATTTAAACAAGCTGAAATATTTGCATTCATACAACAACGAGCAAAATCGACTAAGTCACTGGGGACAAATTTCCGACATGAACGACAAATGTACATTGGCTTAACGCAGTGCTCTAACGCAAAAAGCACTCTCAGAGATGCTTGCGTCATATATTTTTGGCTGTATCAATAACATATATACAAATGGGAACCCCTCCTATTCCGCTCTCTCCCCTCTTCTTCTGTTCTCCCGCTTTCTTTCTAATGACCTGGACTTATGAACCATCTTCTCCATCTTCTGCGTAAATTGGGATCCTCCTTCTTCTATCGCATAGCCCACTAAATCGATATAGATTACTGGTAACGTTTACCAGTTAATTTCTTGTAAAGTCGGCCGCAATACGTGAATGTATAATTTAATCTCGACAAACTCAGGCAAAACAAAGTTCACGCAAATCCTCTCTCACGGCACTATTCAAATCGATATTTGAATTTCAATGCTTAATTTTTGCTATTTAACGTTTATAAGCACTATGCACAAGCCAGTAAATAGAACTTCGTTGCTATAGCGGTCTCTGCAAGAAGGTTTTGATTAACGAGGAAACACAATTAACTGACACAAACGAATAAACAACAGCAAAAATGTGTGGTCATTGCGCAATAATTCCGAGATGAAAATTTAAAAAAAAAACTTTCCCCGATGAGCAATGAATTCATTTCCGCATAGGGGGGGGGGGGAATGAGCCTGCGAATAGCCACTTACCATGCGAATGCTTTATCACTGAATTATTGAGGATGTATCATTTAGCGATCATTATTATTTAACATGATTGCATTGATTTTTCGTGAGTAAATAATACAATGAGATGATACTCAGATGATGATTAAAATTTGATGGAAGCCTTGTTTCTTCATATATATATATATATTATCTCATAAAGTGCTATTGCTCACTTGCAATTGTCTAACATTTTGCGATCTATGAAAGAAAATTATCTTGCATAATTGCATCACATTTCTATAACACTTAATAATATTCTTCTCTAAAGTATTTTCTATCTCATTTTATTGAATAATATTGAGAATTAAATGAATGAAAATAATTTTTGCAATATTATTCATTTTTAAACGATTTCTAATATTTCACTTGTAATTCTTATTTGCTAATGCTGAGAGAGAGAGAGAGAGAGAAAAAAAAAGCAATCTGCCTTCGATGTATATTTTAGAGGCACTAACCGCAATGAAAACTACCCTCTCTCAACGTTGGTAGCCACTATTGATTTGCCGTCGGGCATGGCACACTGCTTGCTGAAGCATACAAATAGGTAGCTAGCCACTTCATCCGAGTGTAACATTTAAAAAAAAATAGCCGCAACGTAAAATCGCTTCCAGAAGTCGAATATATCCTCGGCGATATTGATGTGAAAATTTCCATTCCATATCCATCGAATCATTATGTTTCATAGATATTTTGCGGATACAAAAATGCATTTTAAATCACAAACGTAATTTCAGCAATATGATTGATGATTCAATGGAAAAATATTCGTCTAGCGGCATTTTTCTCTTCATTTCTTATGAATTTATGATAGCCTAACTCTTCAAATAACCGTGGGCCAATAATAAAATACAACGAAGATAATCGTTGCTCATTAATCAAATTTCGACGATATACTGAGAGTGGGAAATATGATAAACTCTATGCGATTATGTTGATTATGAGGATAGTGTTAGCATTTATAGCACATTCGTGTTATATTTTAGCAGAGTGATACACTGTTATAGCAAAATAACTGTCATTAAACTATACTAATCAATTATATTTAAAATATAACTATATAGAATCTATATTTTAGATCAATAGATGCATTCCACAATTCGTATACGAGAATATAATTCGCATAGAATTTTCAATTTTTTTTCGACATTTTAGGAGCTTTTGTGTAAACTATCTGAGAGAGCAGTCGTTTGCGTACACAAATCTGTTATTCACCAGAATAATATTCCTATCTCTATGAATTTTATATAATGTTCTGTTCTATGGTGAATAAAGAAGACAATATATAAGAAGCAAATATAGTTGATTTCATGAAGCGCTTGAAAGAAATCTGTTGAAAGTGGAAAATGTTCGGAATATTCCAACATAACGGATTCATTCTTCTCCATTTCTGCTTATTCTCATTCTTCTTAAGACAATAAATGAAAACATATTTGTGACGCTCATTGTTTCTCACTTCTTCCTCTCACCACAAACAGTTGCCTATAGTCTACAATTGCATCACATTTCACAGATGCTTTTTATGCGTACTTTCAATGTTTCTTGATGAAAGCACGTATTATGCTTTTGCATTCTTTCTTTGATACTTTTATGGCATACTTCTCTATTTGTTTCGATTGCTGGAGGTGTGCAAACGAGAAAACATGAGTCTGAAGCCGAACAAGGAGAGAAGCATGCCGAACAAACTAGCACTATATACGTTTTTGTATACGTTTTTTGCACTTCGACCATCTAACGGAACAGTTTCACGAGGTACCACGAAAAACCAAAATGTATGGAAAAGATTCATTGATATTCTAACGAGCCGAATCGTATATGTGCAACAATCCCGCAACATTAACTGCATGCAAAATTTTTTCACGTTCGAATTTTTCCACCATCTTCTGGAATAAACGAATGAAAGTGAATTAGGAAATAGCTAGACAACTGTAATATACGTTATGTCTAACGGATTGACTCTAACTGTTGCGGCGGTTTCCGAATCGAAATTATTGCGCAGACAGACAAACAGACAAACGCCTGCACATAGATTCGAGATACACATATGCAGAGCAGATTTATGAAGCGTCTTAAAAATCAACATTATAAGAGATCGTTTTCTTTAAATGATAAAATCATATGGCAAAATGGGAGCAATAATTGGAATACGAAGAAGAGGAGAAGCAAAATAGTGAGGAGAGTTTATCGAGTTGAATTGCAAATATCGCGATAAACCATCATTCAAAGTCGAATGACGTGCTTGCCGTTGAATGTTGTTATTCATGTGTCGTTTTAACTTATCGACACGAGTCGCTGTTTTTCAATGCATCACTACTACAATAAGCAATTCATCCATTAATTGCTCTATACACGCTATTTGTTTTCCTATTTTTACACCTTTTTTTTATTTTCATCGTTCACATCCATAAATATATCCGTTAGGAAGCATTAATATTTGTCGATGGAGGTCTTTGTTGCGGTAAGAGGATATAGCATAATAAATAGAATGGTTGCTTTAACAAATTCTTTAATCATCTATTATGTAATTCATCATCGAGCTGCAAGGCAATTAAGAGGACTACTATATAAACATAGAGGAAAGAATGCAGAAATCAGAACTATGGAACAATATGCTGCACAGGTTGAAAATTATACAATATACTACAAAGTAAAAGAATTAATACCGCATGTAAAGGAAATAAAAAGCAACTACGTGATGGTATTTACAAAAAATTCGACTTCTTTCGTTGATAAGCGTCCAACGTTGGCCAACTTTTAGAGGAATCTAAAATTAAACGTGCGAATTCATCTCGTCTTATCTCTTCTATTAAAAAAAAGATATCATTAACGTTATCATATAATCCCCGTATAAAATGCTCTTATACAGCTGGACGTTTAGCGCGCGCAAAGCATTTGAAGTTCCACTCGCGAGCGATAGATCTCATGTTTTTCTATGTCTGTTGTCGTAGATATTTTGAGAGCAAACGCAACTGCCGCTAATTTAAACGCTCAATCGCAATTTTGAATACGCTTATTTGTGCCAATTTCCTGAACTTTCCACTCCATTTAAAGCATGTGAACGACTCGATCACCATGGGAATCGGATGGTGATCTATTGCCAGTTGCAGGTTATTTGCGATTTTAAAGACACCCTCTCCCTCATCTTCATTTTCAGTTCGCACACTGGCACGATTGACATGATCTAATTTGTGCTGTACACCTCTAGAGATTTCTGCATTATTGAAGTTCTTTCGAGCTCTTTCTTGACTCTGCACAACTTTGCGGATGTCATCGACCATGGCTTTAAGAATTTGGGATTCGCAACCTACTACAACGTGAAATTCACCTTTAATTTTGTTGAAGTATCGTAGATCTACATCAAAAACATCTTTTAATTCGACCAACAAAGCTTCATATCTCAACTAAGAACAGGCTATGTTCGCCTTTGGCGTTCCAAATATCATGCATAACAGATTCACTTTTCTCCACAAGATCCAGAGTGTTCACAATAGTGATCACAAAGATTTCGGATTTTGTATTTTTCTTAACTCTTGCCATAGTCCCTTCCCACGTTCTCATCAGTGTAAGTTGAAAATTTTTCTGGTAAACTAAGAGACGAGAAAGATCGAATGAAATCCTAGAAATAAGATACTACAAAATTCTGTAATCTCAATCACACACTGTATTCGCATCCTGCAAGGCGACTTTAGTCAACTAGACATAAAAAACAAATAAGCTATATTCTGATTTGTTTTACACGCTAACAACATGCAATTAGTAAAAAAAAAAACACCTTATATGTTGAGCGGGATCCATCCGTGATTGGGAGTTGTTTTTTTTTTTTTTTTTGAAATAAAAAGGTATATCTCGAATCCTGTGAAAGATATAAGGCTCTTTTTTCTTTGCTCAAATAAAGTCATGATTGAATTCATCTGGATGGAATTCAACTCAGTCATTCGTTGTTTGTTTTTTTGCGATATGCAAATCAACATCTCTAACGCAATTATTAAATTGATCAATGAAAATATAGTGTATGGGTGAATATATTCTCATTTAGAGTCATTTGTACAATCGCTAATGATATAGAGATTTGATTTGTTAAACGTAAAAACGCAAATGCTCAAGAGAACGAGGAAGTCGAAACATACGAGCCGGTGAAGCAAAAGGCCAACAGGTAAAACGAACACCTGTCCACACGCCAGGTGAAGTTTCAAAAAGTTCTTATGCGATGTCAAAACTGTTTGATTTTGCCTCATTTCATTGTTTGATTTTTTTTTTTTGTTGATGTAATACTCTTTAAGTTTTCTTGCAAATCGCAATTTCATTTCTCTCTCGCTCACCGCATCTATTCAGGTTTAATTTGCAATTTACATATTGTTTCTAAATTTGCATATATTCAAAAATATAAGATCCGTAATATTTGTTATTAGTTTTTGCCCCTCAACTTAGTCCTTCCGGTGGCATGTAACAACGTAGGCAAATCACTGAGTAAGTAACCCGGTAATAAACGCCTATCTAATTTCTTTAACAGTAACTTTCGAACTAAGTAAAGTTAATAATGGAGTAAGAAAGCGAAATGCAGTACACATCAACCATCCCTCTCAACCCTCCTCCCCCTTCGGCCCCAACCTCTTCCTTTCGTCCAAAAAACCCTCTTACATTTATAAACCCTTCATACCAGTCGCGCGAAAACCTAGTTTACCTAATATATCTCTACTCGACCAAAACCATAAAAAAGCCTGCAATGTAATATGCTATAAATTTGCTTCTAAGAGCGCTTCGCATATGGGATTATAAGTAACGCAAAGCTGATATGACACACCTTCGTAAATAGACAGTCTTGAATTGAAGCATCCGTTGATTTTCTGTTTTAATGATGGAAAGAGATTTAAAGAGTGAAATTGTTGCACTTTTTGCGTCTCATTATTTCCGCATACCTGTTTCCATCAGATCAATGCGCATAAGAAATTTGACCGAACTCATCGTACACTTTTACTGACAGCCGGTTGCATGCATGACCAGTATTTGTGCTACAAAAAAGCATTAGTGTATAGGTATCTATTAACGCATATGCGCATATATGTGCATATATTATGTTTGTATCAATGTGAATATGTGCATGTTTGTATGTGCGTATGCGTCTGTATGGGTGTCGGGAGAGGGTGGGAGTTTGGGGAAGGAGGGAAGATGGAGAGTAGGAGAGAAGGACACGATACAGGTATTTGATACGTTTGTCTACTCAAATACCCATTTGAAACTCAGTAAAAAAAAACTCTTTATGGCGAAGTTGCAAATATTTTCACAAGCGCTTACCTTTCGCTCTTGAAATTGTTCTGCGAGTGTAATGCCTCCAGACATGGATCGGAAACAGTTTTCCAAAGATACGTTAAACATAGAAAAAGAAATAAGTTCATATGTTCATGGCCTAAATAGCGCTTTGAAATTTCTTTCTAATTTAAAACGTAACCCTCCCCCACCCCCCCCCCCCTCTCCTTTCCCTCAGATGGAAAGATTGTGAAAAAAAAGCCTTTCAAAACTCGCTTTCAAACACACCAAGAATGAGCAACTATTTGAGGCGTCATTGCTGTAGTGGTAATGGCATCGCTATGCTATGCGCAACAGTTGCTTAAAAACGATGCATAAAGGCTTAGAGGCGTATGGCCTAAGGCTTAGATGAGGCTGTTTTCTGGTGTCGAACACGTCCGTTTGGGATGCACGCATCTAGCTCACTGCCCCCAGCACATCATCAATAACTTCAAATTTTTGTGCCACCCTTCTCGTTCTCACACCACTAACAAACAAGCCTTTGTCTCCTCCTCCTTAGCCGGCTGCCCTAATTGGGATCCACTCTCTCAACCTCCATCATGATTATGTCCATTGTGGGGTGCGTTTAATCAAGCAATAGCGTCAATCTTCCATTCGCCCTCATTAATGCTGCGTCCCTCTTAGCTCCGCTTTCTGATTCTAATCCAATATAATTGATGATTTTATGCTTGAGGGGATAATTCGAGAAAATTTCTTAAGTGACAGCAAATAAATACATCATAAAATAGCTGTGAAAATAGCAAAAGATTTATGCAATCGTTTAATTTCTCATTCTAATTTTCCCATTCTTTGTGGTTTCGCTTTCTTCTCTTACATTCATGAGTGGGAAAATATCCACATTTGCAGCTTTTAGAGATGCTTTCAGGATGCAAGAAAAATTAAATGAAGCGACAATGAATAAGAATTCGAAAATATTTTAGAGATAAATTTGAGCAATTATCGAAAATAGATTCAAACTTTGTATTTCATCTCTAGGCAATACTACTATAGCGAAAATAGAATCGATGATAGGAAATCTCAGCCACTATTTTCATAGAAGTTTTCCCGTCTCTCATCCTTTAAGCTAAATATTACAATAGCTATCTATCATCTTATTCCACACAATCAACTTTAAGTGCATTTATAACGCAAAATTATTGCTCGATAGCATCATTTTAGTAAGGTGCAACACTGTTTCGGCTATTGATTATGATTGCAAGTAAGAAAATGCTAATGATCCCTCTGATGATGACTTATAAATATCCATCATATATGCTAATTAAGTGCATAGCTAATTTTCAATAAATAATATTATTGTTGAAGTAGCGATAATGTAAAGGCTAAAAGCGAAATAATTTGTTTTTTTTGAAATAAACGAACGAAAGAAATTCGAATGGTTTTCTCGGAGTTTTAAATGAAATTCTTTCGCAAATTCGCACTAGATATATATGAAAATTCTCCACTAAAAAACTGAAAAAAAAACCCCTATCGATCATCAGACACTCCGATACGGTGAATGTTAGGTGGCTTGAATGGTGGCGCCTTGCAGAAATCGAGCGGACTGAGTGAGCATCCTTGATCCTTTTGAGGTATTTATGTTGTGCAAATAGTATGACAGCTAGCCCACCTCCCCTCACCCCCTCCCCCTCGATAATGAAATAAACTGTAGTTAAAAGTACAATATTAGAATACTATGATGTCTATATGAATTTTAACTGGTACATAATCCAGTTTACACGTAATATCTAGTTTGCTTATTGCACACCCCTTATTGACAGATAATGATGACTGGATAGTGGCGGAGGAAACATTAGCCGTCGACTAAATTTTTATGGCAGAAAAAGAAAGAGGGAACTGACGAGTCGATTGGAAGCGCTGAAATGATGAGACGGACAAAAACGGCGTTCTGAGAAGATATTTAATCAGTTTTTATACGTGATGCTAGAAAGATTTTCGATATTTTTTCTCAGTATGCGATACATTTACTTAATTAAAAAAGCGCAGTCATCGTTTTCAGTTTTTGAGTGTTGAGCGAGTAAATTACTCTATCATTTTGAAACGATGACACTCTTAGAAAGGAAATCTCCTTTTACTATAAAATCTCTCTCCTCAAAATCTTGCGAAAAGCAGTCTCATCCTGAGAAGAATAAAACCTATAAAGTTTGCCACTTCTTGAATCGAAAAACACACTCCACCTCTCAAAACATCGAAAAATAGAGAAAATTGCGTTCTCTTATCCAAAGAAATAGGACGTTACATTTACTTGCACTGTACTGGTCTTACTTTGCATTCTACCTTATAATTCTTTCCATAAGCGGTTACCGTCATTTCTTTATCAGAATTATCCACTTAACAAATTGAGTTCTTCCTGATAAGCTGAAATATTTCATCATAAATAGTATTGATAAGTTTATTTTTTCAAAAATCTCAGAAATTCTATTCTCGACGGATTTTATAGATTTATGTGGATTTTTTTTTTCAATATAATATGAGCAAAATTCTGAGAGAAAAAAAAAAAGAACGAAAGCAAGAGAGAAAGATGAAATACTCGCTCCAAGTGCGATAGAATAAGACGATCGAGTGAAGGTAGGCAGCTTTAAACTCGATGATGTAAGCAGTCTGCGAATGCAACAGATGACTCGTGAACAACCGGACATGATCGCATTCAAATGGTAAATGTGCTGGTATTTTGTGGCTAATTCAGTGTAATTTTTTTTCTTCTTCTAAATGCTCTCGCAACTTATCCATTAAGTTCTTCATTCCACGAGCAACGAATACAATCAACCTTTACGTAAGAATATATATATATATATATATATATATATATATATATATATATATATATATATATATATATATATATATATATATATATATATATATATATATATATATATATATATATATATATATATATATATATATGTAATTGAGGTAAAATTTTGAAATGGAAAGAATATATCTGTAATAAAAGTTCATTAGGTAATACGTATAGCGTTTTTTTTTCCTGGACATCTGAGAAATGGCCACAAATTTATTTGTTGAATATCAGCACTATTATCGACTATTGACTCCTTAAAGGAATCGATTCTCAAAAGTACATGTTCTGACGTCTTCCGTTCGATATAGATCGTATTTCCAAATAGATCGTGTTTGCCGTCCAAAAAAAAAAAACTCGGTTCTTCAAATTTTTAAAGCTTTCGCAAGAGTGTCTTCCATCCAAAAATATCTTCTAATCGACGGAATTCTTCCATTAAAATTGATGTATGGTTATTCTCAATGAAAAGTAATACGAACTGTAGGAAGAGAGAGGGTTATTGATGAAGATTTCACTACTTAGGAAATGAGTAATGAAAAAGTAAAAGTTGTTAGCTAGAGGAGATGATGAGAACGAAAGTGGATATAATTGATCGTATGGTTAGATGCCAGTTGAAAGCACTAACTTCGAATATTTCAGCAATGAAAAAAGAATTCGGCAGTTTTGAAGTATTGAATTACATCGTAAAACAAATGCACTTTAGATGATAGCTTAATTCAAAGCATTCCACCTACTTATGTATAATTCCTCAGTTCAAAAGTACTCTCAATATATAAAATAAAATATATTTATTAAATGATCAACAATACGATATGAAATCGTTATTGTATAGTAGTTGAAATGATGCTTTAAAAAATAAGGGCAATTTTCGATGTGCCATAAACGAATTAAATTCACGCATTATATATCTGAGCTACCAAAGATTTTACGGAGTGGATATCTTTGAGCAGTTTCATCATATATTCGCCACAATGTTTTGTACCTTCAAAATATGTAGATAAGTTTTTTCTTAAAATATGCACAGTTTATCTAAGCCATTTGAAGCTTTTCAAACATATTTTAATGAGCTATTTATTTTATGATTCGGTGAAGAAATCAACATTGATAAGTGTAATATTATGTAAATAAATGTGCTGCTGCATTGCAATATTTTCATATCGTTATATGGCTCAATATTTATAGACGGGTAGAGCAAAATGATTATTTCAATGAATATTTCAAAAAGCTTAAGAAAGTTTTACGAAGAGAATTAAAAAAGATTGCATTCTATTTAATATGATCAATGTGGGGCATTGTCGTTCTATGCCACCATCCACAATATTCCAATATCAACAGTCAAAGTATATTTGAAGATCCAGGAAGTTTCAACGATTTCTGCGAAGAATTTAAAAGAGGACCGTGGAAGGAAAGATCCATTGCATATGCAAATTTTTGATGAATGTAGCAAGTTTAAGGGTTGCATATGCAAAATTGTCGATGAAAAATTCACAATAAATGCTGAATCATCAATGATCATGCTCAGCTTATATAAAACTTTTTAACACAATTTCATCTTTATATATTATTTTTTCTTTCCACTCAACGTCCGTTCCTCATCAACTAGCGATCCACCTATGATGCGCTTGCTGGCAAAACAAGCAAAAACACTCATTGCTATCTCTCTAGCGCTAACACCTCGATAGTATCCACCAATACATTTCATGCGCAATTTTTGGTGTGTTAGAAGCAATTTTAGTGTGTTACGAATGCTACAAATGTTAAGAAGGGAAGCGGAGAATAATTTTAGGCTAATTTTTTAGATGCTTAACATCAGCGATATCATCATTAATAACGCCCTGAAATCAACAATAATTCCGCCCTAATTTTCAATCGCCTATATATTTCAAATTCAAATAAATAAAAAAAAGGAATACAAATTTCAATGAAATAAATTGAAATTGCAACTTTCTTTGAATATAATTCGGTTCTTCGAATAAAAAAAAAAACCTCAAAAAAGTGCAATTTTATTAAGTATGAGGTTTAAGTATGAGGTTTTGAGAGCAACGAATCTTCTAATAAATAAAACAGAGAGCAATCAATGAATCGCTCTCTATCAAACAAAAATTAGAATTAAATTATGCTAATATAGCGGCAAAAAGCTCAACTGAATTTATTTCGAAGCGTAATTTGATTTCTCGAAATATTTCGTAAACGTCACAGAATGAATTTGGAAATGCAATTTCTTTGTAATAAAAAAAAAAAATAAATAAAGAATTAAATAATTTCGAAAATTTAAAAATAAAAGCATATAGTAAGTGTGCGTAAAAATTTATCAGCACTGAAATTAAGACTAAAATAGGATAATTATTGAAGACATTGTTTTATACACTACACATCGATTAGCTAAAACTTTAGGTGTATTAATTTCAGTTTCTCATGAATTAAGCTTATTCATATTGCTATCACTTCTCTAGAGATTAGCTAAGCGGTGATTAACGATCAAGACCGAACTGGAGACCGTAATTCTCACCTAGTACAAGGATCACTTAACTAGCGGATAGTCTAGCTCATATGTTAATCGAAATTTTCGCTCAGTTGAGTTGAAGGAAAACTAGCAGAGAAAAGGCAAAACTCGAAAAACTGCTGCAGAATCAGTACCGATGGCAATAATTGAACGCTAATAGCGGGGAAAATATAGTTGCCATCGTTGCGAAACACACTTGCAACAGCTATCATGCGGCTTCAAAGAGTCATTTCATGCTGTCTAAGGTGCATTTACTATAATACACCACTCATTATCCACTTCTTAAACTATTCACTGATGTAGTTTATGACTCATCCTAATTTTATGCTCACCTGTGCAATATGCTAAATCTTACAATCAAGCTTATTCAATACCCTTACTACTTAATAACTGTAAGAGTACCTCTATGCATCAAATACCGTCTATTACCATGCCAACTCAATATTAGAATATAGATAGGAAGATGGAAACATATAATTACGCCTATCGTTGTTACAAATATAAACTTTAAGAAAAATTTATCGCAAATATTGCTTAATCACCTAGATTAAGTTGTAAAAATTCAAGAAACACTTTCGTGTATTATTGATATTCTCCGGATGAAATGGGAAATTTTTTTTTTCTTGAAATATAGTGAAAATATTTCGAAAGAATAAAATTCTTTTGCGCTAAACAATTTCAAAAAAAAAAAAAAAAAAAATTGCACATATCGATAAATATTTCACGAAACATTGAAATTGAATTTTCCAGAAGTATAAATTATAGCGATAATCGCTTGGGATATATCCGCTATAAAAAATTTTTCATTTCATTTCTCATAGTGATTGTTGAAATTTGTTCGCTTTATTCAAAAAAAAAAACCAAAATAAATAGATTTCAAAAAAAGAAAAATATATTTCATGCATTTATGGAAAATTTTCATCGTTTCCCTTGAGATGATGAGATGAGCGCATCAATTTACGGATGAAAAAAAAAAAGAAAACACTAACGATGATATGTTAGTTGAAATTGCCCCATATTTCTATAATATAATCAAAACTATGCCATATATGTGGATTGAGCGATACAAATTTACATATATGGAAGTCTGTTTCATTGCAATTGCGCGATAATAAGAGATTTTCCTTAATGTTTTTAATAAAAAAGAAAAATAAATAAATGACAATAGTTGGGTTGTAAAATTGTCGCAAGAAATCACCTTAATAGAGAGATCTAGTGATATGTACATATCTTTTTAGTGGGGACATCTATCTCTACACATAGCGAATAGTAGCTAAGACCATGCGCAACAAACGAAGAATTGCGCTAAGCAGGTATTTTCCATGCAAAAAATTTGTTTATTACCTGTGATTATGAGCAATGATTTGAATATTGAATACCTATCCAGTACAAAGTTTTCCCAATAAACGAAACGATTATAGTGGCTATACTAATTGCAAAATTTGAGAAGATAAGGTACAAAATGCATACAAATTTTTAGGCGCCTTAAATGTCTGAAACTCTTTAAAACTTAACGGAGCACATCGGAAATTGCTGAAAGGTAATCAATCGTATGGCAAAATCCGCATAAGACTCCATACTTCTAGTTTGAGTAATTGTCGAATTGAAAGATCAACCTACATAGGCAATAAGAGACTATACCTTCTTGAATATAAATTTAGTTGCAAAAGGCAGAAAATACATCATACGTTTTATGCAAATTACAACTGATTGAAAGATAACTTCGCATTTATATATGCATTTGATGCGATGTGTGAATATCAATAATTTTATGAAACAACAGTCATAACGGGCAACCGTCGTATAAACATTGCGCCTCATTCATTTTTAAAGAGGAATTTATAAAATAAACGATGTTGAATATTTGCTCCGAAAAGAATTGAAAAACTCCACGAAGGATAGAAAGCACTTTAGTCGACGATTGTACACATATGGAGAGGATCACAGCGGATATACGTAATAATGAATTGGGCGGAAATGAAGAAAATAGAACGCAACGTTGATTGTTATAAATGCTGAGCGCATATATGTAGCGCATTTTAGCAACTTGAGGATTGCACATTGACGCCTTACAAATGAATTTTCCAAGTGGTGTTAAGTCAATGATAATGATCATTGGGGAATCCACTAAATTGTCCTTTAGGAATGCTATCTTCCAAGCAATAAATTTTTGCTACTAAATGAAAGTCATACAAGAAATGGTTGTCAAATTGGATTTTTTTTTTTTGCAAATAATGTTTGCTATAGTCGCCGCTTTCAATTTTATTTCAATTTTTCGCGTCAATAATATCTATTTGCATATTAAAAACAGCAGAATATGCAAAAAAAAACACCACACTTTGCGTATATAGTGCGCAATCAAGAGAAGAATGCTAATGATTTGATAACACTCCTCGAATAATTTTTTTTTCATAATCAGCAGGCTCATAAATTTGCATATTTCCAACGCTTGAACATATACGCAAATATAAGCAGTTAGCTTATTGCTACTGTTATCATCGGCCGATCGCTTACAATAATCTATTGCTCGACTATTGCATTGTATTTGTATATCGATCATCTGGATTGCTGTGCATTTTCCAAGATTGCACTTGATGAGTAATCCACAAAGAGGATCTCTGCACGTTTAACATCAACGAATAGCCACACTCGGAATTTTCTTTGCGATCGTTGTTGAAGTGTGCTGTGGCTCGAGTACTCTCAAAAAGACATAGATATCACTAAAGATTTGAACAAAGTCAACCCCGCTCAACTGAATGCAACAATCTCGTTGCATTGCCAAAACTGAAGTGCAGCTTCCAGAAAGCTTCGAAAGATCAAAACTGTCTACTATGCAACGTTATTTCAGGTGTTTCATTAACGTCCGGGACAGGTGAGATCCAATGTAATTACTACCTGAGTATTTCTAATTAATTTACAACATCTGTCCGATTGATTTGACGCTCATCGATTCTGTTCTTTGAGAAGCGGCATTTTCCCGATAAATGTAAAACGATTTACTTCACAAGACTACTTAATGATCTATTTTGTTGTTCATAAACGTTTCACTGCGATTATTCAATGACCGAGCAGTAGACATCTCTTAACAATCAACATCAGTACTTCAAATGCTGCATAGAACTTTTGTCAACGTTCAGCTTTAAATCACCGTGCAGCACTGCCAACGTTTTCCCATTTACCCTCATAATCACTAAATATTTTGATAGGGGGAGAGCTGCGATAGCATCGGTCGGAGCGGTGACTTTGCCGAGAAGTCAGAAGCAAAACTCTGGAAACTCTCCGTGAGGAGCATATTTGCGGGAATGTGGAGTCCGAAGAAAAATGGGAGGGGGAGGGGGGAAGTCGAGGAATTGCTCCTTGATGTAGCTCCAGATAGAAATCACGTCGAGGGATAAGGACGCCGTAACGAACTACCTCTACTCATGCCGAGACAAGAAATACAACTCCCATACAATTAGATCATCATCAACTCATCGCAGATCAAACATTTTTTCTTTATGGTTAAGTTATATGCAGCAATAGTTTCTGCAGTATTGATATAAGAGGACAATAATCAAGCAAATATAGCTAATTTGTCTACACATTATACAATGGCGAATAAGGTTTTCCAATAAATCCTCCGCCTCTCTCCTTCGTAAATTAACCCAAAGAAATGCGAATAAAGTTTTATTAAAAAAAGCAACGAACTTAGGCTCAATGTGCCTCATGCTTACATGTTTTCGGCACATCGATAACCTTTCCCCATTTCTATCGAAAGCACCACGTAATGAATTTTTCCTCAAATCTCTACAACTCTATGCAACATCATTTGAGCTGTTGAACTGTTTGCAGGTTCTTACGAGGATGTATATTTTCCTCGAGTACATACAGTCGATGATACCCAATTGTACGGGTGAAGTTTTGTTTAAATTATCCGCCCCTCCCTCTCCCTTCCCACTGATGAAGTAGTAGTTTTTGTTCCTGAAATTGAAAAATTCATATCCACAGAATCCAAATCTGAAACTTACAAATCTTATCGTCAACTTGCCGTAACTTTCATTCTTTTCTATTAGCGATTCAATGCTTGATTAATGAGAATTACGAATTAACTTAAAGATTAGCGATAATTTCAAATTTATGAATTAAATTAACGAAATAAAAATTAAAATCAAATAGAAAAATTCCAAAAATGCAACCATAACAAAAAAAAACTCAAATAATTTAACGCTTATATCACTGTTAAAATTTGATACTATTCGCGCTTCACATTTGACAATAAAATCTCAAACTCAAAAGAATATCTTTCTTTAAATCTCTATAATGATTGAGAGAGATTTATTTTCGTGGATTAATTACAGTGATCTATATATTACAGTAATATATGAAACGTAAATAAATCTATAATTACAGTGATCTATACAGTAATATGAAACATAAACATAAATCTATACAGTAATATTACAGTAATATAAAGTTTTGAATTCTCGAAAAAAAAATATTTCCTTTTAGTAACGAAAAATGACGACTCTCTATTTGAGTGTATTTGCGATGGAATTCGTTTCATTTACGCTTGAGAAGTTCTAATGATACAACAAGTTCGGCCAACGTTTTTCACTCACTTTCGACGATGACGATTTGTGCATATTAAGCACTTTTGCTAACGCATCAAACGTGGGATAAAGACTTGCCAGCCGCTATGTAACATATATCACTTCCGTATATTTTGGTCGATTTATATTATAAATGTGTTTAGATATTTATATTGTATAGAAATATGCGTTTTGTGTTAATCTATAAATTTAACAAGGATACACATTAAATGTGCAAAAAATTACCACTGTTTTTTTTTTCGTCGGGTTATCAAAATTAAGGAGATTTCTCAAGGCATTTAATTAACACACCATCCACTTTATTAAAGCAGAATTTCGGCTCAAATCAACAATATCATAGGTATAATGAGGATTATTATTGCACTCATCGTGGAAACGAATACTGATGCCCCATCGTCAGGAAGAAGAAAATCAATGGCAATGGCACAATACTGGTCATAGGAGCCCACATAAGAAATTATCCACTTGTACGTTTAATAGAACGCCATATAAGCGAAATGTGATTGCACTCATATAATTGTGATGGCAATAGAGAGCGTAATTGGGTGGCAATAGAGAGCGAGCGAAGCATTCCATAGAAAGGCACTCGAAGCGGATGCCGAAATTCACATCTCGCTCTCTTTCTTAGCACACTCATGCGAAATTATGAAAATTTCACTTGCTATCCCCATCGATTCCGTTCAATGCTATGAGCTTATTGCCGCTGCTACCTCTGAAAGAGCAATGTCTCGATTCATGACGCGCTTATTGCACTCGATGTGCTCATTTTATATTCATTTCATAAAATGCTGCATGATGTGACGACGCATGAAGTATAGAATTTGAGAACAAGGGGAACGCTATTGGTGATTCTTATTGCTATCAAGCACCGGAAATGAATGTATATACGTTAACGCTTCCTCCTCATCAGAACATCGTTCGTGAGGAGTCCTCGCGGAAGGTTATCTATGGCTTTTCGGATAAATCAGCGATTTCACAAAATCGAAGCCACGCTGCTGCCCTCCCTCTAGGTACTCATCACATCAGCAGAAGAAGAAAATAAGCTTGTGTCCTAAAATAGAAGTCGAGGGTGCCATAACTTGCCGAGACAAGAAATGTCAATGCAAACGAAATTGCTATTCTATACTCATAAGTTGTTTGAATTACTCGTTTTGCAGAGAAGATTGGAGCATTGTGTGTTTGGAAGAGCAGCGATAGAACAACCTATAGGATCTCTTTCGGCTCTTTAGGATCAATTCCACTGTTTTTTGCCTTTTAGAAATTTTTCATTCATAAAAGCATTGCCTTCTCAGTTTTAATTTCTTCGTTAGGCATAATAAATCACATCCACAAGCTGGGAAATGAAAAGGGGGATGCATGCTGTTATTGCCCGAACAACTGCTACCTCTATAAGCAGTACCCTTGCAAAGTCCTAATCATCTCATTCGTTGTTTCTGATTACAACATACTGCCTCAATGGTACTTTACTCGTTTTTATCTGAATGGTATTTGCTTACGTAGTGCTTACACTTTATTGCATATTAGTGACAGATTTCTCGGACACTGTTGTGTTGGTTTACCGCATAGGATATTTTATGCTGCTCAAAATTCCACACTGTGCTTCTCCAATCGTCAGTACCGCAATAGAGATTCAGCACCACATTCCTACACCGCTCAAAATATCTTATGAAATTTCAGGGAAAGTGCAAAAAAATGCACAGAAAAATGGAGCGACCCGAAGGGTGGTACAACCCGAATCTTGAGTGATTGCTCCCACTATCGCGAATATAAAGATGATTAAGCTCTCAGCCTGTGCAAGCGAACTAAGATGCTTTTTTCTCTGGCCCCAAATGACCAATCGCCTTTGCTGAGAAAAAGAAGATTTTTTCCCTCATCTATCTCTCATGCATACGGAAAAAAAAAATCGACGAACGACATGCTCATAGCAAATATAATTAAAAAGCTAAGGAGGCAGAAAAATATATTTCGAGAAATAATTTGTAAAGGACGGAAATGTATTTGCCTTTAGCCAATGATGCCAAATGTAAGACAATTTTTTTTTTTGCACAAACTGCATCAAAAAATTCTTCAAAAACGGCTTCGAGGCAATCCGGCAATTAGTATTCAACAAAATGAATCGGATGCTTGATGCATTATTCGTTTTTATGAAAGACGTCTATTGTTTGCAGTGACTTAACATTTTTCCACATTTTACGCTTGAAATTGCATTGTTGCTCGATAAAAGCAAAGTGAAGCTTAACGAAATTTCAATCGTCACCTATGAATCTCAAATAGAATTATCGAGTTTTGAATAGTAGTGAGATAAGAAAATTAGTAGATTACATGCTGCTAAAAGAATATATTTCCTCAGATAGCCGTTAATAACTACTGCTTGATGAATTCGTTTGAAAAAAAAGTTGTTTGAACATATCGCACTGAATGCGAAAGTGAAAATAAAATAGAATGCGACAGAAAAAAAAAAAACAAAGAAGAGAATAGCAATCGGACAATGAATTTATATGTCATTTTTCCTTAGAGAATTATAAAAATCTTTTTCTCTTTCAGGACCGATTTGGTGTAAAATTGTAATTGCCTACGAGACAATCTTCAAACGGTGATCCATCCAATTTTCAACGGGAGAAATTCACAAAATATAATGCAAACTATGAATTGATATGTTTGCCCCTTCCATTGAATTGCAAATAATATGTTGACGAATTAAATAATAATGGTTATTTTTGCTATTACTTCAATGTAAAATCATTACTGATGTACTGCTGTGTTGAAGTGTTTTTAATGCATCGCTCGACATCACTCATTAACACATTATCAATAAATCTAAAAGAGTTCCACAAATAAAGCATAGAATAAAGTCAAAAAAAAAATTGGACAGCTAAAGAATTACTGAAATCGGATGCTAAAATTGTGATTGTCAGTCATGATGATGTGCGAAAAAATTTGATTTGTTACGTTGTGATAAGCAAAATATAAATGCCAAATTAGAAAATTATAAACGATCATATACAAGGGAAATTTGAAGGTATAACCATTGAGTGATTCATTCGTTCATTATATTTTGCACCGCAGAAATATTAACACGAGAAACTCTAAGCGTTTGATAAGATAAAAAATGTATGCATTTTTAATACGCTACAAATATCTGATAAACTCTGATAAATAATGCTGATTAAAAAAATTCAAAAAAAATTCGATAAATTTAATGAAATAGTGCTGATAATCTGATAAAATAAGAAAATGCTGATCTGAACAACAAAAAAAAAACTAATAGGTCGATAGTTTTAAGGAAAAGAAAAGCGAAAAAGCAGAAGTGGACAACGAATGCAACCGGACTGGTCAATCATGCGTCGAATGATAGCCGTTAATATTGCCTTTCGCTTCGCTAGCCTTCATCTTCCTGCCTATTTTTCTTCCTCACCTAATTTGTTCGCCTTCTATATTCGTTGCTTTTGTCATTGATTTTTCTTAGCTCAACTATTGCTACCAAATACATCGCCACATCTATCCAACTAAGCAAATCTGTTTATGCTGCGACTTTACTACAGAGCATGACGTAAGCAACTTTTCAATTCAGTAACAACCGACCAAAAATTAACTACAATTTGCCAATATCGACGTGGGAAGGTTCCACGATTTTTGGGAAATTAAGGATTCCTAGGACTATGTCTCAAAAAATTATATAAATATAACAATTTATTCGTGGACAGATAACCACAAAGCAACAGTATGACAATCTCTAAAAGAAAAACTCAATTAAACAAGCTCATTAGACTCATCTCCTCCGTTCTCCGGAATTTTATACAAGACTCTCTCAAACGTATATTCGGGAAGAATCAAAGCAACAACGAGCATTTCGAATTTCTCTTATCTAGTTCAGCAATCGTCATCTCCATATTTAAAAAAAAGTTGATACATTGAAGATGAACATATAAGAAATTCAATAATTAATTTCGATTATATAACTCTCCTCACCTCCATATTCAAGAGAATTTAAGCTTTTATAGGTAAATGCTGGATGTATTTTGCACTAATAATATTGCAATTCATGCTAAATTAAGATATTTTTTCAGTCAGTGACATTGAAGTATTTTTTATTTAATTGTTTTCATTAGTCATGTAGTTAAACGCTTCACAGCTAGAAGGTCGTCAACCATAAAACGAGTTCCATAGCTGATAGAGCTGATTTTCCACAATGGTTAACTCAAATGCGTTGCGCTTTAACTTTACAACTTTCATGAACGAAAGATGCTCTTTTCGTTGTGCTACCTTTTAAGCTTGAGTGTAGTTATTATGGATATGTAACATGCTTAAAAGTGGATTTTCTGGATACGTGGATGAGATGCGTAGGAGACGTTTTTCCGAGCAAGAAAAATGCTCAAAAGTAGGTTTTCCGGATGTGAAAGATGATTATAGTGATGCGGTTCCGAGTGAAAGATATCCAGCCAGGCGTATGAGTTAATTAAATGATCCTATCGTTTGCCAAACATTCCGCAGCTAATAAAAAATTAATGAGCCTATGAAACATTCGCAATGCTGCAAGGGTATCTACTGAAATGCGCTCATCGGCCATCTTTATGGAATTTTGAAGATCAGCTGCTATCGTATGGGAAAAGAACCCGCATAGACGATTTCAACGAGAAGAAAAGAGGAAAAAATCGCAGTGAGCACAAGTGGCCTAAACTTGCGCCTAAGTTGAATTGCATTAGGTTTTCAAGGTATTCAATCCCATTTTCGAACGCCAATTAATAATTAACTTACTATTTCGTCTATAATTTGGAAGATTGCCAATTTTTTCGCAGCAAATGCTGTAAATGATAGCGATACTATTTGGCATCGTAATAGTTTTAAAATTTATTCGAGGAAAGCCTTTAGCAATCGATTGAAATTCTATAGTAAATTTGCTTGAGAAATTTGTCTCTATACCTAACGGATATAAGATATAGAATAGAAAGAAGTCGAAAAAAACAAAAAAAAAAAATCCCACCCATATGCAAAAATTTTCCAACAAACGCAACACTGAGAAAAATTGCGGTTTATAATCATCAAAAAAGAATTTTCAGTTTATAGCGACGAGATTTTGCAATGTTTTGCTAATCTAATAGGAAAACTGTCAACACCACTTTTTCCTGTAAAACCTAAGAAAACGCTCAGGTTTATTGTTGTTAAAAAAAAAAAACTTATTCGCTTTATATGGAACATATCGCTAATAAAGACAACATAAAAGATATTTAAATACCCCAGAGGAAATTTCCTCACAAAGTCGTATCACATTTCAAATTATCTCTGAATTCGTTCCAATAAAAATTAAATATTCAAAAAAAAGAGAATTTTTTTTCGGCTGTAAAACAATGCAAAAAAATTTTACAGCGGATAAAATTGTTTGGCGAATGCCTAATTTAATTTAATTTAATTTAATTTAATGATTTCCAATTTGATTACAATAAGTTAAACTATTGCTAATTTATTGCGAAAATGACATTTTTGTGCTGAGAAATTTCATTAATTGAGTAGGTGATAGATTTAGAACAAAAAAAAAAAAAAAGATTTAAAGCAATTAGCGCATAGAAATTTCTTACTTTCAATACATTTTCTATATGATGAGCTAGCTATATGATAAGTTGCAGTATAATTTTTTAAATTTTCACGTGCAAATATCTCTTTTTTTTTCTTTCATAAAATTCAATTTCAATCGTTTCTAATGAACTTAGACGATTTCTACGCAATTCTTTATGCTAAAAATAATTTTTGAAAATTGAAATTTTTTTCTTTTTTTTTTCTTTCTTAGAATATTTTCATAAAAATTTGAATAATGATTAAATTATATTTTAAAAAAATTTTTTTATTCCCTAATCATTTATTAATTGATAATAAAAGAGGAAATGTTGATAATAATTGATAATAAATTGATAATAAAATTGGCAATTTATTGATAATAATAATTGATAAATAAGTTGGCAATTTATCAATTAACACTCTTTTTTTTAACGGTTAACAGAACCATTGAATATCGTAATTACTAAATAATTAACTAAGGCATTGCATTTAGAAATTGTGAAATTCGAATTGAACACATATGCCTATCGTATAATTCACTCTTTTAGAGAAGATCAATTTAACGATGCGAAATGATCGATGATATACACTTTCATGCCGCAATGATAAATGCCATTTTAAATTGAATCATGAGGGTGCATCGAATTATACGGTTAAGAAATAAAAACTACGAAAATTCTGCTATTTTGCTAGTTGCTGCACTAATTGATGTGTTATAAAGTTTGATTGAATAACAACTATGCAACACGTTGTATAACACACATTTGTTATCTAATATTTTGAAGTCTAACGCAGAAATTGTCAACTATGCTTATCGAATTCTCTCATATTAGGTAGGAAAATATGTTGTGTCGAAAAGTTTTCAATAAATCAACTAGGAAAATATTACTAGATGAAAATATTACAAAAAAATGGTTGCAAAGTTTTCCGGGGGAAAAATTTATAGCGAAACTGGCATTTGTCTTGTCTTGATTGGTGCTTATTGAATGTTTAGAAATCGGGCACTATGAAAAACATATACCTCAATGAATTGATGAAAGGATTTCTCAAATTTAGTTATCCTGGAATGTGAAAATATGCAAATCTTCATATATGTTAAATAGATGTCTCAAATTTATGAATTGCAACGCTACAATATCATTGAATACGATTAATTAGATAATATTTACCAGCGCCCATTCGGTAGCGAACCTCTTTCTGAGTGTTTCAATTCGATAATCAATGAATATCATTTCGAGAATTAATGCAAATAAAGTACCTCTTATATCATTGTTACTACCGGTCGGTCAATATGGACGGCAATTATAGGCGTTTAAATATGCGAAAAAAAAATTTGCATACATTCAAGTCGGTCAGATCAAGAAAAGACAATAATCACGTTGGATTCCCTCGCTTCTGCATATGCTTGCGGATTCATTGTTAGAATATCAGTTTTTGAATGGTGAAGGGTGTTGTGGACATGGTGCCATACGTATATTTCCAACTAGAATGTGCCTCCGCCAATTTTCATTCAAGAGTACCTCGTATATTCATACGATGAGACTCGAGACCGCTGCTGGACATGTATGACAAGATCTCGGAAAGTTTATTTCTCGCATAAGCGGGAAATATGCTTTCTCTCGCATCAGAATTGAAAAATAAAACTTACATCCACCCCATGAACAACTCTATGGACCGAAAAGATTTCCACAAAGTAAATCCACAAGGATGGGTGACGGTGATATCAGTCCCCCTCCTTCTTTTGGAATTACGACGCTCCTACACATATTGTACTTCCGATAAACAAGGAACTAGTTAAAAGATATTGCTATATCCGCTCAAACAAATCCATTTTCGAGCAGACTTCCTTCCGAAGTGAACGGCTTAACGATGGTAATCATCTCTGCGGAAAACTATAGAAAATTTCCAAATTTCCACCATTCCATCGATGAGTACATTTATTTCATGAACTTAGTCGCAAATCACTCTTCCCGACAACCAAATTTTATTTGCATTGATTAGTTGCCTCATCTTTTAGAAAATTTGTCGAGAATCTAAGAGCTGAAAATATTTTTGCGTCAATATGGAAGTTCATAGAAAAACTCCGTAAATATGGAAGTTTCTTGCATCACAGAGAAAATGCTTTTATTTTGCAATGTAGCTAAGCACGTACGACCAAATCGGAATCATCGCCGCGCAGGTGTTCCGAAAATGTCACTGCTTCCCAAAAATGCCCTGATCCACTTTAACAAAGAGCCAATGACGATGTTCTTTCCCAGTCTTAAACCATTTCCTGGCAGACCAAATTACCCACAGCTACTATTTCGACAGGTACTATTTCGGACCGGGCTTTCATGCTTAGCGCAGATACTCAGTCATTTAAACAAGAAACCAACTGCAATAACGCAAGACGGTTAGATATGAAGCGGAATTGTGCATGATTTGAACATTGTTTGCGTAAAATGATCTATTAATACGCCTTTGACGATTATCTAAACTTCTCTAAAAAGATGAGATGAGATGAATCACTCTCTGAGATAAGGATTGGGATGAGCAGAGAGGTAACATAGTCATAAGCGCAATATGAATGTTTAGGAAATGATCGAAATATTTCCGGCTAGTTTGTTGGTCAATAAGAGTGCTATTTTCTGGTCAACAAGGGGTGCAAGAATCCAGGTTTCACGTAGCAGCTACAAACTCACTCCGCATTGGAGAGATGATGCTTGCACCGCTGTGATGAGTGCTTTCAGTGTCGCATACTTTTCGGTCAGCTCTCAATGTTCAAACCGCATGCCACAAATTTTTGGCAGCTTGCCAATTTCGAAAGCTAAATGTTGGTATTTAACAGTTGGATGAACCACCATCCTCCTTTCCATAAGGCAAAAAAATATATATACGCTAATAAAAACGGTAGCGGTAGAGAGATATGTTACAAAGGGAAAAATGACTATGCGATAAGATGATAACATATGATAATGATAAGATCCTTATGATAAGATCACGTAGAGAAAATTTGCTATATGGCGACTAATATTCAACGTTATTAACGATGCACAACGTTAAATTTGCGAAGAAATATTGTGTGAGTGGGGGTGAAAGCGCACTAAACGAACATCACACAAAAAGAATGCTACGAGAATATAGCGAATGGAAGATTTGTGCAATTGAATTACGTCTTTCTCACAACAACTTTACTTATCTCACTATCGATTTTGTGCAATTACATCTCACAACTTATCGACTAATACTTCAACGATGTACTTACTAAAAACATTTATCGAGGATAAAATATCAAGTGTCAAAAAGATCACAATAAACTTGCATGCAGTTGATTTTGTTAGTTATCGTTAATAACATAAGATATAGTGATGGCATAAATGGCATAAAACATTTAGAGTCTTGCACTAATGTGCACATATGGAATTGATATAACATATGAGTTGGCGCAGAAGTAATGTGCTGCAACAATCCTTCATTCAGATAGGAGATACAGAAAAAGCGTGATAGGATTACATCAAAAAAAAAAGCTAAAATATGTCGGCAGCAAAGAAATTTTCTACCTAATGCCTTTCTAAATGATATAAACGCATCAAAATGATCCAACACAATCAATTTGTGCATGCAAATAGTCATTTCATATAAGAAAATTTGCCACAACAACTTTCTTTTCGAAGCAAAAATAGCGGTAAATAAGAGTTGTAATGATTGAAAAAAAAAAAGATCAACTATGATTGCGAAAATGTAATGAAAGAAATAAAAGCAAATTAAATGAGGATCATTTTCGAAATAAAGATAAAGCATAAAGAAAGGAAAATCTTTCGTCAATATCTAAACGCATACCTAAAAGAATATTATTCTGAGGTCATAATAAAGCTTAATGTGTATTAGTTCCGCGCATGTAAAATGAAAGAACAAGAAAATCATGAAAATAGCAATAAAAATTAAGCATAAGCTAGTGATGTTGAAATGAATGAAATAGCCAAGAGTGGGATCACAACGCTTTCGGCAAATTCACTAACTACGCTATCGGCGTAAAGCAAGCAAGCCATGGCGTCCCGCATGTGGTGTGCACATTCTGCGATGCTTTTCGTTCGATATTCACCAAGCAAGCAGGCACTCTCCAAAAGTTTATGCTCTCTCTATACTTTCTCTCTTTTTTAAATAGGCAGTAGCATGCGCTTTTTAGAGAGCGCATAAGTGTGCTTTATTGAAAAATGTTGCCCGATTTAGTGGAGATAGTTCGAGAACGTCACACGAGAAAAACAACGTTGCATTATCCAAATATTTCATTTAGAATGCTAGTGTTGATCTCATCTTAATCAATTCTCGAGCAACATCGAAACGAGAAGCTTTATTGGATGATTCCACATCATCGAATCTAATATTTCCACAAAGACAATGGATTTGAATTAATGCGGCGACGAAAATACTCTTCTCATATGAATTTCATAGGTATGTATGAATAAGAGAAAATACGTAAGAAGAGCCGAATGAATGCCCGTTGAATTGCGTGAAGGAGCAATAGGCTAGCGAGAAGATAGCGGCATCAAATTCAATTACAACGATTCATAGAGCACAAAGACGAGCGAAAAAAAAACCCCCCAAATAAGAAGTGATGTATTTGCAAGTGAAGATAACAAAGCAATACAAAACATTATTCGCATTTGGAAGAGATAACGGATAGGTGGATATATTCGCCTTAGCGGAAAGAAATCATCCCATTTCGAAGAATTTTCTCAAATAATTCGAATCATAATCAAACACACAATTTAAATCGAGTTTCATTGTATATAAATGTATCAATAATGAATACGTTTTAATGCTCAGCAAATTTATTCGAGAGAACAACGAAAGTATTCATAATAAAATCGATAGAATTCAATCGCTATATATTGAAATATTTACTTTCGAGAAATATACTTTATTAAAGAAATGTCTCTTATTAAATGATTTTTTTTTTCAAAAATTTCCATATTATTTCCTCAATCTTTAATTTAGATCGACTATCAACGAAAATTTACATTCAATATGGAAAAAATAATTGAAATCAAAAGTGAAAGAAATTGAAATTTTCATTATCAAACAATAGAAATCTAGAAGTAAATTTCATAAACGAAATTGACAACGCTAATGAAACGAAAGATTTTACTGACGATAGAATAAATTCTGAGATTTTACCTCCGCAATAGGTAAGTTTATTAGCAATTCAACATTATATATTATATAATATATAATATAAATATATAAATATATATAATATAAATATATATATATATATAATATATATATATATAATATATATATATATAAATATATATATATATATATATATATATATATATATATATATATATATATATATATATATATATATATATATATATATATATATATATATATATATATATATATATATATATATATATATATGATAACATTATATATTAATGTCGCAAGTTTTTAAAACAGCTTATTTTTTATTGACCTAATTATTTAATAATTGAGGCTGATAAAGGTGATATTCGGATTGAGTGCTGATAAAATAAGCTTGTGTTTCTATTCCACGGGTATATTCATTCATTCTTGGGTGATTTTTTGGGAAATTTTGCAAAAAAAAAGCGCTCTATTATGATGACGTTATATTCTCACGTGAATATATGAGAGCAGCATTTCCTCATCTGTTCTTTATTCCTTGCGTATAGCAACTGAAAACATCAATCAAAAAAAGTATGAAGATTGTTGAGTTGATAAACCTCTTAGGATTGTCTCTAAAAAAAACTTCTTCTTTTAAAAATTCACTCAATTCAATCGCAAAAAAATTACAAATATTTAGTGATGAAATTTGCATATTCCATTTCCTTGTGCAAATAGGATGTGGGATTTTGCGATTTGTTGAGGGTCTATTTTGAAAAAAAAGCGCATTTTTAGCATCGTTTAATCGGCAATTATGTGCCTCAAAAATTGCGATTAGGAATGACGTTGCAGTGATATCATACCTCCGTGCATTTGCATATTATAAATGCATGAGTGTGTCTGCTCGTCAAATGGATTCCAAAGCGTAAAAGCTATTTAAGTCGAAGCTCCAAAATTCGATGAGCATAGTGTATACAATAGGATCATTTATGCAGCATTATCATCAATTATGCAAGAAATTGAAGGCATTTAAATATGCTGAAGATTTCCTCGCATTTTGAAGCCGCCAGGAGTTTCATTTTATGCCGGTTCTGTCATAAAAATAAATGAAAAAAAACAAAAAAAAGCACGATATGCGCTTTTCAGTTTCGTTCACAGCTCAGTCGATTTCGGAAACTCTCACAGCAAATAATAAAATATTTGCAACAATGCAATAGTATTCTGGCCAATTATTAATTAATTCCAACACAGGATATCAATCTGTGATGCTACAGACTATACTATCAAAGTCTGCGACTCTCGCTTCATTGATTCTCCATTCTAAATTACTCGACAGACTGACAGACAAACAGACAGATAAACATTTGCATACCTTGGTGGTCATCGAGCTGTAGCAGTCACCGATGGCTGGCAGCCACCGATGCTACTTCATGAAGTGAGCAACCACTAACACTGACAGCCACCGATTTTGTTGACAAGTGGCCGACGTTCGGTGATTACGAATAGATTTCGATGACCAATACCTGCTTGATCTCAGTGATCGCAGATCAATATCGATTATATTTCTTCTTGAAAAAAAGTTCTCATATTTTCCATGACGATTTGTAAACTTCTAGCTTAACGCTATATTTCTAGACATTATATATTTTTGTGTCTTCTAGTCTCTAATTTTATACCTACACCAATTATTAAAATTATGATTTAATGGTGGCTCTATGTTATGCAATAATTTCAATCCGCTCAGAAAGAAATTTTTTGCGAAATACAGAAACGCAAATAGATTCCACAAGTGAATTTCGATTTAATCCATTGGGAATGGCCAACTTTCGTTCACAAAGTGTCACTTTAATAAACCGACTTTTCTTCTATTCGTTTTAGACTTTAAAAAATATCTGCATAATTGAACGCGGACAATTTATTTCGAGAGAAAAAAAAATTCCGTACTTGATGCGAATATTTTAAAGAGCGGAGTTATTCCATTAAAAAAAACACTATTCTACTTCTGGCATTTACTCTTGTGGATATGTTAAGACCAATAAAAATAAGCCCGATTATTTTATCCAATATTAGCGCCGAGTAGAATTCAAATGAAAAAAAAAACCCGTTAGAGGAGCGTTTACCTTGTTGTTTAGCTTTATAAAAGAACTCAAAGGTGATACTTCTTATCTCTAAATGGAAATGAATATGAAATACTAATAAATATTTTTAAAAAATCAAAGAAAAAAAAAGCGCCTCAATTTCAATATTCAAATTAAAATTTAAAAAAAAAAGAGTAAATTGATAATTTACATATTTATTATACTACAATAATATAAATATATATTTATTTCACGATATCTTTAATAATTGAATGAATTGACTTTAATTGGCGTTTAATAAATAACTTTAATAAATAATTATTGCATATGTTAATTAATCGACTGAATCACCATTAAACACTTACGAATAGATTCTAAAATTTCAACGCGAAATATATCGAGATTGAGTAAATAGAGAATATTGCACAAAGGATAATATGAAGAATATTATCTATAATATATCCAATTATCTATAAGAAAGATTATTATACAAGTTATATCGCTTGTAATAGAAGTAAATCGACGAGATTGTTTTAAAGACAATTTGGAATATTATACCTTATACAGGTAGACCTTATTTATTGAGGACTTGGAATAGGAATAGAAAAAGAGAAAAAAAGACGGAAGAAAATATGGAGGAAAACAAAATACAACTGATATAAATATTTAACGGAGAGAGAATTAGAATATTGACGATTATAGTTCAGAAATAAAAACGGATGAAATAAACAAGCGCATTACGATTCAATTGAAAATATATGTATGAAAAAATGCAGAGAAATAGAAAAGATGAAATATCCGGAAACCGGAATTTTTAATCGGTTAAGCGGACGAGTTGGAATCACCTCTGAAACCGGAAAGGCAACAAATGCCAAGAGTCCGAAAATCAGAACTTTCCGGTTTGCATTCACGGGAGATGCTCATTTCTCGATTGAATAATCCAATTTCATTGAATGCAATTAAAACACTAACAACTTTCAGACAGCATTTTCTTGCTAAGTTTTTGTCATTTCTTTATTGAATTTCTTCTTCGGTCGAAAATTTATTAAAGTATTATTGAGTCGTATAGTTTATAGCTTATAGTTTATAGTTTATAGCATAGCCGATATAATATTCTATTGACTATTACAGAATATATCGAAATTCTTAGAATAATCATTACAGTACAATTATAACTCACTTCAGAATTTATTCATAAATTTCTATACGAGGAACTTCTAAAAATAATGTATTATCCGATAATTTTCTGGATCTCAAACGCTTTCAGATCGCTGCCGTTTACTAGTAAAATTGAGCGTTTGGACAATCCTCTTTGCTAGAAGGACCTAACAATATTGGATATGCCTCATTAAATTCTCCAGATAGGTGTCTGCTTAGCTTCAATTTCAATGAATAAATTCGAGATGATTTGAAGAGTGAAAGTGATGATTATAATTTTACTAATATTATGACTAAAAATTTCTTAAAATAAGAAAAATTGCATTTCTTTTTTTTTGAATAATTGAATATTTTTGTTGAATGAATTTGAATATTTGAATATTTGAATTTGAATATTTGAATGATGAATATAATTGAATAATTAAATTAAAATTTTCATATTCAGAGGTTATAATGTCAAAAGCATTTCGAGAAATGCATAAATTTAGCCGATTTGTTCGATAATTCCACTTGAAGAAGTTTCGAAACTCCGAAAATTAATAACTTTTTCTATTGTTGATTTCAGTATTACTAGTCAATTTACAACAAATGAATTTGAAAGTTACCACAATAGGTGGAATAATAACAGGTGATTTTACATTTCACCTACCTGAGCAATTATTTTCATAAATTAATAAGAAATAGCAAATGTGCAAGGTAACGACTAATGTTCATTACCTTGCAAAAGGTAATTGCAAGGTAATGAATTAACGACTTATAGATTAAATTAATCGACATTTAGCATAAGCGTCTCCCATAAAGTAATCGCTTCTCTATACTTGAACGATGCAGGCGAAAAAACAAAAAGACCAATCGATTTAAAATGAATGCAATTTCCCATTCACTTTCAAAATCTCAATGGATTCTTTTAAGAGGTGATTGGTTACGCGTGAAAATTTGTATGTAAGAAGACACCATATTGGATGCATTATAGTAACTCGAAACCATATCTATAGATTCATTGATTAGTGAGTTCCTTGTTTTCCTTCGCAAGCCATATCCACATTCACATCGAGATCCACTAGAAATCAATATGCTCCAAAAAAAAAAGAGTCATCTATGCCGTTGCAATATTCGTCGTTTTTATTGCAAAAAATTTATGACTGCAAAAATAATTTGTATGCAAAGGTTATTGAAAGATTTTTTTTGCGTTAGTTTGCATTGTATTGCAATAAATGCAAACAAAAAAGAATTACAGCTAATTACAGAGCGAAAATTACGTAAGAATAAAGCACACTTGGCAACTTTGATTACGTTAGAACAACTTTGATTCTATTCACCTCCTCGAGTATAACGTAAAGCTTAGTCAGATGATAGTTAGCTGTATAGTATAACGACGGCAAGCTTATATGGAAATGGGAAAGAGAAGAAGTGGGGAGGGGTGGGAAGGGGAGGGGGGAAGAACAAACGGCATGGGGATCCACTGACGTGCTCCTGAGTGGTAATCGATCAATGAGCGCTAGAAAATAGGCAGCCATTTGGCATTGACGCAATACACTAACGAAGGAGTCAGACTGCCGGCGGCTAGAAGCACAGCTACGGCGCTATCCTCCATTGCTCTCTCTCGTTCTCTCTTTGCCAGCCGACATTCAAGCAAAAGGACGGCTGTTCGTTGGTTTCGTCATGCACAGCACAAACTAATTTCATAGGCAGCATAAGTTTTAATGAACAATCTGGAAAGAACGCCTAGTGCACGTAGTGAAAAAATTGAGCCTAGTTGTGCAGCATTGGAATATTCTATATGCGAATTTGTTGAGCTCAATTCTAAGTGCAACTACACAATAGAAGATGATTTCTTTGGTATGTGTAGTCAGGATTGTGCACAGTTCGCTTTTCACATCTTCCTGCTCGTGGACTGATCGCTGGGAAGAAGTCATCCACAGAACTCTGTTAACAAGAAAAAAAGTATCCATGGAATCCTGACAACGAGAAAGAAAACATCCATCAAACCGTGATAACAAGTCCTCCTCGTTCGATTTCATGTCACTTACTCCTGACACGTTGAAATGAACTAAAATGGATTGAATTGACTCAAAGACCTCTCTCAGCTGCAACTCCTCTCTGAACTATGCATCCAATTCCGCAACAAGATGGCAAAAGCTAAAATTCCCATCGATCACCTTATCGATAGGGGTTCAATCAGTGCCAACTATTTCAAAGACGATTTTCAATAGGCAAACACTAACTGTTGCCACTATGCAATAAGTTCAGCAAGCAATTTATCCTTATAAATCAATCACAACAATGATTTAGCATTTTCGTTGGTAATAAATTAGAACAGAAATTTACTAATCCGTATGTCGCTCTGATAGCTAAAGGAAACTCTAAGCATCGCTCAGCACTAACCCATAAAAAAAGAATTGAAAAATTATCACTACTACCGTTATGTATGTCTCATTTTAAAAACACTTAGAGATCCTAGAATTTATATGCGGTATTTTACCTCAATACCCCTTTCTTGTACGATTAACTTAATAATCGCAATAGCTCTCCATCTATTGCAAATGGTTTCCGATTGTTCGACACTATATGAAAATTTAATGTGTATGAAGGCAACATATCTACAAAAAAAAAAAACGTTGAATAAAACAATAGAATGCTCAATGCGTATAATCGATTCCAATCAGTCTACGCTTAAAAAGCAACTCAGCGCATCAGCGGAAAATCCATTCCCCTCTTTTCTCTCTTTTCAATTTCAATCAATCCAAGCATATATTAATTGCAAGTCTTAAAAAATTAAGCAAAATGAGCAGAATTGAGTGGTACCTTTTTATTGAATTCTCCTATCAGTTAATGTTTTCATTTTCAGCTGAGTTATTAACCAGGTAAATAGAAGGTAAATATATTGTCCTCATATTTAGTTCTCTTTGTTATACACTCCAGCCGTTTCAAATGTCAGCAATATGCATCGTTCCCGCAAAAGCAAAAACCTAATCTTCCGATGATGCTTTCGTGACGAATATTCAAATTCGCGAAGTTGGGAACTTTTGTATCTACCACTGCATTTTTTGAGTAATTATCTCACCTGAGGCGTCTCATTCTTTTTTCATGGACGAGATTCTGATATGAATCTCACATAATTAATAAATGTTGTTGACAGCCGAACATAATTCTACCTGTCGATTTTATGGTTAATAATTAGTAAAATTGATACCTCTAACGAGACGAAATGGCTCGAACTTCGCTAAACATATAGATCTAGAGACAACGATATTAAGCTATAAATATGTATCTCACATTTTCGTTGATAATCTTTTTCCACTATCGCATAAGATTTCCGACTGAAAACGCTACAAAAATATTAACGATATTTGAGTTCAACGCAACTCTTATGTCTCATTTAATTTAGTCGATTTGCGCCAATAAAATGCGTTTAATAAATATCTACGTAATATTGGCGTAATACGTATTTCTTGTGGTAATGTCATAAGTTTCTACGTACGGCTACCAATAATGCGTAAAAAGTTTTATACTTTCACCGGTAGACGCGTTTCGGCGTTAAAACGCCAACTTCAGCGCCTGAATTAAGGCATTAGAGAAACAACGCAAACTCCGAGAAGAAATCGCCGACCAATCAGACACATATTACATAAAACGAATCGAAATCAAATCAAAAGGCAGAAGGCAGAATGAAGACATTGCAGAAATAACAGAAACGCAAACGGTGACTGCATAAAACGAAAAGACGAAATCATCCTCGCAACCGCCCCACTCGAAAGCGCCACATCACATTCTGAACAAGAATCTGCAAAACAGAAGCTTTTAAACATCTGTAAGGGATTAGTTTAGACTTACATATCTCATTGCTTCGGTTATTTCCCCGCGGTCATTGATCTCTGATCTATCCATCTTAATCAATAAGGCTTCCTTAATTTTTCGCTCTTGCAACCGTTGGTCTACCGCACTCACCTTAACTTTGAATTCAATGTCTTTTCCCGCATGATTCACTCGTCTGTGTATTGACCACGGCCCATTCCACTCATTGCAGTCACGAAGATCCCGCAAATGCTCTTTGATTCGATCTTCCAGAGGCCTATATGTTTCAGCAATGTACTTTTGACCACAGTCGTTGCATCTGATTTCACATGCAGCTCCACGAACCTGGCATAAACCATCTTCATGGGTACAATCAGGGCAGCCTGTGCCATCACATTCACTGTCGCATAGCCGTGATCTAACCAACAGCTGTCGCGAAGACTGCGGTAACACGTTAACTATGATCTCGTATTTGGCAAAAATTCGTTATAACTTTTGGTCGAAGTTGTCTCTGAGAAATGGTATTCGCAAAACTTCGAGTAGGGCAGTTGCAAGGATGATTTCGTCTTTTCGTTTTTATGCACTCACCGTTTGCGTTTCTGTTATTTCTGCAATGTCTTCATTGTGCCTTTTGATTCAGATTTTGATTTTGATTCCTTTTTGTGTACTTACTAATGGCCTACTGCTTGAATATATGTGTTTGATTGGTTGCGTTTTCCTCTCGGAATTTGCGTTGTTTCTGTAATGCCTTAATTCAAGCGCTGAAGTTGGCGTTTTAACGCCCGAAATGCGTCTACCGTTGAAAGTATAAAACTTTTTACGCATTATTGATGGCCATACGCAGAAACTTACGTTTAATAAATAGAAATCTTTAAAATTCATTAATTGTACTATAATTTAATTTAGCGCTAAGTTTCAATAAAATAAAATTCAACAATAATTTCTAAGAGATTCTTTCTTTATTTTCTATCATAGTGAGTGATAATTTGATTTGAATTTTGGCTTACAATGGTCAATCACATATTTCAGGAAGCATTCACTCTTCATTCGTTCATCTTCATTCATCCGACGATCCGTTCATTCGCTAAATATCATCGTGAATTCGTCGAGTTCCACTCTCAATTATATTCTAATTTGTTTTAGTTTATCATTTATTAAGCAGCAATTTTTATACTGTGCATAATTGCATTTTACTTCTTCTATGAATTAAATTAAATCTTTACCATTTATTCGCCGCGGTGGATTTATTTCTCGTTGAAGGGTATTTTCGCGTTGCTGAATTTCGCCATTTGCGTTTTCGACTTTCTAAGATACTCAATATTTATGGCGTTTTTTTTTGTCTTTTATGGTTTACTTAATCTTGCATATACACATATAAAGGAAGTACAGTAACGGTGAACTATCCGGTAATAACGCAGTATACCGACGATTTATTGATGTGACTAACCAATGATCGATATATCGCGATTATTTTCAAACGAAGTTGTTGACAAAAATTGACTATTACTCGAAATACTTTATATTTTGCGACTAATAATGGTCTGAGATTTTTTTTTTCTTTGGTCGATGTAATGTTTCCCATTTCCATGTTTTTTTTTAAAAAAAACTACCCGAGCAGACGAGAAAATGTACTTGAAGATACATTTTGCAAAAATATACTTGGAGATTAAACTCGAGTCTAGTTTAGCGTCTATTATTTTTATAGATCCCACTAGGATGTAATTAATGATTGACGGTAATGGTCAATTCATTTGTGTTGCAAAGCAAACAGGAAATATTTCATGTCTTTGAAGGCATAAATAAAAGCTTCCGGGGAATAACGAAGATAAAATAATCTATACCTCACCACTGTTATATTGATTTAAACCACATATAATTTACTTCCTCACCCCTTACGATTAAGAAAGAGGATAAGGGAAGCAGGAAGGCTGAAGAGGAAGAAACATTTCCCGGCAAAACTCAGCCAAATGTGTTGGGCTCTTTCTTCATTAAAAGCAAGCACTTTTGCAGACAACTAGTCACCTAAGTGACAGCTAGTAGAACATCACCTGTTCCGTAACGGAAGTCATAAGTACCGGAGCCAGCGAAATACAACGTGCGTTCTTTTCTAGAACGGATGTTGACAATCTATGCTTAATGATGGTCTTTTATGATTAAGGAAAGAAGAAGAACATTCCTGCTAATGCACCACACTGGCCATTCCCCCCACAATAAAGCGGTTGTGCTGTCGCACTAAAACAATGCCTAAAGGATTGAATGCGCTGTAATGCCGATGTTTTCAATTTCATCCCTAGTCCTGTTGACTAGTGTTAAAACACCCTCTCCTTGGTGAAAGCCCGAGAAATCCATTCGGCTTCGATTCTGTGAACTCCTTACCCTCACCTCAATAAAAAGTTCTCACACATGTATGTTGCAACTCATTAAGAAAAATTTTATTAACAACACAACGAAGCACAACGGACGCTTATAAATCTGAGCATATTTTAACAAGTAATGTGGGCTGTGGGCAAGTAGCTAACCGGCCCCCCCCCCTCCCTTCCCCGCCTTCAAAATAAAGATCAATCCACCATTTGGCTATTTCGGTTGTTTTCGTACATTCAAATCAGTCCCCTTTTGAGCGAGTAGAGAATTAAAAATATCACTGTAAGCGTTTAGAAAGGATAGCTTAGACAGCTATAGACAGGTGAATAAATGAAGAGGAAATAAGAGGGAAAGCAGGAAGAACATTGAAAACATACGCACGCATTCCTATGTGTCTATGAGCGACGTTCTGTAATCATGGCAGGTAGATAGGCCAATCTTATGGAACGGATTACAACCAGCTAGCTGTCACCTTTCCCCGTTTGAGTAAGATGCAAGAAACCATACAACGATTCGGTCGTCGAGTAATCAACGAGCTTTTAGAGCTAGCAAAAGTACACAACTCTTTAGACGCTCCATACGTACCAGCCGAAATATTGAAATGACCACGTCGAAAATTCGAATATCAAAGCAACAACCAAACTTTTCAGCAATATTACCGACTGGTCATCGCTGCTGACCATTACGTTCTATACGACTGAATTATCACCCCCAACATACCCATCTGCACTATACAACAATCATAAACAATACACGATAAGTTGAATAATTTGCAACATTGGCATATATTAAATAATACTGAAATTAATAATAACGTCCACAATTAAATCATCTAATAAACTAAGCGATTAGAATTTAATTTTCAATGGGAATTTCGCAAAAACAATAATAATTCATGATAAAATATATATCAGATTTAAGAAATTGCTCGAGTTTTGTGGTAATTCATTTTTCTCGCATTTCTCGATGAAATCTCGGAGTTTTTACTAAGATCCCGATTCATATTAGCATAAAACTTATCGCCTGATACTTGTTTTAATCACTAAGATTTCCGTTTTCCTTCCGGGAAATATTTCACAATAGCAAATAGTTAAATATGTCCATTTTTATCAATCTTTTGCACTTCTTCTATTGAAAGAGAACATTAATGTACAATGATTGTCACTGAAGTTTCAATGAAATATCCCACAATTCATCAAATATGATAGAATATGGATTTATTTGTGAAACTCGGGCCCGGATATTAGTCGTTTTATGAGATGCAATAGTTTTGAGCTTCACATTGGCAACCTTGAATTATAACTTATTATAACTCTGTCTCCCGCCTTCCCTCTAATCCAATCTCGTCTCCAATCCCCCCCCCCTCCCCCGGCCTCTCTCTCTTTATTCCGACTTCACTATCCCTCTAGCTATAATAGAAGAAAAAAGTCAACAAGTTTCGTTTGATATTTTCTAAATATTGCTAAAACAAGCAAACCTATAATAACGAAACGACGATTAAATAATGAAATGCAATGAAAATTCGTAACACAAAAAACATAAAATATAAGCATATAATAACACAACAATAAAAACGACGTGCAGCAAATATGCTTAGCCAATAATCATATAAATGAACCTCCTCCCTTTCTCTCTCCTCCTCCTCTCCCCTCTCCTCTGATTTTAAGCAAATTTCTGGTAACGAAGAACATGATCGAAAGCATTTTCCCTCCCCGCCTCCCCCCCCCCCCCCCCACCGCCTCCCAACTAGGTACTAAAACTCTTCTGAGGATGCGTAGGGATGAAAATTTCACTCGCCACCTTGATCTGTCAGAAAATATTTCTTGAAAAGTTCCTACAGTTAGATGCTATACAAGTTTAAAAAAGTTTTAACGACCATACTTTCAAAAATGCTCCGTTAGAAATATATTTCAAAAACGGATGCATAATTTCTAAAATCACATTCTTCGCTCAATGCTTCATAATATTTTTCTCCCTCAAATATTTCCCATTTCTGTGCAAATTTCCCGAACATGGAATAAGCAAGCGTGGATGAAAGTGGTCAAGCAGAAGAAATAGAACGGGTCAATCGGATTGTGAAAGAGCGAAGAAAATGACAGCAAAAAAAAAGGGGCTAATCGTCGATATTGGCTTTAAAAAATAATAAAAACCTATACAAAGCATATAGGTCTTTATATAAGGAATTAGCAACTCTTCAAATTAAAAAAAACAAAGTTACCTTCAATAAAAATAAACAATATTAGTGCTGCACATTTAACAATTAATTACGATCATACATAATGGGATGAAATAGCAAAGAAGAAAATCGATTATGAACGACGATTTGATATTTGGAAAAAAAAAACGATAAAATATTCAAAACGAATAAATTTAAATAGTAAAAGTACGAATTTTTCAACGAATTGGACAAGAACTTATAGAATATTTGACTATAAAGTAATATATTTGTTACTTGATTTACATAATTGCCGTTGGCATTACTATTTGAAAGTCAATATATTCATAAATAATGACATTCATTTCTTTCCTCAATCCTCTTCATCTCTCATAACTATCCGTCCTTATAAATTTCCCTTCTCGGAAGATATTTTCACTTTCAGAAAATGAAGGGAATTTAATATGGTTATTTTTTATTTGCTAAACATATATTCTATTTGGAATAATCATGGCAATTTTATACTGTGATATTATTAAGGAAAAAGAAAGTTTCTCTTCTTAGCTATTTCTCTAAATTTAAAATGCATTGAAATTACCAATTGAGGAGACAATTTTTTGGTTTTTTTTTTCATGCGGTAAGTTCAAAAAAGCTTCTGCCTTCACCAGACGATACATCAATCCAAAGAAATATTTGAAATTCTTTAAATACTTCCCCCTCCTCTCCCTCTCCTCCTAAACAACCAAAATTTTGTGCACAAGCTACTTATTAAGACATATAGTCAACAAAAATCGAAATAGTTCAAGCTAGCGAAACACGGATATGATACCTCGATAAAATTGCCTCTTCAACAACACCTATCGGATATATCCTATTCGTAAACACAGTTGTAATTCTATACATTCACTCCCCGCATATATTAGCCAAAAATCAATGGGTTCCCATATGGAAATCTGATCAAAGGGATAAAAACTTCTTTATTCAAATCATACATTGGCAAACTACCTTTGAATTCCGTTCAATTAATACGGCATCAGTTATAGTTTCGTACTTTCTGAGAAAATATAATCAAACGTTGAACGAGTAAAAGAAAACATTCATAAATTCAAAAAAAAAAAAAAATTCACGGGAAAACCACCCGAAAGATGTCAGATTTCGGCCATCTTCGTCTCATTTTCCCCGGACGAAATGCTTAGTCGATAGTAGCCGGACATAGAGGATCGTAAAATGTACCCAAAGACAATCCGCAGAGGACTTGGCAATAGATTAAAAGATACGTCAATGTGCGAAACTCGAATCGCCACTCCATCCAATCCAATCCGCTTTATGATATCTTTATCAAACAGGAAATGACCGGACCTCTACCTTTGCAGATAAGTACTCGTTATCTCTCTGTGGGAAATGAAATACTACGAAAGACAGAAATGTTTCGAGCAAGCAAACAACATTCGGCATTCAGCAGTGCTCACTGTGTTTTCTTTTCATCGCCTCGCTTCACATTATTACTTGTTCTTGTCGTTTTCTTCATTTCTTCATCACTAGTTTCATCACCCTCACGAATATCGTCTAATTCGCCGCCACTAATCGAATTCACCGCTATCATAACGATGAGGTATGTCCAGAAAATATGCAGCAATAGAAGGCAAAGCAGCATTGCCACTAGAATCCGCGGTACTATTGGCCTTTGCAACAGATTCTCCCAACGATAGTTACTCTGAACAAGCGCTTTTTAATATCTGCTTCGTTACATTTTCAAAAACACTGTCGAGGTACTTCAGCTGCACTACACTCAGCTAAGAGGGCCTACCGTTCTCAAAACCTGACGACCAATACCTTATAGACTTTTAGCCGAAGGCGATAAGATGACCATCAACGGACAACATGTTAGCTAGTTCGGCGGACTGTTCAAGGAAATCCGCTCATAATTACACAAAAGTGCCAAATAAAGTCTTACTATTTCAGGTAGGCTTGTCTGATTCACATAACCTTATCATCTCAATGATATCATCACTTGTCCTTCTGAACAATGTCCATGTCATCCAAAAATTTTTTTGCCACCTCTATCTCTTACTGAAAATTTTGTGTGTTTAGTTATGAACAAGTGGCAATATACGAATGAAAAAAAAAAAGGAAAGAACAAACAACCAATCACTACGTTCATAGGTGTTCTCAAAGATTACTTATCTTAAAAAAAAGCAAACAAACAAACAAACCTGTATAAGCGAAGGAGCATCGAATAACACTGAGTAGATAATCCAAAATGGAAAATAAATAAGTCTTGTGAGTGTCCATAAAATTAGAAATACAACGAATAATACCATCAATGGTATTTGCCAATTTGCATAACGAAATAATTTGCCCAATTCACTGAAATTATCTCTCACCAATTATTTTTATTTGCCAACTAACAAATATTAAGAGAAACGACTAATACATTCCACTAACATCGACAGCTTATCGGAACATAGGGCAACTATCAAAGAATGAGAAAATATCAGCTGTAATTTAAATATCTCGGATGTTCTGAGATATTTTTTCTGCGTTCAATATATTTTAGTGCACCTTTCCTCCTTTTCAATGACTATTACTCCAAAAAAAATCTCAGTCTCCAAGAATGTATAAAACTATCATTCATTTCATTTATTCCCTTATATATTTCATTCACTCTCTTATATATTTATTTGCTTATTTTTATCTTCAAATACCAAAAAAATAGCGATTAAAAAGAAATAAAAATTGAAGAAAAACAATAATGAATCAATTAATGCAAAAATAAAATTTAAAAAAAGTTATCATTGCTAATTATCACATTAAAAGATATCATTTATATGCGATGTATAAATTAGTCCAGAGAGAAATAATTCCTCCCCTAACTTCACTTTTAAATTCAGTCAATGTAGTGAATTCCCTCTCGTAAATGGAATGGAGCTGAAATATCGAAGAAATTTGCGAATAATGAGGTTTTTCCCTATGAAAAACTATTTTGTAAATGAATAATGAAATGCGCCTTTGCGGATAATGCTCTTCAATTTATTTTAGAATGTGATGAATAATGTTACATACAAAAGAAAACGACAGCATAACGCAATCGAATTAGCGTGCTAAAAAGATGGATTTTCCATAGACCTGAACGGTTGCTTTTTGGAGTCAAATGAAGAGAGATCTGTGCGCCTTTTCGTAAATCTCACCCCACTTTTATTTTCTAGATAGCTATGAAATTCACTCCATCTACGTCTAGACAATTCTGCGTACCTCAGCTTTGATTCCACTTTACTCTAACATTCGGAAATATCTACGTACTTGAATATGAGCCTCATTCTACTTAGTGCTTACCTGGGTATTGATCCCACTTCACTTAGTATCCAGAAATTCCTATCCGCCTGGGCATGAATTACACTCTACTTAATATCCAGACAGATCTACATATTCGAACAGAGATCTCAAATATCCAGAATGGTCTACGCACCCAATCACGAGCACCATCTCATTTAATATAGATTATAGCAATTCCAACTCAATTTTATCCCTCCTTTAATATCAATCTCTTTCTCTAACATTTCTTTGACTGTAACATTTTATGAAAAAAAAAAATATTTATCTTTTCCATTTCCATTACTCGAGAATGAATTATACCTATTGATCGCCTCGTGTAAAAAAAATGAGCATAGCAAATTTATGCGTGCAATATTTATCGCCTCAATAACGCAATTTTAAAAAAAATAAGCTTAAAGAAAGAAACTTACATGAATATATCAGCGAGATCGTGGCTGAACAATATAAGTGTACCAACTCTAACCATATTCATCGTGAAACTCATATACAGTAAAAGAAGCGTCACAGTATGATGCAACGTCATCTGTAGGAAGTCCGCACGTCGGATATCAAAAGCCACTGAGCTGAAAGAGACATATCACCGCAACTACGATACAGGACAAAGTGATCGGAACACTCTCGTCGATAGAGAATAAACGGAAGCTCAGAAGCGCAAGGAAACTGCACGAGAGCAAGTAGAAACTGCCACAAATAACTGAGTAAAAGTGGCACTTCGACGGGATAGTAAATTTTTCAAGCGACGCCACTTAAATTCAATGTAAAAGTTAGGAAGGGAAATCCCTAAGTTTCATCACTGAGGGGCCAAGTTTTTCTCAAAAAGAAGACTTCTGTGAAGATTAAAATCCCCTGGCACTGGGAGTCAATATAAATTTGAACCGAAATCTCTAATCACATGCTAGCATTCTGCGCATCACTCGAGCACATCCTTCGGGGACAGAAGGCTGCCGAAGAAAGGAAGAGAGCATAATAGGTTCGAGGAAAAAGAGAGGGGGTAATAGGCTATTCCAGAGCTTCATATTGCCACCGCTTGCGATGCAGTAAACGCTTTCATCGTATTCTACTTTAGTGCATTTTTGATTCAATTACGTGATCGCTTTACCTCAAATTATAAGAATCAATTCATCCTTACTAATCCCAAACTACCGTATAGCTCGAAACACAGCCCCACCTTATAAATTTCACAAGTGCATCCATAGCTCCGGCATTTCTACTACTTTATATTCAACCCATATGTATGCGCCGTATGCACCTCAAAAGAACCCAATCTCCTTCTGCCATATCTTTCTAATGTGATTTTATTTCTTCGTATCACATCAATATGACTTTCATAATTGCAGTGTAAATAAATGGAAAAACACAGTAAATGGGGAAGTATACCTGAAGAGAAGAGCCCAATAGAATGAGGTCTCAATCATATAGTACCACCAAACGCCTGCAGAAATTGGATGGTGTGGCCAATTGCGCCAGCATTCCGTTACGTCTCTCAATTGTGGTTCATTCCACATCACTGCTAAGCCTGAAACAATCTTCACACTTAATATTCAACTCTGATTTATTGAAACAATCTAATGTATTTCCGGAAAATTATTATGGACCGTTGAGCATACAGACTGGTATATATCAAAACAAGTTACCAATAAAAGTACAAGTAAACATAAAATATGCCATCTTCTGTAAACCACTCTTGTTGGTTAGTGCGATTCTGGTCGAAAAACTCTTTGCCATAAAAAATTGGACATTATCTAATTCTATGATACTCTAGAACTGTATAAACGCCTAATTAGAATAGCGAAAGAATAGCGAAAAATAGGACGTTAGAAATTACAAAACGAAACAAATGATGCACCAATGCGGTGATAACTTTTTGTATGCGCATAATTTATGGCGAAATGTCAAAAGATCGAAAAATAAGAGCGAAAAAAAACTACCGAAAAACCAAGCGAAAACGAAAAATGTAAAACGCCATGCAGTTTCAGCAACTCGTTTAAATTTGCTCTTCCCAGCGAATCCAAATTTCAAATGAGCGACGATTCGGTTTGATATTCCTTGAGGTGCATCGATATAACCGAAGATATGACCGATCGGTAGGAAAATGAAACATTCGATCAGTACGCGCACTAATAACATCACCCCACCATACCTGTAATAAATACCTGTCCCAAAGGTATACTTATACCCCTCTTATTAGAAATAACACTCTAAGGGAAGTGGCAAGTGTTACGCACGAGACGAAGATGACCGGCTGTAATGAAGCGTACATGATAATGAAAAATTATGGTTGACAGTGCTTAAGTGGTGATAAAGAAAACATGGAATGTCACACACTTATAAATCCCAATTAGCCAACGTCGAATCAAAACGGGATATCCTATCGTACCTTGAGATCTTTTTTAGAGAACCTTCTAGAACACAAATGAATGAGGTGCAATTATCCGAGTTGATGCCCCAAATTCTTGATGTATCCGACGATGATCCGGAAGGCTTTTTACTTAAAAGGCAACTTACACTTGTGGAAACTTGGACTCTTATACTCAAAAGGTAGATTAACGTCATTTTTAGTGCGCTATTTTCGCTTTTTACATTTTATTTCTGATGATAATAATATGTTGAAGGCATACACATTTACGTAATCGAAAGATAGCGATAAAAATGCCAACAGTGACTGACTACACCGTTCTATGTCATCTACCAGTGGGATTTTCTTCTTATATTTCCACATCTGTTTTAGTAAGTGTGTGTGTGTGTGGGGGGGGGGGGGGGGGAGGAGGGGGGATTTATACTCGAATCAATAGTACATATTTCGAGACGAATGAAAAAAGAAGAAAAGACCTACTTTACAGTTGAAAGGAGATCGTATACGTCTGGATAAAGCACCGTTGCATTCGACTTGAGGTCATTCCATGAGACATTCTCAGGTAACCAAAAGCTTTCATCCCAGAAGCCCATTGTTTAATTAATATCACCGTTATACGCTAATTGGCGATCGTTTCTGCGGGGTTCCGACTCTCCTCTTGCAGCTGAAAATTAAAGTCTTCAAAATTTACACTCTACCTGCCGAGAAAAATTCACGACCTCCGCATTATTGAATACTGTCTTAAAAGTAGTAATTACCCAATCAATAACACTATAAGGATGATTCATTTTCGATGATGAAATGACGCATCACACAGATGGCACACCTTGACGAGAAGCAACACTACTAATTAACACACCTTTGTCAGGTGAGAGCAACGATTAAAACATCTTCGAAGTGCATCGGGTATTGAAAATTAAAAAGCAAAATGCAAAAATGCTTTCATTTGGCGATGAATTTTTCATTTATTTATGCCTTTTTGTTATTCTCAATAATGAAAAGTAAGCTAATCAATTACATTGGATAATTATATAGCAAAAATCTGCGAACTAACTAGCATATGTTACCGGAAATTGAACGAATACTATTCAAATTTTAAAGAAATTAGGCGATAGCGCGCTTTTTTTTTTGAAATATCAGCGAACAATAAAGTGGAAAATCTCTCAAATATATGGTTGCAATGATACTATATCGAAGGTCGGCAAGAAAGAAAAATAATACAAACATATGCAAATTCTCATCAAAAAATGCCACTCATGCAAATCTTTCATTAAAAATTCACTTCCATGCGCTCTAGCAAATTCGAATTGGGAAAGCACATCAGTAGGATATCATGTTTATGCGTAGGTCCATATCTATTTGTTCGATAGTCTCTAGTCGTTAATCAATAAAAACCTATATATATATATATATATATATATATATATATATATATATATATATATATATATATATATATCCTACAATAACGTTCCACATTGACTTTTAAATTGATCTATTCCCCTTGACACAGGAATTTAAAGTAACTAAATGAGCTAAAAAAAATTTGCTTGCAGATTTCAATCGGCGAGAACACATCTAAACGAGTTGAAAATGAAAAGAAAAAACGGATATCTTCAACAGCGTTACTATTAATCAGGATAAACATGTAATATATTCAAAGCCAGAGGATAAACTATCGAGACCCAATGAAAAAGTTTGGAGTATCGTAGTAGCGCATTTCTTTTATGAAATCCTCTAAGATTAGTCGGCTCTGAAAGGTTTTTGAGGCCTCCCGATGTTCAAAGGCCCTTGAATGATTTCCGAAAGGCTTCGAATCTCGGGAGCCCCAAAAACAATTTTTTTGGGGTCAACAATAACATGTGGTCATGACCCCGAAGTTCGGTGGTCCCTCAAATTCATCGCTTCTAAGTTCGAGGACCCTAAGGTCGGGCAAGTCCCAACAAATTCTTTGGGAACCAACACCCATGCATCCACGATAAATTTAAGCTAGTCCGTTTATTTCATTTACGTGACTGCATGAGGAGATTAGGCGCCTAAAACACCTGCCAATCATAAAAATAAACTAGCTTATTTTGTTTGCTAAGGTGGTCTCCGTCCTATATGCCAATCCCAAAATAAAGCACCTTCCACCTCTCTGTTCCACATCACCAAAGATCAGTGATCCCCTCTTCGTGTGCCTCGCCGGTACTTTCTTCGAAAACCCTGATTTGATTGACTTCGATGATTATCAGCTAGCCGCCTTATTCGGTACCCTCCGACTAGAACAGTATCCATGGTTACCAATTCTGATATTCCAACTGAAATCGTTCGTGTTTGCCCGAACGTCGGAAATCGTTTTAGCACTCTTCACTGTTGTCGTTTAAGCAACTAAGCATTACTGAATATCGAAATGAGATGCGAATATATGTTGCACTGTGCGAACAGGCAACATGCCCAATAGCTTGGAACATTCAAGCTTGACCGGAATATTTTTCCAGTCAGTTGCGAACACATCATTCCTCACTACTTATCATTTTGTTATTAATTTATGAAAGCGGTTGGCTTCATGGTTTCACTACAAAAATGCGCATCATGCCAGGTGCTCAGGCACATTTTTCCACTTGTAAGGTGGACGTCCATTAGGGGAAATTACTCGACCGGATACAAGATGCTATGCAACTAGTCGTAAAATGTATAGAAGTTTTTACATTCATTGAAGTGCCTCTATCCTGTTTAGAAATTGGTGCATCACCTTGAAATCCGGACGGTGAAACCAGTTTGTGATTAGGATTATACCTGCCAAAGTTCAAAATTCTAGCTCATTGATAAACTCTAGCTGAAGATACTAGATGGGTAAACATTTGAATACGCGCATTCATATATGATAATAGACGATATGTGATCGATTGGCGCTTCACATATGCAAATTTCTAAGAATGCATCAAAATAGGGAAAGACCTTCGCAGATGAACGGGCGTGGATAAAACCGAGCGACTTGGCAAACGGCAACCTCGTAATAAACATAAGTTTCACGAGTGAATCGATGAGAATACCGTTAAGATTATTTGAAGTTCGTAGTGAATTTGCATATTTTATTAGCATATGCCATCCTTAAACTCAAAATGAAATGGGCTGCTAAATTTGCATATATTTGCATATAAGCGCAGATGCATTAGCATATATGGGTGCGGATAGATATGTGCCCACACAGATGTACGAACACATGAAAAATTTGTCAATAAAATGCACCATTGACAACTCGTTCATTGATATGGGAGTACTTTTAGAGGTCAAAAGTTAAACAATAGTTGATGCTAACAGATGTTCCACTCAATTTTAATTAATTACTGCGATAGGAGTGAATTCCCTTCACACAATACATCCTAAAGGATTTGAGGGAAGAGACAAAGTCAGGTGATTCGGAGATGATGACCGGTAGCTGCACACAACTCAGGTATAGCCATCAAGTTAACGCTAACATTTGGCGTTCTCGTCGAATTCAGTATAGAAAAGACACTATTTTCTGGCCTGAATTCGTTTTGTGCGCTCTCCCATCAACAACTGTCTTCTTATCCTGTCGTGTTCGAAGAGGATCGAATATGCTCACTGAAGTTCAAAAATGAAGGTGTTTGAGCATCCTATAAATGTTTGAGCGCTGAAGGGAGGCGGTCAAGTGACGCATCATTAAAGGTACTGGATTGTATCCAGAATATAGATAAAGAAACACCTGGGAAAATTACTGCAACGTAGGAATTTTGCGTTTTGACGTCTATAGCAGCTAAACCGAATGCATAAAGTGCGCAAAAAGCTAGGAAAACACAACAGGCAAGTTACCACGATATATATTTTCGTAATTCATCTCGGCAGATGGCCTCATTCTCTCGAGAAATTGTACCCAAATTTCTAAACAACCAATAAATAGGCAAAATTACTTTACCAACGGTGGGAAATGTTAACAAAACAATAATTTATGGATAAATAAGCCTAGAATTAATGAAATAGGAAACAAATGTTATAGAATTCGATTTAATTAGCCAAACGAATGTACCAATATAACTAAGGAATCTATCAATATCTTATCGAGTTTTAATAGCGTCTCACTTCATACTGCTCGAAAAGATAAACATAAAAACTAACGGCTTATCAAAGATCCACTATTTTAATGTTGGCTATTGGTTATATAACGCTTATTGAAGGAAACTATTTTTAGCGATAAAAAATAGCAATTATATTATTGAAATTAAAAACAATTTGAAAACCGAACGAAAAAAAAAACGCCTAATCTTAAAAAATTTCCTCGGAATATTTTTCAAAGAGAACGCAAAAAAAAAAAAAAAAAAAAAGAGAATTCGCAGTCGCATTCGATTCGAATATTTTCATTGAACTGATCTTTTTTTTTAAAGTCAACTTAGAATTAGCACGAATTTCACACATTTCGATTGAGACGAATTTTACAGTTTGGAAACCTAAAAAGCACATATCGGTAAGTTTATCATCGTTTACGATAGAAATACAAACAACTCTATCATATACTTTCAAAAAATATAAATATGAGAGAGTAGCGCATGGAATTCACATTAGGCAATCTCCTGATTAACAAAAAAAAGACCTTCAAAAAAAAAACACTCCCAATTTGTAAACGGTAACGTTTTCGTGCATGCCAAGTTTGCTGGCAGTTTTCCAAAATCATTTGGCAATACGCCAGATGTGAGGATGTGATGATGACGTTGGCAACTTTTCGAGAAGAAGATATTATTCTCTTAGCCAAAAATTATCGATATTATTACTGATTTTAAAATATAAAGTAAATAAGAATCGAAAAGATATTTTCGAATAAACGAATCCAATATCAAAAATCACCGTAAAGCGGCGGTGGTCTAATTCTCGCCATTCCCTTCTATGTCACATAATGTTTTATTAGTGAGTCATTTATAGCTAAAGAGTGAGTTTAGTAATGATAAACATATTACGTTTTGATAATCAATCGTAAGCGGCATTTTATAATTTATGACGTATGAGAATATTTAGAGACTTGCAGAAGAATAATCGATGATCTTCAAAAACGACCAATTGGACCCAAATAGAGGACAATTGGCCCCTTCACCCCCTCCCTCTCCCTCCCTCTATCCCCCCTCAAGGTGGACCGAAAAACTAGCTGGCTTCAGTTTGTAATAGAGGTGTTCGGCTAACGATGGCGATAGTCACTACGACAGTTTTTTTTTTTTTTTTCGGAACGAACTCGCTTCAACGCAGACTCTCACCTCACTTTCGTAGTCATAACGAGCAGCACTCATTTTTGAGGAAGTGGAAATGACCGAAACTGATATTACGCGAATGACGACGACACACCTTGAGCTGTACCGGTGATCGGATCTAGCCGGAAACTCAGACACAACAACTTCCCATGCTTATATTGTAATCAGGAGGTGTAACGTGTTGGCACTAAAATGACGAAATTAAGAGATGCAACAAAGGAATATATACCTGAGGCGGTGATGCATAAACCATAGCAACCAACTAAGCAACGTTTGACGCTTTGTGTATAAAGACTACTGCGCGGAAAGGAGGCATCAAGTTTTATTATGCCAATTTCGTTGGGCCTTAACTTCAGTATCGCGACAAATGCGCCACTCGAGCAAATTATCATATCTTTGCGGCACATAACTCCGCGACAAATTGCATATATGCTGTATCTTTTTCGTTGCTTCATTTTTAAGTGACAGCCATCTTCAGTACTAACTTCGGTACCATATTTGCCATAACTTAGGCGTCACACAGCCGAAATATCAAGAATGCTTCCGGCCATCCACTTCAATAGCTCTCTGAAAAACACGCATTAATACATGAAAACACCCTAATCTCCCGTACATCCAATAGTTGTCCATCCCAATCCACCCACGCCTCCGTGATTGTCCACCCTGATCTATCCATATATCCGTTCACTCTGGTCCACCCATCCCTCCAGGGTTGTTCACTCTGATCCACCCATCCATATATAGTCGTCAAACGGCGTATTTGTCGGCGATTTGTTGTGCCCAAATTTTGCTATATACATTCGGAGTGACTTTTACTGCTAAACTAATGGAAAATTAGAAGCATGGCGCGAATTTATTAAGCAAAGTTTGCATTCGAAGAGAAATCATTCACAGTCCTCGATGACTCCCTTCTTCTCTCTGTCCCGTGCTTTCCCACCTATCTAGTCCACTCCCTCTACCTGCCTCTGCCTCTCCTCTCCCCTTCTCCGATGTGTCATCCCTTCCGATAATGCTCGCATGAGGTCATTTCAAAGGAGATGATGCGTTGTGAAGACGGGTGCTTCATCAGAGCACATTACTTGATAAGGGGCCTCGTGCGTCATATCTAATGACCGAGCACATTCACGTAAAGACTGTAAAGCTGGCTGCGAGTTTTTAACAGATGCGCCCTTTTAAAATCATTACACCTTGAATAAAACCCCGGGGGTTGTAAATTCATCATCAAATATATGTGAGGCTTTATTGAGGAAGAAGTTGGAATGCAATCGCACCTACTAAAAACTAACGGAGGGGGGGGGGGGGGGGGTATTCGAGATTTGGTAGTGTCTGAACAAAAGAATGTGATTTTTTTCTGCATAGAGACCATATTAACGTAGAACCCATGTGAAACATTACCAATGAACAAAACAAACTTCCGCATGGCAGTAGAAATGTCCATCAGCATCACACCGATTATTATATATATATATATATATATATATATATATATATATATATATATATATATATATATATATATATATATATATATATATATATATATATATATATATATATATATATATATATATATATATATATATATATATATATATATATATATATGAATTTACATAAATATAAAAGCAACCAGAAAGTGACGGACCGAAAAGTTTAATTGAGCGATGTGGAATTAATGGTCGTGCTAAGCCAGGTTACGGCCCGCTACGGGCCTAAGTTATGGGCCAAAATTAAGACCACTTATGTGCCAGCAACATAATCCAGCAATTATCACCGCATACCGAATTGACGAAAACGCTAGTGGTTGATTGCTGACGACACACAACAGCCGTATGAACGACGCAGACGTCTCGCACAAGCATCGAGAAGTGTTCTTCCACGCTGTGGTACTTACGATGAGAGCAGCTTTAATACGACGGAATAGCGCATTTAGCTTGCTTCCATGACAACACGCGATTGAATGACATACATATGCAGACACACACATGCAAATATATATGCGCACACGCTAGCACACTTAAATGCACACACGGACACACATACACAGACACACACGTACGTGCATACATGCATGCGCACAATGCGCGCATGCATGTATGCACGTACATGCGCGCACACACACAGATGCACATGCGCGCACAATATAGCCTTTGTTGCGTGCACACTGATCTTTGATAATCATTGCTAAGCGTACGATCCGCTACTTCTGGACAGCGCAAATCACTCATTGATACTAGACCAAGAATTATAATACTGCAACGCATGGTATCAATGATGTGCTCAAGATGAACGTTGTCTCTCTCCCTCTGCTGACCCCTCTCTTCCTCTCTTGACTCCTGTCTCCAATACTGTTACATACAATTATCGCCAATACGTCAGCGCTAATAGTAAACACTAAAATCAAACAAACCATCTCACCGTTCATTACACGATCTCTGCGGTATTCATTAGCCCCCCCTGTGCATTCGACAATGAAATTCCTGAACAGACATCTTTCATAATGCATTCGACATCCTGGCTATGTGCAAACTTTTAATTTATGGCTTTACTTCATTCTCGTTCTTTTTGTGGAGAACGACGACTGTGTCACATATCGATCGCTGTTGCAGTGATCGAGGAACGTTGCATGTTACACACCTTTGCACTAAGTAATCTTATGACAGATCGCACTAAATGACCTTTTGTCCCTTTGCACTAAACGACATTATGTCCGTTCGCACTAAACGACCTTATGTCCCTCTGCACTAAACGACATTATGTCCGTTCGCACTAAACGACATTATGTCCGTTCGCACTGAATGACCTTTTGTCCCTTTGCACTAAACGACATTATGTCCGTTCGCACTAAACGACATTATGTCCGTTCGCACTAAACGACATTATGTCCGTTCGCACTAAACGACATTATGTCCCTTTGCACTGAACAACCTTATATCCGTTTGCATTAAACATAGCAATGTGGTGTGCACGTGAAGGTGAAAAAGCGATTACCGTATTTTCTGCTTATATAAGCCTGTCTTTCATAGATCACCCTCGAACATACGTCGATTTTGAGAACTTATCAATACTTCTCCACATGGAATTTATTTCTTCAGCACTTCCGGTTTGGATATAAGCTCATTGCTCGAAATGGAACAAATTGAGTCGGTTATCGAGCACGTACCGATGCATTAAATATACAGAATTATCAACAAATTTGAAATGCAACGACAAATTAAAACACATGTTTCAATAGTTCTTCTGCTTATAGTACTCCATTTTTCATGGCCCATTTCTCTCTCGATTTTACGTCACTACTGAACTTTATATATGCCATGACCCATACCCCTCTTTCCCACTTCCAAAATATGTTCACTTTGCAAAGTTTGTCTTCGAGTCCTGGGAGCTTATAAACAAAGAATTACGGTACACCTCTATGTCATGCATAACTTATGTTCATAATTCATCACTTATGAGCGCAAAAATGACGATAGTATTACGTATAAAAATGTCACTTTTGTGAATATTCCATGAGCAAAATACTACAGTCTTATAAATTACTATAGACGAACCATAACAAAAGTATTATTATAGACCTATATATATAGATATAGATATCGATATAGTAATACAGAACTATGCTCAAGGAACGAAGACCGGAGGAGGACAACAAACTCAACAATACGGCACAAACTTTCACAACAATCGCTCGTATGTTTGCTATGAAAGAGATGGACAAGGAAGGAAGGAATTGCAAGAGGGGGGGGGGGGGGGGGGGGGGGTGAGGGAGGGAATTGATGTTCTAATGACGGATATTTGCAACAATAGTGGCGGCTCTACTTTCCCAGAGGAACGTGTCACCGATAAAAACGTTGCTACTAGCCGCATTGTGCGAATGTGGCAAACATTGCCGGTTGGGAGAAAGTGCGGTGGCGTGTCCGAATGGAGCGGAAACAAGTTGGCGGCTGATTGGTCACTAGAGATGAGCACCGACACAACTCCATTTCATCGCTAAGCGAACATTATATGAGCGCAATGAGCAAGCACTTTATTGTAACGAACTTACGTTCATCGTTCAATTAATTACGATTTACGATCTCATAATAATTGTTTTTCATTCGAATTCTCTTGCTTTCTTTTCTTTGTCGTTGAATATAAATCAAACATTCCAATTTTTATACCCATTGAGAACATTGAGAACAACAACAACAAAAAAAAAAATTCCTTTTTTTAAATTATAGATAAACTTATCGTTAACTTAAATAAGATTTTTATTAAAGATAGATAATTTTTATAATTTTCAATTGAGATTCATCTATTGGAGAAATCGTTTCATCTAATAAAAGAATTACATTTTTTTTTTCTTCAATCTAATACCTCGAAGAGCAATCGTTAAAGTTTTCGCTTCGTATATTCGTCGGAGAAAATTTCGTTAATCAATATTACCTTTAATATGTAAATAGTTTTTGATTAACTGTAAATGTAAATGCTAACTGTTATATGTAAATTAATATTTATCTTTAATATTTAAAGGATGCAGTCAGTCAGTTAACTTTAGCTAACGTTTATCTCTTGATTAATAGAGCTTAGATAATGCTCAACGGTGTACTCTTATACAGGTGATCGCTCGGCACAACAATCAACGCAAAATAATAAATAAAAGTAATTATCAATAGCAATGTTTGAATATTCACAAAATTAGCTCTCTTTTATTCAGTGAGAAAATTTGCATACGAATTATAATATCACTTCAGTCGTTTTATCTTTCAGAATCGTTACTGTCGTTAGTTTTAAATCGCCTTATGAATTACTTTAAGTGTGAATACATATCAAGTAAAATACTTACTAACAATTTATAGCAATTATAGCAAACAATTTCCTAGAGAATTTTGCAGCTCGTAATAAATTCGTGATGATGATAGTTAGTCGGGCGAACTTCGACCGAAATTCCATCGAGTAAAATTCGGTCCTAACTTCTTTCTTTTTTTTTTTTTTTTTTTGCAGTTGCAATCAAAAATACTCAATGAAAGCCGAGCGAGTTTCATTCATTATGGGAAATTTATCAAACAATTTTCTGAAATATATTCGATTTGCAGCGAATCTTGATTAAAATCAAATCCTTTTGCCCATCTATCAATTGTTTCCATCAAAAGAGAATTTTGCAGCAAAATTTCGCAAGTCTCTAACGAATTACGTTTAAACGAGCACTCTCGATCTTTACGGCTAGTTCAAAATTTATTATATTACAAGTTATTCGTTTTGAAAATTATTCCGCTAATTTAACCAATTGAAATGCGAAAAAATATTGCGTATGAAAGACTCAAATGAAAATGTGAATGGTCAAAGAGGAGCAAAGAGGAGAATAACAAATAGAGTAATAAATATTGAAACGCGACACTTCGAATCAATTCATGCTATACACATCAATCCACGTAATATTTGTTTTCAAGTTGTGAAATGGCATTTAAAACGGTTTTCACCACAATTAATCTTTTGTTTGCAAATTTAACGGATATTCTTTGTCGTTTTCTTTTCTAATGAAAAATTATCTCCATATGATGGGTTTTTATTTTTGTTCGGTTTTTTTTTTGATTTTATTATTTGGTTATCTAAAGTTGTAGAAGTTTTTTTTTTTAATTTCATTATTATATAGTATCACATTACTCGTTTGCATTTTTCTTTGTTTCAATTAAAGCGTTTATTATGTTTCTATTGTACACGTTATCAAAGAGTTGGTGGGTTTTTTTTTCTCGCTGGAACTATTGATAAAAGAACTTTAACATTTATATTTTTTCGCACTTTTTTTGGCACCATACTTAGTCTCTTTTAGTTTCTTTTCTTTTCTTTATATTGTTGCTTGCGGTTGGATATATATATATATATATATATATATATATATATATATATATATATATATATATATATATATATATATATATATATATATATATATATATATATATATATATATATATATATATATATATATATATATAAAGCTTAAATATTCAGCTGAATAAAGCAAAATAAAATTATACGGCTTCATTTCATTGCTGCACACCCAGAAGAAGCTCTAGCTGCAAACAGGAAGTATAACATGGTCTTTCAATGGTCGCGGAAATTGCAGCTGAGCCCCTCCCTCCCTCCCCCTCCATACACACCACAAAAAAAATCCGAGTCAACTAGCGGCTAACATAAACCCCCTAACAGAGGTCCCCGAGAGCTTCAGCGCAGTATAAAGGAAACGCTGCAATATTGTTATACTCAAGGTTTCTGAAGAGCTAATCGAGTAAGCAAATATCGAGAAAGATATGCGTATGGTAAGAGTACAGCGCAAAGAGAATGATGTCCTTGAAATAACCGCTGAGAAAATGTTTCTCCATTAAACTCACTAGAGTGAAAAAGACTGATCAATCAAAGTATACTTTAAAGGCGCTGATTTAAAAAGTATGATGCCTTTGTGAAGGTGAATAAAGATAAGGTTTTCATCAAGTTGACCTCCTAGATGCAAAAATCCACAAGGATCTGATATGACGGCCGATTTCAGAAAGAATGCAAACAATAACGACATTAATATCTAATAAAGGAAGAGGAAAGACGAGAGATATACTATGGGAATGACATTGCGAAGAAGAAACAACCGAAGAAGTGAGAAAGACTGCTTGGAGCGAATGTATAGGTTGAAGATAAGGACATCGCATATCTTATCAACGAAGTGTTTATTAGTGCGACTAGAAAAGACCTTCGATGTCGTTGAAGTTTGCTCAAATGTAGTTGAAAAATAACCTTTTGCTTCAACAATTCAATTAGAACGATTAAAATGTATTTCATGGAGAAGCAACTTGTGGTAGAGGTATCACCGTGGATAAAATAATAATCGGAGAAAAAAATTCCTGGATTTTACGGTTTAAGCAGTTGAACCACCCTAAGAGCAATTTATTCGAAGATAGACTTCATAATAACTGTTGTATTTTAAAAGGCATTAGCCGAAAAGATTACCGCATTACAATGACGCGCTGAAGTGTGATAACCTCATTGATGAATGTGCGAGCGATAAAATATCGATTTACTATAAATACTAGAACATTCACGGATTTGGGAGTATCAATCCTGAAATCTGTCCTGAAAATAGAAAATATCGGAGAAAAAACGAATAAATCTATCGCGAATAATCGATATTTGCATATGCTTTAAAAAAAATTTAGTTATTTAATAGCAAGCAACGTCAAGCTTAAAGTGCTGCTTGACGGATGACATTCACTTCATATTAAACCGAAATAATTTGCCATAGAAAAATTTTTCATATTTTAGACTTATAAGGAATCTTTGATACATCTTTGATACATCTCTCGAGAAAATGATCTTTGATACATCAGAAAATTCGTTACAAGCAGCGCAATAAAAAAATAAAGAAAGAAACAAATGAGCAGAGGATTTAAATGTGGCAAGAAGGAAAGACATAGAAATTGGAATATATTGCATGGATTTGCGGCTGAATAATGAATAGTCTAATGAATCGGAGTCGAACGTGCTAGATATGTGGGATTTCGGCAAGGCTGAATGAAAGTGCTGCGCATAAAGTGGTCGGTGCGTCGTATATACCGGAAATATTAGTGGAAACTGGTTTCCTTCCAAAGATCGTTTTTGAAGAAGAAGAGCATGTTGATGATTCCACAGGCATGCCGGAAGGGCGACTAGATGGAAGTGGTGGTGATATCTATTACGGCGTTGTGCGCTTTGCAAAACGACATTGTATGATGCAAATGCAAAAACCCAAAAACATATGTATCTTGTCCGGATCGAAGATGATGCACGAAGGAGCATGCGGAGACTCAGCTCGTAACAATGGCGAAAAGAAGGAGTTGGCATTTATAAGTTTATGCAAAACATGAATCGGTGAGATGACCATTTTCGGGCAGCTCATGAGCGTAAGATGACGGTTAAAAAGGTGGAAATGATATGAATAGAGCAAAAAAGAGTTCAGACCAACGTCGGGTTTTTTTGTGTGGGGAGTTTGGATGTTTACTTGTTGCTCACTACAGTCAAAGGCAGGTAAAATTTATACCCTGCGAATGCGAGGGAACTTTTCATGCCCGTGAGGAGAGAGAGTTTGTATCCTCCGAATCTGAAGGAGACAGGAATATTTGGATCCTCTTTTACCAGTAAACCGCCTTCACACTGTTCGTGCTACTGCGGTGGATTATGTTCGGGTGGAACCACAATGGAAAATTCTCCTTCCGTGGTTCAAAACCAAAAACAAATTCACTTCATTTTCGCGAAGGACCGCGCGTGGACGGCCACAGAGAGGATGACGGTGAACTCCATGTACTAGTCCCATTCCATATCCCATTTGTCTCCGATCGGTTTCACACATACCGCCAATAAAATAGTCCATCCATTCAGATTGTGGTAACTTCCCCACCTAGCCTTAAAGAAACTTGATGTTCTCATGCTGTTACGGTATCCCCCCCCCCCCCAACGGGTTGCATCATCCTTCTTTCCAACAAATCTCACATAGATGGGAGAACTGATTCAAAACCTCACTTGGTTATGCTAATGATCCCAGAACGCAATGAAAAGGACACAAATATTATGATTAGCATAAAACTGAAGGTCTTTGCTGATTCCAGCGGCAGAGTCAGGAAATATTAGGTAGTGACGGTACCCCATTGAAATTTCTTTCCATCACTAACCTATCGAAGGTGTTGACTCGTAGCTAAAATTTAATCAAAAATAGGTGCACTTCAAAGACGTCGGTCAAATACTCATCGAAAGTTTGCACTGAAGGTGAAGTTTCGTTTGCAATCGAGGAAATCGGAAAAAAATTGAATATCTAACGAGGAATACCCACTATAAGGGTATAAAAACATTAACATTTGAGGTTGAAACTTTCGTATACTTCCGCTAGCTCATCTCTCTGCTGTAATAGCATCCAGGTGCCTCGAATTTACCTTTTATTTCTTCAACTGCTTTAATAGACACTAAATTCTTTGTATCTTTGCAGCGTGCTATGCCGTTATTAGAGCAGTCCGAGGATACTCGCAACCGAATGGGCGCAATAAGGCTGCATGCGTTGCTTTTGCGCTGCTATAGTTGCTAATGCCTCATTGAAGGAAATGCGGCAAATGGTAACATATAAGTGGGCCCATCGTAAATGTAAAATTGCAATTATTCTTTTGTCGTCGTTGTTTCATTTTACGATGTTGGTGGTGATGTTGCAGTTTTATCCATATTTCAGTCGTTATATCAAGAGCTAAAACTTCATATTTATCTCTTATATATAATATTTATCGCTTGAAATTCTACACGGATCTCTTTGCCAAGGACTTAACAACAGTTCGCATTGATTGGTCTTTAGTGGGTTCAACAATCCGTGAAAGGAGGCGGCGATCGGATATTTGCTTAATGTGTTGAGAGTATAGATCATAAAGAAGAGTGGTAGTATGCTTGATTGCATAGCTCGATTTCTTGATATGTGTGTGGAGTTTTTTTTTCTTCTCTCAATTTTGCTGATTCTTCGGAAAGTTTATTGAATTTATTTTCTAGTGTGCTCGAAATGAACACTCTATAGTTTACTGCTATTTATATAATATAATCAAAATTGAGTTGGAAGCAAAAAGGTATGCAAATTTTTTTCCACGTAATTTTTGCTTCTAAATCTGCAAAATGCATGAAATATGGGATAATTGTTGTACTACAAAATGTGTTTTCCAGGATGACATCGTCCATGTTTCCTCTTTTATTTCCTCCAAATTATAAATCCACTCATTTTGCTAACACTTTTATGATTTGATGTTAAGCTTACGATTTACCATCTCTCTCTCTCTCTCTCTCTCTCTCTCTCTCTCTCTCTCTCTCTCTCTCTCTCTCTCTCTCTCTTTAGCATTACTGTTTTTTTTTGTGCACAAGATGATCGTTTATACTTTATTATTTACCGCGAATATTTTCTAAGGAGTAAATAATTATAGCTGGACATAAGCTTTATCGTTGTGTGCTTCTGCCATGGTCGAAGAGGTCGTGCAGCATAAAGACGAAGAAGTTAAAAAGGTCTCTGCTTACCTCATATGTCTTTGTTTGATTTATTTGCTCTTCGGTAAAATCGATCATTATCTCGGCTATGCTAACGTTCTAGTCGATTTGATTACGTCTTCTTCATAGTTACAAGAGCAATAATCAAGGAATATAGTGGAACTGAGAGGAGCCCTCAAGCATCGTTTTGTTTCATCCGCCAAGCTTTATGTTGTGTTAATTTTCCGATGCTTCAACGAAGAGGCATTGAATTCAACTGCATCGGACTGAGGGCATTTCTTTTTTTTTCATTCTCATATTGTAAAAACGCCTTTGATCGTTGGTAGCTGGGAAGCATTTGTCTTTACATTTTTATGTGGCCATATTGTTGTAACGCCTTATTTCGGCTAACTTCAATTTTTTTTTAAGGTGGCTACCGACGACGCGTCATCGAACTCGTCTGATGCCGAGGGACAGGATGCAGAGAATGAGGCCGATGAGGGTGAGGTCACTGATGCGCAGAAGAAGGTAGCTGAAGCTGCTGGACTCACCGAGCAGGTGTCACATTTTCATTTGTTCATTACGGGCTTATCTCGTATTCGATGGGCTTGAAGTGTGTGCAGCACAGCAACTACGAGTGCTGGGTTGACAGGGGAGAATTCAGCATTTCTTCGAAGGGGTTTGATTCGGTTACGTACCTTCCTAAATCTTTCAAATAGTATGTTGTTTATACATTCATGAAATCACCGAACATTGCTTACTTTGCATTGAATCTAAAAAAAACCCTTCGTAACCTCTCAAAGTCCCACCCATTGTCAGGGGTTTTTTTTGCGTTCACATAGTAAAGTTCCTGTAACTTGACATAGTGGTATGTATTCAGGGATTAAAAAATCCCAACTGACCGATTTCCTTATTGGTTCAGCCTCATATTATCGCAAATTCACAGAATGAAGAGGAGAAATTGAAGCAATTTTATTCTACCCACACTTCCTCTCCTGGTTTTTATTATGTCAGTTACTTGCCTCATGTGTTTGTAGGCCGTTTTATGTGGAGTGGTTTGGAGAGAGAGGTCAAGGTCAACATTAGTCTGTCGAGATGTACCAATCTCGACAGACTAATAATGACCTGATAACACTGACGGTTTCGATGAAATTTGAAGCAAAGAAATATCGAAAGTCCCTGATTTTCCCATATAACGACAGAAGTTTGCTTTTAAAAAGTTCAACGGTAGTTTTTCGATGAGTGGGAAATTTGCCGATCGACGCCAATGTCAGACACCTCCAGAAGACCGCCGATTCTTCGCTCGCCGAAATTTGTGAAATATTTAAATTTAACGAATGCAAAGTCTTTCACTGTTACAGGTGATGGGTGACAAAGGTAGCAAGCAGTCGCGCTCAGAGAAGAAAGCACGCAAACTCTTCAGCAAGCTTGGTCTGAAGCCAGTACATGGCGTTTCACGCGTGTGCATTCGCAAATCGAAGAACATCCTTTTCGTCATCAATAAGCCGGACGTCTATAAGAGTCCTGGCTCGGACACGTACATCGTCTTTGGTGAAGCCAAGGTGCGTTTAAAAATATGTTATTTTTCATTCTTTTGCCGAATCAATGCCAAACATACATGTGGACTAATGATTGAATTGTTCGTTCATGTTTGCCGAAAGCCCGACAGGCTCTGTTTGGTTTGAGTATATGGGCCAGTAATTGAAAAAAAAAAAAGACGAAACGAGGCACGTGATCGGATCGGAGACTGGAACATCTGAAGTATCTAGGACTGGGACGATCCAATCTGTCTGTGTTGAATAATTCGGTTGTATTGCGCCGGAGGGAACTCTACTACTTAAGGTACATGCTTATCTACGTCGGCTCATAAAGCGTGCGCATGCGCAGGTACCCTTTCTTGCAGCACATCACGGCTAACTCCTTCTCCCGTCCTCCCTTTTCAACTTACTTCGATCGCATTAGTTCGTGAAGGTTGGCGAGGGTATGCAAGTATTCTTGTATCAGCGGTCATTCAGTTCGAAGTTTTAAGGCGGATGAGAGAAGTTGCTCAATGTTTTTGTGGAAATGAAGATATAGGCACTCATATCGGAGTTTATTAAATGCACTGCGTGATATGTTCCACCTCAAGAATGGGTGAGAGTTTTTTTGTTCATTAATGAAAAATCGTAGCCATCTAGCGGTTATGTTTTTCGCAAATGTTTTTTAGAATAGGAGTAGAAGTTTGGGTGTTATTCGTAGCTGTTTGTTTTGCAGATCGAGGATTTAAGCGAGCATGCGCGCTTTGCTGCCGCCGAACGTCTGAAGCCATCGGATGCACCATTGGGTGGTCAAGGTGGACGAGCTAATGTGACGCAAGCTGAACAGGAGGACGAGAGTGACCAAGAGGGAGAGATTGATGCCACCGGCATAGAGGAAAAGGATATCGAACTGGTAAGCGTCACGCTTTGTTGACGGCTTTATTCGCCCGTTCACTACCGAAGTTCGTTGTTTTGGTCCATTTTCTGCAGCCTTATCGTTGCTTTTATTCCGCTTGTGACTTCTTCCATGTGTTCGTCGATACTTCTTGCAATTTTCCGTTACTCTTTCGTTGTTCACCATGACGAAAGATACCATCACAGGTGGTTAAACGTGGGCACTGTCACATGACCAGTTCTACTTCCGAGCTTATTAGGTGCCCCATTCTGATATCCGTCTGACGTTTTGTCGATGTAGGTTTTAAAAGTGTGGGTATTAGAAAATTCAGATACAATCATGCAATCCACTTTAAGAATTACAGGTGATACAGTTTCAAATAGCTTTACTTCATCGGTTTTAGCGGGTAGGACGTTGTGTGCGAATTCTTGCCATACGTTTCTCGTAGTTGGGATAGTTTACTCTGCTTGATTTAATATGTGGGATACCTTCCCATGGGGTGATATAACACTTATTTACTCGCCCAAATATTTTATATTCGAAAGCGAAATCCGATCGAATTAACGAAATATTTTTTGATTTCTTTCATCATTCATCTATGACGTTCGAATACCATGAATTGCTCAAAGAAGTGGGAAAAAACAATGGCTAAAGATTTCTTTCGAAATCATTTTTATTTATGTCGTACATATACTTTATGCAGTACCATAACATTTAGGTGTGCTCACAAGCAAATGTCACACGTAATCGGGCGATAAAGGCGCTGAAAAAGGCCGACAACGATATCGTGAACGCGATCATGGAGCTGACGATGTGATTGCCGCATAGCGGATGCGGTGCTTTTTGCGGTCTTTGTCTTTGTCACCTCCCCGCAAATCTCGTCTAAATTTTCCCATTATTATTTTTCTTTTACTCTGTTGAGTTAATTTCTATGAAAACTTTGTTTTAGAGGCGTTGTTTGGTGAGGTGATCGTATCGTTTTGTAAGGAAGAGCTTTTTTCTTTAAATTTGCCTACTTGCTCAAAATTCTATCATTTCATCTTTTATTGGTCCACCTTCCTTTATGTTTCGTTTGCTATGATGGTTTCTTAAAACGTTTTTTAAGGAGGGAGGGGGTAAGAGTGTGAAGAGGTACAGCCATATAAGCATGGCGTTTGCAGTAGTAATGCAAAGTAATGTGCGTTGATGGTAGCGTCGCCAATGAACGTCGCCTTTGCTTAGCACCGTTGTCGTTAGCAGATGGTTTCTTTGTTGATCGCGTCATCGCATCAAATGTTGTTCTCAACGTTTTTTTTTCTTCATGTTCGCTCAATAAAGAAAATATTTTTAGTTGTGGTGTTTTGTTTCGATGTGGGGGGTTCTCATCAGCTTGCTTTTTCAAGTCTCTCAAGAGCTGCTGATGACTTTTCCAAAAGGTTTTCGTTATGGAATGTGTGTCTGTGGGGGGGGGGGGGGGGGGGGGGGTACGTAGATTCCAAGTCTGTGCAGCTTTTCACCAAAGATTGTATATCATTCGGATCTATGTGCTGCTTATTCCGGTTCTTCGCAACAAATCCTCAAAAATGACTGTATTTTTTCCTTAAACATAGAGCCCAAGGAAAGCCACATTTGCCAGAGGGTTGTGGTGTTACTGCATCAGTGTCCCTTGTGAAAGGGAAAGGAGAAGTGAGAGGAATTGCGTAGGATATGACCAATTTTGATAGGGTGATTATGCGCTTTTGTTCAGACAGCTCCTCAGTGCCGTATCTTCCTTCATCACGCCATTTCTGCCGCATGGCTCCGCTGACATTATGCCCTTGGGTCCTGGATCCAATCTAAGCCTCTACAGCAACCTGCAGCTGCCATACGAGGTATCTCCTAGGTGGAAATGAGAAGAAATATTGGAGACGTTGTATGCGTCAGAGATGGCGTAACGGGCAGGTGGTGGTGAATTTTTGCTGCAACGTTTCGGTGACATTACTGCACCCTGCGCCCATTTGAAGAGAATGGTGAACCGATGGTAGGTGAACATTGGGGACGGCAGAAATTGTGGGGAAGACCGAAAGTAAACCAATTGGAAACGCATTATTTCCAGTGCTTTCGCAATCAGACTCAGTTTAACCTCAAAATCGAGCTTCATTTTGTCGGAGGCAGTTGCTGACATTCTGTCGTTTTATTGAGCAGTAGTTTTGCGCCAAGATAGTGGATCTCAAGATCTGTCGAAGATTTGGGGGAAGAGCGGTTTACACGCCCTTTCATAGGCTACATCCAATTGCTCGCAGTTCCAGCAATGAAAGTCGTGCTGTTGCAGTGTTTTGTACTTTTGTCGGGGGGAGGGGGGCGGGATGGGGGCTTCCGCTGCACGCTTGCGCATTATATGACGCTATATATATATATATATATATATTATATATATATATATATATATATATATATATATATATATATATATATATATATATATATATATATACGCAAAGTACACATTACAAAGCTTACTTGTCGAGGAGTTGAAAACTCATGTAAACATCTCTGAAACGTCATCAATCTCTGAAAAAAATTTCAAAATGGATTAGCATATTTACCGTTCCAATGAATATCTAAGAAGCTACGCATGAGAATGCCCTCCAGTACGACACATAATTCTACCCCGCTAAATGGAACAGTACTCACACATAACAAAAGCCAACGTACACCTGGCATTAGACGATAGGTCCATCATATACCTGGCCATCCCACCATTTACGATATATTCCTCAACTGCCCAACTCAAGTCACCTATACCTGACGTCCTCGCCAAAAAATTCTATTTTCCTACATCCTTGATATCACGGAATTAGCCCTTCAAATATACCTACAAATATTGTTGGAATAGTGTATATTAAGTGAAACAACAGGCTAACAAAGCATCATGCCATATTTATGTTCAATATTCAGGCACGACAGCACAACAACAACAACAAACAAGATGACCACAACCCGCCGACTAATATTCACCACGAGCCAGGATGCGACGCTGCTTCTTCTTCGACTCTTTCTTCACCTTGCCCACCTCGTCGGTTGGCTTTGATACCACCTCCTCCTTCTCGGATAGTATTACCTCTATGTGACATGGTGACGACATATAAGCTGCAAATTCATATCAGCTATATTTCATGCTTTGTCTGAAGCTGCCATGAAGCAAAGGATGATATAAGCGATCAAATTTCCAAAAAAGAGATTGAAACCACACCAACTCGCGCGAAAAAGCGCATAAGCAAATCAAGCCTTCCAATTTCTTATAGCTGCGATGGACAATGGTTAAAGCTTATATCCACATATCAACAATTCGAACTTCCATTAGATGTTCGGAAAGCTCAAGCCTCTGAAGGCGGGAAGTCCGAGTAAATCATTAGCCAATATCTCCTCCTTCTGCTGTCCACTTAACATCGAATTCGTGTCTAACAATGTTACTTACACCATCTACCAAAACATCGTTCGGTAAATGAAACAATTTTATTCAGAGTATTTGAGTTGCTCCAAGCAATCATCAATGAAATGGTTCCCAAGCAGAAAGCACTAAATTCTAACAGAATCAGATGATCCAGCATATCTCCTTGGTCGTATCAAGCTGTAATCTAACCATACCGATATGTACCTCACCTATATTTCCCACGCACATTCAATATAAGTCGAAATGATTCAAATTCAATCACAGAAAGCGGAAAACGAACAATAATGGGCGTTGCGTTCTCTATAGACCCTTGATCAACCTGTACACATCAGGAATACGAACGAAACTAAATAAATGAATACTAACGATTGATCCTTCCATGAGCCCTATATGTGCGCCGACGCATCTTAGCGGCTCGTTGCACCTGGATATGCTCAACAACCAAGTGGTCCGTATCAAGTCCCTTGTACTCGGCATTGCTTTCGGCATTCCTATAAAACACCAACATCGATATTATCAGAAACATTCTCCCAAGACGATACATCATTACATGAACTATAACAACCACAACAAACCAATCGCAGTCATAATTCATGATCAATCAATGTTAGACCAGCTTCAACTCAATAACTCCACTTAATAAACAAAGTCTCTTTATATAATATGATGGCCCCAGTAGGAGTCTCGGTGATTCCTTAACGCGATCGCTCTACACAGATGAAAATGCCAAAGTGTCCGAATTAGAGCACTACGCACCTCCAAAGTGCTGTTGAAAGAAACAAACAACCCTACATAAAGCAAAACCTTTCGACTTCTCTAATAGCTATGTGATATGATTAGGTATATTAGAACACTATTTTGCAATGCTTACAACCTGTCCGCCATTTCGGCAGTTCGTCAGTTGCTTCACAGCTTATGCCTCGTCGCCGCAAATTCCATGTATGAGGACTGTCAAAGGTTCCCTCATTGTTATTCCTAGCAGATTTCCGTTCACTAAGCAGATGACCTCACCTCCGGATCTTATTCGATCCACCCTTTTGTTGATTATCTTCTTATCCCCCATTTTCTCCACAATCCGTCTTATTTTCTCTGCCAATTTTCCACACTCGCATTCTTTTCAGTGTCTCTCTTCTTTGATCCGTAAAGAAAAGTGGGACTGAAAACTGCACTGGAATATAGGTCCCAAAAATTAGAGCCCTTATTGAATTGAGAGCTGCCAGAAAGTGAAAAGTTCTGGAACGGACGGTCCCTTTTCAAGTCGATGGGGCAGAATTGTCCCGAAAATAAAGATACAACGTCTAAGCTGCTATTTCTAGTTTAAGCGAGAAATTCCAAAGGTCTCATCCTTGGACAACAGTGTACAGTAACGAACTCATATAAATGTAAACTCCCCGACACCTGTGTTGGTGTGCCACCCAAATCGACACACCTCTATCGACTTCTTGATAGCATTCACATATAGAAGATAGGATATATCGAAATCGACCCATAGTGATCGATTGCGATCGATATTTTCAACGAATCAGAGTTCTATTCGAGAGAATCGGCCAGCAATATATGATGTAGCTCCCACTCACTTATTTTCACTATTAAGATAAATTTTTGCAATTTGCAACTCACCTGCAATGGCATCAGGAAACGGCAGCTGAAACAATTTCTTGGTGTCCGTAAGCCATTTTATACCTTTGAGAACAGAATACGCCCTAATATGCTCTTTATTTTAACACTAAATTCCATATTTTTAGAACTCCCTCTACGCATAACTCCCTGTGGATATAACATGAAGTCACCCACTCTAAACATACTAGCATTCCCTCAAAATATGGATGACGATCTAATTACCTCAACAGCTGCAGAGAAATTCGGCAGATTTCACCGGCCAACGTCCTTGCGTGTGCCCCCAGGCTTTAGCTTGAGCCTTCCGACCGACACAGTGGTTGAATTTTCGGAACGGGACGATTTCCTTCTTCTCTTTAACGTTCTCGAGGAATCGAATGGCACGCTTCAACGGCATATGCTTGATGGTTTGAGCCGTCTCGTGAGTGTTCTTGAAGTGCACACGTAAGTCTGATCCACGCGCCTTACATGACTTCGTACTGTTCTCTGGTTGACAAGAATAGTGTATTTTGCCCATTGCTCTTCACCCTTCTAAACGATAAAGTTAAGCATGAAACTCGTCGGCATAGAATAAGGACGCCTCATGAAATAGCTGACCCACAACGAAATTCCGCTGTTTGTGTTATGATGCTATCGAGCCGGAAAAATACGGAAGCACACCTCATACGCCTTGAAATATACACAGGCATATCAAGTAGCTTTGTACGCTGGTATAGGTGCATATCGAATTCTTGCGCACTTCTGAATCGACGACCAAAACGGGTCGTCGACCGAAAATTTTGCAAAATCATTAATAAATGAAAAAAAAAAATTCGTAGTAAAAAGTGGCGCACCTAATCGTCCCCATATAAGCTGCATCCAAGAAGCAATCCTTGATTCGAAAATCAGTGAAGTACTTGTTTGAGATGAATATTCCCCCTAACCGGATGAATCTTTAAAGGCAAATAATTTTTCTTCGCATTTTTAACTGCCGAACGCGGTTGCATACTTGATGCAAATTAAGCCAACTCCCTCCAAAATTTTTTCAATTTGCGAGAAAACTTCAGCGGCGCTATTTGAGGTGCCTAGAATGGCGCATGAATAAAACCTTAGAAATTCTATAGATATATATATATACATTTGATGATATTAGTGCAGCACCAAACATTCCTAACTATGCGGACGCATCATTGACACACATAGGTGTACTGACATTAAAAGATTGCATAGAAATTATCCAGACTATGCGACACAAAACTGACCTCATCCAGCAACAAAAATAATCACTGAAAATAGAATTTAAAACACGGAAATAAAGTGAATAAAAATGGGCCAATCTTTCTCTTCGCACTAATTTCTTCTCTACACTTGTCGAACAATTGTTGGCAAAAATAAAATCGCTACGGGATCCAATGAGTAAATCATTCAGCTATCTATTTTAGATTTGCAAACATTCGTTATTTTTCTGCACCAATCTCATCCTACTGCATAAATTTAATGATGATTACACCTTTACTAGGTAAGTCAAACTTGAACGCATGAAGCTGATAAAGAGTCGTACTGTAATCTAAGCGGAGCATGAAAGTGGCTATACGACGAAAATTGAGTAAACACATATAAGAATTTTCGAGCGATTGATTTGTAAGTAAGTAGTAAAGAATTTTTAGCGAATGGTCAACTTTCCGATTGAAGTTGATTCTTCTTTTATAGTCGCAAAATTTCGTTAGCAATTGCAATGATTGATTATCGTTCTATTTATTCGACAATTTTCTCATTAATTAAATATGATCCACAATACGATTGTTTGTCGTCTATCGTTAGAGAATCGAGCATCGAAATTTCTTCGTCAAAGGAAAACCAACTTTAAAAACGCAAAATAACATAGCTATGATGATTAAAAGATAATAGGATTGGCTTTGATGAAAATAACATAGGTGATTATATGTTTGTTTCATTGTTGGCAAAGAATACTGCACAAATAAAATAAAAAATATTACAAATATATAAGGGATAATGTTGACTAGTTTTATTGTCTCAAAAAAAAAAAAAGAGAACACATTTCAAAGAATTTACTCAATTCCATCATTTATCCACTCATTTCAATACTAATTTATGAAATCATTATTTATGCAATAATTGAAAATTAAAAAAAGAAAAAGAAAATACATTTAAATCAATGATAAATTATTTGTAAACGAAAGAAAATTCCTTCGAAAATTACTTAAACGTACTTATTTATAGTAATTTATTATAGTAATTACTAGTAATATTTAAATGCAATATTTACTTATAAAGGTCAATAGCAGTTATTATTTCTAGCATTCACTATTAAAGAATTTCTAATATTATAGAGAGAGTAAAATACGTTGATCGTTGGAAAATTGTTGACAATTTTTGTGACATTTCATAATTGATGATATTGAAATTTGAATTTTTTTATCTTTTCGCTTAATGAACTGAATATTCATAACACTTTTTTTATCGAGAAATTCGCTAATATATTTGGCACATATCCAAAATTTTTCGATAATTTTTCCACCTTTTGATAATGTGGGATTTTTCACAAATAGATAGCTAGCATAATCATCTCCTCGCAAAATCTCTCATAATTTTAATCAAATTTAACGGGGTTTTTGTTCGATTAACTTAAAAACATCTAGCCTTACTCATTTTCGAATATAATAATTTTCCTTTGTGATAGAGATTCGCTTTCATCGCTTATCATTCATATCAATTCCCTCCTTTGTTGTTAAAAGTTTTTATTTGAGTGAAATTTATTTATTGCATTGATAATGTTTATCATAGGTGATAACTCGTTATTTACTCGAATAACAAGTAATATGCTGTCATATGTATTGAATATTCTTTTCCATATTTCATTAGTACGATTGAAACTCTATCGATTCTCTTATAACTAGTAATCAAACGAATAATTGTGAGTCGCATATAAAATGAAGTTTTTTTGCATCGATATATAAAATAATGTTTTATAGTGCACATATTACTGCTATATTTTTCATCGGTGAACGCGGTTTTCGTTGAATTTTTTCATGGCTTAAGTAAAGGAATTTATTCCGTTTTATGTCAGAAATTTTTCTTTTTTTTTTTTCTTCTCAAGAATTCCAGCTTTTCCCATCCATAAAACATCGATACTCGGCTAATGATCCCCTATTCCCATTCTCTTAAAAGCTCCGTGAAATATTGGCTACAATGTTGTTTCAATCATATGTTGCAGTAGTGAATTCTTCGTTGAGTGCTGTCAGCGGAATGTCGTTGAGGAGTGAATAAAATTTGCAGAATAGGCCGGATTCGGGGCATTTGGCTGCATCGCCAACAAATTGCTATTGAGCAAGGGGCGTGAATGGAAAGAGCCCTGTAATTGTGGATATGTCTGTGTGCGGCGATCGATCGTGTGTGCAGTCGGCTGTCATTAACTGCTAACGGATGTTGTGTTGCTGTTGTTGCTGGCCAGCATATCGATGTGCTATATCATTAGCTATACTCGATACTGTTATCGTTGCATTGCTTTGGTTTCGCTCAGTTGACCTACTCTTTAGCGCATTCACTCATACGTAAGCATTTCCAATCATCTTATTTTTCGTTTTTGTTGATTTCTTTTTTTTTGCATTCTTAAAGCCAATATTTATAGCGATGGGGCGACATTTGCGCCACCGACAAATGCGCTCTTATTCTTGAAAGGCATATAACTTTGGCGGAAGTTAAGAACTCCTATTTTATGATGAGCTTTAATACTGTATATATCCCTGCATTCTGTTTGGCATTTTATATAGGCGTTAAAAAAAACAACTTATTTCCTCTTTCTCTAGTTTATTCCCACCTATGCTATAGTGATTCTTTCAGTATATTTGAAGATCGCAATGTTTCCATCAGATATTGAGGAAATTTGCATAAAGTGATCTGATATTGAGGAAATTTGCATAAAATGATTTGAATTTCTATTTGTAAAATTTAATTATATTTACTACATATGTGTGAAATGAGTTATAAACAAGTGAAGATATACAATTAAGCGTAGACCGCCATTATGAAATGAAATTAATGCATTACGCTTTACACGATACTAACGAACGCTTTTTCATTAATGTTTTATGATTTCTTTAACGAATATTATTTTAAAATTTGCATAAATGAGAAAAAATTTCTTCTAAGCGATAAGAATGATCGTTTTCATCGTTCGTAATTTGAATATTTCCTAAATTTGAATAAAATAAAATTAAATCCTCTATTGTTTCATTATTATTGTTGAGATCTTATTAATGCCTATTGCAAAGAATATCTCATTCTTATATTCATTTATAATCGAAAAAAAAAGAACGTGATCTTATATGGATATTATAGGGTTTATTTAGTGAAAAATTGACTCAAAACATGATTCGTTGTTGAATTAGTATTCAATTATCTCCTAAAGCGTTGCGATATTTGCATATAAATAGTAATTAATTCTATATTCAAGTAGATAGTTGAATAAAACGATAAAAGTGTAAAAAAATAGACCTCCCTCCTCATGAAGCTGCATATTTGAATATCGCAAAACTTTAAATCCCGAGGTTTTTTTTGCCTTAAAAAGTTAAAATAAGTAATTATTCCTGTGGAAATAATTGTAAATATTTTTAGTGATTTCATCGACGTACTCGTCTTTATCGTATTGTTTGGTTTATTCGTATGTGAATCGTTAGCAACCGGTGCGTTGGTGGTATCTTATCGTCGTCAAATAGCAAACTATGTATCGCCACGTTTGGTGCTTCTCGGCGGTCAACTGAGTGTTGCGGTACTCGCATGTATTCTTATTATCCTCTATTTTGGTGGCCTCTCTCGTTCCATCAACGATTTTATTATTGCATCCTATGAGGTTATTTAGTCTCATGCATATTTTTCCAGCATAATATCATATCAACTCTTTTGTTATGGACCTAAAGGATGGCATAATTTTGTCTACTCTTGCAAATGCGCGTTAGCGCTGCGATGACCTAACTATCTCGATCATACGATCATTCTAATGTCTCTTGATGAGAATACGGAAATTATTACATTAAAACAGGTCTATTAAGAAGTAAGTCAGTACTAGTAATATTAATGCATAAATAAAACATGAAAGTCAATTCATACACAAGTTGATGTGCAATTTGTAGTTCACTTTGAAAGCTTCAATGATAAGCGTTGTGAGATGAGACTATTGCATTTTTCCATGACTTGTGATCCGCTCGAGAGGATATCACAGAATACACACCGTTATAACTAGAAATAAGAATGCTTCATGTGTCAACGCATCTTTGATGCACTTTATTACTGCAGCTGATATTTACAAACCCAAAAAAAGGCTCTGCTATTTAGTAAACGAGAGGAACTTCAGGGATTTATTGGTGGAATTGATAAGAGAATTAAAGCAGCAATGGAAATAGTTTTAAAGTGAGGAAAGATGCGAAAAAAATTAAACGAATTCTCTCGAAATGGGCAACACAATGCAAAAATGATCATGAGGTTTAGATTTATTCAAACGTCTACATATCGGTGATTTCAGTACTGGAGTGGATTGAAGCTAACGGAAGAAGAGCGGAAAATCGCTTATAACGAATTGTCGACATATGTGGCAGGTCTATTTGTACTGTTGCTTGTGTTCGCCGTCTACAATATCCTCGAGATATATATCACTCGTAAATATCAAAAGTGCATCGAAACGTCCGGCGAATTCATACCGGTTAGCCGTACGGATCGCTTATATAATAGCGGCGCTCATGGAGCAGTAACGTTTGGCGGTTTTCCAGTGGAAAAACCCATCGAACGACCACCTCCATATAATCCGGACTATGCACCCGCTCCTCCCTATAGGCGCTAGCGAGAATGTCGACCAATTTTTTTATTAGGCTTCATCATAATTGTACCTTGTTGAGGACAGAATGCATATGTCTAAAGAATGTGAGAAGCATGAGGAAGAAAACTTGATTGACATCATGTGGATTTCTTCGTTTTCTTCAACGATGGATTTGTTGATTGACGTCGATGCAGCAGCGATTGCATTCATTTTCACACTTTTTGTGAGATGATTTGGCATACGGCGAAAACTCAACGGAAAACAGTGGTATAGAGTCAACGGATTCAAAGAACCGAATCGATTTTCTCAGCAAATTTGGGAAATTTTTCAAAAAGCAGCGAAAATATTTGAGCATTCTTGCATGTCCTCAAAAAAAAAAAAAAAAAAAACCCGGCATCAGAGGCAAGTCTTCCAACACATAATCTATTGTTCGTGGCTTCATTACTCATCGTATTCGAACATTTTAAGAAATATTTTGCATTGATCATTATCGACGTTGCACTCGCAAAGCGCAAAACTGCTTATGAAAAAAAAAACCGCTTTCAAAAGCTCTTTCGACAGTATGGATTTATGTCCAAAGCCGTGTTCAACTTGAATCCATATGTTAGCGCTTCGTTGAAATTCGTTTTGCAATTTTATTTTGCGATCAAGCATCATTGGTCCACTTTGTTTGTTCGTAAGAAGTCAAAGGCAACATGCTCGCTTTGAATGTCGAATTTCTCCGAGTAAAAATCTTTATGTAACGATGAAAATCTCAGTGATAAATTAATTGCTCTATGCTCGATCAATGGTTCTCTTCATCACTTTTGAGTGCTCTATTAATCTTGAGTTGGTTACTTTAGGTCGATCAAGTCGGAATACTCTTAGTTAACGATCAATTTTGGATGAAATACCGTTTTCGGGAGAATTACATATATATAAATCTATATAATATTTCTACATTTCTGAAAGATTTATCATCTTCGAAGAATGCGAACTGGTGTTCTTTATATGCTATCAAATTAGGCGAAAAAATATTGCAATTTTCAGTTCATTCGAATTATTATTGTTCAATCGTTGGAATGTTTTTTTCCTTCTATTCTCTTATCTTTCATTCATTATAATCTTCCGATCTAGCAATGATCTTGATCTCTACTTTCTTCATACTTTGTTTGATCTCTACTTACAATAAAATAAACAGTAAATATTTGTTTGGAGACAATGAAGGCGCATCCAGGAATTATCCTTTGACACCACAACTACACATATCGATCAAGCGACACCAATAATCAGCATCAGATTGCCAAAGAAGTGCTTCCCAAAGGTTTAAATAAGTTACAGCGCGTATGGCGGATCTCTGGTACTTCGCATAACACGGGACCTAGCCCATTCACAGCTTAGATACCTCCTCCTCCTCTGAATTGAAGCAATGTTTTTTTTCGTGAAGCAAAGCAACACTTCCCGCTGATAATGCTACCATCAAAGAAGACTGTTACAAGTTTTCGACCTCTGCATGAAATCTCCGTCTCATCCCCTTTCTCACAAACAAATACTCATTTTCAAATATCTCCCCGCAAGAATACTTTAACTTTGCATTGTTATGCCAGCTAACAATCCTTTATCATGATATACCAGAATAGCATCGAGGGAAGAGACCCGCATATAGTGAGCATCTAAGAACAGGACAAATTTAGATAGGTGATCGACAATAAAGCTGTAAAGGCGTTTCAGCAACAAAACAGCAAAACTCACCCCAACGAAGCTATACAAATCCGAACGGATAATCCGCTATTCACTGTGAATTTAATGAACGCTTATATTACACAAAACCAATGAAATGCAATCAAAGGCGTTCAAACAGGAACATTAACGACTCACTAAATATCACTGTGGCTGCTGCTATGAGTAATGCAAAAGTAACAACAAGCCAGCCCGATCAGAGCTCATCGCCCTACGGTTATTATTAAATATAAGACGGCTATTATTTGATATCGCTATGAGGCATTTCTTCGTACAGGGGATAACTATGTGTTACTAAAGTGTATTTCTTTGTTAACGCTAACATTCACCTATAAACTTAGAGACGATTCTCCGCAAACAATTATTCAAAATCCTATAACTCTCAATTATCCCAAAATGCACGATCACCATGGCTGCTAACCGTCGATGATGATGACAGCATTTCAGTAAGAACCACAAATTCACCAAGAGAATCAATAATATTTATAAGAGATAATCTACACCTCAATGTAAGTACCAATGAAAGATAATTACAAAGTATATAATATTTTAATGAGGTGAACATAGGTGCATTCATACAAATTTAAAAAACATTCAGAAAGTTCACTGGAGCAATTCGAAACCGACAACGCCCTCAAATACAACAGCATTTTGCTCAATAATCTCCCTGGAAATGCATACTTTCAGCCAAGCACTCTCTGCAAGTTGGTAAAAGAACACTCGGGCAAACCTCTTTCAAAATTACTCTTTACTGAGGAAGGTGAAGATTTGAAGATGAAATGAAAAATAAACGTTGGAAGGATAGAAATGATAAATGCAGTTTCAATCATTTCAGAGCAAGTTGAATCCAAAGAACCTGAGGTGGGAAAATTTTTAACACACATCGACAGTCATTTCTCGAATAAAACAGATCGCTTTCATAATCTTCCCAAATGCGAAGCGATTCTTTCATTTGCAATAATGGGAATTCACTCGAAAACGACCTTATCGTGAATGACAAGAGAAATCATCGGAAAAGATGTTACGCGTTTTGCCGACTATATTAAGAGGATCGAGTTGTACGCTACGAATGTTGTCAAGTCCCATAGATTCATGGAAATCATAGTCGGATAGTTGACCATTTTGAATATCGCGGAAGATACCCGCCAATATACGTCGTTTTTCCTCATGCTCCGGTGCGTCAACCTCTTCTTGAATTTCGTCAAGAATATTCAATAGTATTGCCGCTTCTTTAAAAAAACATTTCATTTAATGATTGCTGATACCAATATCCACAGGTTAAAAATAAAAAACAACTAGGATTTCCAATCATCAAATATCCACGCAGAGTGATTGCTATTTGCTTAAATTTGGTCAATATACAGCTTAAGCATAAAGTCGTTGAAATGCACTAATAAAAATCCGCCTTTTTTCCCTTCGAAAGCGTAAACGACTGCCGCTGAACTTCAAACATGCAACGAAAAGAAAAACAAGAGAAAATACGATAAGACTAACCAAGCGACTTTAACTCTCTGATGGGACCATGCGATACGCATGAATGCAGAAATCGATACAACCTGCAGAAATCAACAACTTCCCTGACTCCGGCTCCGGGATGTTTATCCGAATCGGTCACTGGCAGAAGGCGCCTCGTCGTCTCAGATACCGGACGGCAGCTTACTTCGTGCCACAGAAAACGCTTTAATTTATAATATCAGGTCAAAATAACGCGACAGTGATATAAACATATGAACATGCAGGACATTTTCAACATCGACAGCTACCCACAATAATCCTTCCCAATAGTGGAATCAAAAATCCTCATCGTCTAATTATAACTGTTACAAATATTAAACTCATTTCAATACCAATGCACAGCTTATTACATATAAATACTTCTTTGCATAGGATACTATGGAAGAAATATAATCGAAGGAAGACAAAAAAACGAGAGAACTCACAGCCATCGCTTGCTTCGTACAATCCTGAATTTTGCGTTTGCGCGATTGCACTACCTCAACAGCTTGCGACCATGTGTTCACCTGTAAGAAACCAATAGAAAAGACAATCAGAAAAACTATACGACATTCGTTTCCGCATTACTGAATACTGGGAAATTATTGCCGGCAAATGAACGACTCCCAACGATCAAATGCAATGTGATCTTCAAGAGGAACACAGAGGATTGCAAGGTCATCTTGCAAAGCAATTGATTGATAAGAACTCTTATGATCTATCACATTCCATTGCAATCAATTCATCAGTTAACTTATCAACACATAAGCCATTAGCGCTGAATTTGCATATAGAAAATTGCCTCAACATGAAAATATAGAAAATGAGTCTTATACTTCCAAACTTATAAGTTATGAAATGACTTGTTAAATGATATACATCTGCAATATGGTAAGGATCGCAACTGCTATCGCAATAATATACTACGTAATATATCCGTTCAAATAATTATTCTACACATATAGAATAATGCAAAAGGAAATAACTTCCAATATAAATCCGCATAGAGCATCTAAATTGTTGCTCGTATAAAACTTAGATTTCCTTAGAACCTTGAATAAGCTTGGCGGTTTATTAGAGCTTTCTTAGAATTTGTCCCTACCCACATCTTACTTTGCAAACAAACTTGCGTGCATAACTGTGACTGAAGGCAAGAGGCATAAATGTATAAGACATTTCATAGCAGACATATGCATAATAACGATGGAAACAACTAATATTGCATTGCGAAATGAAAAATGCGAACGCAATTTGAACAGAACTATTTTATTGCAAGGGCTTTAAAGCTTTAAGACACCAGTGCTTTCACTTGGCAACCTAACAGCATCGGTTATATTGCAATGCTTTGCATTCAAACAATCCTATTCGTCTATTGCATCATTTTTGTGTGCAAAAAGAAAACCTCTCCATCCTCTCCCCTCCTTGTATACTGGTTTACTTATCGCTAATATATTTCTTTAGACGATACTCCTTTCGATGATCCCCTCCTTGACTACCTTCCTGAAACAATAAAAGATATATGTGAAGACCAACCTCAGGTGATGTTGGTAACTGTGTGGCGTTTGGTGTATTTACCCAAATTTGAGTCTGAGCAATGGCATGATTGCGCTGCTCGTTTCTTATGGAGGTACGAATCCATTCAACCAGTTCATGGATTTCCTCAGCAGAACGTCCAGGAATACGCGCAGCACCATACGATAGCACATTGTCCTCGGTGCCTCGCCTTCAATTAACCACCCGAGTACATTTTAAAAAATTGATTCTTTCATAGCAGTAAGAAAAGTCACAAAAGTTGTTCACAAATTTCGAGACGTTCCATCAAGTATATAGCAGTTTCGGTCAACGAACTCCACATATGGTGATCAAAACTTAGACAATATTACAACACGAGGAACAGCTAAGTGAATCGAAGTCTATATGTGCGCTTAAGTATAGTAAACATAACAATTATAAATAACAATAGCAAAAAACAAAGTACTCATAATGTCAAGTGCTTTCTTTCGATTTCGATAGCCGGCAAGCTATTGCAACAGGTCGTTTATTAAGTGGAGAAACTTGCCAAGCTAGCTGGCATGATATGCGCTTTTGCATCGCAATCATACGACTAACCATCATCACAAATTGTCAGTTAAAAAAAATCAAATACGCATAATAAGAACTTCACTTTTGAATTACCCGATCAATCCTAACAAAAAAAAATCTCTAAGAAATTAAATCCTAAGGACAAACTTTTAACTATCCCTCAGTGTCTGTAAGTCCTCTCAAAATTGGTAAATCCACGTTGTCGAATAGGACATCATCCTACAGCTATATTGGATCAATGAAATTCCGTGGCTCAAGCATCGTAAAATTACCGAACAGATAGACGTAAAAAGACACGAACACATAATCATCAGCACCATTTCACAGCAACTCATCTTTGCAAAAGCGCACAAAAGTGACATTAATTTGCATTTTTTGAGATGATCCCTTCATACTTCGTATTAGCATTTCTTTTTTTATCGATATCAGTAGACATACATTATGAAAGATATCGATAGGGAGGGAGGAGGGATATCAGTAGCACTGATATCCCCTCCCCCCTCCCCTTCCTCATTCATCCTCTTTTTAAACCAAAGGAAAGAGTGAAAGGAAAGGAAAGAGAAGCGAATGAGAATGAAAATATATCGTATCGTTCAGACACTCAGCTATGACAAATCGACAGTACCCAAATACTCAAATCGCCCTCTTAAATTTCCTTATAAAACAGAAAAAAAAAAGAAGTTCAGCACATGAATATGGAGATCCATGAATAACGATGTTCTAAGAGAAATGACTTGTAAACCTCGAAAGGTTTTCTTAAAATCTTATGCAAAGGTAGCACGATTTTAGTATTGCGAAGTACTCTATGCTAATACCTATAAGATCTATCATTATTTACGTATTTTCTTAGTACAACTTAGCACATCTGTAAAACTGCTAACAGCTTCTCAAGAAACACCTATCTGAATCACTAAATTGTTCGATGCAACTGGCTACTAAAATGTCCCTCAGTATGTAGGTGCTATATCGCAACTAAATCATTGCCAGGTTGCACAGCAAGCTCATATCTACCTGTTTGGTCGTCTAAGGCACTTGCATTCAGCCCACTGATAGGTTGATTATACCTTCGCAGATAAAACGTTAAACACACCTGTCGATGTAATCGTATAATGCCCTCAGCTGCTCAACAGTCCAGTCACTGCCAACAACCTTAACGCTATCCTGCAAGTACCCAAATCGCCTTCTTAAATTCCCTTACATATTAAATCGTTTTTGTCAACCCACTCTCTCTCGAAATGGGTGACGACTATTTATGGATTGCGTGAAATTGTAAAAAGAGGATCTGATGAAACCTCCGAAAACAGGAAGCTAAAGTAAACTTTATGGATACGGTCTCTGTTAAAAGTTAGTCTTGGTCTTCAGGAAGTGGGAGAACGCATGAACTCCCTTAAATATAATCCACCTTCAGAAGTGCTTTTTGCGGCAAATCTCCGTCGAACCCAATTCTTCTCGAAATCAATCCCCTCCTGCAATGCCATTTCGCACAAAATTCCCTTCAGATTTCGTCTCTTCTCAACTTTAATCCCCTTCACTAGTAAATTGGAGCGTTACAAGTGATGGAAGTTGAGCTCGAAATCTGCAGTATTTCATAGTTAAAATGCAAAGGATTCGGAAAAGAAAAAGCGACGTGTAAAATATACAAAAATCTCTGTTGCATAATACTGATTTTCGAAATCGTTCGTTGCTCTTAGATTCTCGACATCCACCACAAGTGATATGATATTTAGGAGCTTTTCATGGAAGCATCCTTCTCGAGAAATTTGAGATATTCCATTGAACGAGAACAACACTCACAATAAACTGCCCTAGTGCAGCCTTAGTCCTAGCACGATAGGCTGCTATTTCGATGTGCAAGTTGCTGGACTTTCCTGCATCCCTTCTTGCTGCTTGCACAATTCATTCTTCTCATTTACTATAATCTTAGCAACTTCAACGATATCCTATATAAATCCACCTTCTGACTGACGACTTTTAAAGATCAAATATACCTCTGAAATTGTGCGACACCTTGTGGCAAGGTAGTGGCAATTTGAATATCCGAATGAAAAAAGTGATCTTGATTACTGTCACAGCGCTTAACTCAATTCCCTCATGTTGAACAGGCCCACCGAAAGACATACATAATACCTGCCTAAATAACTGAGGCTTATTTTATATTTTACATGAAAGCATGATTCCTTATACTTGAGGAGAGCATTCACCAACCTCATGATTTTCTTGATCCTTCTTTGCACTAGTTGTTGCCGCGTGGATGAGCTAGCACTCACTGAAATTGGAAAAAGCTGAACTATGAAGTACCGTGTAATCTAGAATAAAACCTAAGAGGTAATGACCTCATGATTTCTGGGAAGAAAGAAAACTATTGAAAGAGAAAGTTGTTGTAGTAAAAATTTTTGAACTGATACAACAATAACCGCTTAAGCGCTATTGACCCAATAATTTTTCTTCATGCTTTCAAAGATATTTTTGAAAATAAGTCCTTCAAACTATCGTAATGGCGGAGGAAAAGAGAGCGGATTATTCCTTGAAATCTTGGCAGAGGATGCAGGAGATTATGCTAGAGCTTGTAAGATACTACGAGTCCGCAAACATCCTTCGAGAAAAGATTTGTCAGGACATTTTGGTGGCAAGTTGATTTTTTTTTTTTTGCTTCGCTTCTTCACGTTATTCAACAAGATGAAAAACTTATTACTTAGTAATCAGAAGAAGAATCAAATCATTCAACATCGACGAAGAGAACGAGAGTCCCTTCACAGGTGGAAGAAATATATGAAAATGGAGATTTAAACCACCAAAATAATTTGGTTTTTTCCTCACTAATTTAAACCACTAAACGAACTTCTACACCATTTAGTTTCTAGAGAGCATTAATTCTGGCTATGGATTGACAATCGCGTAAATGCGATTGCCACATGTCGGCTGAAGCGATCTTGCTTGCGTTCAGGAGACCTAAGGTCGTGGTTTGATGTTGCGTAACGTGAGGACCCATCTTAATAACATACACTAGTATCCGAAGAAACTAGCTCAACCACACAACATGTCGAAATCATCGATAAATCCAGTTATTTTGAAAACAATGTGAGTCTAACGTATAAATGACTCATAATGGATGTAGATGCCAATGCAATGCTATCATGATCCACAATGCAAGCTTAATCGGGATTAGCGAGCATTGTGATGGTTTCGATTCGTTTGTCGGAGAAAAAAAGTGGAGAAGGATGTCTGTGAATTCCTCGGTATGCAAATCTATTGGTAACTAAACGACATACAATTTTGAGAAAAGTGGCTTGCCAAGAAACTACGCTGCATTTGAAATTAGTAACAACATTAACATTCAATGACTTACTTGACGATTCCATATCAATCATTTGTTCAGATGACTGCGGTTCTTTAGCCTTAGGTTTAGCACGAGCTTTTCCACTTTTCGTTTCCACAGCATCAATCCTCTGATGATCCATAAAATCGCCGTGTACAACTCAAGGTGATCCTTAAACTGGATCACGTGTCACATCCATTTATTGTCTTGCATGGACACCTTTGTTATAGCACACACCTCGTTCGTTCGATCGATATATTCACATCTTTACCAAAATTACACATTAAAACACAAAATCTCGTTAATGTTGGCTAGCTAGCCAGCGTTCGACCTGATGAGTTCTCTATTTCCCTGAGTTCATGAACTAGTTCGAGAACTTGAAAAAGTTTATCGATGATTATGCAAAACTTGTATAATATTTCAAAAACTGTCAATATAAGCAACACGTTGATTTTAAGCGGAATTAGTTCAATTACTGCTATCACAATTAGCAACAAAGCTAATCAACTCTAAACAGCTAGTGCATAGTTGCTAGAAAGGTGGGAGCGAACAATGGCTTGACCGGAATGAAGTACTCTTCTAATTGAACCAACGTTTGTTTATGGCCGTACAAGAATATGCAACCATTCTACAAGATGTTACTAAGTTTTTCCACCTAAGAATAGAGTGCATTCATAGGTGATTCCGACTCCGGAGTCCAGCTTACAAAGAAATTATTTGCCGTAAAGTTGGTTCATTTCAACTGCATATTTGCGCAACACTTAATAGAACTTTACCACAAGGACAACTCAAGTTTCAACTGTGCAAATGAAATGATCGATGTGATTGCGCAACAACAACTTCCGAGCGAAAAAAAGGGCACCACAGTTCAGGTATTTTGCGTTTCGAAAAGCTTTCATACGTCAGATTAACTTCCTATTGCCATCGATCACTCATAATAATAAGCAGATAATTCCCTTCTATTTTTCAATAATAAATCAAGAAAAGATTTTGATTATAGAACAGGTATGGGTTTTGAGTGTAGAACAGGTATGGGTTCCGATTACAGAACAGGTATGATCATTATGGACAGAGAGAACCCTTCTGAATCAATAAACAAACAAAAATTACAAGCGTAGGATTTATTGCGTCGATGAATACAACAAAAAACAAAACGTCAACAACCGATATCCTCACGTAAATTCACAAGAATAAAAGACAACAGGAAACATACATGAGTTTAGAATACGCATCATAACATATATTAACTTCAATCTGGCAGCATGGTAATTAAATTCCGATCAATCAACCAGAACCTGTGATTTGAAATCACAAGCCGTAACTTTTATGCCTCATTTTCTTCTCCCTCCCCCAGCCGTTTCTATAAAACTAATCGTCGGGGTCGAAGAGGGGGAAGGTGTGGAGGGAGGGAGGAAGATAGTGATACAAGTGAGGATTCGCACAAGCATATATGTTGAGGATTAGGAAATATAAGTACAACGTCGTTCATTTAGATCATTGCAAAAATTTTAAGCCTTATCACTGCATCGACTTTCAAATGAAACGTTATTCACAGCGAAATTCCTCCGCAAATTTCGAAAAACTAAACAACGAAAAGAATCCATCGTTTATCAGTTGTATTATCATTTGATAGCAACGAATCAATGATGGAATATGACGGATTTGACGATATCGATAAGGCTTATTTGATGTCTATGGGGGCGTCGTCGTCCTCTCGTCACGATGTCTTCTGTTAAATTCCCTTATAAAATATCGCTAACAATAAGGAAATCAATGTAAAACAATGAAGACATATACGATGAGATCCAATTCATGGAATAATTAAAAGAAGGAATAAATTTGCTGATAAAAGATCACTTCTTTTGCTTCGGCTTCATCTCCTCGTCACAAGCGTGCAGGAAAATCTTGCTACCTGCATTCGCCGCACTGAAACCCTCGTGACCCTGAAAGTCTATTTAATGAATCTCCATGATGCGGTACATGAGAAGACCACAACTAAAACTGTGCGCGAATTTCAAACGTTTCACAAATCATGCTGATCTGCGTTAATTGACCACAATATGGTCATACTTCGTGCGGGGGGGGGGGGGGGGGGAGGGGGAGGGGGGTATCGCCAATGTCAATCACCCGTAGGCAATCAGCGATATCATCCCGCGATTATCGGTGAACCTGAACCCTTAAAAGATACAGTAATATTCATCGCTTTTACACCCCCATCAATCAGCATGCTAGTCGCTAATTTGACCGCCTATAAAAGAAACAAATTTTCAAATTCTTATCACGTTTTATCCAGTTTAATATCACTGCAAACAATGGGTACAGCCGGTTGCCGCTAATTGCTAAAGAAAAATTTAGTGGGGAAGGTTTGACCAAATCGAGGTTTATAAATGGAACACTGATAAGGCTAACGACAACTTATCGATAAGCAACAACCGGAAGTGTTATCGGGTCTTATCACCAAATTTAAAACTTTCATTTATTCCTCGTTAAACATTCAAAATGCACAAATAAAATCGCATAAAGACAGAAACAGTGAGAGATTTGACTGTTGTTTAGATGAGTGCATTTTTTGCGGTATGAGGAAAGAGGTGTGAGAAGAGAGATGAATTAAGCCGAATTCAAAGGGAAAATGCACAGCTTTCGAATAAATGCTTCGTTTCGGTTTTTCTGCATCATTTGCCAAGAAGAGTTCTTCCACCACAATAAATCAAATTGTCACTGATATATGGTGATGATAACTGTCATTAAACCTCACCCTATATGGTTGTTCTTAGCCGAATTTTTGGTGTCTGCTGATACTGGCCAATTAAAAGAACTGCAGTGAAAAACATGACGCAATTAAAAGCACTCGTAAATACCTTGCAATTATGCCCTAAGGCAATGAAAAAAACAACCAAATATCCGATGGCAAAAATGTGCAAAAGGTTAACCTTGCTCCAATCATAGCCTATCGCATATGCCAACATTTGACCAGAAGAGTGTATAACTGCTCTCGTCACTGGTGCAGGCATCGGCTCAGAAGTCTTCAGTTTAGTGCGTGCATCTTTATCCCAGAACGATATGCGCCCATCTGAGCCAACTGTTGCCAAAGTACCATAGTTGGGATGGAAGGCAATATCATTCACCTAAAATCCGCATTTTAATCCGACTGATGATAGACAAATAATTTATTAGGTTGCAACGATAAGAACTTGAAAATGCAGCCTTACAGCACTTACCACAAAAACCATCATTGCAGACTCTTACTGAACGGAGATCTTGTTGGAAATAAGAAGATCAACGGTGAAATGAAAGGAAACGACGAACGAATCAAATCGACTTTGTTCGGAATTCAGAGGCCAATGAACTCTTTATTTATATTTAATTCAAATCGAATGATTTAAAGCGGCGGAAGATGCAATATTAAACGGAAGCGTAATAAGTAAAAGCGTACCGCATATATTTCCTGATATCCGTTGATAAGCTCCGGTGATCGATGGCATTTAAACGTGAAATTATCTTTCGGATTCGTTGTTTCAACATATTGTATGGCTACTCTGCCTATAAATTAGCAAGTGACACTAAGCTTCAGGCTGACCAAGTTAGGCTTACTTAGTCGAGGCAATTGAGATTCAAAAATAAATGAATTTAATTTTGCGCATAATCGAATGACGAATTTCTGGTGCTGAAGTGAAGGAGCATCGCTCCAAGTTTTACATACGGCACCTCATCCCACCTGTTCCTTCCTCTAGTTCTGGACAAATTTTTGAGTGGCATGAAGAATTTTTTAATATTTGCTCGCCGCAATTTCTTCATTTGCCTCATACTTTTTCTTTATTTTCTGTCTTTGTGAACTTTTGCATAGATCCGGCTATACTTGCAATTCTTCCCTTAAATTTTCGTTTGTTGTATAATACCTGTGTTACCACTCGAGTACCCATACTCTTACGCTGAATAGGAATTGAAATAATGGAAATAAAATCATGAAAAGCATAAACTACAATTTGAATTAAAGCATTCTCCTTTGAATTTAAGTCTTCTCATTCAGCGGCAACGAAAATAGAAACCCTGGTCTTCTAGTGATGAAAATACGATTCTCTAAATGATAAAAGAAACTAACAAAGTTGACTTGCTCATCCGTTGTGAAAGATCCTTTCTCACAAGTTAAGGTTTTTTTGCCCTAATATAATCTTTGCTCACCTACAAAAACACTTGAAATCATTGTCGATATTAAATGACCCACCTTCAATAGAACCAAGTGCAAAGCCTGTAGGCATAACATTACTCTTATCCTTGAATATCGCAACACAACGACTCTAGAAAAGCAAATGTGATAAGTAATACACCGCTTCTAATATCGTATGACTTACCTTGTCTCCCTCTCTCTAATCAAGGATCGAGTTGCTTTTACTCGTCTTATAATCGAAATTCAAACAATGATCCCCAATAAGTAACATCGGAAATAAGAGGGCACCGAATCATTCGATGCAGAAATGGGAAAGAATTGCGAATAAAAATGTTTATTGCTGAAAAAATTGCCAACTACGCTATAGAGCGTCTCATGGGTTCATATTCTTCTCGTCGTTACTATCCGAAATAACTGAACGCCCGCTTTCTCCCAAATATTCCCTCAACATCAGAAATGTGTGTAAAACGATGTCTGGGATGTTAACCTCTAACTTCGGTTCATGCATATCTCGACATCGGACGTGAGGGTCAGTCTCCTTGAGGATTGCACTTCGAGAAAACCTCCATCAAAAAACAACTCCCCAAGTTTATTCTGATATTTCCCTGCACGGCTTCCTTGGTGAAATCATCAATGGCCATAAATTGACCTACCTTTTACATCACTATATAAATAATAAACTGAATCTGAATTATGGAAAAGGCGAATCCCGAAAACAATAAAAACCTCCAGCTTTCCCCTCTACGAATAATTGAGCAAAGTTAACCTGAAATTTGAGAGGCGTTTCTACATCTTTCACTTCGGCTGGTTCGCTATCCAATCGATAAACCTGCAAAAATTTCAGTGCATCATAGAAACTGAAATTAAAATCAGGTCAAATAAGTGGATATTTAGGAAAACGACAAATGATGAAAGCATAATCGATCGACTTTTAAAAGAAAATTATTTCTTTTCTAGAACACCTGTCCGAATGATTCGTTGAGCCTACAAAAGTACCATGAAAAGCGTACCTTCATATGCCGATTGGCCAAGCCGACGACTCCCATCGGATACAAAACATCACTGCAGTAAACTTTGTCAGGCAATTGTATTGTCGCTAGTGATGTTTGTGTTGGAAGTTGGCGCATATCCCAAAATCTGAAATGCTTTAGAATAGTGCAATGGAATTGATATGTTGTCGCCACGATAAGAACGTTATAGAGCAATTAAATATTCCCAGGATTAGATCCAATCCGCATTTTTTTTCCTGTAGGCAGATTACTATATGCCTCAGATGAGCTGCAGATGGTGATGAGAGTCATCCCCTCACCGTCTGAAGCTTTCGTCTCTTTCAACAGAAAGGGAAAATCGACCGCCGATCCATTCAACGTAATATCAACTGCATCGAAGTAGAGTGAACAGGTTCGAAGAACAAAAACAATAATTAAAAATTGTTCAAAGTATTCATTCGAACAGAATTTCCGCCCCCCCCCTCTCCCAATTCTCTCCTAAGAGAGGAAATTCTTCACTTCGAGGTGGCAGTATATTTTGGATTTCAAAATAGAAGTGCTGGCCAGATACTTAACAAAAGTACCACTAATAACGGGTCCCACAAAACAATAAATACCCACCATATCATTTAAATCATATCAAAAATGAAAACGAAAACAAACCGTAATGTCTTATCCCATGATCCAGTCATAAGACAACTGTAATTCTGTGATTTCACCCAATGACATGTCCGAATTGGTTCATCATGCTGAAAAATGTACAACATAAAACAATACTATATTTGATTTGATGAGGTTTTTGAAAGGCACTGTGGCAGAATTAGCGTATAAGCGAGATTTCAGAGAGTCGTTTTGATTTGAATCAGCCACCAACGGGTCCGATCCGAGCGAACGTCAACAGTGAATTTAACCGATAATTTCACACAAATTCTTAATCATCCTGATGCACTTCCGCCGATTCTGTTGGATTTCAAATTCTCAACGATACTAAAAAAAAAACGGCACTCCAAAATCGCTAAGAGTATTCATGACTTCCTCCCCTCTTAAAGAATTACGACTAAACAACTTACTCATTTATAGATTCATTCAAAATCAAACTAAAGGATAAATGAGAGCAACTAAACAATTCTATTGCGATGACTAGCAAAATTGTGTCATCACTTCAACTCTGAGCAATTCAATCGGCCATCAGATAACCTATATAACGTCACTAAAAATCCACTGAAGGAAATCAACAAAAATATTACATTCTTCGATTTCTAAGTACAATGAAGATCATAGTAGGATGTGGCGAAATGCCGATATACCGACCGATGCAAAAAATAAGAACAAAAGGGTCATGATCGGCTACTACTTATGAATCACTGCTATTTACTTCGATCACATATAATGCGTTCTATATCCATCGTCTCTCAAAAAAAGAATAGAATAGCCGCAAACCTTTATGAATTATATGAAATAACCACAACGATAACGTAAATAAGCATTGTTGAGGGAAAATTTTTCATTGCGACTGCCGCTCAGGAATTGAAAATATTACAAAGAAATCACGGTCTTTCCCTCTTCCGGATACGGAAGGACCGGTCGAACAATTTTGCTCAAATTAAAAATGGCGCCCGGCAAAAATTTAATCAATCGCAAACGTTTACCACAGATCGTAATCGGCAACAAAAAATCTCCGGAAATTAATAGTGGGGATATTCATGAGTGACCCACGGTCATTTGGCCGGTCCGGTCATCTGACGAAAAAAAGAGAAACCGGAATGCCGGAAAACTATGCGAACCATAAATGACAGGAAGCAACTGGCCGTTGACTGGAGAATAAAATTCATGTCCCATTTGACGATATCATCGTTAGGTGCAATAAAATCAGATCAGATGAAATATGAGGCATTACTATGCCCAAAGTTATCGACAATAATAATAGCAACTAACCTAATTGTATGAATAAAAATACCGTAAAATGGATTTTTTTTAAAGAAAACGAGTAAAAAGGAAGAATCACTTACAGCACCGACAACGACCATCTGATTCGATGCGAGATCCCATAAGCGAACCTGCTTATCAGCACTTGCGATAAAGATCTTTGTTCCATCCTTTAAATATGAATTAACGAAATTCACCCAATGCAAATACCCTTAATGTTCAACTCGAAATTAAATTGAAAATAATAGTGGAAGAAAATGATACCATAAAATTGCTTCATTGGTGCACAATGATTGAATAACGTTAGATGACTTGAAATAAATACAACATAAACTAAAGACCCGACCCCTAGAGAAGAACAGAATGAGAGACGAGGAGAGGCATCTGGACCATGCTCTAGTTTGAGGATGATGGGAATTTTTGATCTCCGAGGTGAAATCGGCGAATATGATAAAAGATCTCACCTTGAATTTTGTGTACCATCCTCTTTTCATTGGTCTCCGACTTTTCTTATCATTCCGATTGCAATGAATTACATAGATTTATTGATAAAGTTAACCACCCGAAAAATAAGCTACTCTGCATGAACGAAGGTGATGAGAAGGAACTTCAAGAAGAGTCATATTTGCTTTCACATCGAATTGAAATTTTTAAATGAAACTGCATGAAGAACGGTCTAGAACAACTGGTCAACACTTAAAAACACCAATTAAGCTAGTGATATGAGAAGCTCGAGGTAGCCTACCTCGAACCACTCGACATCTAGCACGGGACCACCGACATTCTGTTGAGCTTTAGCTTCGCATTGACCAGTCTCATTCACTTGCCATACTCGAATCACCGAATCCCAGCTACCCGACACCAGGAAAACCGGCTGACCGGCAATCGGCGGATTAAACTTTAGTGCCTGCACTGTATCGTCTGGAGGTGATGGCACCTAGAAGTTATTGCATCGGTAAATATAAAGAAAATCTCAATGACTTAAAGACTTTATGGTTTTTTTTAAACTTTGGTCCTTCGATTCGACCCTCTTACTGTTTAGGAAAAGCAACTATAACGCCCGACAATGCTGAAATCGAATAAATAACCAAACATGATGCTTCTCGGAGTCTCGCTTTTAACACGCTGGCTCGTTGAAAGCTTAGTGCGACGTTTCCTCTTCCCCCCCCCCCCCCCTCTTCCCAAACAAATGCCGTCCCTTTTTGAAATTAGTAAATTTCTAGCCCTTTAAAGCACAAAGATAAAAGTGCAAAAAGGAGGAGACTATCCTTTATTTTTAATCTGAAGCGTGAAAACATTTTTTTTTCTTGGAGAAAAAAAGGAGTATTCTTTGAGAGTTGCAACCGGAAGCACCGATTCGACTTTCGTTGGCAATTTAGAACGAAATATTCAATGAATTAAAACTCTCATTTACGCTCTTATTTAATTATTAATTTCAGCATTCTCATATAAAATTCTCTCATATTAGACGTGCTCTGAAAAAAAAAAAAGAGAGAGAGAGAAATAAGAAAAGATTATTTATAGATATTTTTTTTTTTTGAATGATGAATTCACTTTATATGTCTTGTGAAGAAATATTCAAATTACTCCATTTCGGATGCTAATTTTAGTCTCTTTTTTTTTCTAAGTGAGAAATAAAGAAAAAAATTTCGGGATAGGAAGCTACGAGATTCTTAGATATGTTTAGGATGGAAATGGTCGATTTAGAAATGCGAATAAATGACGCTGACTGGAAATCGTTTTTGATATCCATATTAGATGAAAATTTGATACCTTGAGCGCATACTGGAAAAGCGCCTGAATTTGGTAACCTTCTTATTGTATACTTTCGATGAATGGAAGAAAGCTTGCAGATTTCAAATTGTATACCTCAGCCTTCTTTTCGATAAGCTGTGAATTCGTAAATACGACACCTTTGATAAAATAATCAACAAGGAGACGCCCAAAAACTTTGCCTCAGAAGAAATAACGAAAGAGGGAAGTGAATTTCATGAAAATGTGGGAAGAGATAAAACAGATGATGGTTATAGGTACAAAACAGGAGGTCGGGGTTTACCCATCAATATTACGTAAACTTTCAGGAAGAAACATCCCAGTAGTAGTAAAATCAGATTCCCGAAAAAAAGTGGGCATTTTTCAATTTAGTGCTAATCTGAACTCACATTGATCAAACCTCTACGAGGAATTTTTGCACAGATCCTATGATCGTATCGGTTAAAGAGTTCAGTCAGAAGGTTATGAAGAAGCAGAAAGCGGTGAACGTTGAAGTACCTCAATATCGTGGAGAGGATTCTGTGTTGAGGCCGGCGACGAGAAAATGTTACCTGGCCTCGAACCAAATGCGCCACTTGTACCAAACATACTAAAATAAAAAAGAAAGAAAAAAAAAACGTTGAAGAGCTAATAATCATGCCGCTATCTGCCGTTCATATTTCGTTATCCTCGTCACGTGAAGAGACGAACTATCGCAGTGTTAATTAAAAAATATAAATAAAACAATTGAATAAAATATAAAAATAAAAAGCAATAACTATCAAATATTACCTAGTAATACTAACTAACATAGAAAATAATCGCCATTCTAGAAAACGCTGAAGCAATGCTTCCTCAAAAACGACGAACCGAGAAGCATATCAGATCAGGTGATCGATTCATGACCAATCGGATCAATCGATTCAACACAAAGTGTGGTACAAGAGGTGATTCATAGTGCACATGATAAACGCCAAATTTCATAACTAGCTTTTTACGATCATTGAGTTGAAGTAACGACACAGCAAGCCACACAGACAGACACAGACAGACGCATATATAGTTGAACGCAACAACGACGCCGTTACGATATGCTTTTTGCAGAGTGGATTTGCACAGCATAAACGAGAACAAGCACTGCCAAAAAAAAAAACGATCAAATTGTGCAGCGTTATTGAAGACTGCATCGACGCTACTAGCTTACGTTAGTGCCAATTATGCAAGAATTTGCTCGAAATTGAGATCGGCCAGGTAAACGAAAGACTCTCAGGTGCTTATTACCTGCACTCTCAGGTAATACATACTCTCTCAGGATAGATACGTATAGTTTGAATGTCTACATTTGCGGAGGTATGGTTTCATCAGATTTTTCTTAGAATATTCGTCCGGATACGGAAATCCATCGTCCGGTCGTATGATAACGCCTGACTGGATCACCAATTTGTCCACCTTAGTACTCGTTTCGAAATGAAACACGATCACCTCCCCTTTTTCGTCAAACTATTTCCGGAAGTCCGACTTTACCAGCTGAATATTTCCTTTGAAATGGCTATACTTGGATAACGTAATCCATATTCCCCTTTTTTTAGCACTTACAATGTCCTGAAAAGTGCTACACCTAAATTCACCAACCCTCTGAAGAATAATCTCTTACTACCCTGATATTTTGCGCCTGAACCCTAACACTTCCTCGACTTGGTGCCAATCTTCACCGTTCATCTGCTCTTCCAAAAATAAGCATAATTAGATTTTCGAATCGTGTTCAGAGTAAGATCCATGTAAATTTTTTGAATGACCCCAATTTGCATAAAATTTCACAAATTAACAACTAAATTGAGAACTACTTCACTAGGCCATCTATGAGGTATGCGTTTAGTGCACCCACTTGCTTGACGCACAGACATACAGCTTTTAGCGTCATTTGCGTCAAAGTTGCGAATTGCCATATGCAAATAACATGAATAATGCACAGACGTAACGCGGTTGCAAATGCAAGTGATTCAACGATAAAAATATAACAGCATAGAATCTAAGAATTGAATTCAAATCCATGCATCAGGATTGTGTTATATTCGCTTCAACGAATAGTTATACTTTTTTCCTTAGGTAGGTGCTGAGGTTCAAACTCGAACTTTTAGTAGTAGAGTGAAAAGAAATTACAAGAATATTAATGCACGAATCCAGAGTACGACAATCAAAACCCGTCGATCCACAGCGCAAACGATCATGAAAGAATTTCCGGAAATTGAAGCTGATTCTTTCGTAAGGTGTTTCATTTTTTTTTTCTCGAGTGAAATAAGTACGAAATTTATATTTACCTCGAAATTCATATTATTTAGCAATAATTAACGTTTAATGTTGAGAATTATGTTATTTTTCAATCAGAATTGCATATTCCTTCCCTCCCTCCCCCCCCCCCCTCCACAGGTGACATCGGTGTTAAGGACTTCCCCTCTTGACCCCTTTGAGACCCAGAATACGCCAATGCCAGAGCATCATAAACTGTATATGTGTCTAGATGGCCTCAATAATAATTTGAATCGAACCTGTTACATTATTTTCGGCATTAAGTTATGACTGTTTTTAATGTCTTTTTAAAGAGTGCCAGGTAAGTAAGAAAAAAACATATACCGTTGCTATTATTGTTTACCCTTTCTAAGACTGCAAATGAGAAAGAGTCATTTGCGCCATATTGCTCCTAGCCTATGATTGAATAAGTGAAGCGAAAAGTGGCGCAAATAACTGAAAACGGCAATATGGCGCAAATGACCAAGAAATAACATCATTGGATGTGAATAACGTCATGATTGTGTGCAATCATCGACTATTTGAATGCAAATTTCAGCAGAATTGCCAAATATGTGATGATCCGCTGCGAAAGATTTTTTCTTTCCTTTCAAGGCTTAGAATCTTGATTGCATTCCCTGAAAAAGTTGGCTCGTTGCAAATGCGGATTGCATTTTGAAGCAATGTGGTTCGCAGGTGGTCTAGATCTATGCGTTGCAAATTGCATTTCGTTCAACACAATGCATATAAAGCTGAAAAGAGGCGCAAAATGTTGTGTACATAAGATAATCATGAAGCAATTGACATAAACCTGCGACCAATATGACCGATTGCTTCATATTGCATTGTGACTATCTAGAAATTGCAACAAAAAATATCCCACGATTGCAAATCACATAACGATATATCTATATTGCAAAAAATGCATTTTTTATATATTTTTTTAAAATTTGCAATTCGTTGTTTACAACGTTGTATGTAATGAAAAAAAAAATTGCAACATATATATTAGGTTCTTCTATCACTTTCGGAAGTACAATCAAACCGATAGAATATAACAGTTGGAACAATTGAAAAAAAAAACAACATAGAAATTGAAGTGAATTTATGAAGATAGTAAGTGAAAAGAACATCACAAAATTAAATGCACTCATATAATTCGTTATAAAAACAATAGAAAAACCAAAAAAGAAAGTTTTTTTTTCGAAGTACATTTCAAAAAAAAAGACGAAAACAATGCAAAACATCTAATAGAATGAAACAAAAATTGACGCTAAGGTATATATATATATATATATATATATATATATATATATATATATATATATATATATATATATATATATATATATATATATATATATATATATATATATATATATATATATAAGCACATAAATTCAAGATATTCTCAGTCCACCTGATTTATTTCTGCCGTTAAACGTTTTCTTCGTTTAATTTTCAACGATGAGCACCTATAATAATAGTAATTAATCTCTAAAAGAAATTAGTTATTTATGAGCGAAAATTATTTCGCTATTATGGAAACAGAGAAATTATAAAAATATTATCGATAGCGATAGATGCTTAAATAATTGATATTGCTTATAATCGATAAGTCTGATAATTTTTCAGATTTTAGTCAAATTTTTGCACCAATTTCGTCCCTTAAATCGAATTTTTCCATTTCTATACAATTAATTCGAGAACAGGTCCTCAGCTAAGACATTCAAGCTAGAAGCCGCTTCAAAGGTTAACATTACTACTGTAAAAGTAAGGAAGTTTGGGGGGGGGGGGGGGGGGGGGGGGAGAACGGCAGAAGGAAGGACGAGACTGTGGTGACATCCATGAATACGCAATCAGCGATCATCAACAACATAAGTCATTTGTCAGCCAATCTCCGCCTCTTGAAGATATTTGGATAGTGATGCGCCAAATAAAAATACAAAAGTAAATGAGAAAGATGTGCACCATTGATTCGTTAAATGTAATCAAAAACTAGTCTTGATAGACATTCCTATGTGACATGATGAAAGCAACGAGATAAACCAACAAATATCTTGCAGAAGCAATAAGAGGAATAATTAGCACACAATAACTTTTACAATAATTACCTTTCAAAGAGAGTATAAAGTAACTACTTTCAAAAATAAAAAAATATGATCATATCCATAATATTACAATCAACACAAATTACCATCACTTCGGCGAGCGAGTATAGATGATATTGAGAGATGATTTTCGGCAATGATAAAGCGCCAATTTTATTTAATTTCAAATCATTAACGGCTAATAATAACCATTATAAGTCAGATTTCTTCGAATGAATCGCACAAGCTACTCTCGAATTATTTCTTCGTCCCATTTGATCACAAATCCACTTCCCCACTTCAACGATACGCATCAAATCAATTCCCTAAAATTCTTCCATTTTTTTTTCTTTTATTTTCTATTTTTCTCATTCATTTTTAATAAATTTCATTCCCATATATCAAAAACCATTAAACACTAATATATTTTATATTTGCATAAAATGCATATATTATTTTATATTTGCATAAAATTATTTTAATTATATTTGCATAAAAATATAATTTTTCCCCTTATAAACTATTAACTTTTTCAAAAAAGGAAATTTTTTTTTATATATTCGATTATTTCTTTATAATTCGGTTTTTCTTTGGTTTCAGTATTATTACCTTTGTTGTGAAAAATGGATACATTTATTTGCATCATAACGATATTTTCATTTAAAACACTCTCAAAAGTTCACTATGAATGATGACTGCAAAGGCGAATCATCTGGCTAAAAGATAATTAAATACCTCCCAATATACCTGTTAATAATTAGATACCTGTTCATACCTGTTTCAAAATCATACACCTATATTTGAAGAAAACACCTCCCAAGCTCTATTATGCAGGCTAATCGAATCAAGTTTATAACTCAATAAAATGGACAACTAAAGAAATAAACCAAGATTTATGAGTTTAAACAGCAGCAATGGACGATTGTTGCAAATTTATACGTCAACGACATGCCTCTAATCATCTCACCACGACAGAGAAAATAAATCTATCATGTTATGCAAACATTTTTTTTCTTCACAGGAAGTAAGTGCTACCTATTCATTGCCTACGCCTCAATGTACAGAATGTAGTTGTTATTACCGGGAGGACTTCAAAATTTACTCACTTCTAATGAGAAAACGAACAAATTTGCATATTTTCGTTCATATTAAATAATGCAAAAATATAGTCGGAAACAGCGTACATTTATGAAACCAATCAGAGGTAAATGACCGCAATTGAAAGTGAACAATTTTTCGAGGTTCACATTAGAAATACGAATCGCTTTCATTAATCATCCCTAAAACGTTTCCATTATGATATAATGGCTTTCAAGATTCAGTACAACCTGGTGGAAGCACTAATCTTGCCTCTTCTAGCAAACTTCCATATGCCTATGTTCTCGTTGAATTTATCAACGTGGTCATCAAGGATATACACTTGCAGCAACTACTACCCCATAGTTGTTCATCAGGATCTCTGTCGGCAACACGCAGTTTTAGATCTCATTACTGCTAAAGAGACTCCGAATTTATTTCAATCTGCTTACTACCTGCTAATGAACTTACTTTGGACTTCCTTGCAATCCAGGATTCTGTCCTCCTGTGGTGAGAACACGACATCCGGTTTGGAATTTCTTCAGAGAGTTCAAAAAGTCTTGAAGGTAACGAAATACAGATAATTACTTATATGAAAGGGTAATATTAAAAAAAAACAAAAATGCATTTCTTACCGTATAAACACCCAAATCATCGAGCATATAAACGATATCTTCGGTGGCCAAATTGCCTGTGGCACCTTTCGCGTAAGGACAACCTCCAAGACCTGCGATACTGCTATCGGCAACTCGAATGCCCTTCTGCAAACATCCAACAACAAATATAAACACTTCGCACATCATTCAATAATCGCCTTTAGTTGAATAAAACATCTACCGAAATTACAATAATCTTTTAATATGCCTGGTTATCACTGTGAAAAAAGGTCCTAATAGTCGTGTAAATAATCCTGAATAGTCTTGTGGAATCTTTTTTACCACTTCCAGATGGAAAATCTCCTTTGAGGTAATCGTATAAGGCAAAGATGAGAGTCAAAGATGCAAGACTCAACGGTCATTCTTATCATCGCAAAAGGCATCATAATTAAATGGAACGCTTAAACTTTGGCCTTGGAACAGAGATCAGAGGTCAGAGATCATTTGAAGAGGTTGTAAAACTCACATCAAAAGCGACCAGGACGTTCGATAATGCCTGTCCATATGTATCATGGAAATGAACGGCGATCCGCTCAACAGGGTTATTGCTTAAAATGCAATCCAATAGTCGATGCACACTGCCCGCACTACCAACACCAATTGTATCGCCTAGGCTCACTGAAAACGTCTCGTCGTCATATATTGCAAGCTATATTAATGAAGATACATGTTTCTGGAAAATAAATGGCACATAAATAGAATTAATATTGGAAAGCACAACCCACTCAGTATCTATCAGGTCCGTTCCTGAAAAAAAATTTTGAAATTTTTGAGTACAACGAATTAGCCGATTTTTTATCACCACAAAAACAAACACAAATACGCTTTTATTTGTCCCCCTAGAACCTTAATTTCACGAATTTTGGAATTCTCGGAAATTTACCCGAGCAGATATGATGAATAAATTGGAAAATAGAGGAGGAGAATGTCTATATGTGATATGTGCTGAAATATTACAACAGCCGGAGTGCTTCACAAATAAAAGCATCATTTTTCCTTACAATCAGATTCACCACAAACACTAATAATCGCGAGGGAAATATTATCAATGATCAACGAAGGGAATATTTATGCAAAAAAATGAAGGGGATAAAAATAGAAAATAGTCCAACAAAATGGCCGACTATGAGAAAGGTTTATTCAACTATCGAAGGATGCTGAAATATTCGTTTCTATAGAGTCTTGTTAGTGGAATGGTGAAAAAGCACTACCCTCATAACATCCGGCGTCAAGTAAACTTTCAGTGACTTTAGCGACAATGGTCGGATTCGTCACTCCGTCATAAGGGCATGCAATCACACATGAGATATATCCACGAACGGTGAGTTGAGCACTTCTTGCTGCCTTGATCACCTCTTGCACCCTTCGATTGCTCTCTTCCATCGAGCAATTCGTGTTTTTTCTGCAATCCAAAAACCTCATTTAGCCGCACCTTATAGTTTAGGTTATTAATTAAATTCAAAGGAATGCACTACCAAGCTGCAACCATCGTGCCTTTCTGATTTCAAGCCAACGATTTGTTTTCTAATAACGCCGTATGATGGTACCGTTAAGTAAATATTCTATCGCGTTAATTTTCAGCTCTTCGGCATCTACTTCACTCATTATAAGCCTTCTTTAGAATAGTGGGCATCGACGACCGACTCTGTGAACAATCCACAAGAGCTTATATACGTCTATGATTGAAGACTTCATAAACGGGAATATCTTCCTCTTTCCTCGATAATCAGCTGTATTGCAGTACACTCGAGCTGAATATCACCGCGCGGGGTGGTGTTACTACCTCAGCTTGGATGCCCTCAGGCGATATCAGCACAGTGATGCGGGTACCATTCCACATATCAAAGCAAATAAGCGGAATAAACGATAGGTTCATTTGCAACCCAATCCTGACTATCGCTATCCCATCGAATGAATGAAAAATTAATTAATTACCTCGAGAATGATTCAGACGCTGCTGTGAAAACTGCGATTTCGTTCACCGAACCATTTTTAATCTGAAGGTTAACACTGAGGAAAGTATATTTCAATACAGTGAGAGGAAAGTTCGGAATTTAATTATATCACTCCTTCACTCTCTTAGTGATACTATACAAATCGGCCTATAGGGAAAGCAACTTTATACATCAAACGAGTGAAGAGTTTCTCATCAAATGGCAAATAAATTGCAAGCCTTCATATGTGAATAAAAGTGAAGGCTTACGCCCTCATTCTTTTGCCAGCCTCATTGCTCGGCTCATTCTCGGCCTCTCTCTTTTCATCAATTGGCTTCCTTTGTATATTATAGAAAACGATAAAAATAATAAACAATAAAGTACCGCATTATTGAGACCAGCCATATTCGGTACTAGAACAGGATAAGAAACACCTTCACGCTTCCGCACTCGAGAAATCACTTCATTATGATCAGCCATCTGAAATTATTTATTTAATAAGTACCATACAATTCCATTGCCATATTCCGGAGAGTCTTTTCAGAATCATTGTTACCCATATCCTGAAACTCCTCTTCCGGTGTGGCTCTATCCATATCCATTACCATATGAATTGATAAGACAAGACATCTATAATATGTAATATACCCTCACAATAAAAGGATAAACAGAAAACGCGCATTTTTGATCACGGAGCTCCGCTTCATAGGCTGCCCGCCGGGGGGAGGAGGGATGGCGCTGAACTCCAAACATTAGAGAGTACTGACTGACGATGATGACGTGACCGGCATTAATCAACTCTGCGTTAGACTTTTGTACCATGACAGCTTGCACAACGAAGGGTAACTTGACCTTACCAGAACTAAACAGGGCGGTTGTGTGTTATCGTACATTTATTGGCATCAAACAAGCCACATTTCTTTTACCTGAGCGCAAAAAATGTGCTAATATGACCATCACTTCAATGATTATCCTGCCGGCTAGAGAAAAACGGAAGCAGCCTAAAAGGGGCTATCTCGGAACGGTGTATTCCTTGTGATAGTCTTCAAGTGTCACACGAAACCACTTTTCCTCCCCAGCAAATAATTAAGGAATAAAGAAACAATTACCTACTTCACCGCTTATATTTTATTAATAATTAACTATCAGGCAAAATATATAATAATAAAGTCCACAAAGCTTTATCAACGATGAAATAGAGGAAAGAGGAATCTAACCTGTGGAATCCATTTCGGTGACACAAAACTTGTCGCCTCAACGCATTTCAATCCACAGTCCACTAATCGTTCAATCAGTGAGATTTTATTTTCAGTGGGAACAATTTTCTGAAATAAAGCCATTTCTTTAGACGAAACGCAGCTAATATGAAAGTTTTATTTAAAATTATATATATATATATATATATATATATATATATATATATATATATATATATATATATATATATATATATATATATATATATATATATTATATATATATATATATATATATACAATTCTATAAAGATAGAAAAATCCATTTTGGGAAATTATGAAAGCCATAAGCTTCAAATTTAGTCCATTCATCTCAAAATAATACACGGGGAGTTCGTTATTCGATAGAATGAAGCAAATGAATTCGAAAAACCAATAGCAAATTTGAAATGCCATAGGGCATTAACAGGAAGATTCTCCACAGCAGACGCCTCCTTAGCAGTTTCCATCGAATGAACGTTGTCTCTCCTCATTGCTTTTCAATTTATACTCCTTTTAGAGAGACGAATATTGTGGAAGATGTAAATAAAACTTCAATTACAACTTGGCGTGTTCGAGGAGAATAATCTCCTCCTAACTGTGCAAAAAAAAAGGAGGAAGCAAATACTCGGAAATCAACCTTTTCATTTTGAAGTCCATCACGTGGTCCAACTTCGACAATTTTGAACGATGTTCGCTTATAATCGGTGACTGTCTATAAAATAACGGGGAATATTAATAATTTAAATTATTGATGACAAATAAAATAAAAATATCAATAATAAATTTAAAAAAAATATTTGTAAAATACAAAGCAACAAATAAAATATACAAAATATAGATAAGAAATAAACTTTATAAAATATGGGAAACAAATAAAATATGTGAAGTATAGACGATGAATAAAATAAGTAAAATATGGAGAAGAAATAAAATAAAAAATAAAATATAGACGAGAAATGAGATATATTTCAAAGAATATACGCTTCATATGCATTTCCTCCTCTAACAATCTCATAAATATGATGCAATTATTGCAATCTATATGCTAATAATATTGGCTAGAAATCCTCATGATGAGTGAATATTGCGTTTAACTTCGTAATCGGCGCAAAAATATATAGATTTCTTTAGACATTTGAAGATAATCGTCATTCCAATAATCAAATCCCTTCAAAAAAAATTTTCAAAATCTTCAATATTGGAAATAATCGAACGAATAAAGTGAGGAAAATATTGAAAAATATATGAACAAGGAAGGATATAAATGAATTCGATGCGCACTATCATGATATGGTTTCTTCTTCCGTTCTTATGACACCACTAAAATAGGTTTATTTGAGGTTTTATTAACGCTAAAGAAAAGAGAGTATTATTCCTTGTGGAGAGATCCGCAAATAAAAATAAGAAAAAGAAATCAAATATATGCAAGAAAAATATTGAATGAAAATGAGAAACGAAAAGCAAATGAAAAAATAGAATAGTATTTGAGAGTAGAATACGAGTGAAGAAATATTATTCGACATGAAATGTAATAATAAAGAAAAAAAGAAAATTAGAAAAGATAAACGATAAAATCAAAAATTGTAATGCATCAAACGGATAATGGGTAATAAGGGAGGTCTCGATGAGCGACATGAGGCGATAACAATCACATCCAAAAAAAAAAAATTTGCTTCGGATATAACTCCCTTTCTTTCCCTCCCCTTCCGCTCTCCCTCCCCCCCCCCTCCCCCCCCTAAGGCCTGCATTTAACCTAGAATGAAAATAGGCTAATCCTTATATTCTACCTCATAATCAAAATTTTTGCATTAATTTAGCAAAAATATCAAAAATTCGCTCACCTTGCTGAAACTGAACTCGAAATTGTTCGAGTACCAAATTCGACTGATCGACGAATAAATTTCGCAACGTTTAGAATGACGTCATTTTGATTAATGATTTTTTATTGTTTGAGAATTTTGGAAAATTATTTAACATGTTAGACTTTTCTTTATAAGGCCTCCCTCCCCCCCCCCCCCCCCCCACCCACCTAAAAACCTCTCTTCTCTATTGCTATAGTCTTACTCGACCTTTAAAAACGTTTCAGATTGGGTGGTAAAATATGGTGCAAACACGCGTCATACTTGACATTAATTAATTACGGACTCGTAGTAATAGCGGTAATGTTATAGAAATAATAGAAATAGAAATAAAAATAAATAATAATAATAATAATGAATTGGAGTTATAGTTACTAGTAATACCAATCGGCTTTACTTCACTTCCATCTCTACGATATGCAAATATTCCATTATGTTGGCCGCATATATAACACACAGTTGGCTAGAATTTATTTCGCCCATCACGGCGATGGTCAATGAATCCGAAGTTAATAAATATATACTCTCGTGTGCACATACTGACTAAGTTGAATAAATAAAACTTTACACACCCCCCCCCCCCCTCCCTCTCTAGTGTTGTAGATTTCCTTGACATACACCTTGCGCTCATCTTATGGATGTATATGTCTTAAATTCCTATCCTTATCGAAAAGCCATCGAACACTTCTATACGTGGAATGATGAAAGCTACCATTTTTTTTTTTTTCAATATTCTGAAAGGAAATTCACTGGATACATCGATCGGGAGGACTCATATATGAGACGATGACTTTTTAGACTGTTGCAGCCAGCCGACTGGTCGGAACGCTGATGTGTCATCTAGTATCGCGTACCAACTGCTATGAAAATTCACATCGTTAGAGGCAGCTGTTTGCGTCTAAGGATGTTGAATATTGATTTGCATAAGCTGTACGAAGTCACCTAATTCGTTCATATTTCCTTATATTCATCTTAATAAGAGAGAATAACCTTGAAGGTGTGCTGTAGATACCATCGACTCCAATATCTTGAAGGAAACAGAAGTCGTCGCATCTGAAATTGTACCTAATATTTGGATATAATAGAATGGATCTCATAACGATCGAAGCATGTACTTCTTTCAATAGTGTAGACGAATGAAGATGGTGATACAAACGCGAAATGAAATCATGTTGCCGGGGAACGAAATTTTTTCCCTTATTGCTTTACAAAAAAATTGGCGGAAGTTCCCGAGACGGGTAGCCTAGTAATGAGTTGATGAACATGAAATAGATGCTATTTGACGTGGGTAAAACGCGTCAAGTAAGAAGCGCCATAAAATTGAAGCGTGGAGCGATGCACGTGCGTAAATCAGGAAATATGGCAACGATGACTTGAACGATTAGCAAGGATGACTCAAACTTGGGTAATCAAACCGTCCACACAGGCCCGCAGCGAAGTACTCCTCGTGAATATGGTCCTGTTACATTTGTTCTGACATAAAACGTGTGGAAAGCGTTCAGTGTTATTTCACGCATCTCGCTTTACAAAGAACTACAGGGTAAAACAGAGTTCCAGAGTACAATCTCGCAAATTAAAAATATTTGAGCAAAACCTCTCACAGTCCAGCAGTATGAAGTTCAATCCTTGGATCTTCCTGCAGGACATTATGGTCTCGTCCAGGACATTATGTTCTCCTGCAAGTTCAAACCCTTCAAATTCCGTTATCGGATCGTTGTTCGTTGCAGGACATCGCGTCTGATCTCGAATGTGACGTCCTCACTTTTTCGACTCTCTCGCGATCTCATAAACTTAATATTCGTTTTTATTTGTTTCATTTGAAAGGTGTTCATATTTGTAATGAGTTGCTGTCATATATTATCGATAAAGGAAACCAGTTTGTCCTCCTGGGCGTTGGATGTTCACTCAATGGACAGTCTCATTTATTGATTCCATTTTGTCGAGATCTTCTGGTGCTTTATACAACTCTGTCATCCAATTAGAGCTGATTTATAATGTGCTGACATTTTTATGCACTTCTTTTGTTCTTATATCGATATTAAATTCCCATTTATTCTAATTATGCGGGTAAAAATTTCGTTCCTCTCAGGATATTTGCTTCGTTTTCTCCGATTCTCGCTTTTCAACGAAAATAAAATTATCGTTGTAATGCACCGATGTTCATCTCTAACACCTATATGACATTATAAAACGTTCATTGTTCTTCCCATCTATATCATAACCGAAATATAATGTCGAAATACCAGCGTTAGTAAAGAATAAGACAGAGATGGCTGTTTGAAGTCATTTTCAAAACCTAAGCGAAGCGCCTAAATCAATAATTGACTGCAGCCAGCCGGCTGTCTTTGAGTGCTATCAGTGCGCTGTGCTAAAGCGGCTGTTGAAATAGATGCCACCACATCATCACTAACTGTGCAATAGACCACCAAATGAATGCTTGAATGCCCTAATCCATTCAACTATAGTTTGCACAATTTCCGCTTTTTGCATTAGCGATTTTATTATTCAACCCCGATATATGCTAATTTATTCTAGTGATGAATGCACACGATCTTCATCTCATTTTTTTCCTCCATGTATCGGTTTTATATGCTCATGGAAGTTTTAGTGAAATACCGTATTTTCGCATTCATAAGCCCATCCTGTTGTGTAAAGCATTTCTTCAAGTAGATGAGACTCGATTCACGAATATTTCCTTATAGTGCATCACTTCGTTGTTGTTTTTTTTTCATTCAATTTTCTTGCTAGTAGAGCTTGATTTCGTTAATTGAATCGTCAAGTGGATGATTGAGAGTACATCGGTTGATGCGTTTGTTGTGATATCACCGTAAAATTCCAACTACATGTCTCGCACTTCGTCGTTTCGTTAGTTTTAAGAGGGTGAAGGAGGTGGGAAGGACACAATTGAGAACTTAGAATCGTCTTTATCAGACCTAAGTGGAAGTTAAGACGATCGAGAAGAACAGATTTTCTATCTTTTCAAGAATCACTTCCTACAAATTTTCCCTTTAGTTTTGTAAATTTTATATTTAATGCATTCGCTAATAAAATGCTTTTCCTTATCCTCTTTCAATTGTATGCAAGCGAGAAATGAAGGATGCAAAAAATCTTTGATAAATCGTTATGTGCCATCGCAACCGGCTAAAAAAAAATTCCGGAGAAGAGTAAGTGGGGAAGAAAAAAAGAAATTAGGTGGGAAAAAAACCCTCAGATAAATTTCTGAAGATAGCTATCCGATTTCAAATGGAATGCTGAATTCGCTATTCGACTTTCACATGAGAGTTTATATCGGCTAATCATTTTCATATGCAAATTTCCCCACATTTTCTCGTTTGGAAATAATCCCATCCAATCAGAGTTGAGGTGGCAGTTCAAAAAATAGCGCCATTATTGTTATGCCGACACATAGTGGTTGATGAGATGTGACTGGTTGGAAGGTTTACATCCACTCGCCATCTCCTCCATTCTGTGTTTGTTGGCAGGGTGTGGTCAGGCAGATAGGGGTAGGAGGTCATCGAGGTGCTTGACGGATGTGGTCGGCACTTTCACCTTTAAAGGTGAGGAGGTGGGAGGATGGGGAGGAAGGGGCGTATGACACAGACATGACACCTGATCGAGGGAAGGCTTGCTTGCAATGGGGGATTGTGTGATTTGATGTTCTCAGATTGCAAGGACGCAATAGAGGCAGCATGTTGTTGAACAAAGAATTGTTGACGTTGGTGAATGGCAACTTTTTTTGGGCGTTATGTCGAGTCATTGCTCGTATTGTGTGAACGCTTGTTCTGTCGAGGGAATCTCAATGTAAGCGTATATAATATCTCTCCAGAAAAACTATGCATCAGGCTCCTCCGTGTGGGAGCTTTAAAAGATTTTCTCGGTCCGCGCCATGACGATGACCTTCCAATGACCCCTAACAATCTCTTCAATAAGAAATGGAGAGACAACAATTGGTTTGCCAGATTATCCACCTCCTGTTCTGGTGCAAATATCCTTTACACCGATGAGGGACCTCCTTCTATGTCCTTGCCATTCAAAAACTTCCTATCACATCGGTTGGTTGTAAGGCGTTCAAGTTGTCGTTACCGTCTGTCAGCAATATGATAAGGCACCGAGTTGGCACGTTAATGACTCATTGCACTATAAAGTACGGGGAGTGTGCAGCGCATCGCCTAAAGAACATGACCTATGAGGGAAATTAGAGAAATATACAGTCGATAAATGCGATTATTGAAGAGAAGCAGCAATAGAAACGCTTATAAAAGTTACAAATCATAATCCAATCTAGAGAGAATTTATTGTGACGATAGAGAATTACTAAAATTTATCATTGAAAATATTAACGTTTGAGTGTTAAGAAATAGTATTTGAAATGAAGAGACGATGAGGAATGAAGAGGAAGTTGCGAGAGAGTTTGCAAAGAGGTGATCGATCGATGCGCAGGGGGGTTGGGCAATTGTTATTCGCTATCGTTGAGTGCGCATATGTGTGCATTTGCGTTGCGCATTGGTTTTGGGCGACTCGATTGCGTTTTGCAGCACGCGTTTTTGATTAGTCATAAGCATTTCAGTACTCGAGAGGCATTGTCGAGAAATGGCCGAATCGGGCGCACCACCGGAGCCAGTACTTGAAGTACCGGCTCCACATGAGATTAAAATCCTCGAAACTGCCGAAGATATTCAGGTAATTTTCAAATTTGCTTACTTCGATAATTTTTTTTTTTATTCGAGTAGAAAGAGTTCTAAAAACGATTTCTGTGGTAATGATACGGGGAGTTGGAGTGGAGCGCTATTTGAAGAAATGATATGAAGTCATCAATATGATTTCTCCATATCAGATAGGAAGATGAGATGGATTTGGCACGATATGTGTTTTTTCTTCCCAGGTAATCACTCGTCCACGCCAATGTTCGGGTGGGAGAAATCAACGAATTTTTCTTCTATTTATTTCAATTTATTAGAATGGAAGCAGGCAAACACACTTCGAAAATTGTTACTTTTGGTGTTCTTACTTCCATATATGAAGAGCTTCTTATTGTCTCTTCATCGGAGCTCCTAAGAAGGTGTTTTTTTCGGTTTCAAGCAGAGTTTTCAGAGTGCGGTGATATTTTGCATCAAAGATTCCTTTCCCCTCAGAAAAAATTTTCTCGAAATTGTTTTATTTCAGATTATTTGACCATCTTCAATTTGGGATTCTTTTATTCGGAAATTGTTTATTATTTATTTTTTGAGAATATTTGTTACACATTTTTTTTTTCAAAATTGCTTCGATATTAGAAATTTTCCTCATTCATATTTCTCTATGAAATCCACAAATTCTCACTGTTGCATAAACTTTCTCATATTGATGATTGTTTTCTTTAGATTTGACTATGTAATTGTACAGTTATGAAAGCCTATCATTCCAGTGATGCATTTTTGCTTAATACAGGGGAGGGGGAGGGGGGGAGGTCTTTGCATAAATTTATGACATACCTTTAACTCTATAATGCTTTTTGAGTTGAAAAGGTGTTAAGTGATGTGGCCTATAAGAGTCCGCTTTAACTCAATATTCAGCTTATAAGTGGTATCAAATAGAAACCAAAAATATCATAGGTTACATTGAGATAAAATTAGAAAGTTTGAGGTACACTTGCAGGCATTGTTGAAATTTACCCTCAGTTTATATTACTTGAGTGCCCACCATCAGGTAAAATTACCCTTGGGTGCAGTGCTAATGGTGATTTCATTAGTAAGTAAGGATGATTTCGCCGAGCATTCTCTAGGATGTCGTTCTCCTTACTCAAAAGCTTTTCTTCTGGAAAATTGAAATAGGCTAGGATTCATGAGAGGATAAATCCGTGTTGCATTGATTATAGAATCGACGTGCTGAAGTGCTCGGCCATTATGCACAATTCAAAGAGTACGCAAAGAGTAAACGAGATCGATTGGAAGAGGCGCGCCAATTCCAATATTTCAAACGTGATGCCGATGAGTTGGAAATCTGGATTCTGGAGAAATTACAGACCGCTTCTGAAGAATCATTTCGAGATCCCACTAACCTTCAGGTAAATTTCCGGTCCGGTGAAATTTTTGATAAATTATTGCAACAAAATATCAGATATTTTCGATAAGATTGAATTATTGTGCTTTCTTCTCTTTTATATATTACTTATTGAGGAAAATTTAAATGTATGTGCTTATGTACTTGGGAGATTAGTTGTGTGGCTTTTTTTTGAAATTCTAGGTCTTCCAGTATGTGTATCTATAAGTTAAGCTTTATGAATGTGACAGTTGAGAATGTTAACAGAACCTTGAAGCACTTTTTTCCCTGAGGAAAAAGGTCTTACTCTGATGTGTGCGATATTAGTAGATCCCTGCTGAAAGTCTAGAAGTAAATCTGAAAATAAAGGGTCTTCTTAAATCGAGACAATTTGGCATTATAACGAAAAGCTCCAGAATAGTCGTAACAAAGAGGATGGGCGCAAAGGGCTTGTGGTGCATCGATCCTTAAATGGGCTCCAATCGGGTCGCTTCCTTCAAGAATGCCATCAGCCAAACACGACGTTTTTCTATTTTCGGCGACGGCGCCCACTCTCCATTCTTCCTCTTCTTTAGCTCTCATTATTGCTTTACTATTGTCTTCTCGTAATCTGATTCTTTAATTCTCTCCGCGTTTCATTGTGTTTCTGAAAGTCTTTCCAACCTTGCGCGTTGTCTTTTGCATTATGGGCCAATTTTAGCAAGCCAGTCGATCTATTCGGATATATGTAACGCATTCAAATCACTGATAAAATCCCGTTGTCCAAGATTTCTATATTCCGACAAGAGTATTGAGGTTGTTGTGGGCATCGATACGTTTTACCTGTGATGTAGTAATTTGAAAGTTGTTACCTGTCCAACCTGCATAGGTGATGAATCACACCTGAAAAATGCTTTTTGGTATGACGGTAAAGCAGTTGATAAACAAACCAACTGCTGGAATGCTTATTCGTTCATTGTTCAACTACTGCTGAGGACCAGTCATTTGGATCATTGCACCGAAAAAATATAATAATTGAGTAAACAAATGATTCCATTTAGTTTAAATGTCGACATTTCATAAAGGAACTTCGATATTAGATTATTTTAATGAAAAATCGTGCAGCTATATTTGATGGATTAAGGATAGGAAATACATCGATGCGAATGGGATTCAAAATTGTAATTTATATACTTTGCTATGCAACTGCTTTACATACTAACCGAGCTGTTTCATTGGCCTTAATATTAGGTATGTATAGGAATAGAGGTAATATTAGGTATAGGAATAGAGGGATGTGAATATATGTTTTGCAATATATTTGCAAAGTCATTTCCTACTCTTTTATAGAAATCGCTTGCATAATCATTCAAGAAGAATGGGGGAATGCTTAGTAGTGCGTCGAAGCTGGCGATAATTTCGAATTTGAAAATTCCACTTGTTTTGCTGACAGCCGATTAGTCGTAGCTTTCACCAAACGCAGACGTTCTCAAAAATCACATAAAAACTTGAGAACAAATTCGTAAATCTTAATTTCTTCTATAAACGCAGACAAAATTCAACGCGTAAATAATTTTGGCGCAAATGGCAGATCTATAAGTGAGCAAAACGCAGGTTATAAGATGCTCATGAAACTATTCATCTAAAATGGATTGATGCGAGTAGCGCATAGTGTTATTCATTTATCACGTATAGCTCGTAAAGAGTTTTTATTCGCTTTATCATGCACTGGGCTATATTTCTCTCTATGAAACCAAAGCGACTTAAGCGATATTTTCGTTCCATATAATAATTTCATTTTTATTTATTTGTATCTCTTCCCCCAAAAATCTTTTTATTTATTTCAACGTGGAGACATAGAAAAGATGATCCGTTGTAAGGGAGATCTGCACTTTTTTCTCATTCATCATTCAGCGGCATTGTAATATCGCGTAACAAAGGCGAACACTGAACGTGACCGTAATGAGGATGTAGTAATGCAGTTAGTTGCACGTTGTCAGCTGCCATCGCAGAGAATGGCCCTGACCCGTAGGCCACCAAACCGAGACGATGATCCATCGCGGCTCTCTTTTACACTCTCATATTCGTCTTCTCGTGAATATCGCTCGCTGCTTCGAAAGTTTCAACTCTATGCAACTGAAAAGGAATATAGCATCGATATGATGTTGACAGCGAGGTTGTCACCAATAGTAGTTGACGTTGGAATGCATATTGCGGTAGCGAGTAGACTTTTCGAATAGGGCGGATGAATTGAGGAATGGGGATACGTATCTTTAAGGGACCAACGTTTTCACTCATCGTGTTCACATCGATCGGTATTATTTGATCGCTAAACAGCTTTTGGTGTCTGTCTTGGATATCAAGGAAAATATGCGAAAGACTTAAATCGCCGTTTCTTTATTGCTGTTCTTCCGTTTGGCTATTGGCAGGTATATAATGCACAACCGGTAAACTTGCCTAATTACAACATATAGTGCCCTCAATGAATCTGTTGTTGAGGTGGAGTGTAGTTGAGGAAATACGATCTGCTGAATTGCAGTGTTACGTCAACTTGTCTTTACACTCTGGTTGAGCATAAAGTGAAGTATTTTGTCCCTTTTTTATATACTTGAGGTTTTGTTTGGTCAATTGTCGACCTTTTTAGCTTTGCGTCTTTAACACGCTTCCCAACCAGCCTATTGCAATCCATAAGTTTATTTATATCCTATTTGACTAGTCACTTTTTATGGAAATATTGTTTTATTTCTAATATCTCAGTGAGGGCTCTATTGGAAACATATCTCTTGTTTCGTTTTCAAATATTATTGTGGTAATGGTTTGGATCTATGATTGAGCACCAGGAAGAGGATTTATTTGCAGGCGAAGATCCAGAAGCATGAGGCATTCGAGGCGGAAGTGCACGCGCATTCGAATGCTATCGCACAACTCGATCAGACCGGCAATGATATGATACAACACGCACATTTTGCATCCGAAACAATTAAGGTGAACATCTCTTTATAGCGCGTCTACTTTCATTAAGGAGCTTTCTATGCTGAGAAAAGCTACTTTCTAGATTATGGATTGACTCGGAGGACAACATCCCCTTTATTTCTCATCACTTGCTTTATTGAAACTTCTAGCTGATTGGCTCGGAGGACAACGTCGTTGTCATTTCTCATCGTCTGTTCACTGAAACTGCAATCGTCTAAATGGCTGTCGGTGTTTATATTGCTAAAGAAAGGTGGCTGTTATGTGGGTGATTTCATGTGCAGTTTCATTCTTGAATAGGCTAACTGAAAAGATTGAATAATGTGATCTTTAAAGGAAATATGCGAGCGGCAATCATCGGAAATCGCTCAATGAACGAGATTTATTTGCATGAATTCGGCATCGAATAAGTGGTTTTACATTCATTTAAGTGTTCGACTTATAGTTAAAATAAGAGAATTTCAGAAACGTCTCAATGAGCTGCATTCGTTATGGGATCAGTTGTTCTTCAAATTAAAAGATAAAGGAATCAAACTGCAACAGGCACTTAAATTGCTGCAATTCATCAGGCAATGCGATGAGGTTTTATATTGGATCCGTGACAAAGAAGCTTTTGTCACTGCTGAGGATTTCGGAGTCGATCTTGAGCATGTTGAAGTGAGTCTTTCATCTCTTTAATTCTCGTACTCTTAGGATTATTGATTATTTACTGTAAAGCATATGGATGTCGGGGGCATTCGATTACTGTTGATCATTGACGAGCATGTAATGAAGCTTTTGGCAGTAATATATATTCATTTACATATTAAACTATTACATACTTATTTGCATATTAAATGAGTAATAATTTAAATTTGTTAGCGATTCTCATCACTTCCAGAAAGGGTGCAATGGTCTTCGCAAGTTTTCTAGGTGTTGCAACGTAAATTCGAGGAATTTCTAAAAGAGCTTGGCAATCATCATTATCGTATAACTGAAGTAAATCAAGCGGCGGACAAATTGATCGAAGAGGGTCACACCGAACATGAGACGATTTACAAAAAAAAGGACGAAGTGAATGATGCATGGCATCGACTCAACACTCTTGCGGCCACCAGGTTGGTTTTCATTTCAGGCGATATCGTTTCAGTATCGCGAGCCTCGAATTAAATACGTTATTTGCAATTATAAATTGCGAGCAAAGGCGTTTGTCCCCGAATGGGATCCAAACTGAAAACTACCAAGTCGTCGGTTTCTATTCCTGAGTGTGTTCCTGAGCTATAGAGGTGTTAAGGAGATTGTTAGAAGTGTGTAAAAGAGCACTGAAGTTGCCTCTTAGGATGAATGTTTTTGGAAATAACGTATATTACTGCGTATCCAAAAACGATTAGCGATTTTCCTCCCTTTTTTTTGTGAAGTTCGAAAGTTCTAAAGGATTCGCTGTAATTCTCAAGAAAATATTCGCTAGAGGATTGAGGATTGAACAAATAAAATAGAATTTATTCTTTCTGTTTCGAAAATTTCCAACGGAAATGATATTTGACATAATTTGAAACTATTTTCTGTTGCTGTGATATTCTGAGGCGTGCTTATCTACCTACTTTTCGATAGTTGTATTATTTAATATCACCATATTATGGCTTGTATTGGCTGGTTATATGTGCAACCTTAGACAGCAGGCATGCTGTCAACACAAAATACTCTCAGGTACAATTAGTGAGTTGTTTCACACGTTCATTTGAGGAGAACATGACTACCGCAGTCTATACTTTTATGTTTAGAGCTAGAATAATCTCAACATTCCTAAAGTCATCAAATTCTCCATCACTCCTTAACTGTTCGACTGTCAGCATTATGCAGGGTGCGAGTTGTTTATGCACTATGCTTTATATAAGGACCAATGAAGCATAGTCGCGTTATTTATGCAAATATGGGGTTGAATTTCAGACGTGAGGGATTGTTTGGTGCGCATCAAGTGCAGCGATTCAATCGTGACATCGATGAAACATTGGCATGGATTGGTGAGAAGGATGCAACTCTATCCTCCGATGATTATGGTCGTGATCTCAATAACGTTCAGGCTTTGCAAAGAAAGCATGAAGGCACCGAACGTGATCTCGCCGCATTGGACGCTAAGGTAGGCGGTTCATTTATCGATGATCTTTAATTCAGTGAGTAATGATTTCATTTGTGTCATTGAAATATAGCATTCGACAGATATGCAAAAAAGATGTCGTAGAAACTGATAATGGAAGTTGGTTTTCAGATTCACTAGCAACATTGGATTCTAACTGTCATTAGGAGTGTTTCGAAGACGCTCTTTTTATCTTTTCGATGAAATTTTAATTCACTTAACATTGTGTTTGCTTGTCTATTGGCAATTATTACCATCTCATCGATATCTTTGTGCTGCAGAGTGATATTTTCAATGGATTTTCGGCATGTTGATACGTTTATCCAAGTTTTGAATGCCTATATGGAACGGGAAAGCCTAATTGAACGTTCTACTTCAGATGAACTCGCTATCCACAGAAGCTGAACGATTGGCTCAGGTACATCCAGATCGTGCAGATGCAATTAATGCGAAGATGGATGAAGCGAAAGCTCAGTGGGCGGCGTTGAAACAAAAGGCACAGAACCGCAAGGATGGGCTGGATCGTTCGTATAATCTGCATAGGTAATTATCAGTGTCGCCGACGATGCTTAGAGGCATCTTTGTGTCTGTAAATTCCGAGAGCGGAGCAGAGGTTTTTGAGAATCTTTTCGGTACCAATTACAAGTTGATAGCGAAAAGTTCTTCTATAGCGTTTAAAGGATGGGAAGTAAGGAAAGTCCTAGAAATAACCTGTTTCAGGAAATTTTTATTTTTATATAGAAGGGAATTTGTTGGCTTTGAATGAAGGAAACATTTTAGATACTTGAATTTAAATGAGGAAAACTTGCTTAATAAGGTTTATTCAAGAGAATAATGCCAATAAAGCGTTCACATAGGTTCTTTATAGCGGAATCGTTATTCCGTATGATTGTTTGCAGATTCCTCGCAGACTATCGAGATTTGTGTTCATGGATCAACGATATGAAAGCGGTGATATCAGCGGATGAGCTGGCCAAGGATGTGGCAGGTGCCGAAGCGCTTCTCGAAAGTCATCAGGAACATCGGGTTTGCTTGTTTTTTGTGTATCTCTCAGCAAAAGGGCAACGCTGCCTAGCTATCAGGGCAATCTATGTCATCGTTCATCCATTTGAGCCGGACTCACGTCCATCGCTGCATCTTTTACTTACTACCTTTATTCATTCGTCTTTTCTCTATTGTTTGCGACAGAAGATGTTCTCCGTCATGACAATCACCAAACAAATGCAGTTGTTTAGAAATGCTGCACGCTATGCTTTATTTACGGGAGTCTTATGGACTGAATGCGTACAGAAGTTCATTCTTGCACTGCAATTTCACTGGTCTTCCATATTTCAAATTTTATCTATTCGTTTTGAAGTTATAATTTCACTGTGTATATTGAAATAACCTCTAGTTATTTTTGTGTAAATTATCTCTATTTTGCAATTGAACTTCGAGGCTGCTTTCGTCTCTTTCCCGAAGACTTCCCAATGAATTTTAACAAAAATCACGTCAACACCAAGAAGGGCTTTATTCGATGATGCTTCTCCTTCCTGTTCAGAGGAAGGAGATACTTTCGTTCAAATGACATGGCATAAATAGCGGAACCGTACATAAATAAAACACTCAGCGCTTTCACCTTTGATATTACCTTGTCTTCTACCATCTCCAAGTAGGTGGCGGCCGCGAAAATTCTTCTTCCTGAAAAGAAGGACTTCAGGATTCCTATAGATCAAATTCCCATCCATGCAGCGAATTTTAAAAATGTCCAGCTCGCGGTCATTTGTCTACCGTTGATTTATGTCAGACCAGCAGATGACGTTATAAAAATTGGTATGATTGTCTGGTTTGAATATCGATCGCCTCGACAGGTTGTAAAGTTTTCACAGAGTCCGTTTCCTCAACGTTTTTCAGAAACATTCCACAAAATCCTGCTCTCTCATAGCCGTCTTTCGGCAGTTTGGTGTAATCGGGCTCGGAATTCTTTTTATGGAGAATGCGGCGAACATTGCTACATGGGATGGTCGGTGCTCGTTCAGAGAGAAGCCGATGAGCTAGCTGGATTTGAATGTGATTGATGGTGTCGAAAACATCGTGGTCACTGGGTGGTGGTACACTACCTGGTGTTTCGTCACCCTCGTTCTTCAGAAGAAAGGAACACAGCCCGCACTTGAGTATCCCGCATTTGAGTTGCAGGCTCGGTATAGTCGAAGAACCATGAAGGAAATAAAAAGAGCAGCATACAGCTCGGAAGTGGGATGAATTAATGTAGACTTCGGCATATCTTGCTGTACCATCTGCCAGAGATGGTATTAAGTTTGAAATTTGAATTTATAGGGTGAGATAGATGCCCGTGAGGACAGCTTCAACCAGACTGCTGAAGCTGGTCAACGTTTGCTGGATGAGGGATCCGAGCAGTCGGATGAGGTACGAGAGAAGTTGGCACATTTAGCTCGTGAAAAGGCAGCGTTACTTTCGCTGTGGGAAGAAAGGCGCATTCTCTATGAGCAGTGCATGGATCTACAGTTGTTCTACCGAGATACCGAGCAGGTAATCTTTACTCTATGCACCAGACTTTCACTTTATCGTTTTTCGTTAATTGGAGAGCAGTAAAATGCACGTATTCAGATTTAATGTGCAATGAGTTGAAGTGGTTGGCTGATATATTCTTGTACGGCATTATGCCTGATGTTTGAGGGGTATTGTACTTTAACCATAATTTCTCTTATATTCCAACGAGATGTTCTTATAGATTTGATGATTTCAGTGAAGTGATGCATCACTCAAGTGCTCATTATTGCTAAGATGATTCTATTCTATTTGAATCACTTGTTTGGCTTTATGTTGGATGTTCTAAAGAGAACGATGTCTCTCTCCATTGTTGTTTCTATTGTATTCATTAATGCTGAAGGCTCGATGTGTCTAAGTTTGGATATTTACAGGCGGAAACTTGGATGACGAAGCAAGAAGCATTTCTAGCGAATGAAGATTTGGGTGATAGTTTGGATAGTGTCGAGTCATTGATCAAGAAGCACGAGGATTTCGAGAAGTCGTTGGCGGCACAAGAGGAGAAAATCAACGCACTGGATGAGTTTGCCACGAAACTTATTCAGGGACAGCATTATGCGGCCGATGATGTTGCTAAAAGACGTACTACCCTACTTGATCGTAGACGTCAACTTATGCGCAAGGTGTGCTATGCTTAGATTTTTTTTTTTGCTGTACCTCAAACCGACCGACCACAGAGGGAAATGAAAAAATATTTGGTCATGTCAATTGAATTTAAATGTTTTCCAATATTTTGAGTCGAGATATTGATACTCTAAAAAGGGAGTGCCTGAGTGGGTGGATAAGGATGGAAGGAAAGATTGGTGGCAAAAAAAGATGAGAAAAGGACATCGCGGATTTGAGCTCTGATATTATAATTTCCTGATGAGAACATTGTCCTTTCAGCAATCGTCCCCGGTGTCATTACCTGGCAGTCTAGTGTTACACATTCTTCATTTAAATTTATCATCCTGAGGTACCCGAATAATGCGCTATGATGGATTAATGTTTAGGCGGCAGAACGTCGAAGACAATTGGAGAATTCATACAGGTTGCAACAGTTCGATCGTGATTGCGATGAAATGGTCGGCTGGATTACTGAAAAGCTGAAAACAGCGAAAGATGATTCGTATTTGGATCCGACCAATATCCGGTTCGTTAGCATTTATTGATTCATCAATATCGTTGGTATATTTAAAGTGAGGAAACGTTTTGAAGAGAGAGGAGAGCAATTGGTTAGCGAAAATATCGGCCAAAAATTGAACTCGAAGTGTTTCATTTAATTTCTAAATAATGAAAACGAATTTATTTTTCAGAGGCAAACTGCAGAAACATATGAATTACGAGCAAGAATTGAAAGCGAATAGGAATCGTCTTGATGAGATTAACGCTACTGGTGATGCGTTAATCCGAGAGAAGCACTACGCTGCCGACCATGTGAAGCAACGTTTAACTGAGGTGGACGGTATGTGGGATGAACTGGTCGATGCCACTGCTAAGAAACTCGCTAAACTCAATGAGGCTGGTGATCAGCAACAATTTAACAGGTGCTGTAATTCTGTTCATCTCCTATCTCCTTTGATAGTGGACAACTCTTTTTTTGCTTTGTTCTAACGTCGGAAAATGAGAGATGGAAAGGGACAAATGGAATCTTTCATGCTTGAAAGGTTCACTTTTGGCATTTCACTTTTGTTTCTTATGCATTCAAGCGGAATATTGAATAACTCGAATATACGCCGAACTAATCCGAGTTGGCAGTTATCAGGTCGCCTTTCTTTTACTGTATTATTTTTTGCTATTTCATTGCAATAGTCATAAGATAATAATCTCAAATAAGGATCGCAGAAGTAATAAATTTTGTGTGCTTTCGGAAGGGTAACATTGGATGAGAGGTGATCTAGTTGATGGGATGGGGGGAGGGGAAATGGGGAATTTGCAGCGGCAGCATAGTGACAGAAACGAAGTAGAGTAAATCAGCAATTGAATTACTGGATTATTCCAACTCATATCGCAACTTTCTTGTTCGAATATTACGGAGTTGTTTAAATTTAGGTCAAGATTTTCTGGCTGTCAAAACTTTCGAAGTGATCGACATTTGCGCGCATTAATAAATTTTATTTTCCCACACCCGATGAATATGCTATTTTCCCACAAATGTATTTTGAGGTGCTTATCGTTTCCTGTTGAGTTTTGCAATGAATTATTGAATGCTCACTGCACGCGAAATTTTCTTCGTTATTCTACGTTAATCCCAGTAAATGTATTTGCGGAAGTTTTTGGGAGAATTTTATCTCCCAATAAGGTTTTGTCGACAACGGGGAATGCACGTAATCATTACGTAGCTTATTTAAAGTGTCTTCCATATTTAAGGCGTTTGTGGTTGCAGGAATGTGGAAGATGTGGAGTTGTGGCTTAGTGAACTCGAAGGACAAATCGCATCAGAAGATTTCGGTAAGGACTTGATCTCAGTGCAGAATCTGCAAAAGAAGCAAGCACTTCTCGAGAGCGATTACAACGCCCATCAGGATCGCATTGATAGCCTTCATCAACAAGCGAAGGCGTTCAGTGATGGAGGTCATTTCGACGCACCAATGATTTTACGCAAGGAAGAGGCACTTCGTACTCGGTAATTTTTTCTTTTAGAAATGATTAAATATTTTTCGACAACGAAGGATCAAATCGGTAGTATTTGTTGAGGTCGAATGACAAAACGTTTCTCAAGTGGACAAGTCGATTAGAAGACATATGGTGGAGCTTTATTTGGGAGGTATTGCTGTTCTTAATTTGTTTGAGGATATTATTGCTGCATTAATATTGCTGAAATAGTTGACTAACGAGGGATTGATTAGACATTTTTGTTAATCAGTTGAAGTTATTTCATTGAATTTGTGGTTTATTTTGCAGCTATAATGCGCTACGCGAACCACTGAATCGTCGTAAGGTGAAACTTGCCGAATCTCTACAAGGCAATCAACTCTTTAGAGATATTGATGATGAGTTGGCTTGGATTAGAGAGAAGGAACAGATTGCGGCGAGCACTAATCGAGGTTGGTTGGCTTTATTGGAACGTTGTGTGAATAAATAAGGATGACTTGCCTTCCTTCAAAGGCCTCCATCCATCTTATTTTGGAGAGGGGAGGTGGATGGAGGTTCTGTAAAGGAGGGCATGTCATTAATGGATGTGATGAGAACATTACAGTTTATATACTTGTTTATCATAACATCATTCACTGTTAACCTTTATGTCTAATTTAGTGAATTTGAGGCATGTCGTGGAACTGGTAAAGAGATAAACAAGAGTGTTGCTGTATAATTAATAATTATATCACTGGAGCTACATATAATGTATAATTGAGAGCTACATATAATGCACACATTAATATATGTATCACTGGAGCTCATACGTAATCACTCACAGTTCATAAATGCAGAACTGCAAGGAGCATTTAATGGTTTTTATAGAGGATTGAGAATTTTAAGGTCGTGATCTGATTGGAGTGCAGAATCTAATCAAGAAGCAGCAAGCGTTAATCGCAGAGATCGCGAACCACGAGCCACAAATCGATGCAGTCGCCGATGCGGCAGAAGCGATGGTCCAACAGGGACATTTCCTTGCACCGGACATCCGTGATAAATTGGCTCAACTCAGAGACAATTGGAGAACTTTGAAAGCAAAGGCAGAGAAGAGACGACAAGAACTGGATGATTCCTTACAAGTAGGAAACTTTTTGTTCTTTTTTAAATAGTATATTGTTGAATATTTTCCCATCGTTCGTATTGTGTTTAGTTATATCCCTCGATGAGAATATCCTGGAGTAGAGTCCCCTATAGTAGCATCTTCCAAAAATTAGAAAATGGAAACTGCTTACGACTTCACTACAAGCATTACATTTTTGTGTAACTGCTAATTTGACGAACAATAGGAGGGGATACGTTTTATGGATACGTTTCTTTTGTCTATAGCGTTTATAGATATGTATATTGCCTATTATTTTCTGATAGAATACGTTTTTGCATTAGCCTTTATTTTCTTCATCCGCATTAGTTATATCTTCCTTTCTTATGATCAGTTTAAAGCTGTTTAATTCGGAAGGTATTTTCTGAATTGATCCTAGCCGTCTCTAGAAGAGAGCATGCTTCAGGCACATCAGTATTTGGCGGACGCAAGCGAGGCTGAATCGTGGATGCGTGAGAAGGAGCCAGTGGTTGGCAGTACAGATTATGGCAAGGATGAGGACAGCGCCGAGTCGTTGCTTAAGAAACATCGCGCACTAATGTCCGATCTTGATGCCTTTAAGACGACCATCGACGTGAGTATAGAAACTAATCAACCGATTTTAGCACTAACACGCGAAAATTTATCTCACAATCCCTTCTGATAGGAAGTGCTTCGTTATTGATGCGGTGTGATGCTATTGATCGCATTTATTCTTTCTGCAGTTCGATGTGATGCTTATCTATAATTCGTAATACGAAGAAAAGTCACCTGTTTAAAGCATTTCAGGTTTCGTTTATTTCTTTCGGAAGTTGTTGAGGCATTCATTCTATTTTTAGTTTTCATCCACCGTCTCTATTGCTTATATCATTATTATAATTTTTTTTAAATGTTTGTGCTAGGTGATGCTTTTTTACACCCTTTATAATAGCGTGTGTCCTCCATTTGCAACTGCCTTTGGATTCGCTGATTAAATTGCCTAGTCATCATCAACCTTGTAGTAAGAGAATATTCTTGATATAAAACCTGCATAACTTCAAAGAGAGAAGCTGTGCGGTTGATGGCATTATTACTTTGGAAGGAGAGGCTGAAGCTGAGGGGAGGGATATTGCATTTGCAGTTTTCTAGTTCTGTGGAACCATAATCTGATGTAATTTGAGCAGAGATTTTTGATTGGAACAGGTTGACCATTGCAAAAGTTTTCTGGCAAAACTGAAGTGGCAATTAATATTCGAGTCAAGGTATGCACGATTTGTGGAAATAGTTTAGTGTTCAGTGGTTCTCTTCACTTCACGCTTTAGCTACTTCAGAAGGAAAGTTTTATGAAGGTGGTGCCGTGGTGCCGTTGTGTAAGTGTCTGTACCTGCTTGCAGTGCAGTAGAAGGGCTCCTGCTGAAAGTTTTGCGGATCGGTGTTTAAATTAGAATGGGAGGATTATATGATAAGGTGATAGGATGATTATATGAGACAGGGATGTCTTGACGTGTTATGATATTCGAATGGGAACCAGTGAAATAATGGTGATTTGCAGGAATTGCGGAAGCAAGCTGCTCAATGCAAATACCAAGAGCAACCAGGAGGACAACTTGGTCGTGAGTGTGTGCTCGCACTTTACGATTACACCGAGAAGTCACCAAGAGAGGTGTCAATCAAAAAGGGTGATATCCTCACCTTGCTGAACTCATCGAATAAGGTTACTCGCCTAAGTTTTCGAATTGAAATAATTTGGCTTGAAGAGTGAACGAATCGATTTTTTTTGTCGTATCCAAATTTTCATTGAGGGGTCTTTAAAGGGTACGCAAGTTCTCCTTTTTTTTAATGCAAACATTTCCGGTGATCTTACTGTGTTAAAGTTTACTTTCCCGCAAGGAAGTAGTGTCCTGATCAAAAGGGTTTCCTTCAAGTCTAACGTGTATTGGCAGTATGTTTTTGAATAGAATCATCGAATATCCATAGTTTTTTGAGTGGGGCTAAGTTATGAGTTCATTTATGGTAAATGTTTATAATGCAGGATTGGTGGAAGGTGGAAGTGAATGATCGTCAAGGATTCGTTCCGGCCGCTTACGTCAAGAAGGTCGAACCAGGTGCTGCTCAGCAACCTTCCCAACAGGTTCCCTCCTTTGTCTCCTTCTGACATATGCTTTCTGGAACTGGATTGGTACATTATCTATTTGCAGTCTGTGTAGTTGCTTAATTTCTGAACAAACACACATTTTGTAATTCTTCATCTTCCAAGTCGCCTGTGTAGCATGTTGTTTTATCCTTCATTTAGCAGAATAGAGGAATGAATGATGCTGCATGAAACGTTCATCAGATACCGGTCACTTTTGGGCCTAGCTCGATATAGGTGGTGACCATGGTAGTGGTCATTTTTGCTCTCGCTGCTAGCCACGTCATGTTATATTTTACAGTACTTCAAAGAGTAAGGACATCTCGATAAATAGGGATTCCGGATGTTTCTAATAAAAAAAAACTTATCTCTGCTCTTTCGTTGAACATGTTATTCGAGTCCAACCTTGAATGGGATAAATTTTTTAAATGATTTCTTCATCAGTTCGGCATCCATAGTTTCAAGGGCATACTACTTGATAAGATGAAGCGGACATCGTTTGTGCTAAGGTCATTGTTTTCTTTTTCTTCGTTTTCTTAAATATGGCCAATAAGAAATTTGTTGAGGTTTGCTAGAGTTATACCTGACTACCGCCGGTGTTGATGTAGGCCCATGGCTGAAGTCATCTCTTATTTTATAACAGCTTTTTTGGGCGCTTCAAGTTTTTGTTCATGTCATGTAGACTAATGATTAACGGTTATAACAATCAAGTAATTGAAAGAAAGCGGGGAATAGCAAAGCGCTTTTCAGGTTTCATCAATCGGTGCGAAGCAAAATGAGATCGAAGATCAATATCAGAAGTTGGTGTTGTTGGGTGAGACGAGAAAACGCAAGTTGGAGGAGGCATGTAAGGGTTATCAATTGCTACGTGAAGCTAACGACCTTGCCGAATGGATCCGATCACGGGTTAGCTTGTTGGCACTTTTCGGCGATCGCTCTTTTTATCTCGAATGCACATTTTTGCTTTATTATTTTCTCCCTCTACTGTATAAGCTTCCATAAAGCTTCAATGCTTTGAAGTGAGTGAATTATTCGCTATATTGCTGAGTCACTTCCAGAAAGCGCATTATGTTCAGTCATCCTTCCAGCAGCTAATGAAAGGGATGAACGATGGAGCAGCTTCGTATACTTCTATAAGGTGTTGCTGCTTACACAGACGCTGTGGTTTTTTCTGGTTTTGATTATTGTTTTGGAATATTGTTTGATTTGCTTACTTTATGCATCCATTCCATTTTCCCTCTCTCGTTTCCTCAGTTACTTCTAGCATCCGCAAATTTTGGAATTTAGAAGGAATGACTCCAATTTTTTGTTACTAAAGATAAGAAAAAGTCGAACTTTGCTCTTTGTCAAAAATTAGAGAGGGGAGTTGAAAATCCCCACAGGTGATTCGGGTGGTTCCGAGCCGAGCGCACGTAATCTCACAGGTTTTGCCGTTTTGTTTTTTTTTTTTTTTACGTACGCTTAACTCTTAAAGTGGAGCTAATACATATGGATTGGACTGATGTTCGGCATTCTCGGTCTTCTGTACATCCAATGAAATCGGTTTCTGGATTTTCCACGTACCTAGTGGGATCATTTCCTAATTTTCCATATGCGCATTGAGGTCAATTTTTCTGAGTAAATCAACCGAGTATCCGAATGCATTTTTAAGTACAACAGGATTTTTTTTTTTTTAATCCCGATAAATTGATGTGAATATTTTCTTTCAGAGATATTTTAATGATTTCATTTTCCTCTTCATTGTTCCCTTATTTCTTTTTCTTTGAATTTTTCGGTTGATATTCAGACTCTTCTCGCTGATGTGAGTTTTTGCTGATTTCTTTCGCTTTTATTTTTAGAAACCTTTTTTCTCTTTTCTCTTTTATGGTCTAGGAGTTCGTTGCTTTTGTGTTGTGCAACGCTAACAGTCTCTTTTTTTCTCCTTTTTCGGCTTTGCTGATAATATTTTGCTCAAGCTTTGCATCTTTAGCGATACACTATCTTATTTGATGGTGGCGATCTAGTCGATGTTTTCTGTGTTGATGTTGTTTCTTTGTGCTTAAAAGAATACTCCCCATCTTATTCGTCTGATCATTAACGGATGTAGACGAAAATGAAGTTTGGAGTATGCGGTTTTTTTTAGTACCAGCTAACTTTTGAGGAGTGGATATTGTAATAATACTGTTTGATGTTGGAACGGAGAATAGAATCGAAGGATGGAATGGATATAGCATGTAAGCTTTTAAACGGCTGTCTTCTACTGAAGTATAGATAGCAGGCCGTTCGAATGAATTGCTTAGATTTTTGCCTGAAGGAAGGAAAAATTTTAGACGGACGAACGGTAGTTTTGAAGTGATAAGCGTGTGGATGTTACAGGAAGCGGTTGCCGCACAACAAGAGATCGGTACCGATTTGGAGCAAGTCGAGGTGCTGCAGAAGAAGTTCGACGATTTCAAAGGTGATCTGAAGGCGAATGAGATGCGACTTCAGGAAATGAACCAAATCGCCACTGCACTTACTTCTGTTGGCCAAACCGAAACGGCTGTTAGGATCCGACAGCAGATTGAGGTGTGATATTTTCTTTCTAGTCACCTGTCATCTTACTAGGAATTTTTTTCAACGGGATCCATCAAAAATGTGCTGTAATTAGTTTTATAGGTTTGTTTTTGAACGGTGTTTGCCGGTCGAGGTCCTAAATAACATATAGGCTTTAAACACTGTATGGGAAAGCAAAGCTTTTCTTTAATTTTATCATCTCAATATCCACTGAGGTTTGTGGGGCGGTGCTAACTAGATTTAAGGGAAGAAATATCGCGTTTTGGAGACGAATACATAAGGAGTTTTTTCACGACACTTTATGGATCGATTATCTTCTAGAAACTCGTTGAATTGATGTGAATTGCTCATTTTAAAGGATTTGAATGCGAGATGGCGCGCACTCGAGGAGCAAACCGAACAACGTGAACAGCAATTAGGCTCAGCACATGAGGTGCAACGATTCCATCGTGATATCGATGAGACAAAGGACTGGATTCTAGAGAAGGACGAAGCTCTCGATTCGGAAGATTTCGGTAGGGATCTGAGATCCGTACAGGCTCTACAACGCAAACATGAAGGTGTCGAAAGAGATCTGGCCGCGCTTGGGGATAAGGTGAGTGTTGTGCCTTCGATATTTCGACATGAGCATTTGAGGGCTACACTTTAATGGAGTTTAGCTTAAAGGCAAGCATTTAATGATAAAAGCTGAAGGGTTCGGTAATGGTGGAACTGCCCTTTAGAATCTTTTCGTTGATATTTAGAAAGAAGAATTTTATGTATTATGGCGAAAGAGGTTTTTCTGAGAAATTCTTTTGATGGATTTTTCTTCTGAAATTTGGTGTAATTCAATTGTTACTTCTTTTAATTTGTTCACTTTTCATATTATATTCTTTTATTATTTTTTTTCTTCGAATTACTGGAATATTGGTCATCTTCAATGATTTTTGATGGTCATCACTGTTTAGTGACAGCCAGGTTGCCTTACGTTTTGTTAATTAATGGTTAACCCACTATGGCTTAGAGTTGAAATGCTGTTTAGCTCAGAGCTGACCAGCGGTCAAAAGGTTGAGGTAACCAGAAATTGAGGATTGTAACCTTTAGTTTGGAGGCGATGCCGCTCTAAACATTTTAATTCTTGTGTCTGTTATGGCTCTCACCTTGAGAGAAACTTTTTTTACGCAAAGTTTCGCATTAGAAGAGTTATTAAGGAAAGTTGGTTTTGCAATGAAAGTATTACAAGTTAAGCTTGACTGCACTGGAAAGTTGCAAAAAAAGCTTAACCTTCTGTTGCCGACTGGTTTTGATGATCTTACGCCGCCTTCAGGTGCCGACCAGCTGGTTTAGCCGTGGGGGAACTGTACAAGTCTTTATATCCTTAATATGGCAGGCTTAGGTTTGTTTCATATGTATGTGCTGTGTAATTAACTTGGCATTATAAATGTTTTAGATCAAAACACTAGATGAGAAGGCGAATCGCTTACGTCAGACGCACCCTGAGGCGGCGGAGCAGATCTACGACCTGCAACGTGAAATTAACGAGCAGTGGAATAGACTAACTGCTAAGGCCAATAATCGCAAGGAGAAACTACTCGATAGCTATGATTACCAACGATTCCTGTCGGATTTCCGTGATCTCATGCAGTGGATCGCTGCGATGAACCAGCTGGGTAGATTTTTTAAATTCTCTACTTCAAGTTTTGTAGAATTGCTTGGAAATAGTTTATTAGGTTTTTGAATGAATTTACTATTGTAAAATTTGCGGTCGAATTAGAGGAATAATTTAGAAATTATAAATGTGAGTCGGATAGAAGGTGAGTAGTGGTGCATTTATCGTAATTGATTATTGAAATTTGTTTGAAATGTTATATTTTGCAGTAATCAAATAGACAGAAAACATCACATGTAATTGAAATATAAACAGAAAGCATGGAAGTATTTAAATAGACTTAGGGGAATATCTTGGCGCGTGTGGAATTTTGGGGAAATTGGGAAGGAAGTGTCTATAAAAGTGCTGGAGGTGAAATAGAAGGGCTAGACATTCATCCATACCTCCTTCGAGGACGAGATCTGCGCAAAATTTTTTGCGGTTTTTTTGCAACGGAATTATAGACGGATTTAATATTTTATTGTAGTTTTTAAAGAGAGAAAATGAAGGAGGGAGAGGCTAGAATATAAAGGAGTTGAGGTTACAGTATCAAGCGACGAATTGGCGAATGACGTGACTGGTGCGGAGGCGTTGTTGGAACGCCATCAGGAATATCGCACAGAGATTGACTCGCGTGCGGCGACGTTCCACGCCTTCGAGCAATTCGGCAACCAACTGCTCAATAGCCATCACTATGCATCTGAAAATATCAAACAACGACTCGATGATGTTAACGATGCGAGACAGAAGCTTGAAGAGTAATATTTCATTGAAGGGAATGGCAAATGATGAGACTAGGCAAAGGCTCACTTAGAAGTTATTCAGTTGTTCTTAAATTTTCTTTTTATTTATTGCATTTATTTCTTTTCACTTTAATAACGATAAAAGTGTTAATATTATTTTAGATATTTTAGCAATAATCTCCGTTGCCTAATATGTTTCATTAAGAGAGTTATTGCAGTGCATGGGTTCGCCGACGCCATATTTTGGATCAATGCTTGGAACTGCAACTTTTCTATCGTGATTGTGAACAGGCCGATACGTGGATGAGCGCACGTGAGGCATTCCTTAATCAAGAGGATACCGGCGACAACGTTGAGAGTCTTATCAAGAAACATGAAGATTTCGATAAAGTGAGTTGACTCGGATTGTAGGCCAATGTTGCGTCTAAATGGCACTTTTAATAGGTTGTAGTTGACCCATTTCAGTTGTATCCCATAGTTTTAGTTATATATATCAAGATCCGACCTTGAATCTTGCTTGAAGTGGCGGAAATGTCGGTTAAATTATCGCTGAAGATATCTCTGCGAAGGTCGCTGTGATGAAACTTACCAAAAGTCGTCTATAATTCACTATTAAACTTTTCTAAGAGGAATTTATTCGTTGTATCTATTTCGCAATGGACTGTTTATACTAAATTACCGATTAATTACCGGGAATGTTTTGCATATAAGGGGAAAATTTTGATTTTACTTCATTTTATTTGTTGAGAAGATTTTTCAACGAATATAAAAGTGGATTTTTCTAGGCGATCGCCTCACAACAAGAGAAGATCTCAGGTCTACAAACATTTGCGAATCAACTCATTAATCAAGATCACTATGAAAAGGATGCAGTTGCGGATAAACGTGATCAAATTCTGCAACGTTGGGAACGTCTAAAGAGTGCGTTAATCGAGAAACGCAGCAAATTGGGTGAATCGCAAACACTGCAACAATTCTCGAGAGATGCCGATGAGATTGAGAATTGGATCGCTGAGAAGTTCCAAGTGGCTCAAGAGGAGAGCTATAGAGATCCGACGCATATTCAACAAAAACATCAAAAGCAACAAGCATTCGAAGCTGAATTGGCCGCAAATGCTGATCGTATTGCGACGTTGATAACCGCTGGGCAGAATCTCATTGACGGAAGCAAATGCGCTGGGGGAGAGGTTCCATCTGCAAGCGTTAAAAATTCCCTTCTAACCTATATGTTGTCTTGTGATTTTTCTTTGTGTTGTGCGGTGAAATCCCACTAACACGCATGCTAAAAACCTTTATTTCGTCTAGAGATAGTTAGTTGTTCGTGATTGCGATTGGGAAAATTGAGTGGAGAAGGACTAAGAGACGACAAATAAATGTCATTGAACTAGACAAGGTAAATGAATGGGTTGATGCCTAGTGAAGTCGGAGTCGACAGTGAGAAGAGTGTTTAGTTGACGGGAAATGCCGATTGGGAAAACTTTTTGTTTGGATTTTTAACCTTTTACATAGAAATCGAACTTTGGCCAAAGCAGTTTCATGGGTTAATCTGAATAATTTTCTTTGTTAAATAGGTTGCTAAAATTTTCGAAAGAAAAAAATTTTTTTTTAATTCGATAATAAAAAATGAATCGCCTTTTTGAATTTCTTTTCAAAGTTTTATTGCTTCTCGAGTTTCGTCGTGATAACGAAATGATTAACAGAAGCCATTGCAGTAAATTTGTTGAGTGTTATCATTAGAGCCCACTCGTCCACAAATTTAACAAGATATTTCCATGCTAGAAAGGTGCTGAAGAATTGTAAATGGATGATGAGAGAGGTGGTTAACTATGGGTTTTGAAAATCCATTTTATTAGTTAACTGTTGAAGAGGTTGAGAATGTTTTTGTATAGTAACTCATGTTTTTAGGTAAATGTCGCTAGAGCAGTCAATAATGAACTGAAATAGAATTGGGATTCTTTTGCCTCAGTAAATACTTAGGTATCTTGTGGTGGGTATAGATGAGAACTGAGGTGCATCTTTGTGGACTTACTATATGATAGCCACTTCAAAGAGTAAGTAATTGATTGAAATTAAAGGATGCGGTGTCACAACGGTTGAAAGCTCTCAATGACCAATGGGAATTGCTGGTGAAGACGACTTCCGAGAAGAGTTATCGTCTCAAAGAGGCGAATAAGCAGAAGAGTTTCATGGCCGCCGTTAAGGATCTCGAGTTCTGGCTCGGTGAAGTCGAAAGTTTGTTTTCGCTCTGTTTTTGTTTTATGCGAACATCTTCCTCAAGCTATTTTTTTTAATCTTATGAACTGTGATGCTACGTCAATTCGATGTCGCATATTCTGCGATTCTAGAAAATTGCCTCAGCGTTATAGAATTCTCTTTTTGTCTTTGAGATGTAAATGGTCATTTCCCCGACTTACTCTTTGACAGCCATAAGTTTACTCTGGTTAAACTATTTTTTGGTTACTAGTATTAATGTTTGTTATTTTTTTCGTTATTTTATTCGGATTTAGTTTGTTTCTTGCGAAAATTTGATTTTGTTTCGCTATTATTGTTGGTGGTAAGGAAACGAATGGAAAAAGAGGCGTTAATATTGTCACTTCTGCAGTTTTAACTTATATGCAGTAAGGGTTTGTGCCATTTTTTTTTTTGGAAGTGTTTATACGAGCGTTTTGAATTGGATAATTGAATACAGCATTGCTCGCTTCGGAAGACTATGGTAAGGACTTGGCGTCGATAGAAAATCTCCTCAAGAAGCATCAACTTCTCGAAGCGGATATTACGGCACATGCAGATCGTGTCTCCGAGATGAACACACAAGCAGATAGCCTCTTGGAAAGTGGCCAATTCGATCAACCCGAAATTGAAAACAGACGACGGGTTGGTCATTTGATGTGTAAATCCTGTTTTGCTGATTTGGCAATTCAACTCGGTTTCGAGTGCAGCGAAGAGGAAGTTGAAGTTGTATATAGTTATAGATAAAGTCAGCAAGATGAGCGTCAAGTTTTGCCGTCAAGTTTGTTTTTACCCTGTAATACGCTTTCGAGTTTGTAGTAAGTTTTTTGATTATGTACGCATAAGCATAGCTTTCTAAAGGGGAATTCTTCATAGGCCGGTTGTCATTGGTTTAGACTAATTGTTATTAGATATATATGAGAGTGAGGGGATGATTGAGATATTTTTGTAGCGCTTCTAAGGAAAGTTGGCCGTCAATGTTTTGGACTTTTTTTTTCAGTTTTCATTAGTGAAATTCGTTTATTGAATTATTAATGGTATTGATATTCAGGCTATAAATGAGCGTTACGAGAAGGTGCGTAATATGGCCGATGTTCGTCGCGAGAAACTAAATAAAGCGATTACGGTACATCAGTTTATTCGTGATATCGATGATGAGGAAGCGTGGATAAAGTAAGGATGTTTCTTTTTAAGTGGTCGATAGTCTTGTTTGTTCCTTACGCACCGTTGTAGATGTTTATATTCTTATATAAGAATTCGAGTGTAGTCTCGCACATTTGCGTTAGAGTTCGATTTTTTAGACGTTTCGTGAAGAGTGGACTCATAGTTTTGATTCTTCATTGGAACATCCGAGTTGCTACAGCAATTTTTCGATTTTGGACGGGAGGAAGAGGGGAATTAGACTCAGGTTTTAGTAGTAACAATTTCTGAACTTTAAAGAATAATATGAAACCTGCAGTATATCGAACTTGAGGATAGGTGTCTGCAGCTCGCTTTTGATGTGGTTTGTTGCTGCAGGGTGCCATTTGAGAGTAAGGTTTTTTGAAAGACCTCAGCCAGGCTTCCTATGCTTTGTATATATATATATATATATATATATATATATATATATATATATATATATATATATATATATATATATATATATATATATATATATATATGCGATCGCCGTAGGTTGCCCGTTTCTGTAGACTACAACCTTTCAGAGTTCATTTCTTCATTAAGGGCTTTTTGTAGCTAGCAGATCGGCGAAACAAGCGCAGTTGGTCGAATCTAAAGTGTGCGGTTTAATATCTCGCTATTCTGAATAAAGTTTCGAAATGTTGTTGGTTTAGGGAGAAGAAGCTGTTGGTATCGAGTGATGACTACGGTCGTGATCTGACAGGAGTGCAGAATCTTCGCAAGAAGCATCGACGTTTGGATAACGAGTTGGCATCTCATGAGCCTCAGATGCAGTTGGTGAGAGAGAAAGGACTTGAGCTATTGCAATCGTCAGATGTTTGTGTGCCAGAAATACGTCAAAGAATGGCAGCACTCGAGGAGAGTTGGGATCAAATTCGCAATATCACAGGGCAGAGGTGTGTATCGGAATAATTTTCATGTCTTTAATACCGCACAAAATGCTTTTCATTTTAGGAAGATGCATTGCTGAATATTAAAGGGACTTTGAAATAGTTGACAAATTTATCAACAATTGATTATTTTTTGACGCGATATGGCGCTGATTTTCCTGGATTTTTGCCGCATTTGAATTTTCTGTCCCTTCCCAACAATCTCCTTTCTCTAATCAAAATCGCAACCACATCTCACACGGTTTGCTGTACCCTATAGAGAGCTTTATTTTGTTGATTGCAGACATCAAAAATTGAGCGAGAGTGAAGATTTTCAAATCTTCGTTGGTAAAGTGGAGGAGGAGGAAGCGTGGATGAATGAGAAGCAACAAATTCTCTCGTCGGACAATTTCGGGGAGAATATGGCCGGTGTGCAAGGGCTTCTCAAGAAACATGATGCGTTCGATGCCGATCTCGCACTTCACACTCAGAGAGTCAATCAGCTCATCGAAGAGGGCCAGAAGGTTTGCAGTTTTCTCATTCATCATTCTTTATTACTCTGTTCTTTACTTTTTCCACTCTCTTCAAAGTCTAATCTCATTTATTCAACGGAAGATTCGTAGTGTGATTCTTTTTAACAAGTTATTAGTGTTTTGGCAGCGAATGGAAGACAACGATTGGTGTTTTTATTTGCTTTTATTTCTTCTGCGCTGAACTTTATTTCTATTTGTAATTGCCATTCATGCTTAACACAGCAATATTCATCTCCTGCTTTAAATTTGTTTCGCTCACACTTGTTTTGTAATATATAGATTATTTTTTGCGGGTTAGATGAATATCCAGGATGTATTCTTTAAAGATTTTGAGTGATTATGGATGATGTCTTAATGAAAATGGGTAAATATCAAATATATCTGAAATCGTTTTTATAGTGCCCTCTTTAGCTGTGAAGTTCCAAATATCAGTATTCTTTAAAATATAGTCCAAGCGATATCTTTTGCTGACGTCGATGGGTCGGTTTATTGTAATGTTTTAGTTGATCGAAGCGGGCAATCATCACAGTCCGATGATCAAGGCAAGATGTGAGCAACTACGTAACCGACTCAACGAAATCGCTGAGTTGGCAAGACGAAGACTGCAGCGTCTACGCGACAATAGTGCATATCTGCAGTTTATGTGGAAATGTGACGTGGTAGAGAGCTGGATCGGTTAGTGCATTTATTCGTAAACCTTTTTAGATCTGTGTTTCCAGGGAAAAGAATTTCTTGACGGATTTGAAGAATGAAGTGGTACTTGTCAATCAGCAACGTCCTGTGTTCATATCCTGTTGTGAGAGAAGCTGGCGTAAAAGCGTAGAGCTGAAAATCTATGATTCCCATGCATCCTAATTTCTGCGAAGAGTTAATCTTGTCAATGGGACTTTATTAATGCTTCATAGGTTTCTGAAAATTTCGTGATCTCAGGTGGACTCTGGAATGAGTTTTGTTTCCACCCTGTTGAATAAACTGTGCTGGATATGGGATAGTAATTATTCTTTATATTTAAGCTGAGAAGGAGCAGCAGGTACGTTCGGACGATTTCGGTCGGGATCTGTCGTCAGTGCAAATTCTGTTGACCAAGCAGGAAGCATTCGATGCGGGTCTGAATGCGTTCGAGCATGAGGGTATTCAGCGAATCACCGAATTGAAGGACCAGTTGGTCAATGCTCATCACGCACAAACACCTAACATCGAGAAGCGGCATGAGAATGTGATCGCTAGATGGCAACAGCTACTCGCCAATTCGGAGGCTAGACGTCAAAAGTTACTGAAGATGCAAGACCAATACAAGCAAATCGAGGAGCTGTATCTCACTTTTGCCAAGAAGGTACTCTTCTAGGTGGTTAAAGTATCTTTGGGGTGGTATGTGGTGTCATGAATTTTCGTTGAAATATCTGCCATGTCGTAAGCTTGCGATCTTGAGGTAAAATAACTTTTGCGGCATTAATCACTTTTTAACCAGTTTGAAGAGGAGCGTGAGTCAAAGTATTTTATGAAATTCTTCGTTGATTTTTGTCAGTTTCTTGACTTATTCGAACCTTCCCGGCTATCCGAATTCGATGTGCCATAAGGAGGAGGTCTAGCGTCCAGTACTTCGTTTTACTGATTACTTCACTTTTTGAATATTTATTAATACTGAATTCTGATGGATTCGTTTTATTTGAAGAGTTTATAAAGACCGTCAAGATCATTGAAAAAAAGCATTATTTTCTTTCTAGGCATCAGCATTCAATTCCTGGTTCGAGAACGCTGAAGAAGACCTGACGGATCCAGTACGATGCAACTCACTGGAGGAGATTAGCGCATTGCGCGAGGCGCACGCCGAATTTCACAAATCATTATCAACTGCTGAGGAAGATTTCAAGCAGTTGCAGCTACTTGATAAGCAGATCAAATCGTTCAACGTCGGCCCCAACCCGTATACATGGTTCACTATGGACGCGCTTGAAGAGACTTGGCGAAATTTGCAAAAGATCATTAAGGTATATGAGAAGAATCATTGAGGTGGGCTTATTTTAGGATGGTCGTTATAGTAGTGTGGAGCTGATGGTATCAGTCGAACATGATAGTCGACAAGATTGTCTAACATCTACTTTGTTTTATGTTTGCGGTCTGGCCAAGCAAATATGTGAATGATTGGCTAAGTGAGTAAGATCAGGCTATTTTCCAGGAATAAGCTACTTTCCGGAATAGGAATAGGCAATTTTCCGGAATAGTGAACACGATGCATTAATTTTATTGACTAACTTGATAGTTGAATGATTGCCTAGCAAAATAAAAATTCTAGAAATATATTTACCAGTATAGATATAAGTACGCATACAAATGAAGGACAACTATTAATATGCGCGTTTAGTTTTATTGAAGTTTGTTGAGTTGATTCGAACAGCACTATGATAGTTTAATTTCTTCGACGAACTTGAGAATTGAATCCATCGAGCAGTCATTTTGGCGAGTATTTTTATTCCTCGCTTTTTGCATTTTTAGATGTAATTTGATAAATTTGAGAATTCATTTCGAATTTGTTGCTAAATAATGATATGTTGAACTCAATGTGGGGAATCTCTTAAAAGGACTGCGAATGCATGAAGGTTTAGTTGTTGTAACATGATAGCGTAGCGCTATTCTAACTGCATGCTTATAGTTTTTTTTTTTTAAATGATGTCGATAATGTAAAGTTTGTATGTGGTTGATAATTAAACGTTGATATTAAAGGAGCGAGAGTTGGAGCTCCAGAAGGAGCATCGACGTCAAGAAGATAATGATAAATTGCGTCGTGACTTCGCGAGACAGGCGAATGCATTCCATCAGTGGCTCACCGAAACACGTGCTGCGATGATGGAGACGAGTGGTACACTGGAAGAACAACTTGAGCTTCTCAAACGGAAGGTCATAAAGTTTTGATCATTGTTGAAATGTGAGGTCTTGATTGGAATTGGAGAGGCGTATAATGCTGAAAGATAGGACGTCTTCATCTCTATTAGATAAGTGAATCGTCTGTATTATCTAAAAACTAGTATTGCACTGTAAAGAAACGCCCGGGTTGTGAAGTTTTGCTGTCGGGAAAGAACCCATGGGAACTTCTTTTAATAAAGAGCACGTAGCGTGCTTTTTAAAAGTTGCGCTTTATAAAAGCGCATCATGACGATGTTCTTTATGTGTATATGTACATAACTCCATGTGCTTATCTTACGTGCATGTCTCAGTGTACGATAGTTTCAACTCGATGACCACTGCGGCCGTGAAATTTTAACGGAGGTAGTTCACACCATGGATAACCTTATGTTCTTTTGCTCTGTCTTTATCATTGAACCATCAATTCCGAAAGGAATTACATTCAAGGATGCTAAATAGCTCGCTTACCTGTTGACCTGTGTGGTGTCAAAAAACGATTCTTTTGTTGACGGTTTGTGTGGGCGGTTGAGGCAGTTGATGCGTGGAAATGCTGTTTTGTGTACTCTGCTTTTCGTTGGCAACCTATGAGGTTGTTAGATGAGCGAGATGAAAAAGACCCTCCGGCATACCTCCTCATTTCTTCTATAAATTCCTTCGGAAATGACCGATGTGCGTTCACAGAGCTTTGATGCTTACCATCATGACCATCCCTTTGATCGTTATAATGTGAATGACTGATTAGATGGATTGCAATGAAACGTGCACAAATGCGTATTTGAGCTAGCGTTCGCCATTTGGCTACGTGAAACATGTACATATGAAGAGAAAAGGTACGCACATAAGTTTAATTTCGAAATCGCTATGATAGCGCATTTGAAGTGCTTCAGATTGAAGCATATTTTCAAAAGATTTGGAACGTTGTTATTTGTGCTTGGTTGAGCACTTGATGTGTAGCGAATTTCTTTGTTATTCCCGAAGCATCGCAGACATAGCGGTTGGATGCTCGGTGTTGTTGCATTGCGCGTATTGATTTGTGTTGAGTCACTTATCCACTTGCTCTTCAGGCAGTTGACGTTAAAAATAACCGCGCACAGCTGAAGAAAATCGAAGATTTGGGTGCACTTCTCGAGGAATACCTCATTCTTGACAATCGATATACCGAGCACAGGTAAAGTGTTGGTTGCTTTATCTTTTTTCGTTTGATATGAGGATTTATATTTGCGTAGTTATTGCGTTCGTAATTGGTGCATTTCATTTGCTTAATAATTCTTATCTTTACGTTTTTTTAAATTCAAAAATGAGACTGTATGGTTCTATGCAAATATGATTGCATAATTTTGGCTGAATATTGAATCGCTTTTTGGAATTCTGCTTCGAAATAAAATTTTCCTTTGTAAACGGTTTCATTTTATAAGTACTTGCATTGTTGTTAAGTGAAGCAGTTTTTGCTGTCATTGAGCTTAGCTTCAATGCTTTGAAATTTTTTCGTTATCTTGATTAGTGAAGGACATCGTGCTGCTTTGCTGCTCAGCAAGACGCAGATGGGTATAGTAATTCACTGAAAAGTTTGTGTGCTCAGCGAGTTAGCCCTATTTACCACTTTTGGGTTTTTTTTTTTGCGTGATCTCTTAATGTAAAGTGTGAGAATTGAAATGGATTGTTATTGTTTTTATAGTACGGTGGGATTGGCGCAAGCTTGGGATCAACTAGATCAGTTGGCAATGAGAATGCAGCACAATCTTGAGCAACAAATCCAAGCTCGCAATCAATCAGGTGTCACCGAAGAGGCTCTCAGAGAATTCTCCATGATGTTCAAACATTTCGATAAGGTAATCTTTTATATTTATGCCGACGATAGACTCAGCAGAGCCGATGGAAAAGTATCCTCATTCGTGATACTAGTGAAGTTTTTCAAGTGTCTGATCGGCACAGACAGGTCGCAAAGGGAAAGGAGATCACTTTAACTAGTCATTGTCTAAATGTTGATTAAGGAACTCCCTGATGAAGCCGTCAAATAAGCTCAATCTGTTCGCAGCTTGACACTTGCTCGTGATGATTTCACTCGTTCTTTTCCATTTATCGCTTTTGGCAGGTTTTCGACTCATTTGTTTAAATTTAAAAAAATATTTCAGGAGAAGTGTGGCCGTCTTGACCATCAACAATTCAAGAGCTGCTTGCGGGCCCTCGGTTATGACCTTCCGATGGTTGACGAGGGTCAGCCGGAACCTGAGTTCCAAAGAATTCTGGATATCGTCGACCCGAACAGGGACGGCTACGTCACATTGCAAGAGTACATGGCGTTCATGATTTCGAAGGAAACGGAAAATATTCAGTCAAGCGAGGAGATCGAAAGCGCATTCCGTGCACTATCCAAGGAATTCCGGCCATATGTCACTGCCGAGGAGCTTTATGCGGTAAGTTTATATGTATTTGGCGATTATTTTAGCAAATTTTTCTCGTATAGATGGTCGTTTCGCTTAAATTTAATTATACGCAATATCAGGTGCATTCTGTTTCACAATGATTGCATCTATTGATTTAAGTGGTATTTTCCAATGTTGTTTCCAAGCTCTCACAGCGACTAAGTTTTCGCAGAGTTGCAGAGTTCGATTATGCTTCATACCTTAATATCACCTGTGATTATCAAACATAAAAACGAATTTATTCTTGTCTATTTAAAGAGTGGTAATTATTTACTTTCAGAACTTGACTCCGGAACAGGCCGAGTACTGTATAAAGCGAATGAAGCCCTATTCAGACGCGATGTCAGGTCGTTCTGTGCCCGGCGCATTAGATTATGAACAATTCGTGCACACTCTCTTCCAGAGTTAACTGCAAATAGTGCTCTATCGATGCTGTTTTGTTGTATCGTCTCATATTATCGTATTTATGCTGTTATTCATGTTGATTGATCATGTTCATCTTTTTAGTTCTTTTTATTGGCAAAAAAGAAACCGTCTCTCTTTTTTTCTTAGTTCATAAGCTGAATTCGGCCATAAATGCATGTGCTTGCTCGAATGTAAAAACGATATTCCACCGAATCTGATCCAAATATGCATGTTGAAGGTGTCGTAGTGTCCATGCCATTTGTCCTGCAGAGCCCCAGACCCAGAAGGATGTTTTTCGATGGGCCATTTGTTTGGTTAAAGTTCTTTTCCATTCATCAGACACTACACAATAGGAAACTAAGGATAGCATGAAATGAATCTCATGAACCAGTCAGTTCAGTATGATTGCTGTGTTTGTGACTTCCAGGCTGTTGGGATTGGCTGCGAGATTGATCATGCGGAATGCGTTAGCATCTAGGGCATGTCACCATCTCGCAGGTGTAAAGCATGTGGTTCTTTTTTCGTAAATTGGCTGAATTATGCAGCTTTTCTTGCAATCGCTTTTATCCTTGTTATTAGCCGAATTCTCTGTTCGTATTCGGTTTACAATGATAACGCAAAGTTAATTGTCATATATTCGGTTCCATAATTTAAGTGAATTTTTTTCTGCTCTTAAAGCTTTCAATAAAACCTATGTGCACGAATATTTCCATTGTTCATGAATAATAGCTTCATTTAAAATAATTCCTAATGTGTATTCAATGCTAAACACGTCTTTGCGCCCATTAGTGCTTTGTCCCTCACAACTTCGTGTCGATCCATTGGCATAAAGTTTCCTTTCATCGGCAACCAACCAATGTTATTGCCTTCAATCAGAATTATATCACTGTTTAGCTGAGCTTCTCTAGTTTTATGAATGCGTGTGCACATGAAAAATAGGAACTCCGATGAGCCGGAAATCGCCGACGTGGCTTGGGCGACTTGTTGGAAAGTCCTATCTCTGGTGGAACGTATATATGCCGTTAAGAGCACGTATTCAGGTCATATCATATCGTAAAAGTATATTAGGCCGTTCGGTTCACCTGTGGGCTTTGTCTGGTTTCATTGTGAATAAGCGGTCTTGGTAGGGAAGTCGAACAAGAGTGGTGGACTCTGGAAGTAGTGTACAGGAGTTTCGTCCGTTGTGTGCACTGTGATGATCTTGATGGACAATGCCTTACATCTCTAGACCTAAGGAAGACGACGGAACAGCTCTACTACCTTTCTGAACGGCGGACAAAGCAAATGTTCTCAAACTTAGGCCAGATCCTGCTTAATCGGAATTTCGGCTCAAATTCAGAAACCAAGAAAGCAAACATTAGACATTGGTCAATAAAAGCAGATGGGAGTTTCATATTCCATCCGACTACTAACAAGCGAGCATTAAGAAAAGCGAGGTGAACTGCCTTATATAATTATTTGGGAAGGCTAAAGAGTTAGGAAGAAACGCCATCGAAAATCCATGTTTTCTTGCTTCCTGAGATTTCTAGAGAACGGGGAGTTGCAATTTTACAAACGTGATCAGCACTTGAGATTTCTGTTCTCATTAAGGTGAGATGATAGAATTTTAGTCGCATTAGGCTTTTGTATTGAATATATGCAATACGAAAATATTTATACGAGAAACTTATTCGTAGTTAGCTGAACGATATGCGAATTCACAATGGATTTTATTATTGATTCTCTGGATGAAACATTTTCTTCTTTCAAAAAAAAAAAAAAAACAAGTCGGATCAACGATCACCAATTAAGCAAATATATTTACATTAAACCATAGAAAAAAAAAAGGAACAACAATAATGAAACAATATTCATTAAGTTAATAGCAATAGAGATGGTTGATAGGCTAGGAAAGATTGTAAGTAAAAAATAAAAACTCATCGTAAAATACTTCAAAATATTGCCTATAGTCGATGAAATACTCAACATTATCCCACAAATAAAACATCAAATATTCGGAAATTTTCATATCCGCTTTATTCAAATAATTTGAAATATGCAAAAATCCTCCGATATAAAGTTGGCTTTATCGATATCCAATCTCTCTTAATGGGTGTTTTTCTTCGTATTTCTTTTTTTTTTCTATGTTCTACTATTTTTGCGTCAATTCAACGATAATCGACTTGTGTAACATGAGGAAATATTTGCGTATTTATATGCAAGCCACATATATGCATAACATTTTCTCTAAGCATATCATAATCTAAATTCAGATTAGAGTCGAGAAGATGCTTTCCCAAAAATTTTTGGATCGCCTCATAATTTGTCCATCTTCAACGAAATACACAAAAAAAAAAATGTTTCGCTATTTGCATTATAGCCGATCACCACGACTTGCAGCAATTATATTGGCCAGATGCATAACCAGTAACATAGCAGTAAGTACCAGGTGGACAGAGTGGTTTCATACCGTTACACATTAGCAATTTATGAGTGGATTCATCAATTACAGGCTCATTTCCAGCCGGACATACACCGCCAAGAGAAGACATCCTTGTGTGAGACGTTGCGGCCGTAAGGGGTGGTAGAGTGGTCATTAATCTTGGTATTTTGATCGGTGGCCCAGTAATACGAGGTCGAGGTACAGAATTGGATGGTCTACTCCAAATGGTTGAAGAAGCTGCAGTAACATCGAGTCGAATTGTTGGCAATGTGGATGTGGTATAATTATTAAGAATGATCTCTGAAATCATTGGATTTTAAATGAAAATAGTGAATTACTTTGCAATCTTTTGTTTGGGGAAATTTATTTACTTGCGGGAAAATTTATTTTTTTTTAAATTTATTCGCAAATTTATTTATTTGGAAACTTTTTTATTCTATTTGCAATGTTTAATTTTATACTAATTGCATTACGGGAAAAATCATTTTCTAATTGCTTTTGATTTTTTAATCGTTTCTTATTGCATTTTTTCTCATCATAGAATAGAATAAATTGAATCAGTTCCGACCATTAAAAATCAATAAAAAATTTCTTTTCCGTTTGGGAAAGCAATTGCCCGATTTTCCCATTCTCCAAACTTCCGCCAGCCAAGAGTAAAGTGGTTTGAGGGAATTGAACTAAAAGCTGAAGTCATTATATATGCTCAGAAGATTTGCGAATAGCTGATGGGTATATCCACCGCAACTTCAGTGCCGCTGAAATGTTACAAGGTATCAACAAACACCAATGCCATCTGCACAATATGCGTGCTGTTTCGCAATAATCGAGTCATATTTACCGGTATCCCAATGACTTCATAGAAAACAACACTATAAAAAGGTTATCAGCACTTGTTTGGACTAACGGGTATAAACCAGCTGGCAATAACAGTCTATAGGAGGTATGAATGGAGATTCGCCTACGTCGACGGAAAAACATCGAAACAGTTAGCGAAAAATGCGCGACAAATTATGCGCAATGTTGACAAACAAATGCGAAGTGCAGAGAGCCAGACGACTAAAGTCAAGCAACCCGTTCGACGTTCGCTTCACTTTCTGCAGTGTTCTATATAAACGGCATGCGGGGACCGATGTTTGGTGCGTTCGCTTTATGTCTAGATTGATCGCCGCAATGTTTCGCTGATCTCCGGACTCTCACTTCGGTTTCCCGCGCCCTATTCAGGCTGCACGGTCGAGACCATGTCGCACTCGATGTGACTAGGCTAGGTTCAGGCTGAAAACAAGCCGAAAGCATATGAATTCCCCTACCCACGCACCAGGTGGAGTCCGCATTCCTTAACGGGATGCGCCTGCTCATTTTCTCGATTTTCAGTAGGCGTGTTGGGCCATCTGAGTTGTGGAAGCGAACGAATGGTAACATGTGAAATCAATATCTTCCTTCATAGCCCAATATAATTATCTAAAATGTGGCACTTAATCCTTCCTCCTCATGACCTTATGACCTTAATGGCGGAGGTCACTGAAGTCCTCCTCATACTAACCATTTTGCTTTTTTCCTCACTTGACATTATTCGTTTGCTGTCATCGTGAATGATATGAGATTATTTAATGCTATATGAACGAACCTTGAATGGATCTGCAAACGCCGTCACGTTCAATGAAACCTGACTTGCATTTGCAACGATGCACAATGCAGATGCGATTATCATTGCATTGTGTATCATCGTCGCATTTCGTTCCATCTCTTTCTCCTGTAGAATTCAAAATGCCGAAATTTATAGCGTATATTCAATTCAATCATTAACGATTTTCAAAGCGGCTTCATTTGAGCAAAACTCTCATTACTCTCTAATATACTAGCAGCATCATTTTGTGGTATTAAATTATTCTACTAGATGAGGAAATATTTTATTCAAATATACAGCCTCTCATATGTGTAATAATTTTATAAATAGTTTTGAATATTTTGCGGTTTTTTTTTTGCGGAAAAGTTAATGCAAATGCAGAGAGATCAAAAACGAAAGCAAAAATTCATGAAATCAGAGCGAAAAAAAAATCCATTTTTTTTCCTTGAATCTTGGAACGTCTTATATTGCCGATTTTTGCGCTTTATTGCTATGGTGATCTCTAATTCTTCACTATACTTCACTAGCAAGTTGAATGAGTGCAATACTTTTGTGCATTATTTTTGCAATCCTTGAAAAGCTGATTTCCCTATATTTTTGCAATCCTTGAAAAGCTGATTTCCCTATATTTTTGCAATCCTTGAAAAGCTGATTTCTTTAGTTTCCTTTATTTAGTTTTTGTAATCTTTTCAATCTCGCTCTCTTCATATTTGTGCATTATTTTTGATAAGATGAAACATATGCATCATATCGAAAATATCTATTCCTCAACGAAAATATCTTCTTACATATTATATTTCACTGTTATTCCCTTTTCTATTATTGCATATAAAAATTCAGGAATACGTACGGAGGTTTTCATATAACGCTATAGAGATTTATATCAGCATCGTGTGGACGTGGAATTCATGGCAGCTACTAGCGGAAAATTCGTCATCACTGCTCATATGTTAAAAAATAGTAATAACACCATATAAATAACAATCTTGGCATTAATTTTACTCCCATTTACTTGCACTTTTAGCAGTGACAACTGCGGGAATTCCCCTAAAGAGAAACCAAAAAAAAAAATTCAGTGGTGCCAGATAGGAGTGATTATGGTGGCAATGTCACTATCAACAATTGCTACTAGGGTACTTATGTTTCCTCCTTTCAAATAACGTTTACGGTTTTTATTTTTCGGAATTTGCATGTGAAAATTTATTATTTTTGTTTTCGGATAGTGAACGGTTTTCCTCTTTGTCTTTTTTTTTCACCAATTTCTGTTTGTTTTTTTTTACATTGTGGAGAAGCAAAGAAGAGATGCTAAGTACTGCTATTATATGAGTACCATTATTAATTAGTAGTGCGCTTTTACCAAGTGCTTTTATTGTTGTTGATAGTAAGGATTACTCGCTAATAATAACTGATAGAATACCAGTAATAGTGTTGCTATCGTCATTGACAATTATAGCAGTAATGCCCCCCTAATATTACTCAATACTCTCTAGACTAATACAGTAACAAATCTTACTTTACTTCATTTAGTGGTGTAATTATATAGTTGTTCCCACTAGCACCACTACTACGTTGTTACGTTCCTAGATTCGATAGTAGTTATGAATGCTATCAGTAATACTTCCTAGAAACCATTACTACTTACTTAACAATACAATATTCATATTTTCTACTCAATACTACTGCGCTGTTTATCCTCATCAGCAACATTTATTGTCATTATTTGCTTCTCTTCATATTACTGCTTACCATCACATCTAGCACTGTTTATACTACCTCTGCTATTAATAATTATAATTTTTTTTCATTCGGCAAAAGTTTCGAGGGGAGGAGTTATCAAGGCGGATTATTTATCACAGAGAAAAACTATTGAGAACGAGAGGAAATGAGCTCAAACGAAGTAATGGGGTGGTCTAACTGGTAGATAATAATTGACAAACCGAGCCTAGCTGATGACATGCTTTGTGTTAGAGGAATTGTCGTAGTGGCGAGTGTCAGACATACACCGTCAGATATGACTTGATTCGCAGGACACGTACACCTTCCACCGATACAGCTGCAAGTGCGTTGCCTAAGGAAGGAGCAAAACAATGAAACCCGTATGAACCGTTTATGGAGCGCGAATGCCCTCTATGGGTAATGGAATCGTCGAACATTAAGAAACAGAACTTTTAAAGGGTCACATCAGATCTCGATAGCATTAGGTGGCAATATAAATTCTTGGTGAATGATAAGAGGAGGTAGAAGTGGGGGGGGGGGGGGGAGGGAGAGGGGAGAGAACTTAACTTCGAGTTGAGCGCATAAATCGCAGAATTGTTTGCTTTTGGAAGGGAATCAATCGTCATGAGAGTTTTCTCTTGCTAAAATTATAGGTTGGAAAGTTGATGTTGACGAAATTAATTGAAATAATACTCGTAATATAATTGAGTGCAATATTTTTAAATGCTCATATTTCTTTTGCAAACTTTTTGCGGGAAAAAATGCTTAGAAATACTTAAAATATCAACGTTGCGTTTTGAAATCTCTCTTTATTTAAAAAAATTAAAAATTGCAATATTTTAAACTAAACGATAAAATGACGTAAATAATTGTTTGAAGCTACTTCAATGATGGATGTTTTCGTTCAGATCATATAGTTGAAGCGACGATTAATTTCTACGGTAGCAGATGTTTAAGTGGTGACGTACCTTGAACCACCGGTACAAAGCACATCTGCATCGCATGGTTGTCCAGGTTTAGCGCTTGATGGATTTAGGAGATTCGCAGCTAAAGCAGGTGAGAAAACAGGTATCTGTACACACTTTCCACTCAATAAGAAATATCCGATAACACATCGACATATTCCTTGTTGGCAGCTGTAAATAACGAATATGAATCATTTAATATCTAACATATAATTGAGTTCACGAGCAATTGCTTTTCTTGATTTTTGATAGCTTTATTATTATGTTCGATAAAAATAATTAACGCATCTATTTCTATTTGAGATAAAGGCCTCCTTGAAAAGGAGCGCCCTGGAGCGCCATGAAATTATAAAAAACCTATTCTTGAAATAGTCTCATATTTAAGAATCCCTCGAAATGCATACGTTGAAAAGCGGAAAATCAATGATGTAAACATTACTCGAAGATCCTTTGGTCGGATCCTATAATGCTGATACGAATGGTGTTCAAACGACTCTCTGCATGAAAATAGAATGAAAGCAGAAAAGCAGCTTCTTTTGGAAATAAAAGCCCTTCCCTCGAATATAATCCCTCATCGATTATTGTCAACTAATAGCCTCAGGGTTTCTATTCAAGCAACTTGGTGTATATGGTATTTCATGCAACCTAGGTAGGTAGACGAAGAGCTAAAAATTGAGTTTGCAAACCGTCCTGAATGAGTAAATGAATGTTGCATAATTTCCTTCTTGAGTTCACTTTATGTTCGTCAAAACCAATGACTTCCATTCAATCCGAGCAATATGTTCAAAAATTTCAGACTCGGCAGGCCACTTTTTCGACGCTTTTGTGAAATGGCTTTGTGGTAATTGGGGCTTTTTCGAACTTTTTTATAATTACTCTTCGAACATAATTAAAAGAATGTTTTAATCTCTACCGACAGTACTACTAGGTAAGGAGAGTACATAGAATCACGATGTGCGACTGACTTTTTGCAGTTGAACGGTCTGCACACTTATTGAGTGAATTTCAATTGCTGATGGATTGTGGATTTTGAGTGTTAATATACGCAAACGATTTCCACAACAAAAATCATGTAAACTTACACAGAATCATCAGTACATTCAGTTGCGGCATCACATGGTTGACCAGGATTTGCAATACGCGCATTTAATAGCGTACCATGTTTTGTGCATTTATTGTCGATAATAAGAGGCTTTTCCGCCGGACATAGGCATATCTGTAAACATATCGATTATTCCATTGAGAAATGGGAATTCTCTTTGCAATTATCTGTTAAGTTGTGATAACTATAAAATCCTTTACTTATTTGATAAGAGGATCAAACTAATTGATTTCATTATTTTAGTCAATTTCCCACATGGCTTTGATTAAAAGGTTGAGATTGATCAAGGCTCAATAAGGATATGTAAATTCACTCAAATATGATTAATAAAAGTTTTCAAAGAGTTGCGCGATTAGAGAGAAAAAAAAAAACCGTTGATTAAAACGTTTGATAGCAACAATATACGAAATCGTCTAAGAATGGCATTCATAAGATATGAGTGTTAATAATTATTGCATTAGCATTTATTATTATTTCTGTAATTTTCCTCACTTCAGAAAAATTGAGAGGATGATCGATTCAAAGAAATTTTTTCCTCTAGAGTTCTTTAAGAGACATAAATCGTATATTTTTTTTAATGCAAGATATAAATTATGACTAGAATTGGCGATATATCGGAAAATATAGCAATTGACAAGTGCAACGAAGCACTTATCAATTGATAGCAGTTGTTTTCTCCTCAATAGACTAAATTCCCCGTAAAGTTTAATCAACACTAAAAGAACTTGATTTGTAATGGAATTAACTTATTTAAATAGGATCACATAGTTCAAAAAAAATAATAATAAATAAATTGAATACCAGAAGAAATATTATGGAAGAAATGCGAAGTAAAAATGATTATCTTGTGATCATTGAAAATGCAAAAATGTGTCATATATACCTTTTCATCCGAGCAGATTGCTTCACCAATACAAAATTCTCCTCGTGCACATGATTCATTGGGAAATGCGAAATGAATTACTGCAATGATTAAATTTAACCAATTTAGAAGTAATCGCATTTTTATTTACTTATGAAATTAAATGAAATAACAAATTTTCTTTTTATTTATTTATAATAATTCGTCCACAATATTAAGCAATACGATAATTACAAATATTTAATCTCTATTAAGCGTTATCCCTCAAAAATAAATTCGTTGATTGAAAAGAATCGATTAATTTCTATTTAATTTCCATTCATATATTCGCTATAGGAATTTAGAAATTTAATTCAATGTTTATAGCGAACTTTTTTTTTTTTTTGATTTGCTAATCATTTATTTTTATTCGGTTCTCTATTAAAGAATTCCCCTTTAAATAAGCATTTTATAGTTTATAATCGCAAATAGCGTATATCATAATTATTGACAACGATAATTGAAAGAAATTAAAACAACGGACAAATGAATTTAACTGAAATTTTCTAAGAAATTTTTTAAAAAAAAGGCAAACGAGCGGAAATTTTATTTACGTAATAAAAAAGCAAAGAGAACAAATCGTTTAGGAAAAATGCGAAAGGTTATGGTCAAGCATTGAAAAAAAACACACGCTTAGAATTGAAAAGGGGGAAAAAAGAGCAACCACTAACGCACTCAGTGATCCTAAACGAAGGCGAGCGGGAGGACGGGAAGGGAGGCAAGGGGGTGAGCTAAAGGGGGAGGAGGTGGATTTGGCCATTGGCATTGGTCGATTGGAAGGAGAGAATAAATGGAAGAACGAGATTGTAGAAGGAAATATGAATTTAGAAGTGATCTCTGTAAAGATCATCCAGTAAAAAAAATAAGGATATCCTTAAATTAGTGCTAAAAGAGGGACGTTGTAATCCGATGAGATTGCGACATGGCTTCTAGCAACATATTTCAATTCCGCTAACGACAGCAACGATACGATGGAAAACATAAGAGGAATAATTCGCTCGATGAAACAAAGCAGAGAGCAAAAAAAAAACAATTAGCGACAGTAAGTTTAGTTACTATAGCTAGGACGTATGTCATCAAATTTACAACTCAAATTAAAAAGAAAGCGCAGTCGTCGACTCAACTCCTCCATTCCCTCCCCCTACCTCCTCCCCCTTCGGGAGCCCGTTTATGCGTCCATTTCCGGCTATAAATAAAGGTGAGCAAGGGTCACCTCGGAGGGGTATATAATTTTATTGCATTCCAGGCGTATTGTGCCATCCTGACGGTGCAGTCTCACAGCTGCACCCAACAAGAGACATCATATCTACATAATCATCATTAGCTATCACAGTTTTATGCTTTCGTTAGCGGTAACCAATCGAAGGCTCTATCTGATGTGAGATAGCTAGTGATTCAGTGGCTTCTTTAAATGTGCTAAACAATTCGTGATCGATAAACTCTGACATATTTAGCATTATCTTTCATCGATGTTGCGTGAATTCGGCTAAATTGATGGGAGGCGGCAAATAAAACTTTAATACGTTTAATGCAAATTGCAAAACTTCCTCATAGACTTCCAAGGAAAACATTAATGCAAAACAAAGGGTTCATGTCTTTTAAGCATAGCGCAAAACAACAACTTCATATATTCTATGCAAATTGCAACGTTGCATAAATGCTTAGTGATACTTATTTTGTGAAAATATGGATAAGCAATTAATATTTGATGAAATGATTTGCAATCGATTAGTTTCGAATATTTTGAGCTTATATATGATGAATAAAATCAAAATACAATTCAAACATTTGCATAAATATGATTAAATGGCATTCAAAGAAAATTCTTTCCTAGAAAATCATAAAAATAAATATTCAACTCAATAAATAGCGGAAGTTTTTGAAGAAAAAAAAAACAATTGATTTCCTCAAAAAGTAAGTAACCTTTTATTTTTGTATTAATAATGTAGAAAATAAGTGATGCAAATATCAGCTTATATCGTATTTCCGTTTCGATGTATTTCTGTAATATTTGTGTTTGTGTTATTTAAGAAAAAAAGGGGAATTCCAATAGAACGTAATCGATGTGTGTGTGTGTGTGATTTCCAGGTAGATGGATTTCATATAAATTCCGTCTCATTATTTCAAAAAAAAAAAAAAAAACGCCTAAACATACTACACCTGGAGTTGGAGTGCTGAGGCTAATCGAACTTTTCGGTTCACATCGAGCTGTCAAATCAGAGCTGGCATAACCAGCTGGGCAAATGCAAACACCTTCAATGCATAATGAACCACCGACGCATTCATCTAGGGGTCCTAAAATCGTGTAATAAATATAATATATGTAAAGCAATTAAAATGATGTAAATAATTTCTTCTATATAGATATCCTAAGCACTATGCGGACGATTGTTTCATACGGAATCCTTATAGGATATTTCAAAAGAGGTTCTCTAAGGCACGGTGTTCTAGCAATATTTCAGCAGCTATCGATTCCATTCTCGTGCAATGAAACTCCAGGAATAAAAATCGAGTAAAATAATCATAACAACATACATAATATCGTAAGAATTTGTGTCGTAGAACCTCTATGTGATACCACAAAGAAGTTGATGCACACTGGAAGTTTTTGATGCTTTCAATTGTAGAGTAAAATTTTTTCATTCATTAATAAAAGAGTGGAAAAATTAAATAAGTAAGCATAAATAAATATTAAGATATAGCAGCAAGGTTGTGCTGGATGTAAATGTAATAAATAACTTAAAACCTAAGGGGAAAATCGTAAAAACTTTCTCTTCGTGCCTAAAATAGAGATTTACCGCAATTGCTGCCCGGAACAGCCTTCCGTGAAGCAAACGGCGTTCCCGTAGTGACGCTTAGCGGTAACCTCGTTGTTAATTCTTGAATGGATGGATTCGACGTAATCCATTTCAATTCAATGATTGGTCGCACAGTTGCAAGCGTCTAAACAATGCTCCATTTCATGATCGACAATAATAGTGGCTTCTTTATAGACAGTATGGACAATATGGACAATATGGACAAATAACGTTCGCTATAGTCAAAGACTTGCTGAGCACATAACGTACGTACTAAATTTGTGGGCCTTTGAAATTTAGACGTAAAAACTCCATCGGAAGTTGAACATTCAATCGAAGAGTTTGGAGGGAAGAAAACGAAATTGAAAAAAATAATTAAAGACAAGACATCGTTAATACCAACTGAGAGAGCGGAACATTACATAAGATGTTGCAGCTCTGCCAAAATTGTACGTGCCATTTGAGTATGACAACAGGTGAACAGCTCTACTAGTAGAGTTGGCACGATATGCACTTTTGCACCCTGCTCATCACACCATCCAACCAACGAATAATCAGATTTACGCGATAGCGCCTTTATATTTCAACAAATTTCATCGCTATACAAAATTATTCATTTTTGTATGTTTAGCCAATGTTGAAAGAAAATTCGATCAGCGTGAATATGTGCCACTATGAGCCGGCTTTTACTACAAGCCGGCTGCCGCAAAGCGAGAAATTCACCTTGAGTTAAATGAGTGGAATTCTTCGCTCCGTTAAATACCTACAAATTACTAGAGAATTTAACCAATCAACACGAAAAATGGTGTATAAGATTACACTATGACCATTTAGGCAACCTGATGATAAACAGTTATCGCAATATGGCTTCAACGGTTCCCCGTCTGAAATTACTAAAACGACAGACAGACAGACAGAGAGACACATAAATATGCATCGACTTGCACTATCGTTTGAAGTCAACTCTACAGCATTATGTGCTTATTGTGTTGTGCCGTAAATAGCTGTAGGATATTTTCCACAAAGGAATAAAGTAAAATACAACTAAATCGATTGCCTGTCGTGTTTGCGAGTCGACACAAATTCCCTTCATGACGATCATTGAGGACTCTGGACAGACACACCATCCGTCACGACACACCGAACCACCTGTGCATTCTTGCGCCTCGTAACAACTGCCACCTGGAGGCGATGTCGATCTGCCATCCTCTGCAACTCAAAAATGACCACTACCAAAAGGAAATGCGTAAGACAACGACATCGACAATCACAAGCGTTAGCAGTGTTAGCGTTGTAAGCGATGAAGTAATTGCAAGGACAACGTGCAATGAACATTCTCTGCAGATGTGCACAAACGTGAACTTTGACCTATAATTGGTGGCGTTGCTTCTAACAGCGATATTTTTTCACCTTACTTTATGAATAGAGTAAGAATTTAGAATGTATTCTAATGTAGACAACGGAAGAAACTGAGTATAGAGAACGAATTTATGTGAATGAATTCTCACAATCTACAATTTAGTATCTCACTATGCAGTTTGACTTGAGGAGGCAATGTTACGACAACAATTATTCCCTGTTTTCATCGCTTAGTACAGTCGGGTAGGAAAAGTTGAGGAAGGGGAAAGGGATGCGATGCGAAGTTTAATAAAAAAAAAAGAAAACCGTGCAACTTCCTCAAAATTTAACAAGAGCTGAAGAGGTTTTACGGGAAATTATAAAAAAAGGCAAAGTAAATTACCTTGGGATTCTTCTAGGATTTTCCTACCTTGTGGGTTACTTTCTACCCACCGATTTTCTAATCAAAATCTAGACTAATCACCGCAAAAGCACGAGATAAAGCAATAATAAAAAATGAAGATAGCAATGAAGCGATTCGGACGAACGGACTTGTGAATAACGTAGACGATGAGCTTTGGTGATTGCATACAATAAATGGCTTCTAATATAACCTCTAGAATTGCAGCCATTGTCGTTCGTACATGAGCGATTTCGATGGTCACACGAAAGCCTTTCATAGCACGATGCCGAATCATTATAATGTAATGATGAATTGAGTGATTTCCTTCTAAGATCATAACAACGATCCGTTGATGAATCAGGATAATATCCTTGTTCACAAACGCACCATCCATTTAAGCAAATCGATCCACCATTGCAATACGTTTTATTAAGACAACTAGCTCCTGGATTTGATGAATGCCATGCTACACATTTGCCTACTTTCAATGTAGTGTGTTGATCACAGATACAGTAACCATCCACACATGATGCACCATATCCACAGAAATCTTTTCGTTCACATTGCTCTCCTGGTAGCCGTAAAGGCGTACAAGTTTGATTTATTGCTATGAAACGATTATCACAAGAGCAGATTCCATCCTTACAGCGATTAACTTCTTTGCTCATCTCGTTCGGTAAACTCTTTTTAGTTCTTTTCGTTGTTATTCTCCTTCGGTTAAACATTCCTCGAAATGGGATTCTTCGGATTTTTTTTGCAATTGAATTGCAACTTTTATCGATTGCAATATTTCCATTGAGACATTTGCAAATACCGTCGTCACAAAATGATCGCTCATCGCAAAACGTTTCTTCATTGCAACGTTCACCTGGCCATCGAATCAGCTCCCTTCGAATGCATTTCCCATTATATGCCATGAACTCTTCATTGCACTCACAAATCTTCTTTTCCGAACAATACGAATCAGTCAAGCATACCTCGTTAATTGAGTCACAATTCATGCCGGGTAAAACTTTGTTAGTTTTTGGATTCGAACGAGCTTCAACGCATCTGCCAAATAGCATCCTCGTCCCAGCAGGACAAACGCAAATACGTGCCATTTCTGCACATACCGAATTACCAACGCACAGTTGTCCTTGTCCACAAGATTCACCTGGAGAAGCGACGATGGCGCAGTGAGAGGAAACATTCGTCTTTCCATCCGCGCAAACACAAATGCCAAAATCACACTCACCGCCATCCACACATATTGTGCTAGAATCGCATATTTCACCAACGAAGGCAATGTTCACATCATGTGGAGCCTTTTGGCATTTGTCATCGATGAAAAAATTATTCTGTGGGCAAAGACAAACCAAACCATAGCCTGGAATATTGGAGCACGAAGAACCTGCCAGACATTCCTCAAAATTCGCACAACTTTCGAAGGGACGCGCGATTCTTTTAGTTGGTACTATTGCGTCAGTGTTACCGTCATTGACTGTTTGTACGATCTCGCTGATAGCTTGAACACAGATGCCATTCTCTAAAATGTGTCCTTCGCGACATCTGCACCAATCGAATTTGCATATCGAATTGCCGAGGCACATTTGATGTTCGCCGCAAAATTCGCCTGGCATTGCCACTTGTTCATACTTGTTATAAGTCTTCTTCTGCTTAACATGTGTTGAATTATTTAGTGTGGTGACCGCACGCATTGGTGATGCTCGAAACGCGCGGAAAGGAAAACTCCCAGCCCCGAGATAATATGAAGGGACCATTCCTTCCGCTCTGACTGGCAAAGGATTTTGCAAAGGAAATAACTGGGAATTCACATTGGGCAAAAGCAGTTGTGGTGATGGTCCCAACAATATCTGAGGTGGTGGTTGCATTGGTAACTGGGATGGTGACCCTAGTGGTACGGGTATCATATTCGTTGGTGGTTGAGGGAACTGTTGGAGATGAGGTGAGAACATTGGTAACGTCGGGTCACCACCACCGGTCATGCCAAGGGATTGTGATTGAAGCTTCCATGGTGATTCATCCCAAACTTCGTGGCCATCTATAGCATGGAAATAATCCTCACTCTCTGGCTGGAAAGGCAAACTCATAGAAGACAAATCAGCGACATTAGTTCTGCTAATACTTGCCATACGATGATCGTCAATAGTATTGCTGTCTAATGAAGCAGATTTCAATGGTGTTAAATGTTGATGTGCTGAATCAATAAAGGAATTTGCATTGGCAGTACCAGCAACTGGTTGCCATGACAGCTTCCGCATTGGCAATGGATTGATTCCTGCTATATTCTGGATCCCATTCTGTTTGTAAAAGCCTCTTCCGCTATTGTCCGTAAAAGACGGCTGCGGTCCTTGTTGGTTGCGGAAGGTCGATATAGGTGACTGTCCATCATCAACGCGTGCGCTATTTTCGAACGGAAGAATCGGAAAAAGTTCATTCGATAATGAAGCAAGCTGATGCTTTGGATCCGTGAGCGAAGACGATTCAGCAGATAATTCATCCGAATTGAACTGCGACACTGCTACACAGCAATGGCCATCCCAAAAGTACCCACTCTTACATAGGCAATAACCGTTATCGCAATATGAAGTACGGTCACAATTGGCGCTCGTGATGCAAACAGGTCCCAGTGGTGCAATGGCAGGATGACATTCTCCTTTGCTCGTTGCCATGCCTGCGGTGCATTCACATACACCGCTTGCTGAGCTACAATACGAGCTGTAGCCACATATTCGACCACTCGAACAATCTTCGCCCGGTCTCGCACCCTCATCAACTACGCAACTGCCCTGCTTCTCCAGGTAACTTGGTCTACACACGCAGAATCCTTCAGTACAGTAAGCATTTCTCGGGCACTGCAGATCTACTTCACATCCCACGTGTAGCGCGACCGATCTCGGCAAACACTTTCCGTTCATTACAGCATAGCCATCTGTGCAAGTGCAGAGAAAGTTCACACAAAATGCGCCATTCGAACAAAGGCCTTGCGGTGTACAACCTTCCCCTGGAACACCGGTCCTGAAATCAAAAAATGGTGTCTGGGTACTGAGTAAAAAGTTATTTGTAAACGTTCCTCCTTGAGTGGGCGTCGGAGCTGTTACCACTGATGGAGTCAGAACTGTTTGCCATGGGTTATGACTAAGCGATGGTTGCAATTTCTCATTTACATTGACTATCGGCGAAAAATTTCCATCGTTGGTGCTCGTACAGCTCCCATTCGCGCATGTCGGTTTAATAGAGCAAGAAGTGACCTCACAAAGGTTATTCGCAATTTGCGTACCAAAGAGTGCTCGAAAGGCATCCTTGTCAAGAACAGCGATAGTCATGTGACTAGCATTCAGATATTGAGTCATCTTATGCTTCCCTTCATTTTCATTCTGTTCATTGATATTCGGTGGCATTGTGTTGTAGCTCGCATAATGAGGCGTTTGTTTTGCGGAAGGACCTTCAGAAGACGTATATAAGGGCTCAGCTGGTAGGATACAGTGACCGCTTTCATTAATCACTTCGATCATACTGCACTCACAAATTCGTCCTGTGCATTTTGAACCACCCGTGCATATTTGACCCTCTGCACAACTCTGACCGGGATTTGCCGCCTTTCCGTTCACTGCTGATGCACATTCAAATCCAGTGTTAACCAGCCCACCAATGCACACGCACACCCCGTAAATACAGTACGATTCTCCGACACAGTCCAGGCCTTTCAGTGGATTGCAGTTACCACCGGGACGTACTTCGTAGACTGCCTTGCGGCATGTGCCGTCAACGAATGTCTCTCCTTGTTTGCACCGACAGATCCCACGTACGCACTCGGTTCTGAAAGGGCACTCACTATTCATACGACAAACCGATCCGACCATGCGACGCTCGGCCACATTCGCTTCTGTGGTGTACTCAATTGACAGAGCAGTTGTCTCTGCAATACATTCGCCGTAAGTGAGACGAGTTCCTTCCGGACAAGTACACATGCTCGCCAAACAAATAGATCCACCGATGCATGATGTTTCGTCATTGCAAAATTGACCCGGAGCAGCCTTCACACCCTTCTTGATTACTTGTGTTGCTTTATTCTGTGATCCCACGCACTCATCGTTGATGATGAGTTCACCTTCGGCACATACACAGAACCCAGACGCGCATGTGGAACCGCCAAGGCACATTTCGCCATCCATACACATCTGACCAGGTTTTACAGCAACTACCCTCGCCGACCTGGTCCGAAATGGAGCGGTGGTGGTACTGGTTGTTCGACTTTGAGTTGCACCAGCGATAATATTTGAAAGCCTTTCACATCGATTCCCAACAATGCGGTAATTAGCAGCACACATACAGACACCGAATCTACACTGACTACCATTGGCACATTTCTGCCCCATGTGACAGCTCTTTCCGGGCATTGCAATGCTAGCTACGCAGCCTGATTCCTCCAAACGGTACCCATCAGGACAACGACATACAGCTAATTCGCAAACCGAATCACCCGCACAAGTCTCCCCATTGGCACATCGTCCTCCTGGCCGTTGCCGACACCGACCAAACGCTTCAACAGAGCCATCAATACACGAACAAATTGAGCTCGAGCACACTGATCCACCCATACAACGATCCTCTTCGCTGCATTGACTATTGATAGGCTTGAATGTTCCGCTCATTTTCTTGCATTGACCATCCTGAACTTCAACAAAGCATATAGTTCGAAAGATTTTTCATTATTACATCCTTTCATAGTTCTGAGTCCATTCAATCGAAGACTATTGCTAATGACAGATCACTGTAAAACTGATATGGTTAAATTATGTGTGAGAAAATTCCTTCGAGCTTACTTCATTACGGCGCATTGTTGTCACTTTCGTGAACATATAGAAGACAATTACCGAATGCCACTATTAAGGGTCATTTTGCAATTTCATTGAAAAGAGATCCATCTCTTACATGACTACACATTAATCTCTCTTCATATAAAATTGAATTTTGCATTAATTATTAACAGTAATATTTATTTAGTTCAGAGGGAATACTCAAAGAATAAATATCAATATTTTGAATTGTAATTAATTATTGCATAGAATTCTTTAATTATGTAACATTCAAATGAAAGAAGAATACAATTCGATGAGTTGATTATATATTATCATTTTCCACTAAAAGATTTAGGCTCGTTTTAAACTTTGAACATACCTGCAATAAGAACCCTTTAGCGCATTGACACGTTGACTTCAAGCATAGCATTCCTTTTGGACACATGTTTGCGGAAGTGCATGATGCGCCTAAAGTCAACGTACGTATTGCAGATTGAATGCCGGTGCCACGTTTCCTATCCTGACCGCATCCGTTCGATTCGGTACAAATGCAAACACCATCAATACACTCAGCATTTGGACCACACTGAGATGAAGATTTCGTGTCGCAACTCGAATTCAGTGGTAATATTTCAGGTTTGCATTCGTCATCCACTCTTACGTAACCATTGATACAATGACAAACATCCTCTAAGCAAATCCCTTTCCCATCTGCACAACTATGCTGATCAGGCCAGCATTCCAAACTACTCTTTCTATACTGTTTCCGGGTCTTGCTCGGTAATGACCTCTTCCATAGCCGAAATCTTCTTCTGAAAGGCTCTACGCCTTCCACTAATGTCAGATTAGATCGTTTAGGCTTCTTACATAATGTATTTTCACGCATCATTCCTGGTGGACAGTCACATTTCCCGTCGAGACATTTTAGGTCGGGAGGACATTCATCTGCACTTTTGCATTTGTGCCTAATATTCGATGCACTGAGACGAATATCTGTTTTGTTGACGCATTGCCGCTGAAATTCAACGAGTGGCGGTGGACATTGACAACGGGAAGCAATGCAAACAAACTGCGCTGAGCATGCATCGACGCCCAATGAACTGTCACATGGACTGCCCGCATAGGCGAATCCTGAAATCATGTGCACTCGCACACCATGCGCTCGCTAATATATACTGCAACCGACTAAAGCGTTGAAATAACTCATCGGAAAAGAAGTATGACAGGTTCTTTCATCCTCGCAAGGATAGACACAGGTAAGGATGTTCAATAAATGTCGAGCTTATTAGTGAACAAATGAAGGAGGTTAATAGGATCTTAATGCAAAAAAAAGAGACAGCGTTTAGGTCACAAATCAACATTTTCCGCTATATATTTTCGAAAAAAAAGTTAAAGAATTATCAAGTATGTGCAAACATCGATCATCAGGCTTGTTCTACTCAAAAAGGTACTTGATGGAATATATGAAACAGATATACGTTCTCAGTGAAATTTTCGGATGGAATATTTCGAACAAATGGCAGAAAGAATTTTCTTATATTTGGAGATTATGCATGAAAATAAGCAGTGTGTAAAAACGTAAGAAAATCTTGAAGATTGCCTAAACATTAGATTTTTATGGAGTAGGTTATTGTTATCCAGCATATTGGAAGTTATACAGATGGTTAATGATCACTACATTCATCAAACTTCAATTAGAAGAGGTTAAAATAGGGAAGGAAGGAAAATGTAACACGCTCAAGGGTAGTTTACATGCTGGATAAATAACGAACAGGCAAAAGATAATACCGGAGTGACAAGTTTGCTCGATTGCTTTAAATCCTTGTGGGCATACGCATTGATGATGAACACATTGCGCGCCTGCATATGCGATCGAACACTGTAAGTCATAGTCACATCCTTTTTGTCCTGGATAGTATACTGCAAAGATTTCCTTAACGAACAAATTTGCCAGAGAAAAAAAAAAGAATATTCCAAGGCAACCAATGAAGTTTTCTTCGAAAGTCTCTTCAATATATGTGGATGCCTCTTCCGATTATTTTTTAAAATAGTTTTTAAACATTAAAACCACATAATATTTTGTTGATCTCCTTGTTGCATAATACAGTAAAAAAAAAAAAGAAGCATCTGAGAAGAGCAATAAAATTGGTCATCGCTGAATGTGTTAACAAATTAATCACAATCATTACTGATAAATTACTAAAAATATTCCAAACTTTAGAGGAAATTAACGCTGAAAAGGTAATAAATTCGAAAAAAAAAACTGATTTCAACGAGATCATATGAATGTAATAAGTATGACTACCATGATGGATGAAAGAACGTATAGTGGATGTACGAATATGTGAAAGTAGAATACGATAGGCGAAATGAAATTAATAAAATTACTGTAACGTTACCTTTTTCGCATCTCGAGTTGACGTTAACATGCGTCGAGAGACATTGACATGTTGGTGGATTTGTATTGCCCTTACAATATGCACCAATCATACAATCCGTATTGACAGAACATTGTGCACCCACTTCCGCATGTTTATTACCTCCATAATGAACTTTCATTAAGTTCGGTTTCGTTGTGAAAGATTGTGAAACGGATGGAAAAGTGAAGGAATAGTAGTCGATTGTAGCGGTGCTTGGTGCAATTGTCGTCATCACTAAATCAACAAAATTACTCCACACGTTTCCCTCATTTGAAGATTTCTCTTCAAGCCATTAAAAGACCATTTTTTTTTCTCTCTAAATCTTTTGCTTTAATGAAACAAATTGCAAGTCAATGGAGAGTACCCATTTTTAGAAGCGAACAAAAATAATACTGGCGAGGAAATTCGAACTTTTCCCTACGGTCAGATTTTACCTTTTTTTTTGGCCAAAGAAGTTCCATCATTGCTTTTGTCTAAGATAACGTTGCATTTAGAAATTAAATCCATGAAAAGAAACACTTATGTTCTGAAGAAGACAAACAAGTACAACTTATGAACGAAGAGATTGCAAATGTTTACCTTTCCGTTCGTTTTTTTGGAATCTTCAATCCTTTTTTCACGACCTCTTAGCAATTAATACCTTCTTTTCATTAACTATTTCAGTTGAAAAAATACCGTTGAAGAGGAGGAATTCTTTGGATCAGTCTTAAATAAGAGGGTTTAAGAGAAGAGGTAAAAATGAAAGAAAAAGAAACCAACTTGGTGGGAAATTCGAAAATGCAGTAATTGGTATACAAGAATCGCCCCGAAGTTCTGTTTCGGATGGGCAAATACAAACTGGAATCGTCGGATCGCAGATCGATCCTCTTGTGCAGATCTCACCATTGGCGCATTGCTCACCAGGACCTATAATTAACGATCACCTATCTCTAAAGGCAATATGATATACTGCTCTTATGGCAGTAATATATTTGGATATTTTTTAATGTGATAGGGGTTATAGAAAGGTTTGCCCCGTAAAGCTTAAATCAACCTAGTAAGGCGCATTATCGTCCTCACAAGGCGTTCTTAATTAATTCTGCAACCGCCTTAAGCGAAGTAAACACTTTAGTGCAAATTTCCTCATTTAGTGCAAATCATTGACAGCCGTTATCATATGTTCAGGTTTGACTTGTCCGTATACTTGTCCGGATCAACAGGACGACAGGTGAAGAGATTGATGGGCTAGTTATCAAAAATAAGCGAAAATGAGTGTATCACTTCATATTTAATATATATCAGCATATTGTACGTTATCTTCCATAGAAATTTTGAAGTTTTCAAGTAAGAATCAACATATTATTATGCGATTAAAAAACATGGATGCTGTGTGCGATGAACGGATGCCAGATATGTTGCTATCCTATGCGCGTTTTCTAACTCTTCACTTCACCAAGCAATTTCACTATATATATATATATATATATATATATATATGAGTGCGCGTCTATGTTTTAAACGGTCCGATTATTCCTATAAATCTTGGGCAAAAAAAATCTGCGTTTTGTAGAACAAACGCTATACAATGAAAAAACAACTAAAGCAAATTGTCAGCAAGGTGTTTTCATAGACTCTTTCACCAAACTGATGAATCAGTCCGGAAGATCGTACAGACGACCATCATTGTGCCCTCATTGCACACCTCAAATTTTGTGACTCCAGCATCGGCAGTTCCAAAATTCAGGTTACAGGGAGAGGCAGACATACACATTGAAACTATAGGATATATAGGCGGAAACCTTTGAACATATATGAGTTTGGATTTTTCAAAAGTTCTCTCAGCACTAGATTTGCTTAAACGTATGCTGTTTAGCAGTTTTTTAGAGCATCAAATTACTTAAGTGATCAATGAATTCAAATCATACGACTAATAATAATGGTAATATCTAAATGACATATATATTCATTAATTAAAGCAAATATGCAAAAGCCTTCTCAGTGAGTGACTTACCAACTTCCGCTCTTGAAAGATCGCTGATAACACAAGCACCATTGTATTCAACAAACGGCTTAACGCATATACATCGTTCATCAATGCATACCGAATTACTACCGCAATCGAGGTGTTGCCGACATATCGAACCAATAGTACCTATTGCAAACATTTATTTCACATATATACTTTTACTAACATTATGCGTTCATAGAGAACATCTTTGTAATCGTTGCATTATGCAATAATGTTTGAATTTTATTCAACATTTTCGCTATTTTATATTAAATCCATAATGTCGAATGGTCGAGATTGAGATTTTTGCCTTGTTGACTATATGAGATAAATATGACAAATAAATAAGAACAACGAAATATCATTATAATGCAGCGAAAATTTAAAGATTCGGTGGAGATTAGGAAAATTTAGTGTGGAGTGTGGAAGAGGTTAGGAATTATTTCATAGATTTCAATAAATGATGCATCTCGTCGAGTTGAGCGCAAAAAATATTCGCGTCAACATAGTGTAGTGATTCTTGACTGAAGTTACTTCGTTAACGATTCTATACACGTATATCATCTAATTCACTTTGTTGCAGCAGTCGTTCACCATTGTACTATACTATTTTGGAGAAATATCTGAAGCTACTTTCCTTAAGAGGAGGTCCTAGGTTCGGAGCTTCAGACAGATCGGGGTAGACGGTTGGATTCCATCATTCGCTAAGAAGCGGTTCAACTTGCGCAACTGACAAGCTGATCAACTTGGAGGAATTAGCTTCATTTCATCTATGTTCAAACCCAACAAAGTTCATAAAAAGAGTGAGAGATGATGATAGCCTTTACTGATCTCAATCTATAAAGCGTTATATCGGAGAGTGAGGAAGATTACGAAAATTGAATGTTGTTAGTAAATGCTGCCGGTTTACCCGTGAAGAAATAGTTGATTCAAGCAGAAAATGAAGGATATGAATAGAATGGGGAGAGAGAATATGAAGCGCTACTGCTGGCAAATTATGATAAATGAAATTGCGAGGGAAGGAGCGAATTCTTGGCTGGGGACAAAATCTCCGTGCTCGTCTCGACTTTTTAAAGAATTTCGTCTCCAACGGGAATCTCTCACTCTTTCAGTTCTCGGAAGCTCCAATTTTTTGATTTTCCTCTTGAAAAATTCTACATAATTTTTGACGAAACTCTGGAATTAAAGCCGAAGTTCTCAACTGTTTTCACCTTTCTGGTTGTTCACATCCTCGGAGATCTCCTCTTTTTTCTTCATTCTTCTAAAGTTACCGCCCTCCAAAAAAAGCAATAGTCATGTAAAATTATACCCAAATTTGAGAACTATAGCGCTACCATTAGTTTAACATTATAAGGTGAAGCTCTCATTAAAAAAAACCATCATGGACCCTGTAATGAGACTATCAAACAAATAGAAACAATAAAGGGAAACCTTTGAGATTGTCACGTCTTGAAGGAGGTACAACACATTCTCCTCCGTAGTCTTCGAGTTCCCCAGGACAAAGACAAATCAATAGCGGGTAAGTACATAGCGAGCCTCCACCACATTGCTCACCGTTCGCGCAACTACTTCCTGGTGAAGCTGAAGCACGATGGAGTCCCGAAATGATTACCTCATTACATGCAACAACCAAGTTAGCTACGGTAAATTACCAAGGAAAAATCCATAAATAGTGGAACAGTTTAAGTGATGATTAGTTCACCGTTAGCAACTAGTGCATTTCGTAATTTTGATTGCAAAAAACCAAAAAAAAAAAAAAAAAAAAATAAAAAATAAAAAATAAAGCATTAATAAAACGAAATTCATTCAGCGAAAAAAAAGGATTTTAATATTAGATAAAAAATACTCTGAAGGAATTGTTTACATAGTATAGAGAACAATCACGAATAAGTGAGGTAGAAAGCGATATGTAGGCGATGTATGCAATGACAATTATATGAATTGTTTGTTTATTTTGGCGAGTACTTATAAGGCGGAAATAGTAAAGTGGAGCGGATACTTCAAAATGTGTGAGTTTATTTCGCAGTTGCCGATTTCGAAATTTGTTTCGAATCTTCGATGTCGCTATTTGTAGTGGTCACTCACTTAATGGTCACTCGCTAATGAGCAGCTCTATGCATCAATGCACAATGATCTTTTTTTTCAATCGAAGTAAGAATGAATGATAATTTTTTTGCATTTCATAGTGGGAACGCATTAAAAATGAACGACCACCCGGCTAGCTACTCATAGGATATGCAAATTAGCTTACTAGCTTGCCAATTAATTTTGCGAACATTGGATAAAAAACAGCCAAATTTGCAAGGATCGATTCGCGAGACAATTAAGAACTAATCGATACAGCATGCAAATAGATGACGAATTGGTTCAACAATCTTATATAACGAACAATGGATGAAGCAAGCGTTAAAGCGTGGGATCCAAGTTGGTCTTTAATCCGCTATGAGTGTTTTTCTACCGGCTTATTTAAGTCGGAAACTATTAGAGGTCATTTTGGCATTCACCAGAGATGAGGTGACCTTTCCGACATTCAACAACAAGGTGATATTTGATCATATTTCATGCTTCAATGCATAAGTCGGCTTGTCGACGGCCAATGGACATACAGATACATATGAATTGACAGATCGCAATTATTAAGGAATAGTTTGACCGAAATGCGAACAAAAGCTTCACTTTCGTTGAAAATAGCAAAACTACGCCTTCAAAATTTCAACGGCTGTTGTTTTATTGCAAATTTTTATGTATGCTCAGCATTCTTATACATTCTAGACGATATGATTGTACTTTACCAAACTATTATTTATAGGGAAATAAATAAATAAATAAATAAATAAATAAATAAATAAATAAATAAAAAACTCTTTACTTATACAGTAAATAAAGACATTTTTATTGAAGATAAAAAGAGTTGAAGCTAAATGCACAATGAACTATGGATAATAGTTGATAGTTAAAAAGTGAAGTGATGGCAAGTGGATGAAAATTTCTGAAAACATGAGAGTATAAGGAAAGTAAATATAAAAAAGAGCAATAGAGCATATTTTACTTACTATTTGAAAAGAAAATGCAATCAGTTTTGAGCACGAATAATGAGAAGCAATAAACACGAAAGATTATCTCCATATAGGTCAACATCGTTATATTACTTTTAAGATTTTTTATGGTCAGAGTGAGTAATGAGGAAATTAGTTAAAAGACATACAAAAACTATACATTAATGTGAGTTGTAACTGTACCTGAAGAGATGGTTGTAGTTGAAGGTTGAGGTACTAAAGATTGCTGAGGGAACATATATGATGGCTGTTGATTGACGTTATTCGTAAGTGATGCGGTGAAGGCAAATGGAGGCGTTGTGCTTTGTAAAGGAGGAAAAACAAATCGATTCGGCTGAAATAAAATTATTCTATAAAACGAGTCGTCTAACGTATCTCTTCAAAGAATATATAATATTTTCGGTATTTATAAACCTAATTAAGATCTATGCGATATTTAATTGCTGAAAAAATTTGCATATATTCGAGTGAAATGTTTAGTACCCTTTGATACTTTTGTCATTTTTGTAGATCTCAGGAGTCTTTCAAAATATTATGAATTCCCATCAATTGATGTAGTGTTTATTTTGTTTGATAATAGTTATGCAAAGTGAAATATGCATTCAATTTCGGTCGAATATTAAATGAAGAAAGAAACAACAAATGCAAAACTGACCATTTGTGTTTGTAAGGTTTGCTTTTGTGGGACACAAGAGAGGGTCTCATATTCGGGTAGAGTACCTTGTGGACATAGACATCTCATCGATGCATAATCGCAAATAGCACCACCAAGACAATGTTCTCCTTGTGCACAACTACTATTCAATATTGCTAAATAACACTCATTAGAATATAAAATATATCATAACTTTTACAGATATTTCTATTCAAATCTCTAAATAATTATTCAAGAAATTATCTAATGAAATAAATCTCCCAAGAAAGTGCTAAATGACCATTAAAGTGACCATTAAAGTGACCTATATATCTTGCAAATGATCAATAAGATAAGACACATAATGCAAACAATCATTAAATCTATTTTAACTTTCCTATAGATTATTCATAATTGATCACTAAAAATAATTCGATATTATATTTCAAATTTAATTATATTTTCATAACTTTTTTCTCAAATGTTTTCCTTACTTTAATAATCATTGAATTTATAATCCTCTTTCATTTATTCTATATTCTTTATTATGTTTTCATTTATCTCTTACAATTCAATCAACTATGTCACTTGGAAAATCTAACCACCCACCACGAAACGTTTCATATTGATTTCATTAATTAATTTTTGTTTTTCAAATATCATTTCCAAATAAAGTGATACAATTTGAATCAGGTAGAAAAATATAATGGGTGTATAGTATAGTCCATTGATCTAGATATCATTGATCAATCCATTGATCACTTTTGATCAATGGATTGATCATCATTGAACAGCATATCCACCCCTATAGTGAAAATATCATCAGCAGCATCTCGCATGCATTTAGCGTAATATTTATTACGGCATTTTCTATTGAAAAACGCCTAGCATAAGTACAACATAGATATCAATTCGAAGAAATTGACCACATCAAATGTAATATTGTTCAGTTGACTTAAGAAAAGAGTACAGTAGAGAATAGCATATCCGCTTCAAAATGAGATACTTGAGAAAATATATAAAACAAAATGCCAACGTAGAATGATCGGATCTGAGTGATTGTTGATCTACGCTATCATAGAAACCGGATTCAAAATCAGGTAAGATAATAGAAAGTCTATTCGGTTAATAACGATGCAAAAAAAAAGCGGAAACACAAAAGACTGCATGAATTCACTAAGCGAACCAAAAAAAAACAATAATAAAATCCACTAACCGATATTGACATATTGCGTGAATTCATTATCGGCTATCTCAGTACGTTCAGCACGACATTGTTGGTTAGGAAAATCAAACAACATTCCGCTGGGACAATTATTTCTCTCCCAATAGCCAATCGTACTGAAATTGATGCCTTAATTGTTGATAAATCTAAAATCGTCTCAGAATATTTATGGAAATTTCAAAAAATACACGGGAATATTTCTTCATAGAAGCTCATAAGCATATTTATTCATCGGATGAGCAACATTTTTGATGAGTCCTCACTTTTCTTTTTTGAAAATGATATAATCAACCTTGTGTGATACTATTAATTTAGGCTCGTTTAATTTGCATAAATTTATGCCTCAAACGCTCGAAAAATTTTTATCGCCATAAAGGATATCGTTGGCGATTGATATTCACCGTTTTCTTCGACAAAGTTTCGCACTAATATTTGCATAATTTTTTATGAAACATAATTAATTTCTCGTAGTACTATATGTAGTTAGACGCAATGATTGCAAAAAAAGGGAAAAGTAGGATCAAATGGTTTTAGCTTCCAATATGATGTTGTAATAGACTATATAAGTGGAAGAATCAGATAAGTGTGCGGTTAAAAAATTGAGCGCAAAATTTAGCATCAATATGAGCTTAATAATGGGATGCTAGCTGCTTTAAGTATCAAATTTCTTACCCGATACCAAGCGACCTGCATCGAAGATAGGAGTTTCCATTTCCATTCGTATCGTCCATCAAAAGGATATCATGATTTACATCACATGGCTGATTTATACTCACAACGAGTGCTATAAATACGATAGTTCGCTATTAGTTGAAAAAAATAAAAATAAATAACGAGTAGTTGCTTTAATTCACGATCTTTCTATCATTAACTCTTCGGAAATCTTGTAATTGGCGTATTGCATTCATTCGGAAAGTTCTTTGATCAGATGATTTGGCAGTGAAGTTTCAAACCTTTGAGAAATAAACTGCTATGAAAAAAAATTGTTATGTCCACTTCCGATCTAGTCTTTTGCAAAAAAAGAGAAAATTTCTTTGCAATTTTTCGAGTGAACTGAGGTGAGTGTTTTTTTTTTCTCTGATAACTCGAAATTTTTTCGCGGTTCAAATATTTAAAAATGGGCAAATTGCCTAATTTTTAGACGAAATGAAATATTCGAAAAACAGCGAAGAAACCTTCCACACGACATAAGTTGATCGTGTTGAGCCAAAAAATAAAGATGATTGAGCGCATATCGTTGATATTATCGGTCGTTCTTCTTTAAAGTGCCTTCACTTCTTTTAGCAGCAATTTTGATCTCTTGTAATAATCTCTGAAAACCGCCTTCAGTGTTACTCGTTTACCTTACCGTAATACTCTTACTATGCATTAACTCAATATCGCCCACAAGATAAGACAGAATTGACTGAAGGAAATTCTATAGAACACATAGTGTTGCGGATGTCCAAAAAAAAAAATTTTAGAAGCATTAGACGATTGCGCGGTTGAAGGTACTGAAATTGGAAGGTCAGCTGAAGGATGATGGATACAGACAAGAATATTCTAATTGCAATTCCAAAGTCTCAAATACTATTTAAAAATGTCGAATAATTTTGCTATCATAGCTTTTCAACCCCCCCCCCCCCCCCTCCCCAAAAAAAATCACTTTCTTCCGAATAATATACATTCTTTCATAAAGAACAATTGAGAAAGCATATGATAAAAGCGTGGAGATTATGCAATTTTTGAAATTTTCGCCAATTGGATTGCACGTTTGCATGAATATTCAAGAAAGAATTACCCACTATCAAAACTACATCTTATTACAACACTTTATTATCAGCCTAGTTATTATTACCAGCCTAGTCATTATTATTACCAGCCTAGTCATTATTATTACCAGCCTAGTCATTATTACTACCAGCCTACTCATTATTATAACTAGCCTACTCATTATTACTACCAGCCTACTCATTATTATAACTAGCCTACTCATTATTACTACCAGCCTACTCATTATTATTACCAGCCTCTTCATTTTTGTTGCATAAGCTAACGGATACAGCTCTCCGTTAAATCTAATAAAAGATTTGAAAAAATGGGATCAAAGATTGGGATGATTCCGTTCGAGATTTTAAGCGCGATTAAAGACATGCAATCGATTAGCCGATAGAATGAAGTGTAAGTGACAAAGAGCAAGGAAGGTTTGATTACAATTGAAGTAATGGGTTTTCGCTAAAGACAATAAATAGCAATCGATTTAATAGTAGCAGAGTAACGTTGTGGAACGATTTAAAATATTTTCATTAATTAAAACAAACAAACAAAAAAAAATTTCATAATTAAGTGAAATTATTCGATAATTAGCATAAAACGATGAAAAAAAAGAGAGGAAATAATAAGAGGAAAAAAGAAAATATTTTCTAATTTGTATAATGCTATTAGTTTTTGCAATGAAACGTTTCCGATAATCGTTGCCAACCATAGAGAAATTTCTCAACAATTTAATTCGCCTCATATCAACGGGATTATACGGCAACAACAAATTTTCTTTGTTGGTTTCTTATTGAGACACCGCGAATGCACCAATTTTTTTTCTTCTTTTCGACAAATAAACATTCATTACTTTCATAGTGGTCGAAGAAAAAAAAAAGGAGATTATCGTATTTCATTCGTAAAATTTGCTAATAAAAAATTATTCCATTTCTTGAGAATGTAATTGTGCAAAAGTATTTTTTCTTTTTTCATGATAGAGAATAAATATAAGTATATATTTTAAATTATTACAATTATATTCCCTCAAAAAAAATCTATTTATTTCTTTCAATTGATAGAATTTAATTTAATTAAAGAGAATAGAGAGGAGAATTTTCTTTTTTTTTTCTACCCATTAAAGATAAAAAATCAAAAAATATGAAGATTTTTGAAAAGATATTTTATTATTGTGTAATTTTTCGAACAAGAAATCATTCCCCATGTAATACTAAAACGATGAGATCAAAAAATTTTACTGAAGTAATATATAGCAATATTTTAAAGAATATTTCATTTTCTACAATATAAAATAATATTCCACTAATTATTATTAAGACTCTTATTTGTTTATTGAAAAGAAAATTGATTCCATCTATTTTCAGCATATGTGTTATAAAACGCCGTAATATGCAAATTAAATGGAATACTAAATACAAAATTTAACGCTTTTAACATGGAATAGCGTTAAAGTTGAATAAAGAATGTAATTTAATGGAAAAACGGAAAGAATTAATGCGGAATATAATTGTGATGTATATGGAAATGAATGCCAATATAAGGCAACAAACGTTATGTACACCTCTGAAGCATATTTGAAAACGAGAAGACGTGCAACGACAAATCGACGCACTAAAATGACCACAGAGTGGACCATATTCTGTTTGTTCACAGCAATCCTATTTACCGTGGTACTGTCCACTCATTGTGTCACTCGGCATCTCTCCTCAATTGCCTCAACTTCATCGCTTGTCGACGACAACTCTCGTATTTTAACTTGATATTTTGCCACAATTCAACACATTCTATCGAGTTTTTAACCGACCAATGAGTCGGTTTTAACCACTTCAGCAATGCTTCATTTGTGCGGCACTATTGTGACCCCGTTGAACAATCACTCGTAATCACGAATCACACAGTTATCGCTCTTTTTTTTATAACATAGAAAGAAGAAACCGAAAACTGGTAGATATTAGTTTCATTTCAATGGCCGAATTAATCTTTTTTGGGGCGTTTATTTGTTGACAGTTCCTATTTGCAAACAATATTGCAACATGCAATATACAATTGCAATTGAGACTATCAATTTAAAAACCACCTATCGAAACTTATGCTATATATATATATATATATATATATATATATATATATATATATATATATATATATATATATATATATATATATATATATATATATATATATATATATATATATATATATATATATATATATATATATATATATATATATATATATATATATATATATATATATATATATATATATATATATATATATATATATATATATATATATATAAAAGAGCGAAAATTGCAAATATTTCCGACTTGAGAGTCTTAAATTTCACCCCACTGAGGTGCACAAAAATTGAAATGCTGCATTGGTTTCATGAAAGATTTGTTTCGCATCAGTCACAGCTAAAAGCAACGGCAGAATCAGGGCCACAGGTTTCCATAAGTTTTATCGCCGATGAGCACATTTAACGCGAAGACAGACGATAAAAGCAATTCGACAGAATAATAATTACTAAACAATTCTACAACAAATATAAAATAAACACGATTTATATATTTCAAGTAATATGTTTAACTATAAGTAGAGAATATTAAGCGACGCTCATGCACATACGACGAATATGATCGTATCGGAAACTATAAATGCCTAAGTACTCTGAAAATTGCTTTTATCTGCCTCACGGAGCCTATGAGCATTGAACGATCAGACGACAAGCAATGCTATACGGCAAAACCATCATTGAAATGTGACTTTTTGAAATAAGCCGTCCAGTGAAATATTCTGCTGTGGTCATTTTTTTAATAGCCAATCAATCCACATCAATTTGTTTGCTCTCGATGCTTAACGGATGCTAAAAAAAGAACTAATCTCATCTTTGTGAGCGCAAAAACAAACGACCATCATATGAATGGCTATTTGTGTTGTCGTGAGTTCAACGTGTCGTCTCATCGTACCACACAAAGCACACCTTAGCACAGTTTATTAGAGAGTGGTGCTTTGCACAGCTTTATTCCTTATGTATACAACACAATAGAACTCTATACGGACAGTGATGACAATACAATCTAGTCATCACCCGTCGAAGTCAACAAATTAAACAATAGCCGACAAATTGAATGAGGATGCAATTCATCGTATAGCCGCCAATTATCCGATTTAAATTCACCAACTATCAAAGTCAATATTGCAATAATGGTTTTTTTTGAAGCGACGAAACGTGCAATTAAAAGGTGATATGGTCGTCATAATACCCGCACTTAATATAGCACCGAGGATTATTTATGCATATTCCTTACATATATTACATCTTTTTTTTTGTTGTAAATTACCGACTGTAACTATCATAGAGTAATATGAAATCTCTTAGGGCTATGCAATTTTTATGCAACTTTGCAAAATGTGCATTAAAATAACGATCGCCATCGCTATTTTCTTGATATTTTGCAAAATGGTGGCAGTCATAATTTAAAAGCCTAAGTTGAGCTTGAAATGCAAACAATGTTACCTATACTATACCTGTACTCTATGTCCTATACTTGTATCAGTATAGCTATTACATGCGGTTTAAAAAAAATATCTGATGCGAGATAAAATGTGTGTTAATTTGAGATGAAAGAATTATAAGACACCAGAATAAAGTGGAATTTCTGAGACGACACAACATAACAATATGTAGAACGTTTTTGGCTGCACATTATTCCTGTAACATGAATTGCATATTGCCCTATATATTCGATTGCACTTGTACTTATAAGTTTAATTGCAAATAGTACTATATGAATGCCTCGAGTTGATGTATTACTCAAATAATGCTTCCCACATAGGATGTTATACAGTTCATTATTTAGTAATATTATACGATAATGCAAAATGTCCAAAACATATACGAAATTCGAAAGAAGTACATGTTGTGTAATATGGCATAGTGGTTATCGTTAAGGATACGGACATTTTTTGATACTGCAAAATATTTTCCGGAAAACTTACCGGTTTCAAAATAAAATGTTCCGGAAAACTAGATCCAAGAACTGCAGAAAAAAAAATAGCATTATTCGTAGCAGAACTCCGCAATGACTATATATCCATAACCTATATAAGCTTAAATCGTTTTGAGCATTTTTTAGCATTCTGCAATCTTCGCCAGTCAAACCAGCTCGACCCGTCTATTTTTGACAATCACTCGCTAGTTGAATGTGTTGGCAAACGGAAAATGGATCGTTCGAATGAGCTAAGGCGGTCGATTTTTGTAGGTCCTCTTCGAGCGCAGAAAATCCGTAGAAGATCGATCAGGTGTAGAGGAGACATAAATCGGTAAACCTGCTATTGAAAAATGTAAGATCGCAAGCAAATTCATGTTGTTCGGAAAAACAATCCGTCATTGCAGCGAGGAAACCCAAACAAAACAAGTGGAAAAGCACGCCACAGGAAACAGTACGATATGCGCCACTGTGGTGCGACATCGGAGCACTCAGCTGCATGACCTGTCAAGAGACAAGAAACCACGGCAGATAAGGTTTTCGTATTTCATTTAATTAGATCCTTCGTAGAAATCCTCCATAATTTGTACGATCCGATTGGTCTTGAATTCGATTATTTGCAAAATGATATGTAAATTTTTTGCTTCCTCTAATTGCCAAAAACTCTCGTCCAAGTTGATGGAAGTAGAAAAGTCCTATGACTGTGGTTTCTATTGTCCACAAGTTCTAGGTGACGAACAGATAGGAGGGTATACGCACATATACGAAAAGATATCACCTCACAGTAAGTTTTACAAAAGTATGCGCACAGGTGTGAAATTATGCCTGAGTTGCTTCATCTTTCATACCGCTGCTCTCCTTAGGTGATGAATGTCTCCACATAAAGTATAGTAATTTGCCAACGTTGTTTAGCTGGTTTATTTCCGCTGTTCGCTCCAACACCGCTCTTATTGTTCGTGTTCACTTGCTTTCTTTGGGTTCTTTCAATTCAATGTGTTAAAACAAAGAAAGAAATAAGATAAAAAAGGATGTAAAGTCCATAGTGAACCATAAACTGCCAGTCATATAGAACGCTGCAAAATCATGTACACTTCCCGGCATTTCGAGTGTTTTCCCGAACGAACCCCCCTATCCTCCTCCTCCCACACCATCCCCCTTCCCCCACTTCTTATTCTGCCAAATCCCGTTCAACTCATCACGCTGCAGCTGCAACGCCATCAATGCTCGTACGACGAAATATGATTATACGGTCGTATTTTAATCGTTATTCGCAGGAAATCGCAATAGATAAAGTTCGGACAGTTCGGGAGCATCGGTCAGCTAACTTTCTTTTGTCAACTGATTCAGCCACCATTGAGTGGTGAATTGGAGGTATTCCAAGGTTATGCTGGCAGTAGTTAGATCTATACAGAATTAAATTTAGGTCAAAACGGAAGTTGGGTGGTGCAAATTATAGCTACTGAACTTGCCAACTTTTATTTGGCACCGGAAGTCGTCAGAGCAAAGATGCTTTGTTCTGAGATCCACGTTTTACCGCGGTTATACAACGTTCTGAAATACTTGTAGATTGCAGCTGTCTGCCTTCCCGACTTTAGCACCATATCCGTCCACCCTCAGCCTTCATTCCTAAAGGTGTTGTGCATTCATCTTTGCCATTCCCTGAGAGACCATCTTCAACCGACAATTGATTGCAAACGAGTAAATCGTCCTGCTTATTCGAATTCCTATGCGCTTCTACACATTATGCATTGTTGCTGCGTCCTATCTATACATTATATGATATGTGTCTGTCTGTCTGTTTGTTGGTTCCGACTTGGAAACTGCTGGTGCTACTAGAGTATGGGATCGGGTCGGTGTAATATAGGTGCGTTTTTTTTTTTTTGCTGAGATCAGTCACCCAGTTTTGAGTTCACTAGATTCGGCATAACCAGGTAATCTGTCCCAGCTCGAGGCGTTTCCGAATTTTTGCTCATTTAGTCTGCTCTTGTCGTTTGGTTAGCCGAATCCCACATCTGTGGAATATGTGTGAAAGATTAGAATACATCCGAGCATGCCGGACCAACCGATAATATCAGTGCTTAGAGAAGCACTAAAGCAACATCTGATGACTCCATGTACCCGGCTGCCTGTGTAAAACATTTGCATATAACATAGATTTCATGGCGGAAATGAAAAAAAGGAACGAAAGTGGTACGATCATGATTGTAATGAAGGGCAATGAAAGGCTGTTCGAACGATATCCTGCAAAATACGATTGAAGCTGTCCCCGATGGCCATCGTGGTCGGGTTCAGTCCAGGCCTGCAAATCTGCCGGGTAGTTCTACGTTTGCTTCGTTCGTCCCCCCCTCCCTTTTCAGAAATAAGTTTTGGAGTTCCCTTATGTCGAATTCGACTCTCAAGAAGTTTTGTGACGTTCTGACACCTTGGAAGAATAGGGTTACTAGCAAATGGCCGTGCAGGGCTGATCGTGATTTGAGAGGCGAGAGAGGGAAGGAGGAAGGGTTTAGGTTCCCTTAGGGTCAAAAACATTCGACTTTTCAAAAATGATGAAGTTATAAGTCCATTTTCAAAACCTGTCTGTAAGGTATATATATATATATATATATATATATATATATATATATATATATATATATATATATATATATATATATATATATATATATATATATATATATATATATATATATATATATATAAAGGTGTCATGCTAGTGTACTTTTGGCAAAAAACACGTAGAACGACAAGCGTGAGATATTTTAGGTACGTGTACGCAGCACGAGCTCGTGCCAAGCAGTTCACGAGGTAGGTGTTGAAAAGAGAGATGATTTTTGCGTGCTGCCCATTGTTGATGGATCGCAGTTGCATCTAGAAGCAGTCGAATCTAGCGAACAATAGTGAACGAGAAGAGATCATGCGTGTGCTTCGTCATTCAAGTAGTGAAGGGCAATTACCGTTCTTCGTACATCGAACGTCATCGTCTCATTCGGCGTTCAGAATCCTTCGGGCAAGTTTTTTTTTTTTGTTACTTTGTATGTTCAAATTTTTTGCATTAAGGTCAATTATAGCCGTTTTATGACATCAGATGAGCATTTTATAGGTTTTAAAGTCAGTTGTTTGATCTACCCATTTCGTTGGATAAGTCAGTTCTGCCAATCCGATGACCGGAAAATTTTTACTGGCGGGTGGATAAAATAGCGATCAAAATTCGCTGGATAAATGCAAATTTTTGTGAAGATTCACGTTCATTTTTGTACGATAATAGAATATTGAATTTGCGTTGATCCCTTCATCGGAGAACATTATGCACTTACTGTGATGTTTGCCCGATGGGGGTAAATCGTTTGCTGATAGATTACTGGAAATTATCTACTAGCAGCATTAGTCGTCCAGGTCGAGCCAAGCAAATCCTTACTTGAATCGACCCTTCACACTTTCTCCATGACGCACGATTTCCTTATTGCCAATAGTGAATAGCTGTCCGCTCGCTTGTGTTTGTAACCCATATTTTTATTACCGGAATCCGATGAAGGTAAATTTATTCCCTGCTTTGACGTTTTTGACTTCGACTACTTGCAACCTTTAAACTTAGAAAACTACAACTTTAGGTTTCCGTGTTCCCGAGGTTAGTTTAGTCAAGCAATTTTCAGCTTACTCCTCAGTTATTCGAATGTAATTGTTCTTCTTATGTTCCATCTTTGTTTACGAGAAACTCGTATCGAGAGGTCATCTGAAATTGTTTCTATTCATTTTGCATTAAATTACGCGAATTCGCTGATATTAAGTTGGATGGAGCTGGAGCTGTCCTTGCTATCGACTAAATTGACTCATTCTCGGGAACTGAGTCTTACTTTGATCCCCACACCTTTGTTTCCAAGGATATTTACGAAGTATGAGTGTTATGCGCGAATCAACAATTCTGAGCAAACGATGTCTGCAGCAATTTCTTTTTTTATGAAGTAGGCGATCGATGAATTCGATTGAATTGTAGCTTTAAATATCACTAACAAGTAAAGCTTTTGCTTACTGGTCACTTGTTGATCCGTGGGAGAATCAGGCGTCATATCATTCCGTTTGAAGGAAACAGCGGAATTTATTAGTTATATCCATTTTGGTATCGTTCATTTTCAATCATATTTCAGTTCTGGCGTTCGACGCCTCGTTTTTTTCGTCACGTGTTCATCATATTATTAGTGATTGTTATCTTTGGATTAGCCTACGCTATTAGCGTAAACTACAATCAAGGAAATTCATCAGTTGGTGCACTCGAAAAGCAACCAGATCGATCTAATCAAATGGCCGTACCTCCAGCTGCTCAGCAGGTAGGTTCAAGGTGATCTTCGTGATAAGCAAAAGTCGAAGAGCGAAATGTAGTTTTGTCTTTATGCGCATATCTTTGCATTATTTTGTTAATCTGCACTTATGTGTTACTGGAATAATTGCTAAGGGAACTTTTTATGAAAGCGTAGATGCGTTGTTTTTACCTGCAATTTCCTTAAGTGCACAGGTATAACCTGTTGACTGTAGTTACCTGTGTGTACGAAGGAGGCAATAGAAAAAGGTGATGGGAAAGTGTATGAGAAGAGATTGAGGAAAATGCGGAGAAAAGTAGTACCTAAATTCCAAGGTTTCGATGCCTTTCAATTTCTGAAACTTTCAATATCTTGGGTTATGCTATATGCCTTCAGTTGTATATGCGAATATTGCGCTTTAATTCAGGATGCTGACTTATCATCCTTCTATGCGCATTTCATACAAACTTCTGTAGTGCTATGATGGCGAGTAATATATATCCAGTGATTGCTATTACTTTTACCTAATATGCAAAGATTTGTAATCCTTTAATCGACTTCTTAGCAATGGAATATGTGATTAGGAAGTTGCATACGAATATCACCCAATAATTCCATTTGTAGTGGGGCTAGTGGATCGTTTTGAATGGCATTTATCATGAAATGGCTTATTTAACATATTCATTAGTAACTTTTCGAAATTTTCATCTATGCAGATTCATTGAGAAATGATATTTGAGCATTTATTTAATAATGATCGTTTTTACATATATTATATAAAGTAATGTATACAATTAAGTTTGATGATACGATTCAAAATGCAAATAATCCGATAGCCGATTTTGATCAAGTGGATGATGCGAAACAACGATTTGATGAGGCGAATGCCGTGCAGAATAATGCAGCACCCGCTGTAGCACCTCGACAGGCTAACCTGCTTCCACCTAGTTATCCTCGATTTAAAGGTTTGCAATCAGAAACACATTTTGAAGGCTATGCGGCGAAATTCTTCAAAACATAGTTGTTGATCGTGTTAAATGATTGGCTTCATAATTGTCTTCAAAGGGATTGCGAACGTTATAAAGCAATTTCCAGATATTTACAGGGCACTCCTCCATCAGATGCCTCTTTTGACCATTTGTCTCTCAACAATACAAATTATTAGTGATAACCATGAAATCTTGTCAGCTCTAAGCGTGAGGCTATTGCAAGTTGGC